>CM042692.1:178587012-179187012 GCA_023614405.1 Avena insularis | reverse complement strand
TAAACACTTAAGACTATGATAAAATTTGGATCTAGAAACTTTCAGGTATTTTTCATTTTATTTGGTATTTAATCATAACAGTGTATTTACAGATTTGTAAATCTGGATTAAAAAGAAAAGCAAGCAGATAACATTGGGCCAGCATCATCCAGTCAGGGCAGCACAGGCCCAGACCGGCCCATTAAGCACCACGGGCATAGGCGGGAGATGGTTTGAATCGGCTAGGGCAGGGCCCGTCCGTCAGTGGCCTAGTAGGGCGAAAGGGTATGGAGCATCATGAACCGTCGGATTAGAATAGGATCGACGGCCCAGAGGCCATCTTCCTTGCTAGACGCGTGCGGCGGCGCTGCAAACCCTAGGTTGCTTGGTGAAGTATGGGGAGGCTCACCAGGGGCTCATGGGTGGATGGGGAGCGGTGGAGAAGAGGCGGCACTCTAAGGCGACTACGACGATGGGTGGAAGTGTCCTTTTTGGTGCAGATCCGCTGGATCCTGGGTGAGGCAGATGACGGTGGCTTTGAGCTCGTCCACGGAGGCGCCAGGAAGGGACCTGGGAAGAAAGAGGGCTAGGTAAGAGGTAGGGGAAGGAGTGGGATTCGACTCAGAGACATGCAGTGGTAGGGGAGTAGAGGAGAAAACCACCTGAGCAAGAACTTGTCAAGAACCAAAGGTGAAGCTTCTCTTTCTCCAAGGTGAGGCAGGTCCTTGGAGGGGTCCTGGAGCTTGGAAGAGGGGAGTGGAGGTGTGAGGACCTAAAAGAGAGTGAATCGGAGGGTTATGGTGACCAGCAACATTATAAACCGAGAGGAGTTCGTCTATGGTGAACCTTGCTCATGGGGGAGCTAGAGAAGGAGGTGGCTAGTAGTTGGGCAATACGGGTGGTGTGGAGGTGGGTGGTGGGGATCTACGTACGACCATAGAGGATAGGGGGAAGGGTAGTGGTTGCTTCTGCCTTAAATGCAAGTTTAATAAAGAGGGTTCTTTCTCTCCTCTTCCAAGGGACATAGGTCAGGGGAAGGGGGCTGCTACAGTGCCATGTTGACCAGGGGTGAGTGCTGGTGCTGGGGTAATAAATCAAGGGCTGAGGTGGTTGTTTGGTGAGGGTTTGCTTAATGATTTTTGAATTAATTCAAATCTCGGCCTTATTGATGGTCATGAAGGAATTCTAGAGGATTGACCTTGGCAAGATGATGCAGTGGTACTGCTATATAGATATGTTTGAGGCACATCTCTGGGAATTATTTGAGGATTTTCTGAATATTTTAGATCCTCATTATATCACTTATTTGAAAAGTTCTATAATGGTTTTTAGGATTTGATTTAATATTTTTTAACTAGACAAGTTGGGTTTTTGATTTGATATAGTCTCAAATACGAATACACACTAAGGAGAATTTTCCCAGGATTTATTGAAGGATAAAAGTATTTAAAACAATTATTATTCCTATTCAGCCATTTAAGAAAATGGACAAAAAGAAATAATAAAACTCTTCAAAATATTTACTTTTGAAGTGGGAATATAGGATATGATATATGTAGGCCTCAAATGTGCTTAATGTTAGGCAATTTTTTTGGACAAAGACAATCGTTCTTATATAGAGGGAGAATTGGAGTTTTTGTCCATTAAACGAATTAAATAGGTTTTGGGCCATGGTAATTATGGATAAAATTTGATAAATATATATACCTATGGTATATGATGTCCACCATATGTATCCACCATGTGATAACTTGGGTTTTGAGAATTTGACTTGATTTGGGTGGAAACCAGGGAAAAGAGAATCTTAGGCATTGTTAATTTTATCCTTTCAAAACCTTGTTGGATCTTGGAGCTTAGAGATCACCTTGGGACATGGGCTATATGTATGGATATACCAAGTTATTTAGATCACCATGGAGCAAATAGTTGAGGTGAATTCTTACTGAGCTCTCCAAGAAATTATAGAATTGAATAAAATAAGTGTGCCAAAAGAGATTATCGAATAACCTTCTAGAACATGTGGGTTTTAGAAGCACAAGGATCCAATTGGAACAAGTGAAGTAGGGATTGATATACCTTCATGAGTAGAGCACAATCATGCAAGGGGTTGGTCGAAAGAAGATACTATGGAGATGTGAGATTCTACTAAAGTAGGCATGTTGATAAGATTTGTAGGAAACTTATCTTCTTGCCTGCAAAACCTTCCAGAACAAGTGGGTTAGAGGATGATCTAGCCAAGGTAAAGAGCGGTCCTTGGTAGTATTTGATATGGTTTACAATATGGGTCAACTGTATTTCCAAAAATGCAGAAGGATTTGAAATGAGGGAGACTCAAAGATGGCATCTTGATAGCATTTGCAGACTTGGTGATATTTTGGCAGATTTAGGGGTTTTGACTACAAGTTGGGAGAGGATGGTTTTGAAATGATGCACGGTTCCAAATCATCATCAAGTGGATTATGATGAAGAGTAGACTGAGTAAGATATATCCATGCTTGATATTGGTCTTCATTGACTTAGAAGCTTCTAGAAAGGATTAGTGTTAAACTAATCTGATTAATGGTTTTAGAGGATCACCTGGTGGCTAGGGATCAGGTCCAGCCTTGTATTCTTGCATAGGGTTTCTAAACTTAATCTAGCTTGATCCAAGAGGGATAATATCCTATAGTAGCTCATACCACTCCTAAGCGAACAAGTCAAGCAGTAGATCGAGGCAATTCATCAGAAAACAGATCAAGGTAATTCATCTTCCAAGCAAATCAATCTACTACCAAGGTTACCATCAAGCTTAGCTTGAGGTAGGGATGGGTATTTCGAAAAGTTTAGAGTTTGAACAAGGGTAAGATCCTTGGTACTTCTACCAAGGGTAGAGCTCAAAAGTTTTATAAAAGGTTTTTAAAGAAACCTAGAGGTAAGAGTAGTTGAAGATCCTGTCTTGAAAACATAAGGGGATAATATCTTATAAGTATCCATAAATTTGATAATAGAAGCTAATAGAGTGATTGATGTTGTCAAGGCATCTTGGCTTTAGTTTTTGAAAGGCTAGAACATTTGAGAATAGGTAAAGCAGGCCAAGATAGTTTTTGTTAAATAGCTTTTGTCAACTTAGGTGAGTTAAGGAGTATACATCTGCTACACATTCATGTGCATAAGCACAAACAAACAACAAGCAAACACCTCATTAGTAGACAAGAAAATGTTTTTGTTCCCCCTGATTTTTGCATTCTGGACAACTAATCAGGGTTGCTGAAATTGGGATGTTACAACTTGTTGATTAATAGAGGATCAAAGGTTTCCTGATGATGAACATTGGATGTTGTTAAAAACAGGGTCATATCATTAGAGAATGATATGATGAACATTCACCCTCAGTAGATGTAGCAATACGATCATGTCATCAAGTTTAAATTGCTATCGCATTCATAGTAACTCAATGTCCTTAGACCATGAGATTACGTCAATCACTTTCACCGGAAGAGTACTTTGATTACATCAAATGTCACGCCATAACAGGGTGATTATACAGGTGTAGTCAGGTATTTGGAAACTGTCAGTTGAGGCTCATGGATTAAGATTGGGATTTTTCCATCCAGATGACGGAGATATATACTCAGGGCCCTCTCGGTGATATCACATTGACATAGCCTTGCAAGCAAGTGATTTGATCACTAGAAAGTCAGACCACAAGAACGAGAAAAAGAGTACTTGTCGGTAACAAGATTAAACAAGGTATAGATGATACCGAGTGATCAAATATTGGAAAAGTAATATATGGCGAGACAAAAAGAATTTGATTGCAAAGAAAGAGGTTCGGATGATCATCTGATTTTCGTGGAACTAGTGGGAGCGTCGTTATGGATATCTAGGTCCCGCTAATGATTATTGATCAGAGAAAGTCTCAATCATGTCTACATAGTTCTCGAACCCCTAGGGAGACACACTTAAGTTTAACCGACACGTTTGAGCGGATAGGGAACAAAGGGAAAGTCAATAGACATCGCAGAAAATTATTCTACTGCAGAAAATTGTTCTGCCGAATCTGCCGAAATAGTTTCGGGGTATCGAAACAAAGCAAGGGATCAAAATGTTAATGTGTTCATTTAAATAAGTGTTCATTAAATGAAGTACTCATTAAATGAAGTGTTCATTTAATTGAGTTGCATTAAAATGCAATTAAAGTGCTTTAATGGAAAGACCTTCAAGGTAATTAAAGCGCTTTAATGGAATTAAAGTGCTTAATCGAAAGACCTTTAAGGGAATTAAAGTGCTTTAATGGATAGACATTTAAGGGAATTAAAGTGCTTTAATGGAGATTGAATGAGACTATGGGAGGTGGCAGCCCCATGGAGCCTATAAAAGGAGGTGGCCTCCTCCTCCTCTCCACACACTCTCTCACAAGCTCTCTCGTATGCCCCAAGGTTGGCATCTTCTCCCCCTTGCTTGTCTTGTCCATTTCCACTAGAAAAGGTGATTGGCGAAGACCTGCTCTAAACCTTCCCCTCCACCACCACTACCATGCGTAGTGCTATTCTAGTTCCCGGGGATATGCTACTTCCGCTGCCCAGCTGGAGTAAGGGATCAGGAGTCGTCGGCACACATAACGTGTGACCGATTACGGAGGCGTTGCCCGTCTGTTGCGCTGATCGTCTACACGTCCTTGAGGATGATCGTGTACCATATACATCAACCATTTTTTGTAGGATTGTTATCCCTCTTACGGTCTACGAGGGTGAGTCCAACTGTAACTGTTACAAAGTATCGCCTAGATTCGATCTTGACAGTTGCAAACCGTACGATTTTTTTATTTTCTATGCAATGAACGACATCAATAACCCAGTATCCCAACAACCACCTTGAGACCGGTAAAAGGAAAACCTAGCAAGGCCATACCTTTGCCTTGCTCATCCCACTTGATCTTGATGACAACGCGTCAATCTCCATTCAAGCTAAAATGCATCACTTGATTATTGTTGCTTCATGAGGTGTCATAATTTGCTCCCCATACACCACTATGGGATAGCTTCATTAAGTAACATCTTCACATGTCCATAATCACCAATATGGATAGCAAGCCTCAACCATATGATCTCCTTGAGATGCTTATATTGAACTTGCACTTGTCAACCTTGATGACAATCACTACTTGATGTCATCCTCTCATGAGCTATATGAAATCTTCACTTTTGAAGCATGCCCATTGAAAGACACCTATTCCATATAGAAAGCTCAAAGGCACATATATAATGGGTTAGTTCATGATGCATAATTGACAAGGCTTTCCATACCGCAAGATCCATGTGATACATTCTTTATGCTTCATGTGTTGACCAACTTGAAATCACCCTTCACTCTTTGTAATTATCAACCATGTATCTTCTCATGCTATAGCTCAATATCTTGAGGTACATAAAGAACTCTTCATTTGATTATATGCTCTAAATCTTAGTCAACCGTAGCTCAACTAATGAGGCTATCATGACACCTACTTAGAGCCATATCTTGAATTCTTCTATTGAGATCACACTCTCAAGATCTTGATCATATCATAATCTTGTTTCTTTAACTCGATGATCTTGATGCCAATACTCAAGGTATATCTTTATATTCATGGCATCCATACATGAATCTAACACATGGACTACAAGCATGACCTATGGAATATTCCTTCATATAAAACTCAATGAAAACATTGGACCATAGGGATTGTCATTAATCACCAAAACCACACATAGGGGAAATCACCCACCATGGTCATTACAATTTACAATGGAAGGAGATGATAGAATTGTCTTAAAGTATAACTACATACTATATTGGAAGCACAAAATACATCAACCTGATTCCCATCTTTATTAGTATGTGTCAAATAGTATAGCTATGCATGAACAACTCTTCTACCTAGCATAATTTCCTGTAGTCAAAATATCATGCTTTCATGAAATATGTCATGGAACAAATAGAGCATATGTTGCAAGTTTAGAGCTAAATACTTACCTCCTGATCATGAACCACAACAAACCCCCTCAAACTTCTTTTATGGGATGCATTGGCTTGACTGTTTCATGTCTCTTTTGTTATGGGTCTCCTTGTAGATTTACCCTTGGGGTGGCCGGATCTTCACGGATTTGAGGTGGAGAGTGAGGGAAAACCCGATGAACACGATGAACTCAACTCTAATGCAAGATAAAGATACAAACACATGCCAAAACACACACTATTTGATTTTCTCCCATTGGTTCGAGCAACCAATCCAATAGAATCCTCGGTGAGAGACCTTGCGGTAGAATCACCAAAGGAGAGATCGGCAAGCGGATGATAGAATCCAAGTCAAGGAAAGAGTAGCAACCAAGTAGAATCCCAAAGGGGAGAGACCATGCACTACTAGAATCCTTGACAAGGAGAGACCAAACACTTTAGGAGGGTATTGATGACTTGGAGAAGGGCACCGACTCCAAGGCCTTATACAACTCATAGATAAACTATAAAGAGGGGGATCCCATCCAGGGTTTGGCACATGTCTCAATTCATCATCATATCTAGGGTTTACATAAGAGCGTGGGGCATATATATAGGCCATCCACTTAAACAGGGGTAGTTTGGGCATAAAGGGGAGTGTGGGGCATTACATGGGCTGAGGCCCAACTCTCAAGAGAACAAGATCTGGTAGGTCTGGTAGTACCGGTGTTAACGGCCGGTAGTACCGGTCAGCGGTAGGACCATCGATAGGAGTGGTAGCTCTGGTGCTGGCATGCTGTCTCCAGTGCGGTAGTATCGGTTCCCGTGTGGTAGTGCCGGTTACTAGTACCGGGGAGGTTTGGCATGGGGCGCTGATACATTGCAAATGTATCTATAATTTTTGATGTTCCATGCTTGGTTTTATCTACTTTCTTGTGTTTTGTTCCAACTTTGGAGTACTTTTCATATGATTTCTTGGACTAACCTATTAACAAGATGCCATAGTGCCAGTTGCCTGTTTTCTGCTGTTTTTGGTTCTAGGAAGTTAGGAAATGAATATTCTCAGAATTGGACGGGACAAAAGCCAAAGTTACTATTTTCCCGAAAGACTCACGGAGCCAGAAGGAGAGTCGGAGAGGGGCCACAGGGTGGCCACACCCCCTCCCCCTTGGCGCGGGCTAGCCCAGGCCATGCCAGGGCATGGTGTGGGCCCCCTGGCCGGCCACCGACCTTGCCTCCTTCGCCTATAAGAGCCTCCCGATACCAAAACCCTAAATCATCAATCAGAAATCCACGAAAAGTTCCGCAGCACCGCCGCCACCGAAGGGGAGATTCGGGGTACAGAAAGTCTTTGTTTTGGCACCCTTCCAGGACAGGGAAGTGCCCCCGGAGCCATCTCCATCGATCTCCACCACCATCTCCATCACCATTGCTGATTCCCATGATGAGGAGGGAGTAGTTCTCTCTCGAGGCTAAGGGTTCTACCGGTAGCTATGTGTTCATCTCTCTCTCTCTCTATCCATGATCTTATTGAGATCATGAGCTTGTAATCTATAGATCTACATTGCTACTCAAGTGCTTTAATAGATCTCTGCTTTCCCCATGTGTGTGAAAGTGACAGCATGCACACCATGGTGGCACTTAGGCTAGAGATTACAAATACTTGTTATGAGTTATATTTGGAGTTGGATGTCTCTATGAAATTGTGGTGTTTGTTGGACTCATCTAGTACTCAAGGTGACAGTGTGAGGTTTTCTAGATGGGAAAGCTGAACTTTGAGGTGTGCTGTTATAGCCCTACCATCGATTAGAGTATTCAACCGGAGTGTAGTTTAGCGTAGTATCATAAAGAAGAATATATTTACATGAGAGTGTTCACTAGTGAAAGTATGATCCCTAGGCCTTGTTTCTAAGCATTGAAACACCATTTGCTATTAGATATATTACATGTTTGCTTGCTTCCATCTTTATTTCAGTTTTACTTTAGTCTTTTCCACGCCATCAAGCTATTTTCTATCACCGTTACCACTTATAATTATCCATACCACTTGTATTTCACTATCTCTTCGCCGAACTAGTGCACCTATACACCTGACAAGTGTATTGGGTGTGTTGGGGACACAAGAGACTTCTTGTATCTTGATTGCAGGGTTGCTTGAGAGGGGATACCTTTGACCACTTCCTCCCTGAGTTCGATAAACCTTGGGTGATCCACTTACGGGAAAACTTGTTGTTGTTCTACAAACCTCTGCACTTGGAGGCCCAACAACTGTCTACAAGAATAGAAGTGCGTAGACATCAAGCTATTTTCTGGCGCCGTTGCCAGGGAGGTAAGGTAAAAGGTATTCACGCTGGAGGATTAAAGAAGAAGAACCTCCCACGGCAAACGCCTATTTTCTGGCGCCGTTGCCGGGGAGGTAAGGTAAAAGGTACTCACATCCTCCGGTGTGAGTGCCCGAAGTTATTTCCTTTAGATTCTGCAATTTTGTCTTTTTTTTCTTGTTTTCACTAGTTAGGCTTAATGGAAAACAACAAAAAAATTAGAGAGCTTTTTAGTATTTTTCCTAAGTTAGAACTTGAATTGTCTGAAAAGAAAATTTAAAAACCCATGGAACTTTCTTTGCTTGCTAATAGCAATGTTATTAGTATGAATCTTTTGACACCTGTGTTACCAATGCTATGGAAACGTCTAAGCTTGGGGAAGTTGTTTTTTATGAAAATGATCTTTTTTAGTTCCCCAGCTTTAAAGAAGAAAATTTGCTCTGATGATACTTTATATCCCATATGTGGTAATTCTAATGATACTTGTTATATTTTAAATCCACATACTAAAAGCATCCCTTTTAAAATACCTATAAAAATTGTTGAATGTGTTATGAATAACTGCTATTTTGGAGATGGAACTGTCCATCCTGGTGATCATTTACTCTTTATACATGAATTATGCGAGTTGTTCAAGTGTGCAGGTATTTCAATGAACCAAGTTAAGAGGAAGCTATTCCCTATTTCACTTAAGGGAAAAGCAAGGGAGTGGTATGAGCTACTAGATGATCCTCATCATTTGGAGTGGAGGGAACTTGAATCTCTCTTTTACTCTAAATTTTATCCTCCTCATGAAATTCATAAAGATAGGAATTACATATATAATTTTCATCCACATGATGGAGAAAGTATTGCCCAAGCATGGGGGAGATTGAAGTCACTAATGCTCAAATGTCCCATTCATGAGCTCCCTAGTAATATTGTTATTAATAATTTCTATGCAAGGCTTTCAGGACATTACAAGGACTATCTAGATACTTTTTTAGAGGGATCCTTCACAAGTAAGGAGGTCAAATATAAGTGGGATCTTCTTGAAACAATTCAAAGCAATACCGAAGATTGGGATAACAACAAAGCTAAAAAACCAGGTATAAACTATGAGTATGATTGCATTAAGTATTTTTGCTAAAACTATTGATTTTCAAGAGCTTAGTGTTAAATATGGTCTTGATCCTCAAATTCTTGTTGATTGTTATAGAATCTTTGCTTCTCATATTAATCCTCCTAAAGAAAAATGGGACATGTATCATGAGCCTTATAAAGACACTTGCATGGAAAATGAAATTGTTATTAATGATAGCAATAAACATGCTCAAACCTCTGAAAGTACTACTTCTTATAAGCATGTTAATTTTTGTGGAATACATAGACCTTGTGAGAATAATAAAATTGAAGAATAATATTGTATCACCCACAGGAATGAAAAAACTAGAACGTGGTATAGGGCTCTAAATTATCTTGGTAAAAAAGTTTGTGCCCTCTATCCTTTTATTTGTGAACTTTGCTTTGAAGTGGGTCATTTCAATTTTCAATGCTCAGGCCATAATAATAACCCTTCTAATCCAATGAGTACTGCAAGTTTGTATTGTGATGACATGATCACTCCTAATCAACATGATAAACTTACATTATTTTTGGGGTGTGAAGAGTTATCAAGAAAAACCTCTTTGGTAGATATGGGTGCTTTTGATATGAATAGTGTCATGCATGGTTGTCATATTTATTGTGTGGATAATTGCCACACAAATACTTACATACAAAATATTATAAAAGATGAGATCTTACCAAAATATGACATGACTAATATGTGTTTTGGTCTTATTAATGAAAAGGAGGAATCCTCCAAAGTTTCTTCTATTGTCTCTAACAATGAACCAGGGTATATGGAGAATCTTCCTTTCAAGCCTCTCCCTCCTAAAGAGAAGAAGAAAAAGAAGAAAAGGAGGAGTAAAAGGAGAGATGAAACGGTATTTTCCCCTAAGCATGTTGCTCCTATTATAGTTTTTGATGAGTGTGAACTCGATGATGTTCCTATGCCTATTACCTATAGTAGTGATCATGATTGGGAAAAGCACACTACTTTTGATATTGATAATCTCTTCGGTACCAATTATGAAAATGATGATATTAATAATTGCTATACTATTAGTGCTATCCATGATCCTTCCAATGATGATATGCTTACAAATGAACACACTTTGGAGGATAACTATTCTACTGCTTATGATGATACTATACCTCCAATATATGATGATTGCAATGATGAATATGATATTTTCAGTCCACCTACTATTTAGGAGGAAATTAATTATGATTACAATATGCCTCCTATATTTGATGATTATGGTGATGAAAATAATAATGATAGCTATTTTGTTGAATTTTCTCCCACTACAATCAATAAGAATGACTTTGTTTTTGTGGGGAGTATTAATTATTTTATGAATGTGGCTCATGATAAGAATGTTTCGTGTGATAGTTATATTGTTAATTTTATTCATGATGCTACTGAAAGCTATTATGAGAGAGGGAAACATGGTTTTATGTGTCTCAACAATATTAAGTTTCCCCTCTTTATGTTGAAAAATTTGAAGTTGCAATTGTTTTGCTTTCCTATACTTGTTGCTTTGTGCTTTCATGACTTGTTTCCTTATAAGATTATTTTGCATAGGAAGTGGGTTAGACTTAAATGTGTTTTGAATTTGCTTCTTGATGCTCTCCTTTACTTCAATTCATATTTCTTATGTGAGCATCTTCTCAAACTATCATGCCTAACTTAAAGGCGTTAAAGAAAAGGTACTTATTGGGAGATAACCCAAAAGTTTTAGATGAGTCTTGGAAGTTATTATCTCTGTAATAGCTGCTCCTTATCCTTTTTATTTGCTTTTTGTGCCAAAAGTAACCTCTAATGAGAAAGAAGTAATGCTTGGGAAAGTTGCTATCCCGAAACAGATTTCTGTGCTTCACCGTAAATATTCGTGTAAAATCTCTGTACATCCGTTTGAGGCGTGAATTTTTGTGCTTATGCCCCAGGTTGTTATATAAGTTTATTTAGTTCAACACTTTTTGATTTGAGCAACAGAAGGTCTTCGAAAAAATTCGTCTTTACCTGCTGGTCTGTTTTGACAGATTTCTGCCATTTTCTGCATTTGCTTCTTGTTGGTTCCTTTTTGAGTTCTTTTGGGGAATTGAGATTTTTGAGGGAAGTTCTGCAGTAGTGTTCTAATGGAAGTTTATTTGGTGTTAGAACTGAACCTTAAGACTTATTTATCTTGAGTGCACTAATGTTGCTAATAAAGATTGTGTGAAGTTTTGTATGAAGGAAAAATTTTAGGTGTATGGAAGGAATGAGTAATGAGATGAAGGATGGACTAAGCTCAAGCTTGGGGATGCCACACGTGTCACCCCAAGAAATATCCAAGAAGTACAAGCGTCAAAGCTTGGGGATGCCCAAGGCATCCCCTTCTTCATCAATAAAAATCCCAGGTTTCTTTCAAACGCTTCATTTTTATTATTTCATGCACAGTTGTGTTGTTCTTGGAGCGTATTTTTTTTGTTTTTGTTTTGGTTTTTCGTTTGCTTGGTTTGCTGAATAAATTGGTTGGACCCCCTCTTTCATACATTGGTTTGCAAATAGTTTGGTTTGGATTGGAAAAGAGTAGGAAAGTTCATGCTTATGTGGTAAAAAGAGCTCGTTTTTGACTATGGCCTATGCTTTGTCATGCCATGTTTGATATCGTTTTGGCTTTATGCTTAGTATTCTTTGTTGTAGTATGACTTGTTATAAACAATTGACATTGCTTAATGTGCTTTGGATGAATCATGCGTTGTTTTAGCATATTAAAGCATAGTATAGTGGTATTCTCCTTTGATGCTTTATTTGGGTTGACTTGGCGCATGCTCACACCATGTTATGACTATCTCAAGTCACCATAGCCTTTATGATCCGTTTGTTTTCAACTTGTAGTATCACTTTATGCTTTGATCAATGATGTTTTGTCTCTCTGCATGATTATGGCCATTATTGCTCTCTTAGTTGGTCGCTCCCAGTCTTTTGCTAGCCTCCACAACCAAGTATGAGTTCCACGCATGCATCCAACTCCCTAAACCAAGTTATTCCAAAGAGTCCACCATACCTACCTACTAGCTTATGCTATTCCAAGTATATTCATGTTTTTGTTTACGTTCCAAATTAAACTTGTTATGAGAAAACTAGTGATTAAAGCTCTCACGAACTTGATAACACACTTTACTTTTCTTTCCCTTAATAAACTTGAACCATTGTGTCGTCTATGTTGTATATGATTGCACTTATTTGTTGGGAATTAGCAGAACCATGTTGTCATGGGGAACGCTTTCAACATTGCACTTGGTACTTGTACCTAGTTGATATCATGCTCTTTTGTCTATGGATGTCGATTGTGAAATGAAAGGGAGCTTGTAAGTCCATGGAGTTATGTATATGTGTTAGAAAGCGCTGGGCGCTGGTCTAATCCATGCCGACATGGTGGAAACCTGCAGCGTAACCATAATGAGCTGTCTATGAAGCATTCTTCTTATAAAAAAGAGTCCTATATTGAGAAAAAGAAAAAAAAATAGATTATGAAAAGAGGAAAGAGAAAAAAGCACCATATTCCCATGGTAAATAAGAAGATTGTTGAGATGCTCGTTGTATGATTTCATTGTCATTTTGATATGGGGATTCTTAGTATCATCGGGCAAGGGTACCCGTTAAGTTCTCTATGATACACATGTACTTATGATGACAAGAACTTACCGGTGACTAAACTTGAGTAGCATGAGGAGCGTCCCTCGTATTCAAGGGACATGAGATTCCTAACTTATACTTCGTCAAGCATGTACACCATAGTTTGTTCACTTTAACCTTAATCACCTTAAAGATGCTTATGATAGGGGCAATGAGAGCTGAAAGCTATAAGTACCATAATTTTTGGAGGCTCTTTATGAGACTTGAATCCCTACTTCCTTTTACAAAGGCCTTTCTTCCACCATTATATATTGAGTCTCCACCTTCTATCTTTATGCACCTACTTTGAGAGCATAGTGGCCATTCTTAGTTCTATGTGCATTGTCCCAAGACTAGTTGATTGATGCATAACTTGATATTGCTTGTTTTAAACTTTTGTATCTAGTCACTCTTATGAACTTTGAAGGTGTCCTATGCATTTATATTTGCTACTCTATGAGGGACAAGCTGAATACTATTATGCTATGTTTTCTTTATGTGAAACAAACAAACGTCTTGCAAAGCATTGTTATTCATGCATCTTTTGTTTGTGCCTTTTCATGTTGCATCATAGTTTCTTTTTCTTATTGCTAGAAGTTTGTCTTTCATGCTATGATTAAAGTACTATGATCCCAGCTTTGAATGTTTTACAAATACTTTGATCAAGTAATTAATGGTGCATGTCACCTCAAAAATTATTCTTTCTTTTTATCACTTACCTACTCGAGGACGAGCAAGAGTTAAGCTTGGGGATGTTGATACATTGCAAATGTATCTATAATTTTTGATGTTCCATGCTTGGTTTTATCTACTTTCTTGTGTTTTGTTTCAACTTTGGAGTACTTTTCATATGATTTCTTGGACTAACCTATTAACAAGATGCCACAGTGCCAGTTGCCTGTTTTCTGCTGTTTTTGGTTCCAGCAAGTCAGAAAATGAATATTCTCGGAATTGTACGGGACAAAAGCCAAAGTTACTATTTTCTCGGAAGACTCACGGAGCCAGGAGGAGAGTCGGAGAGGGGCCACAGGGTGGCCACACCCCCGTTGGCGCGGGCCAACCCAGGCCGCGCCAGGGCATGGTGTGGGCCCCCTGGTCGGCCACCGACCTTGCCTCCTTCGCCTATAAGAGACTCCTGATACCAAAACCCTAAACCATCAATCAGAAATCCACGAAAAGTTCCGCAGCACCGCCGCCACCGAAGGGGAGATTCGGGGGATAGAAAGTCTCTGTTCCAGCACCCTACCGGGATGGGGAAGTGCCCCTGGAGCCATCTCCATCGATCTCAACCACCATCTCCATCACCATTGCTAATTCCCATGATGAGGAGGGAGTAGTTCTCTCTCGAGGCTAAGGGTTCTACCGGTAGCTATGTGTTCATCTCTCTCTCTCTATGCATGATCTTATTGAGATCATGAGCTTGTAATCTATAGATCTACCTTTCTACTCAAGTGCTTTAATAGATCTCTGCTCTCCCCATGTGTGTGAAAGTGACAGCGTGCACACCATGGTGGCACTTAGGCTAGAGATTACAAATACTTGTTATGAGTTATATTTGGAGTTTGATGTCTCTATGAAATTGTGGTGTTTGTTGGACTCATCTAGTACTCAAGGTGATAGTGTGGGGTTTTCTAGATGGGAAAGATGAACTTTGAGGTGTGCTGTTATAGCCCTACCATCAATTAGAGTGTTCAACCAGAGAGTAGTTCAGCGTAGTATCATAAAGAATAATATATTTACATGAGAGTGTTCACTAGTGAAAGTATGATCCCTAGGCCTTGTTTCTAAGCATTGAAACACTGTTTGTTATTAGATCTATTACATGTTTGCTTGCTTCCATCTTTATTTCAGTTTTACTTTAGTCTTTTCCACGCCATCAAGCTATTTTCTATCACCGTTACCACTTATAATTATCCATACCACTTGTATTTCACTATCTCTTTGCCGAACTAGTGCACCTATACACCTGACAAGTGTATTGGGTGTGTTGGGGACACAAGAGACTTCTTGTATCTTGATTGCAGGGTTGCTTGAGAGGCGATACCTTTGACCACTTCCTCCCTGAGTTCGATAAACCTTGGGTGATCCACTTAAGGGAAAACTTGCTGCTGTTCTACAAACCTCTGAACTTGGAGACCCAACAACTGTCTACAAGAATAGAAGTGCGTAGACATCAGGTGCTTCTTGTTAGGTGGGTCCGGTAGTACCGCTGTTAGGGGCGGTAGTACCAGCCCCTCAGAGACCATCTTCTTGCTTCTCCTCTTCAAGGTCTCTTGCTTGGTCGCCTTGGCTGCTAAGGCATCCCTATCTCTCCCTCTTGGTATCATGTTCATGGGCCAAGTCATACAATAGGCGCTTGTCTCAAGTAGGATCCCATTCAAAAGATAATCCAAGGAATACAATGTATGGAAAGAATTCACCTTAGTAGGAGTGGTTGGTGTAGCATGATGTGGACCGATGGTAAGTTACATGTATTAGGCTACGTCATCTGCCACCGCTTGAAAATGAGTCGACCTCGACGATGTTATTCCATCATGTTGCGGTTGGAGATCTCGTATCATGTTCCTTGTAGGTGGTGGTCTATCTTGGGTACCTTGCAAAACTGACAACAAAGATAGACAATTGTATGATGGGTTGTTAGTATGGGTCACACTCAAATCTCTCTGCTCACATTTGGTGGCATGCGATGTGGCACTCATGATTTTTACACTCATTTGGGGCTTGTGGCACTCACTCTCGTGATGGTGGTTCACTCTCTCACCACTCATCTCACAAGGGTCCTTGGCTTGCTTTATCTTGTGCACATATGTCATGTTGGATGCAATAGCTTGGCTTAGTGTCATAGGTTGGATCACAAATGTCTTCTCGTTCCACTTGAAGGAGTACTGGTTAGTGCTACCATGATGTAGAGCTCCTCTATCGTATTCCCATGGGGTCCCAATTAGCATTGACACACATACATTGGTACGACATCACACTTGACGATGTCTTCATATGGGCCAATCTTGAAAGAGATGTTGACCTTGGATGTGATCTTGACTGCTCCATTGTCATCAAGCCATTTGACATGATAGGGGTGGGGATGCACTATGCATTGCAAATTGAGTTTCTCATAAAGTTTCGTACTTGCAAGGTTGTGGCAACTACCTCCATCGATGATAACCTTTATGGACTTGCCATCAGTTCTGGCATGAGTTTGGAAGATATTGAGGCGTTGATCCTCTCTTGTTGGTATGGAGTTTGTTATCAATACTAGAGCGATGACTAGGGAAGGGCTTGGATCATGCTCGCATATAAGGGTGTCATCCTCTTCCATCGCGACTTCCCTTGCAATTGCCCATTGAGTCAAAGCCTCATATTCTTCTTCACTCACGGAGTAGGTTGCACATTCTCATCCGTAAGCATAACTCTTGTGTTGGTTCACTCATATGACTTGTGACCCTTCACTCCACACTTGAAGCAAGTAACTTGACTATCCGATGTCGTGTTGGAGGAGGATTCTATCGTGGTCTTTGCTTGCTTGGAAGAGCTTGGTGCTTGGTTTGTTGGATTGATTGAGGCATTTGCATTGATGGAAGCAAAGTATGCCTTGGTCTTTTCATAAGCATTCTATTTTTGCAAGTTATGCTCGGCTTTGGTAGCTTGATGGAGGAGCTCGGTGAGGTTCTTGTACGGTTGGAATACAAGATATTGTTCGCTTAGGTTTTTTCTTTTTCACACAGGTCACATAAGATCATATTGTGGGACCGAATATTGTAGATGCACAAGATACGACATAGCCAATGTTTTGGTTTTATTTCACATTTTTTGATAATTCGAAAGTGCAACAAATATTAAAGGGGTACGGGCACAACGAGTTGCAGAATATTTGACCTACACTGACTAAAACTATGGCTTGCATACAAAAGGAGTTTGATCAAATCCATGCCTTGCAATTACATTATGGAGAAATAAGTGTTAGAGTACAACAAGTTAACGACTGAGGCCATGCGATACAAATTAGGCAAAGGAAATAATTCAAGATACGAAAATCCCTATTCCATATGATTACTATGTCCAGCCTGTCTTCCTTAAACTATTAATTATGCGGGTTCCAATCCTTCTCGCCGGCCAAGCTTGGGACGAACCACAACAGAGTCTCCAGCCAATTCCAGCCAATGTTGGTTGAGAATACAACAACTACATCTTGAGCATTCATACTGAAGCGGTATCTTTTAGGACGAAGATTAAATCCACTGAGGCTAACTGCATGTGGCGAGGTTTATACACAGTTGCTCCTTGTAAGATCTCTAGGGCCAAGTCCTGCCGCGCCAACTGGAATAGTAATCGGATAGTTCAATCCAAGGAAGATAAAAAATGCTCCAAGGTCTAAAACACTCCGCCATTGCCTCGGTGGAAGTAACCTACTAGTGTCAATCGAGAACACATGGCAGCAAAATCCAGTAGAATAGGTGTGAATAGTGCAGCCATGATGATAAGGAACATTTTCAGCGACAACATAATCACCATAAGTGGTGTCATACCGCCTATCATTAACGCCCACTGTATTGATCAGAATAAGGCTACCACCATCAGGAGATCTTGCTAACCACCACATATCAGGACCATACTCACGATTACCGTCAAAATCAGGCGGCCCCGGAAGATGCGCATGACCTTGCAACGAAAGCACATTCAGAGGCCATCTAAGAAAAAATTGAATGATGAAGATTAAAAATTTAAGGATGGAAATTTTACCCCATGCCCGAGGATCCCATGTATACACATTGGCAATCTGAGTTACAACATAGACAACTCCCTTGTGGATAATTTCATCGCGGTAGCTGTACATGATGAAATGGTTCTCAAGAACCATCCACATACCATGAGAACCATCAAGGAAGACAATTACCGTGTCAAAGATGGCCATGATAGAGAAATCCGTATAGTTCTGAGTAGCTATGGGAACTCGATAAATGGCTATCTTCAGTAGATTAGTAGGCTAACTAGCCGCCACAAACATTAGTATCTCGGGTGTGGCCTCAAAAATGAAGATTGCTGGTAGAGGAATCCGACGACGAGTAAACACATTCATAAGCTCCCAGTTCCAGGCGAGGCCAATAGTGGTGATCCAATCTCCATGGGCGCCTAGCTACTTCTTACCCTCAAAATCTGGCATCACAGCATCGGAGGAGGACCTGTCCAGCGGCATCAACTTGCACAAGGTCCACCTGAACTTCTTCCGTGGCTTCTGTTTGCCCTGTCCACAATAGTAGTTGCCACTATAGAACTGCTTTTTGCGATTGTCGTGGTAGAACACATTGTACTCACGCGGTAGCTTAGTTGGGTGAGAGTGAAGAACATAGGGGAGACCAAATGGATGAGATTTCGCCAGGGATTCACTATGTGTGGCTGAGTAAAGATAATGTTTGTAGTACGCGACGAGGCTCGTGGTGGTGATGACATCGCATCTGGCTGATATTTCTTCAAGGGGGCATCAAAAAACACCCTAGAAGTGTCACTGTCATCGATCGATTGGGCCATCGCGAGGAAGAGCTCGAGCAGGTGGGGGATGATGGAATTTGGTTTTGATTGGGGTTTTGGAGGAGAGAGCGAGTGGCAGCTAGCAGGGAAAGACAAAAAACAGTCTATCAAACTGGGTGTCAGAGCTGATCCTAAAGAGGCATGGCAGCGTTGGAGCGTGCCTATATTGTTGTGCGAGTGGGAATGGCCTTTGCCGAGACGCTGGAGGTGAAGTGAGGATGGAGATCGAGGCACATTGAAATATGGAATGAAATAAAACCAGGCGTGCCTTCTTTCTCTCTCCTAAATCTACTGTTCCTATCGAACTGGGCTATGGAGATGATCCGAAAGCGCATGGAGGCGTTGGCGTGTTCTAAGGTGGGCGAGTGGGGATCAGCGAGAAGATGGAGAGGAAGAGGACAGAGAGCAATTGAAAATAGAATAAATCGATTGAAATCATACCAACTTTACAGAGTGTGGTTTTTCTCTCTTCTCTACATTTCGTGGTGCCTATCAAGTAAATAGGTCTGGCCTTTCTACTAGTACAACATAGCTAGCCTAGCACGGCATGGAGATGTACTGTCCTGTCAAATGAATGGTCATGGCGGAGAGACGGTTTGGAGTATACTTGGAGCTCCTCTTGCCGAACGTAATAATCCTTGGATCTTCTACATTCGTCATCGTGTGCAGGCATATTTGGAACAAGTAATGTACTACTGCTACTAATAAACACATAAAGGTTCCACCGGTAATCAAAGAACCAGAACTAGAATACTCTCGAACTCTTGTAGTACAACAACAAAATGCTCAGAAATAGGCTACCAGTACCATCTGTACACCCACACGATGCCACCTCAAATCAGCTTACCTGCCACACCGCCAATTTCCTCTCCCCTGTCAGCCTCTATACCCGCATTCCCGGACCCCAAATCGACCATCTCTCCGTTCAATAAAGAAAAAAAGTCAACAATCTCTCAAAAAAAATCAACCATCCACCAAAATAAAATCTATTGTCTAATCCTTCCCGTTCATTTTGAACAGACGGTTGCAATTGCTCGACAGTCGTGGGAGTAGTCGTCTGAGCTACTGATTGTAACTTCACGAAAGCACGCGCCTGGAAGCGGCAGAATAGTTTATTTTCTATAAGGTGACGGAAGAAGATCGATGATATAGTTAGTGGCTTTATCCGTCTGACCAGTGAGAGCCGACATGAGTGGTGAACAGCTTATGAAGCACAGAGAAAAAGGTGCCTTTAAGGCATACAGTACGTAGTACACTGTAGTATGCTTCCGTTCCGATTTAGGATGGTCACATAGTGCTAAATAACTTAGACTCGTAACTTGCACATGTTACTACCTTCATAGTGGATAATAACATGTGTGTAGTGTCATGCAAGGCCTAATTAATTAGGTTGTAGAACCATACTAGTCTTGGTGTGTGTGATGTTATGATAACTAGTTAAGTTATTACCTCCCTTTAATTTTTATTAATTAACTCCAAAAATACATTTAATTCAAGACCAGTATATCACGCTTACTTGTAGTTCAAGTTTGACCAAATTTCATTAAATTCTCAAGATGCAAAAATCTTAGCAAGAATTTGAACCTCTTGTCAAAAATCTCGGTGGTTTCTGATATATTAATTGATGCCCCGATGGGTACCTCCAAAATTGTTTTCTTAAAAACTTTTAAAGCTACTTACAATTTACTTGTAGTAGTTCAAATTTGACCTAATTTCAATAAATCTACATAAAGTCATTCAAGTGGCGGAGTTAGCTAGGAAGTTTGAAAACTCATAAAACATAGGAATCGTTAGTACAACATATTGGTCCACTATATATACGTCAAAAAACTTGGCTTGTGGCATTCAGATCCATATTCTTCAGACTATCTTTATAGAAAGGAACAATCTCGTCATCACTTAGAAATAGAGATTGTTCTTTCCTGATAGTTGGAAACTCACATCGACAAAATTATTTACTATAAGTAAATGCACACGTCTACCTCTGAAAAGACAATTAATTCAAGAACAATCTATCACGCTTACTTATAGCTGAAGTTTGACCTAATTTCGTTAAATTATGAAGATGCATAATCTTAGTAATAAGTTGAACCTGTTGTCAAAACTCTCGGTGGTGGTTTGTGATATATTAAATCACCCCCGATGGTTATCTCCAAAAAATCGTAAAACTTTCAACGCAACCTAGAATTTATTTGTAGTTCAAATTTGACCTAATTTTGATAAATCGACATAAAGTCACATTCAAGTGGACAGACTTAGCTAGGAAGAAGTTTGAAAACTCATAAAACATGGGAATCATAAGTACAACATTGCAGTCCACTATATATGTCTGAAAGCTTGGCTTGTGGCTTTTAGATCCATATCCTTTGTACTTTCTTTATGGAAAGGAACAATCTTGTCATCACTCGGAAAATTGAGAATGTTCTTTCCTGATATTTGAAACTCACGCCGATGACATTTGTTTACTACAAGAATTTGCACCCATATCCACCTGCGAAGAGACAATTACTTCAAGTCAATCTATCGTGTTGCTTACTTGTAGTTCAATTTTGACGTAATTATGTTAAATTGTCAAGATGCAAAATCTTAGCAAGAAGTTAAACGTGTTGTCAAAACTCTTGGTGGTTTCTGATATATTAGTTGACCCCTCTATAGGTTCCTCCAAAAAAAAATTCGTAAAACTTTCAAAGCAACCTACAATTTAGTTGTAGTTCAAATTTGACCTAATTTCAATAAATCGACATAAAGTCATTCAAGTGGGCGGAGTTAGCTAGGGAGTTTGAAAACTCATAAAACATGGGAATCGAAAGTAAACCATGTTGATCCACTTAATATGTCTGCAAGCTTAGCTTGTGGCATTGAGATCCATATTCTTTAGACTTTTCTTTACGGAAAAGAACAATCTCATCATCACTCGGAAAACTGAGCATTTTCTTTCGTGATAGTTGGAATCTCACATCGACGACATTGTTTACTAAAAGAAAGATTCACCCATCTACCTCCTAAAAGACATTTAATTCAAGAGCAATCTATCACGCTTACTTGTAGCTCAAGTTTGACCTAATTTCGTTTAACTGTCAAGATGCAAAATCTTAGCAAGAAGTTGAACCTATCATCAAAACTCCCAATGGTTTCTTATATATTAATTGTGACCCCTCGATGGGTACCTCCAAAAGCTTTTTTATAAAACTTTCAAAGCAAAACCTACAATTTAATTGTAGTTTCAAATCTGACCTAATTTCGATAAACGACATAAAGTCATTCAAGTGAGCGAAGTTATCTAGGAAGTTTGAAAACTCATAAAACATGGGAATCGTTGGTACAACATGTTGGTCCACTATATATGTCTATAAACTTGGCTTGTGGCATTTAGATCCAATATTCTTCGGACGTTTCTTTACAGAAAATCACGATCTCATCATCACTCGAAAAATTGAGAATGTCCTTTCCTAATAGTTATTGGACACTCACACTAAAAACATTGTTTATTACAAGAAGGTGCACCCATCTAACTTAGAAAATACATTTAATTTAAGAGCAATCTATCACGCTTACTAGCTCAAGTTTGACCTAATGTTGTTAAACTGTCAAGATGCAAAATCTTAGCATGAAGTTGAACCTGCTGTCAAAACTCTCGGTGGTTTATGATATATTAATTGAGCCCCCAATGGGTACATCCAAAATATTTTCCATAAAACTTTCAAAGCAACCTACAATTTACCTTGTAGTTCAAATTTGACCTAATTTCGATAAATCGACATAAAGTCATTCAAATAGGCAGAGTTAGCTAGGAAGTCTAAAAGCTCAAAGAGCATGGTATCATTAGTACAACATGTTGGTCCACTATATATGTCTAGAAACCTGTCTTGTGGCATTTAGATCCATATTCTTCGGACTTGTTTTATAGAAAAGAAAAATCTCGTCGTCACTCGAGAAATTGAGAATGTTCTTTCCTTATAGTTGGAAACTCACACTAACGGTATTGTTTACTACAATAAGACACAACCATCTACCTTCGAAAAGATATCTAATTCAAGAGAAATATATCGCGCTTACTTGTAGGTCAAGTTTGAGCTAATTTCGTTAAATCGGCAAGAAGTCTCTGAAGTATGCGAATTTATATATAGCTAGGAAGCTTGAAAATTCCTGGTACTAAAAACTTGGGTAGTATTACCTATAAGAAACCATGGTCCACTTTCTATGATATATAATTGGGGCGGTTGCATTTTCTTTTAACTGTGGTTGGTCTCATAGGAGCAAGGCCCTTGAGTTAACATGGTCCGTGGAAGTACAAGTTACATCAAGGACCTTATAAAAAAATGAAAATTGCATCAAGGTCCATGCATTTAGCACAAGGAACCTAAACCCTAAAAACCCATAACCTTAAACCCTAAACCGTAAACCCTAAAACCCTGAACACATGTCAACACATTTGTCTAAAAATGGGAGGTGTGGCAAGCTCGCATGGTAAGTTTAATGAGTGCTCATCTAGTCGACTCATTTGAGCTTGGTTTGTTTCCTTAATGAACTTATGTGAGCAACGTTTTCTCCTTGTTAATGTTAACGTACTAAACAATATAGTTAAAGAGTTTCCTGAGATACTCGTTAAGAGGTCGGTCATAATAAAGAGCTTTAGAAAGTGTGTTCACCTAATTTCATGTATGCCAGTTATTTATTGTGTACCGTGTACTATACAAGAGATAGAGAGAGAGCTAACCCTATGGTTGGATGGTTCTGAGGGAAGTGGTACCCCTAGCCTACCAGAGTTCAAACCCCATCAGGTTTGGCGCTTTGTTGTCTCGTAAAAGGTGGAATATTATTCTTAAGTGGGAAGTGATGTCCCTGTCTATAGCCAGGTGTGTATACGATGACTTAATCAAGCTCAAGCCCCGCTAGATCAGTCTCAAGACACAGTCTTTTCGGAGGTGGTCATATAGAGGTAGGGTGTGCGTGCGGTCATAGGGGTAAGTGTGTGTATGCATTTGTGAGTGTCTGCGTTTTCTATTGGGTTTTCGCAAAAAAAATGTGTGAGAAAGGGACCTTTGGTTTGTATTGAGTTATGATGGGTTATCCAAAAGTACCTATAATGCAAGTCAAACTAGATCACTAAGAGCATGTGCAATGTTGGAATTTTGGGGTGTACTCTAAGAGAATATTTTTCTTACTAGACCTATGTCTAAACACTTGAGAAGGTGAGTTTAGCTAAGCTTTTTGGACCCTGGGTCTATACAAGACCCATGTCTAAGGGAATCAAATGGCAGTCGGACCCACTAGTTAGTGTCTAGAAGGTTGTATATATTGTTTCTTTCTACTC
The DNA here is from genome assembly GCA_023614405.1 of Avena insularis. Lineage (NCBI taxonomy): Eukaryota > Viridiplantae > Streptophyta > Magnoliopsida > Poales > Poaceae > Avena > Avena insularis. The sequence continues at coordinate 179,163,173 of CM042692.1, read as the reverse complement.
ACATCAGTGGGTCCTCTATTTGGTCTAAACGGTGGAGCATATTTTATTTTCTTAGACACGAGTCTAGTAAATTTCTTAGCCTCGTCTAGTAAGGGCGTGTGTAGTGTATAGAAGTAGCTAAGAAAATTGGATACATGAGTCTAATAAAACTACTTCTGCTCCAACATTTAGAACTGAAGTGGGTCCACATAGCCATGCTAAAAAGTAAAAGAAAAACATACTTTTATCCACTGACTAGTGGGCCCTCCTGCCAATTGATTCTCTTAGACATAAGTATAACACTAGACTCACCTTGAAGAATATTTTTGTTAGGACCACCCACTCCACTATTTAGACCTATGTTTAAGACTTCACGTCATGCTTTCTCTGATGTCTGGGACCTATGGGCTCACTACCGTGGGCCCTCGTTATTAGTGGTCCAGATATATCCTATAGCAGCCAACGAATGTGAGCTCTGACTCCCCTAGCTCTTCCTTCTCCATGAAGCCTCGATGCTTGGCTTTGAAGGATGGTTACGAGGGAAGTAGGAGGCGATGTTCCCATCGATAGGGAGGTGCCTATGGTGACTTCGTCAAGCTCAAGCCACACCGGACTAGTCTCAAGACACAATCTTTCGGAGGTTCTCATAGGGGTAGGGTGTGTGTTCATAAGTTCATAGGGGTGAGTGTGTGTATGAATTTGTGATTGTGTTCCTTTTGTAGTGGGTTTTAGCAAAAAAAGAAAGAAAGAGGGGCCTTCTGTTTACATTAAGTTTTTCTCGGTTTTCCTAAAGTACCTGTAATGGTCACTGTGTTGGAAATATGGCCTAGAGACAAATAATAATAAGGATTATTATCATATTTCATAAAGTTTATGATTAAGTTTTATATCATGCTATAACTGTATTGAGAGGAAACATCAATACACGTGTGATATATAAAAAACTAGGGGTTCCCAGTGAAACTCTAGTCACTGGTTCATTGGTCAACAGATGATCAAGGTTTCCTGATCATGTGGCATTTATGCCAGTTGGAAATGGAGTCAACTCATTTTGATAATGAGATGATGAACCAATACCCAACCTAAACATCGTGACCCGATCATGTCACGAAGTTCAAGTTATGATGATTAGAAATGGATCCTCGTAGACTATTCCTTAGATCGTGAGGCTATATCAATCACTGTCTCTCGAGAATGCTTAGATAGCATTAAACGTCACTTGGTAATACAGTGACAATAAAGGTTTGTTCAGGTGTTTGGAGGAACCGTAGAGGCAATATAATCCAAGTGCGGGATTTGTCCGTCCACGTGACGGAAAGATACTCAAGGGCCCACTCGGAGAAGTTATATCCAATAGCTACACAGTGTATGATTTGATCACATGGATATCACTTGTCGAACGAGTCAAGTAGAATTGTTCGGTAACAAGATTGAACACGACATGGTGATGTCATTGATCAGATCTCGGGCAATGCGAGTGTTGAGAGACAAATGGAATAAGGCATGACTGTCCCGGTGCAAACGACAAAAGATCTTCGTGGAATGCACAGGGGTCACATGGCCATCTAGGTCCATGTGTCGATCATTGGTCCGGGAGTGTCCCGGCCATGTCTGGAGTGTTCCCGAACCGTGGGGTATCACACTTAAGGGTTTTATGATGCTTAGAGAGTGTTTATTGGATTGGTAGAATCGCTGAAGAATAGTAGAGAGAAAACCGGAAGGGTTTCGGTAAGTCCAGAGGATGTCCGGAGTGGAGGTGGAAGGTGTTCCATTGCTACTGAGATTGAATAATATGTGAATAAATGTTAAATATTGATTTAATCATTTATTCATAATTATTTAATAAAAGAGAAAATCAATTTAAAGGTCAAAAGGCTTAATGCACCAAGTCTGGAGGGAAGAGGGCCCATTAGGGAAAGGCAAGAGGGGAGAAGGGGCAAGGGGGTGGCCGGATGGGCCAAGCCCCCCCCCCCCCCACGCAGGGCCCACTAGGGCTGGCCGGAGGCACCCCCCTCTCCCTCTCGTTTAGTCCCACCCCGGGACTTTGAGGGATGTAGTACCTCCCCTCCCCCTATATATAGTGGGGGTATTTGGCCAGATAAATACACACAATATTCAATAAAGGTTTCCTCACTTTTGGGGAGACCTCCAATTGATATTCTCTCTCTCTCCCTCGTAACCATGGTCCCAAGTTCGGACTGTGCGAACGAGAGACATCTTCACCGCGGAGCGCCATCGCGCTGCGGGATTCGGATCCAGGAGCTCTACTTCCGCAACTGCTGCTGGATCGGGGAAGCGGGAGTCATCGTCAGGCACCGGACGTGTGTAACTCCCCGCGAGGTGTCACACTTGAGGCACTCAAGTCATTGAGCCACAGGAGAGCAAGGACTTCATCACGACCTTGAGGTCAGCTTCGTCTCGTCTACATCAACCACGCTCTCCTAAGCGTTGACAACACTTTTCGGTCTTCAAGGGTAAGCTCGTGAAAATCCCCTCTCGTTACTGCATTACTAATAGATAGGTCCTGGCAACATCAGGGGTTCAGGGGCATAGTGTAAAAATTTATTGTTTTCATACGCGGAAATCCTACAGTGGTATCAGAGCTAGATCTATGCGTAGTAATGCTAGTACGGGTAGAACACATGAGATGTAGTGTGTCGGCGTTGATCTTTTAGTTTTTATCCTCCCATGTGTACTTGAGTATACCGTAGCAATGCTTGATGAAGTGGCCCCCAACCAACTTTACGCGTTCATTCGCGAGACTGGTCCACGCTTGACATACAGCTTGTACCGTATAAAGTGGCTTTGGGGGGTGTATGTCTCTCTCGCATTAGTTGGTATGCCATTTGCAACGGAGGGCCCCAAAAGGGGTGTAGTATAGACAACTACTTTATCAGCATTGTGGTGACAATTCGTAGGTAAGAACGGTTCTTGTGCGAAAGCCCATTCAACCACGTAAAACATGCAAAGATAAAGTAGAGGCGTCTAACTTTGTTTTGCAGGGGGCGTTGCTTTGTGATATGGTTGTGGAAAAGGTAAAGTGATTACCTTATGTTACGTAGTAGTAGATAGTCACGGAGGTGATGGACTACCACGCCGGAAAGACACCGGTATCCTGGTGGCTATGGCGCCGGATCCCTGGCATCGGAATCCGGTGACGACGGATGGACATCACGACATGAAGGACCATATCACATTGCATTTACATTCAATGTTATTGTTTGTATATCTTATTGTGTGCTAGTATTAGATACTCAATGGTAGCCTAATAAAATGATCCCTGTTAAAATTACCAATGATTGTGTTCCCCCTTAGTGTGCACCACCAAGAAAGTTATTCGGTATGAGGCAGGCCGTGATGAGCGGGTGTCAGACATATCTACGTTCGCATACAGTGGGTGTAAGCCATGTTGCACAGTGAATACATTAAGGTTGAGTTGGCGAGCCTAGCATGTTATACAGATGTGGCCTCGGAACGCGGATGGTGGAAAGATCGAGCACGAGTCACATGAATGATGTGACCGACGTTTAGCATCCACATTAGAACCCACATTGATGGCCGTGATGATCGGGGGAGATGTGGGGAAAAGGGGTCGTGTTATCATTAGAACCCTATAGGGGATAGGTGTTTCTGAGTGGAGTTATTATTAACTCATTTAATTATAAACTTAGTCTAAATTCCTTTTGCAATTATAAATGTAGAGATGGCTCACCGTGAAGCTTACTTTGTCATTGAGGAATCGTAATGGGTGAGAAACTTAGACTTGATGGATCCAACTTCCCTAGTTGGATTGTGCGCCTGAATGATCTCCTTACTAGGAATCATACGGTAGACTACATACGCAGCACAATGGATTCAACTGAGCCAGACCACTATGAGACCCTGCAAGAGCTGGCAGACCGCTATTATCGTCAAGAGATGTCCACCTACATTCAGATAATAATGCGTTATAGGATGGTGGATGAACTCCATCCGCTCATGGGTGATCTTGATCCATATTCGATGGTGGATCAGCTGAGAGGAGAGTTCACAAGCCATGTGCGCATGTGGAAGTACGAGCTTCTTGGAGAGTTCCTTTCCATATAGATGGAGGAGCACACATGTCTGAAGGGTCACTTAGAGTGCATGCTTGATGCACACATGAGACGGGTTCACTTCATGGACTACTGGATGGATGATATGTTTGCAATAGGCGTGCTGCTTCGATCGTTTCCTCCCAGCTACGAAGGACATGTCCTGAGTAGCATCATGAGTGGTGATACGGAAACATTGGATTTCCAAGAGTTCATATTATGTTTCAGGAACGTAAAGGTTGAACCAATCACCAGTGAGGTCAGCGATGACAAAGGTATATATTTTATATACAATTTTATAAATGTTATAATCTTGCAAACACATTTGCAGTGTTAAGTATATTTCATACTTGTTCTGTTTTACTGAAAACATGTCCTTCTGCATGAGAGGTGCTTGCTGGAGAGGAGGTGACATTGCGTGTTGATGGCGAGCATGATGATGATGGCCAACAACACTCTCCCTCAACATTTATCATTTAGTTTATGTTTAGGATGATTATTGTAATTAAAAAGATTGTGAACTTCTTTAATGTGTCTCACACTTTGTGAGACAGTTATTCATATGAGCTTGTAACAAACAGTTGTTCCACTTTGATGAATGATTTCTATTTGTGTTCATATCTTGTTTGATTATATGTGAATTATCCTTGTTGTTTGAAACTAATTGATAATACATGAACATTTTTAAAATATTGAAATGCCTTTGAAAATACCCAACTTAATGATATGTTCATTAATGAATGAAACCATTGTTTGAATTCAAAGTTATGTGATAATATGTGAAAGTCATTTGATTACTTGTCACATATAAATCATGCCTAAGTTCGGCAAAATAACTTGAACACCATGTATTAGTTGAATACAAAGTGTTTTAATGAATTGTTGAAAGTAAATACATATCATTTAGTTTATGTTTAGGATGATTATTGTAATTAAAAAGATTGTGAACTTCTTTAGTGTGTCTCACACTTTGTGAGACAGTTATTCATATGAGCTTGTAACAAACAGTTGTTCCACTTTTATGAATGATTTCTATTTGTGTTCATATCTTGTTTGATTATATGTGAATTATCCTTGTTGTTTGAAACTAATTGATAATACATGAACATTTGTAAAATATTGAAATGCCTTTGAAAATACCCAACTTAATGATATGTTCATTAATGAATGAAACCATTGTTTGAATTCAAAGTTATGTGATAATATGTGAAAGTCATTTGATTACTTGTCACATATAAATCATGCCTAAGTTCGGCAAAATAACTTGAACACCGTGTATTATTTGAATACAAAGTGTTTTAATGAATTGTTGAAAGTAAATACATATTTGATGTATTGTGTTTTAACAAAATGGTACTTATCATTATATGATTGTTTAAATGTGTAAAGAAGTTTACCAAAGGAAACATGAGTATGAAACTATTTGATATGATCAAAGTGTTTCATCAACAAAGGGTATGAATATAAAAGAGAATCTAATTACTATGATTTGATCAATAGTAATGAAATTCGACTTTATAAGAATGGCATAAAAGAAATTGTGGAATGCAATCCGTTTGAAACGTCAAAATGCAAAGCATCATAAGGTGATATTAGATATCAAAATGGGTGAATAGATGGCGCCAAATAAATCGTTGTAGTGTAGATGTAGAGACCATTAGTTAGAAATAGTTACCACTCAATTAGAATACATATTGAACCATCTAGATTCGTGAGATCGACGCCATATCTAGTATGGATCATCGTAAAAGTTTTGGATTATTCGATATAACCAAAACAATAGAGAAGAAGTCCTTGTAGAGTATTCATTGGAAACTTTGAATATGAAATCCATAGCTGAAACCAAAAGAGAAGCAAAACTTGTATTGCTTGGATTTTCGTGCATTCTTGAGAAAGTTCGCATTCAGTGATATTTCTCGATTATGGAGCAAATGGAAGATAGTGAAAAACATGATGAGGATTCAAAACCCTGCATCAGAGTGTTGAGAAGCGCAATGGAAAACGTTCTTGAACGATTCTCTTCACAAAGGAAAGAATCAATGATATTGATCATTGTGTTTTCCCCACTAGTGTTTTCACTACATAAAGTAGGATTCAAAATGTAACCCATATCTTGTATGGATACATTTGTGAATCATTTGTCATGATTCCCGTAATATGACATACTTATGAATTACAAGGAAATAATGGTAAGCGAAGGATATGATAAATCCCAAAGTAAAATTCACTTGAGATTGGAAACAATTTGTTGCTGAATCTTACAAGTAAAGGGGTTACTTGGAATTTTCCCAAATGGCTGCAAAGCCATAGTGGAAAAGGGGGCGAATGACAAAAGCACAATTTGTCAAGTATTGGACAAATTCGAATGAATTTGATTCAAGTGTGCTAAATGTCTAGTGGATTTAAAACTAGTAAAAGTACTAGTATCTCATAGTGAATCTCTAAGTTTGATATTTGATCAAAGGATTTTGAAGTTGTTCAAAATAGTGAGTGGATATATAATTTGCATGAAATTGAGTGGGAGCTATGAAAGTCTTCCTAAAAACAATATGTGAATGACATATTTTTGAGTGGGAGCAATATAAGTCTCAGATTCAAATATGTAGGAACATAGTTTGAGTAAGAGTAGTGACTCATACCCAAATATGTTAGGAACATATTTTGAGTGGGAGCTTATAGGAGTGATTCTTAAGTGTGTTAAGAATAAAAGCACGAGTACTAATAAATAATGATTTATAAGGGGTAGAAGTTGATAATAAGTGTATTATGATATTATTTTGTATTCCTTAAGGGATTCTGAAAAGGGTTTCAGAATAGAAGTTAATTAAGGAACTAGTCCTTAATAACTCAAGTTAGGAATAGTATTAAGTTTAACATCAATGGTTGAAAGAAACAAAAGGATGATCATCATCCACTATGTTGAGACATAGGTTCTATCTTAAAAAACCATGATGATAACTTAACATAATATATGATCCAATAAGAAACATTTGAGAAGTGATTAAGTTTGAATCACGAAACATAGAGCTAAGTTTGTCTACAGTGTCTAATAGAGAACTGCAGACATGTTTTCCAAATCCATAAAGGATGGCATATCTTAAAGCATAAAAAGTTATGTTATACGGGAATATGTTGGAAACTCCTGTAAATACCGACTAAACTCAAGTAGGAAGCGAGGTGAACAAAACATCGAAAGTTGCAAAGGGTGCATTCGTGTTTCAATGAATAAATTTATAATAATAGATAAGGGTACCATCTAAGGTGTTGTATAATGTTATGGTGGGGCTAGTCGCTTTTAACGTAGAATGATATGTCCCAGGGCACAGTGCCCATGCGAAATCCCTTGAGGTTGATCTAAAGTCACTATAGGCTCCTGGAATCCGGCCTCGTTCTGCTACCATAAAGACGATGCATACACAAAGATGTTATAATGTGATGATAAATTATTAATGTCAATTAAGGTGACATTAGTAAGTTGCAGAGGATTTGGGAATATAAAGTACAGACCCAAGACTCAACCTCTTCCATGAGAAAGCATGTTCAAGGTATCGGATATATGGTGCCAATGATTAAGAAAAAATGCAACTAATTTATTTGTACTCTAGTGCAAGTCGGAGACTGCTGGAAATATGCCCTAGAGACAAATAATAATAAGGATTATTATCATATTTCATAAAGTTTATGATGAAGTTTTATATCATGCTATAACTGTATTGAGAGGAAACATCAATACACGTGTGATATATAAACAACCAGGGGTTCCTAGTGAAACTCTAGTCACTGGTTCATTGGTCAACAGATGATCAAGGTTTCCTAATCATGTGGCATTTATGCCAGTTGGAAATGGAGTCAACTCATTCTGAGAATGAGATGATGAACCAATACCCAACCTAAACATCATGACCTTATCATGTCACAAAGTTCAAGTTATGATGATTAGAAATGGATCCTCGTAGACTATTCCTTAGACCGTGAGGCTATATCAATCACTGTCTCCCGAGAATGCTTAGATAGCATCAAACATCATTTGGTAATACAGTGACAATAAAGGTGTGTTCAGGTGTTCGGAGGAACCGTAGAGGCAATATATGCCAAGAGCGGGATTTGTCCGTCCATGTGACAGAAAGATACTCAAGGGCCCACTCGGAGAAATTATATCCAATAGGTGCACATCGTATGATTTAATCACAGGGATATCACTTGTCGAACGCGTCAAGTAGCATTGTTCGGTAACGAGATTGAACACGACATGGTGATGTCATTGATCAGATCTCAGGCAATGCGAGTGTCGAGAGACAAAGGGAATAAGACATGACTATCCCAGTTCAAATAACGAAAGATCTTCGTGGAATGCACAGGGGTCACATGGCCATCTAGGTCCCTCTGTCGATCATTGGTCCGGGAGTGTCCCGACCATGTCTAGAGTGTTCCCGAACCGTGGGGTATCACGCTTAAGGGTTTGTTGATGCTTAGAGAGTGTTTATAGGATCGGTAGAATCGCCAAAAAAAGTAGAGAGAAAACCAGAAGGGTTTCGGTTTGTCCGGAGGATGTCCGGAGTGGAGGTGAAAGGTGTTCCATAGCCACGGAGATTGAATAATATATGAATGAATGTTAAATATATTATTTAATCATTTATTCATAATTATTTAATAAAACAAAAAATCAATTTAAAGATCAAAAGGCTTAATGGGCCAATTCCGGAGGGAAGAGGACCCATTAGGGAAAGGCAAGAGGGGAGAAGGGGCAAGGGGTGGCCGGCGGGGCCAAGCCCCCCCCCCCCCCGCGTGGGGCCCACTAGGGCTGGCCGGCAGCGCCCCCTCTCCCTCTCCTTTAGGCCCACCCCGGGACTTTGAGGGAGGTAGTACCTCCCCTCCCCTATATATAGTGGGGGTATTTGGTCAGATAAATACACACAATATTCAATAAAGGTTTCCTCACTTTTGGGGAGACCTCCAATTGATATTCTCTCTATCTCTCTCTCTCTCTCTCTCTCTCTCTCTCTCTCTCTCTTTCATAACCCTGGTTCCAAGTTCGGATTGCACGAACGAGAGACATCTTCACCGTGGAGGGTCGTCGTGCTGCGGGATTCGGATCCAGGAGCTCTACTTCCGCAACTGCTGCTGGATCAGGGAAGCAGGAGTCATCATCAGGCACCGAACGTGTGTAACTCCCCACGAGGTGTCACACTTGAGGCACTCAAGTCGTTGGAGCCACAGGAGCACAAGGACTTCATCACGACCTTGAGGTCGGCTTCGGCTCTTCCATATCAACCACGCTCTCTTGAGCGTTGACAACGCTTTTTGGTCTTCAAGGGTAAGTTCGCGAAAATCCCCTCTCGTTACTGCATTACTAATAGATAGGTCCTGGCAACATCAGGGGTTCAGGGGCGTAGGGTAAAAATTTATTGTTTTCATAGGCGGAACCCCTACACACTGATGTCTATGGTCTATGGGCTCACTACCGTAGGGCCCCGTTATCATTGGTTCAGTTATATCCCATACCAACCAGCGATGTGAGCTTCGACTCCCCTAGCTATTCCTTTGTAGCATCCCAATTGTCTAACAATTGCAATGCTACTAGCCTAGTCTATATATATGGTACTTCCAACATATAATTGTTGCATCATAATTATATCATGCTCATGTCATCATGCCACCTTGCGTTTGAGCATCATATAAAACCCTCTTCATTTGGTTCTTATCCCATATGCATTATTAATTGTATTTGCCTCTTGATATGTTGTATTTGGATCTTGATAAATGCTTGATGCCCAAGTTGAGTTGGCGGCATATCTTTTATTTAACTCCACCACCTTTCTTGTACCTCCCCATAATTCCACCATCCAACCTTATGTGAGCTTTGCATTACCTTTGGTTTTACCTCTAGCTCATGTGGGTTGGGCTGGATCCTCTTATAATTCCACATGCTCCCATATATGCATCATGTTGTTTTCACATTATTGATATGTGGAGCCACCTTTGCATGCCTTGTGAGTGGTACCCCTTTTTCTAGTTTCCAAATGGATTGGTTTGGAATAATTGCTCATGTTTGGATATTGTTGAGAATATAATGCACCTAGTGGAATATACACACTAGCAAGTCCTAATTATATTCAAATATGATCATCTCCATCTACTCCACATGGGACCTCCTTTTTAATTCCTTTAGCTTGGCCTTAATTCCATATTTGGGAATGCATGGGAATAAATGTCATGGGGTTTATTTTTGCTTTCACAAAATTAAACATGGCATCTAATATTCATGCAGGGGCCATGCAAATCACCACCATTTTATTCTCCTTTGGTTTTTCCTTTGTTTTTGAGTGGATCCTTGTGAGATCCCCTTTTTCTCTCTCAAACCTCCTCACCTTGATCTTTGTTTCCTTGCCATGTGCATCAGGATCCTCACCTCACTCCATATCCATCTTCTCCCCCCTTTATTCAAATATTGCAAAAATTTCCAAAAAGGTTTATTTTATTGGCTTGCTTGAATCTGAAACAAAACAAAAGCAAAACAAATGAGTAAATAAAAAAAAACAAGAGAGAGAGCCCCAGCAGCTGCCCATCCCTACCTGGTCGCAGCCTAGCAGCAGCTTCGGCCCCGCACCCTTCCTTCCTCCTGGGCCGGCCTTTTCCTTCCCCTGGCCCGATACCCCTTCACTGTTCATGCTGTCTCCCTCTGTTCTTCTTCTCCCTTGGCCTGCTCTCTCTCAGCGACAGACGGCAGCGGGCAGGTGGCCGTCCCCGCTGTCATCCACATCAGCAAGCACGCCGAACGCGTGACCCTCCCCGCCCTTATCTTCTCGCGCCTCGCTGTCGAGCCCTAGGTTCCCTTCTACGTTTTCCCCTCTCCCTCTTCTCCTCCGTGCCATGGCCGCCGCTGGTCAGAGCCCCACGTCGTTGCTCCCGTCCTAGTTGGTGATCGTGGACTCGCCGGGAAGCACCGCCGCGGACCTTAGCGTTGATCCAGCCTGCTAGGAGGAGCCGGACCCGCTCGGAGCTGCCTCCTTGTCGGTGAACCGTGCACCACCGCCGCGATATCGTCGTCTCCCTCCGCTCCGACCGCCCCATCCCCTGATTCCCTGGGGAATCAGACAAGGTGAGAGCCACCCTCGTTCCCTTCCCTTTTCCTCCCCTCCGCGTGCCGAGCGCCGCCCGATTTTTGGCTCCCGCCGGTGATGTGCCCGCCGACGGGCAGTTTTGGACCGTGCGTTCCCCCGATGTTCCTCGAGGCTCCCCGTCCGATATGGTCCATCTCCTACGTTTCTTCCTGAACGAGATTTGTAGCTGGTAGACCCCTCTTCTCGTTTTGTTTTAGAGTCATCGCGAGATACGCCACAACCCCGACGCTAGCCTCGCCGGAACTCGCCAACGTTGTCGGGTTTTCGCCACGGTTCAGAGAACAGGCGTCGGGTTCAGTTCAGAGCACGGGTGTCTTTTTCCCGGAAAACCCCCTGGCACTCTTGGTCGATCAACGTCTGGTCCCCCGAACCCCACCGGTCAGTGTCCGGTGCTTTTTGCAAAAAGGCACCCGCAGTTTCGCTGTTCTCCACCGTGCGGGCCTCAGATCCACCACGTGTCGCTTCTAGGCTGGTGTCGCACGCGTGTGGCCCCGTCGTTACCCAGCCCCACCAGTCAGCCTCGGTGGCTAGTAAAGCTCCGCGTGAGAAAAAGTCCTCTGCGCGCCGTTTCGCCCAGCCAACGCAGGTCCCACCCGTCAGCGTCTGGGGCCGGCCGCTTCTGGGTATAAAAAGTTTCTGCGTTTGTCTGTTTTAATAAAATGTTTTCAGAAATGTTTAAATACAAATTTAAATCTGTTTTTAATAACTTTTAAATTGTAATTCCAAATAATACAAATAATATATGTTTCTGAATCAAAAAATTGTGGGGAATTCAAATAAGCCATTTAAAATATCATTTGAGCATTTTAAATTTTCGAAATTATTTAAATGTAATAAAAAGGCCTTTTCTTAATTATTTAATAACTTTAAATCTACAACTCCAAATTCGACAAATAATATGTATAAATCGATCAGCGCGACGAGCCTGTTTTAACTATGCATTCCATGTTCTGAATTGCATCATGCATCATATAAATATAAAGTATACAACAACTTATTTGGAAGTAAAACATGACTAAAACTCAATAAAATGCTTTATTCTTGTACCCCACACCTCACCCATGCCATGCTACATTATTTCCATGCAAATTGTGCATCATTCATCATGGCATGTTTGTTTGCTTGTCGCATTTTAATTCATATGCTTGTGCACTTTATTTATGTTGGCCCTTGTTTGTTTGGTTCTTCTTCGAATAGACGCCGAGCAGGGGATATATCAGAATCCTGTGAGCACTACCCAGATCCGCTCTCGCTCAATCGAGCTGTGCAAGCACTACCACATGCTTGCATACATATAATACCTATTGCCTCTATCTTATTCTTGCATCATTGAGTCGCGATTGAATTAAATTGAATCCCAAGTACTGCATAGCCTTACTTTTAAACCCCACCGAAGCTTGTTCCTCCATCCCATGAGCCATTACTACAGGAGTTGTTTGAGCCATGCGAGTCGTAGAACAGCATGTGTAGGGTATGTGAGTGTCTGATGGATAACGAGGTACCTAAACAACTTAACCTGAGTAGTAATGGGATAACTAATGAAAGAGGCACCGGTGGGCAATATCTGCTATTTGGTTTTTCATGCTCACTTGTGTCCCGTAGGACCCCGAGTACTTGATTCCTGTTCCTTGACTATTCGCACTATCCACATCCGGGAGGCCTTATGGACCCTCCTGAGCCAGAGCTCGATTCATTTCTATTTCTTGGGGCCACAAAGTAGTTTGGGGCTTTGTTACTATCCTGTACTTATGCCATGCTTTACTATTTTATTTAAGATTGTGCATGGAGCACCTGTACTGTTTTGGATGCGGAATGTTTTCGCGGTATCGACAAGCACAGTCACATTTTCGGGTTCCCAGTCGTTTACATCCATTGGAGCAAACCTTGGGTCCGTCTCGGAGCCGGCCAACTTCGTTGCGGGTAGCTTAATGGGGTGGCCCCCTGAAATATTTCTGAATCCTATGATCGCTTTGTCGTGAATGCCTCGTTGGGTTTTGATTTGGTTTTTCCGAGGTTGATCGAGTGTGTGTTGCTATTTGTGCACCCCTGCAGGGTAAATCTTTCTGAAAGCCGTGTCCACGATTATGGACAACTTGGAGCACAGTTTCTCGATCATAGACAAGTATAACTAAAGTATCGCTTTTAAATTGACTAAGTACCTGACTAGTAAATAGCGCAATACTCATGGAATGGTTAATAAAAGTACCAAGGGATGGGTTGTTTGTCCGCTTTCTCGTTGGTAAGCGAGAAGGAGGATGGATCTGTTAATTATACTGTTATAACTGTTGTTACTAATTAACGGACATCCGTCTATCATTGGTTAGGCGGATGGTTAGCGTGTATCTATAGACTTGTTAGTTGTTATCTTTTGCTGCAATTGCGTCACCCCAGGTTATGTCCCCTTTAGAGGCATAAAGACTTGCTGAGTACCCCTAGGGTCTCACACGGTAAATTGTTTGATTGAGATGAACAGGTGTATTCGCAAGATGGATACTGGGTGGAGGAGATGGATGATGTTGGCAACGATCACTCGATGTAGAGATTCCGGGGATGGGGATCCGCGAGATCTGTGGGCGGGATGTGTTTATTTATGTGGCATCTTATGCCGATTTGCTTCTTATCCGTACTCGGATCTTGTTTTCCGCTTCCACCTGATACTCTGTTGTTTGATGTATGAGGAGCTATCCTGAACTATTATCTCTATCTAGGATATTTGGATCTTGCCGTATGGCGTTGCAATATTTCTATTTCTTTTAGATGGTATGGCTCTGAGAACAGTTGTATGGTGGCTTGCATACATACTCACTTGTGTATGTAGTTGATCCCTTCGCCTGTCGACTACGCCGCTCGTTCTTGTCCCGATGTTTTGAAAGTGGTTAGGACGGCCGACGGGTCTACCTGTGGGTGGCCCCTGGGCCCCCACCATACTATTTTAACCACTTTCGCTCATCCAGGCATGCAACTTAGAGCGTAGTTCACCGAGGTAGTTACATCCTTCTCCACGAAGCCTCGACACTTGGCTTTGAAGGATGGTTATGAGGTCAGTGGGAGGAGACGTCCTGTTGATATATAGCAAGGTTACTATGGTGACTATGTCAAGCTCAAGCCCACCGGATCAGTCTCAATATCTAGTCTTTATGAGGTGCTCATAGGTGTTGGGTGTGCGTGCCTGCATTCATAGGGGTAAGTGTGTGTACGCATTTGTGAGCATCTCCGTTTTATAGTGGGTGTTCGCAAAAAGAGAGAGGGGGCATTTGGTTTATTTATTGATTAAGTTTTACTCTATTTTCCAAAATTACATGTAATACAAGTCAAACTAGGTCACTGATGTTTGGGGGCCCATAGGCTCTATAGCGCGGCCCCCAGTTATCAGTGGTCCAGTTAAATCCAACAGTAGCCAGTTAAATCCAACAGGGGATCTTGAGTCACAAGGCAGCCGTGTTAGGGTAAGTATGCTAGAGTTCACGGTCTCAGTTTATTTTCTCGAATTCAGCTTATGGGGTCTCTCTTTTTGGGTTTTTTTTCTCTATTTTGTCCGTCTCAATCAACGATGTTTCCTAGGTCCATATGCTAGCATGGATGGTAGACGTGGAGTGGTACGGCATTGTTACCAATCTGTCCGGGCGTTTGATCTGTTCGGTTTGCTCGGTCCGGTCTTTTCAGTTTTTGGAAATTTCGGTCATTCAGAAACAATACCCATATTACCTTCGGTATTTTCGGTCTTTTTGTATTCGGTCTTCGATCTTTTTGGTACGGTATTTGGTGGGCTTGAGCTTGAGACGTAAATTTATGGTCCACAATAAAATGAGACGTAAATTTCATTTTTCTTTCAGATTTCAAATAGCCCAGGTTTATCAAAAATGAAGTATAGATCATGAGCATTCCACGCATTCCAATTTACTGGACAGCACGAGCGGCACAAAACCAAATAGTAGATGTACTAGTAGCAGAGAAACAAAACACGGAGAGCACATAACCAAATATTCCAAGCAATTATGCCTTGTTTTCCTGTGTACGAGCATCACAACTGCAGAAGTCAATTCAACTCCGTCATCGCTGACTCGCCGGTCATCAGCATGTGTGGCAGTGGTGATTGGCCAGGTGAGTGGCGAATGTCGATGTGGTGATATGGAGCTGTGTCTCGCGGGCTTGCGACTGCCGACGCCCGGGGTCAGAAATCCGGCGGGGTGGACGAGTGGGTGGAGGCGCCGTGGTTTGGCAGTAGCGCTTCTGGCTACTGGCGCCCAGTGCTTGAGATGGAGCTGTCGACTAGGCCAGGGAGAGATGGGGATGGGAATAGGGAGAGGAACGAGAAGAAGGTAGAGGGGATATGGGCTTTGCGGTAGGTATATAGGAGATATGGGTTGGGCTGATTCCATGTGGTGGGAGAATCTCAGTCTATACGGTCATATCGATCTTCTTCTAGCGACAACCGAACAACGTGACAAATATTCGGTCTTTCAATTCTCAGGATCGAAGACCAAAATTTTGGGTTTTTCAGGTTCGGTCCCGGTTTTTTCAGGATTGAAGACCAAAATTCTCTGGTGCGATTGCGCCCATCGCCGTGTCACGTTCAAAGGAATGAACTTCGGCCGCAGGTTCTTGGGTTGCAACTACGAATACGAGCGCTGCATGTTCGTCCACTGGGTCGATCTATCGCACTCACTTTTGCTGCAGCGTGCGATGATGTTGCTATTGTTACAGCTCAAGATCCATGATGAGCTCAAAGAGGAGGAGTAGGATCACCAGCAGATGCATGCCGAGGAGATGGTTGAAGAGTTAGCGGATGTCTCCAACTCACTGCACTCAGTCGTATATAGGATAGATGCTCTTAGATTTAGGTAATTAGAACTGGACATTAGGTACTTAACCAAGTACAGTATGCAACCTAGGTATTTAGCATGCTCATGATGCTTTTGGTGGTTGTCTGTAGATTTCACTAATAATTAAGTAATCCCCTTTCGTTTACTATTACTCACCATTTCATAGTACTGCCACATTAAATTACACTAGGTTAATTAAGATGGGAGTAGTTGATAGTCTGCTTACAGCCTATATGGAGTTTGTGGTTACTACTAATTGATCTGGTTTATGTGTTACTGCTATTTCTATTTGTATACGAGTATCACTACATTTTTTGCACATTTGTGCACCTCCCCCATCGTGCACCTTCTTTACCCAGCAGTGTCGACCTCTCCATCGCATCAGCGCAATCTCCGGTGAGTCCGCGACCATCCGAATAGTTGTTTAGGTGATTGCTATTTGAAATAGTAGGTTTATATGACAAATTATGAAGCTGGGAATTAGTTATAAGGTCCACTGAAAATAGGGAAGTATATGCTGCCAAGAAGAGTCTTATGAGGATGGGAAGCTTGGCCCCTGGCTTTATTCCACAGAACAGTCCTCTGCTGGACAATGCAGAGGTAATTTACTGCATATCATTCATAAACAGATTGTTGTTTGCTGGTGTCCTGCATTGTTGAGTTCTTTAAATTATATTTTTAGGTAAAGGGGAACACGCCCAATCCTTGGCATTAGATTATTGCATGTATCCTTCTTTGCATTGCGAAGTTGATGTGTTCTTTCCTAAAATTTAGTGGTTTTGCTGCATTTCATTTAGCATGACGTGCATGTTCCACCCGTGGAGGAGGCATTATCAAGTGACAAGTGTTTTTATGTATCCAGATGCTTTGCTAGAATTTCAGTAACCTATGCTTTGTCCAAGAAAACATTTTTTTCAATAAAGGGCTCTTTATTACTTAAAATGTCCCCTAAAATATATTGGTCATTTTTGTTGCATCATGATTTGCAGAAACAAAGTCATTCTGATCTCTTGCCACTTATTAAGGCTAGGACTACTCATGTGCCAGCTAAGAAGGCAAACCCTGAAGTATGGCCCTATTCATGTCGGTTCGGTTTCCCATGTTTGGGCAATATGCCTCTATGGTTCTTTGCCATTTGCGGTACCACCGTGGAACTTGCACTTTGTGTGCAGGTGAACTTGAATTTTTTTTTAAACGAGAATTTGGTTTAATTTTTTGAAACGAGAATTTGTTATCTACAGTTTCCACCTTATTTATATCGCTCATGGCGTAATGGTGCTGGTCACTACAAGGATTTGACAATTTCCCGTCTCCGAGAGAAATACAAAGCTCATATACACATGATTTTGTGTCTTCAAGGGAAAGAGAAACACTAGGACAAACATATTAGGCGTCTGAAAGAAGAAGTGACCACATCCACTAAGAGGATAGTTGATTTGACTGCAGGATGGAATAAATCAATTTCAGTTGCTCATGATGTTGCTATTGATTTTCAAAAGTTCGTGGCTGACAACTTAGTTCCCGAGTCACCTGATGTGGATGGCGGCGAGCTGATTGGCCAAGCGTACGACCAGATCTTGGAACAGTTGGGAATGCGAGCTGACAATCTTTTCAATTCGGCTCTATAAGCAAATGAGAACCTAACAGAAGTTCAAGATTCTCCATGCCCATACAGTCCTAATCCTACAAAAGATGAGGAAATCAGTAAACCATATTGACCGCTCTACTTTCATTTTGAAGGTTTTCGGGTCTCTTGTGAGGATGACTGTTTGTTAAGTCAGGTACTAAAACTGATTTTTTGCTCTGCTGGTGTGTGGTGTCCATGAATCTATAAATTTGATGTACTATTATGACATATATATTGGACTCGGCTTTATGTGACAATATTTGGCAACAACAGTTATCTTATTCGAACTTGCGGTGGTTTTTTATCTGGCAATTTTTTTCCTTCTGAGATCAAGTAATGATGATGATATTAATGCTAGTTGCAAGTGATTTGTAAGCATGTTTCTGGTAGTAAACCAAACTTGTAGTTGTAGATTGTAGAAATTCAGGTTGATGTTTGAACTCTAGATCTTGATGTCATACGGACAAGCTTCTACCACCTAGAATATTTTATACCGAGCAATTCATTGTATCACACGAATAAGTACGCAAACTTGATTTCTATAGGCAGGAAACTGAGCAATGCAAGTGTACAAACTTGTGTCAGTCGTGGGGTTGCTACTATTAATACAACGGGGGTTTTCCCATAAAAAATGTGGTGTTCGCAAAAAAATATGGCGGGGTGAAAGTTAGTTTCGAGGAAGCCCAGTCTTGCTCCCCTCGACCGCATTGTCATCTTCTCTGCCTGACCGCCCTCCCTCCACCGGACCATCCCCGTCATTCCACCATTGAACACCACCGCACCGCCATTTTCTCGTACGTACATCCCCAACCTCCGGCGATTACGGGCTTTCTAATGGATATAATACATTTCTTTTTGGGCATTGCAAAGTAAATAAGCTGGTGGCGTTTCCAGGAAATTGAATCAGCATTGGTGGATGCTTTTGCAGCATCGGCGGATACTTGTAAAGCAGAGGTGGATGCTGAAGGAGCACCAATGGATACAAGTGAAGGGATGTAGAGGCCGATGCTTGTACTGCATCAGAGTATTTGGCAGTATTGAGCAGTACTTGAAAAGCTGTGGAGGCACTGTCAAAATCCTCACCGACTGCTACTGGAACATATTCGGCTATGTTGGCTACCGCTGCAATAGCGACGGCTGCATGGGATGCTAGGATTGCGTCGGCATGTGGTCTAGCTTCTTCAGTGTCAATGGCTGTGGCTCGCCATTTGTCGGCGACGCCTGCTCCATCTGCTCAGAACTCATCGACCCCATTGTAAGTTCTGCATTACATGTTGTCTCCCTTCATCTTTTGTGTATGCTACTCCGGGGGTTTTTCGGGACACAGTGGATATTAGTTTAAACTAGTAGTACTAGGAACATAAAAAGCTATTTAATCACAAATTAGTGATCCAAATGGGATGAAACTTTCACAGGATTCAAACCTAGGCACCTATGATTTACTGAAGTTTGGTCAATTTTTTCGAATAGTTTTACTTTGTAGTTCAAAATTTGAGCTACTGTCATACGTTGGATCTAAGATGCAAGGTGGATCTTGGGGCAAGTCACCGTGAGACTTGGGTTTGGCAAGTCACTGAAGTTGCATCTATTTTTTCTCCCCTTCTATCCTCCCCGGTGACCTCTAAAAAAAGTTCTTCATTGCCTTTATCCAGTTCCGACATGGTGAAGCATTTTGTGGTGCTTTCGTACTCTTCTAGTTGATTCCTTGTGCTCTTTAGGTATTTTATTGACACTTTGCTTTTTAGGTAGTTCTTCGGATGCGTACAATTAAGGAAATTTCGATGACTTTTTTCCTATCAAATTATATGATGCATTGTGGTGTTTACTTAATTCTTTTTTAGGGTTGTGCATTGTGCTGTTTACTTAATTCTGATGATGCACTTGTGCTAGTTGCACCATCCTACTAGCTTCAGTGGAAGAACATATGCAACAATCAATGACTTGCCAGGTGATGTATGGTCAGATTCTTGTCAGGCTTCCTCCTCACCCATCTTGCATACTGAGGTCATCAGTCGCCCAAAAATGTTGGATCGACTTCATGGGAAGCAACAATTTCAAAAAGCTAATCATGTGATACAACAGAGGAATGCCGTTACTTGGAGTTTTCACCAACAGCTCTGAGGACGCTCGATTCTTAACAAATCATAATTTTGACAAATCTATCTTCCAGAAGCTAAACAGCCTGGTGGAAGTACATAAAGCCTACAAACCATATGTACTTGGATGTCGCAATGGTAGGGTTCTACTTCATTATCCTCAACGGTCTAACATGATAATGGCCTAGGATCCAATCAGTGGAAGTGAAACAGTGATATTAGAACCACCAATTTGGCAGAGACATCAGTATGATAGCGGCACAATTCTCTGTTTGAGAAACCATGGGCAATTATCTTCGCACTGTTGCAACAATTTCTGGGTTGTTTGGATACTAACCAATGGTAACCAAGCATTGATCCATAGGTACTTGATACATTGAAAATGTATCTATAATTTTTGGCGTTCCATGCTTGGTTTTATCTACTTTCTTGTGTTTTGTCCACACTTTGGAGTACTTTTCATATGATTTCTTAGACTAACCTATTAACAAGATGTCACAGTGCCAGTTGCCTGTTTTCTGCTGTTTTTGGTTCCAGGAAAGTCAGAAAATGAATACTTTCGGAATTGAACGGGACAAAAGCCAAAGTTCCTATTTTACCGGAAGACTCATGGAGCCAGAAGGAGAGTCGGAGAGGGCCACAAGGTGGCCACACCACCCCTTGGCACGGGCCAGCCCAGGCCATGCCAGGGCATGGTGTGGGCCCCCTGGCCGGCCACCGACCTTGCCTCCTTCGCCTATAAGAGCCTCGTGATACCAAAACCCTAGATAATCAATCAGAAATCAATGAAAAGTTCCGTAGCGCCGCCGCCACTGAAGGGGAGATTCAAGGGATAGAAAGTCTCTTTTCCGGCACCCTACCGGGACGAGGAAGTGCCCCCGGAGCCATCTCCATCGATCTCCACCACCATCTCCATCACCGTTGTTGATCCCCATGATGAGGAGGGAGTAGTTCTCTCTCGAGGCTAAGGGTTCTACCGGTAGCTATGTGTTCATCTCTCTCTCTATGCATGACCAGATCATATTGTGATCATGAGCTTTGTAATCCAGTAGATCTACCTTGCTACTCAAGTGCTTTAATAGATCTCTGCTCTTCCCATGTGTGTGAAAGTGACAACGTGCAGACCATGGTGGCACTTAGGCTAGAGATTACAAATACTTGTTATGAGTTATATTTGGAGTTAGATGTCTTTATGAAATTGTGGTGTTTGTTGGAACCATCTAGTGCTTAAGGTGACAGTGTGGGGTTATCTAGATGGGAAAGGCTTATTTTGAGGTGTGCTGTTATAGCCCTACCATCGATTAGAGTGTCCAACCGGAGAGTAGTTAAGAGTAGTATCATGAAGATAATATATTTATGAGAGTGATCACTAGCGAAAGTATGATCCCTAGGCCTTGTTTCTAAGCATTGATACACCGTTTGCAATTAGATTTGTTACATGTTTGCTTGCTTCCTTCTTTATTTCAGTTTGCCTTTAGTCTTTTCCCACGTCAACCACACGCCATCAAGCTATTTTCTATCACCATTACCACTTATAATTATCTATACCACTTGTATTTCACTATCTCTTCGCCGAACTAGTGCACCTATACACCTGACAAGTGTATTGGGTGTGTTGGGGACACAAGAGACTTCTTGTATCTTGATTGCAGGATTGCTTGAGAGGGAATACCTTTGACCACTTCCTCCCTAAGTTCGATAAACCTTGGGTGATCCACTTAAGGAAAAACTTGTTGCTGTTCTACAAACCTCTGCACCTGGAGGCCCAACAACTGTCTACAAGAATAGAAGTGCGTAGACATCAGTACTTATCAGAGTTAGGAAAATGGGAAGACTGGACTGAACCCGCTGATATGCTGGCTAAGATTGATCACAGGCCGTCAACTCTCATAGGGGACATTTTGTAATGGCCAACAATGAAGTCCAAATATATAGTTGTCTTCGACAACGTGACAACAAAACTGTGTTATATTGAGTTCCCACATGAGATACATGATATTTCCAGATGCAATTTGTTCATCGCTAAGGGGCATAATGGAGATGTTGCCCTAGCTGTTATAAGAGACTTCACTCTAAACACGTGGTCCAGTGCAAGATCGTCAATAGGCAAATGGGAAGCTTGGGTGCCTCATATAAAGGTTTAGTTGGATACTCTCCTTTGCCTTGAGAAATCATGGACATATGGTGGGAAATATGAAGTAAGGTTACTCTGCGCATTTGAGGATAGAGAAATAGTGGTTATATGGCGAAGGAGGAAGTATTCAAATTAGATCTCAGCAGCATGAAGTCTAAGAAGTTCAGATCTCTTAAATGTTGGTATACTTTGCATCCCTACTTAATGATACCTGGTTAGTGCAGTCATTCATGTGCAACCCTTGCATTTTTTTACACCTATTATGCTGATCATTTTGTTCATTTCCTTTAGCAATGGACGAGATTTGGAGTGCTAAATCAAAGAAACGAAAAGGAAGTCCTGTCAGCAACTTAGCTAATTCAGACTACAACATCAAGGAGATGAAAACAACACTCGGATGAACAAGAAAGGATTTTTTGGGCAAGCATGTGTTAGCCCAGGTTGTATTATTTGGAGATGCAGTCTGATGTTTGTTTGTTTTTTGTAGCTGATGGAACTATGGCAGCACCTTTGTTTGTGCTGCAGTCACAACGGCAGGGGCTGAAATGTTAGAGATGTTTGTTCATTTTGGGGCCCTATGCGTGTCTGATGAAACATTGTTTTATATGATGAAATGGTGTTCTCTATATAGTAGTGTATGTGTGATGAAACCTTGTTGTATGTGATCTACATATACTCGTATCTGGTGTTCGTGTTTTGATAGTATGAAGTAGTATTTGTTTTGCAGCATGATTTTTATTTGATCTGAATTAGTACTACCATTTAGTTAGTGCTTCCTATAAAAGGGTCTGTGCCAACACCTAAGTAATTAGCAGACCTTGGTTGCACACCATTTTCACATGCGCTGTGATAAACTGAACTACATTCTTGTATTGGAGATCTGCATTTTCATATGTGTGGTAGATAATCACTCTCCCTGACTGGGATCCATGAAATAGAGGGAGAACTTCCTATCTTTTAAATTATTCTTTGGACAATCTCCAAATTCAAAATCACAGTCGACCGCCAAAACCTACCGCCTACCCCGTTTGAATTGGAGGCATCAGTTGATGTGACTCTTGCCTTAAATTCTTGACCAGATGGCATTCGGTCTACACAACCTTATTTCTAGTAATAAAACTTGGCCGATAGCCAAATTCAAAATCGTATTCGAGTGGCAAAATAACCCACCGACCCCGAAGCATTTTGAGCCCCTCTGTTTCAAACATTTCGAGGCAAAATCCCCCACCGAGGTAGTACCATTTTAATATTATTACTTGGACGCTAGACAAATTTAAAATCTCAGTCAAGCAACAAAATTTACCGCCTAAGTTGTGTGAATTGAAGGTATCCAAGTTTCTGTGCAAAAATATGGTTATGGATGATCAGTTGATGTGACTCTTGGCCTTGAATTCTTGGACAAATAACGTACGGTTTACTACCTTTTTTATTAGTAGATGGACGCTAGCCCAATTCAAAATCTCAACCGAGTGGCAAAATCACCCACTGACCTTGAAACATTTCCCGCCCCACCGT
Source organism: Avena insularis (assembly GCA_023614405.1). NCBI lineage: Eukaryota > Viridiplantae > Streptophyta > Magnoliopsida > Poales > Poaceae > Avena > Avena insularis. Next base: position 179,139,805 of record CM042692.1, on the reverse strand, counting down.
TTCAAAAACTTTGAGCCAAAATCTCCCATCAGGGGAGTACCATTTTACTATTATTATTAGATGGATGCTAGCCAAATTCAAAATATCAATAGAGCGGAAAAACCACACACCAACCTTGAAGCATTTCGCGCACTTCCGTTTCAAAAACTTTAGAATTTAAAATTCCTATTCTATCCATTGTTCGGACGACAAATGGTTATGCTAAAGTCAGTAGCTGGGGGCACGATCATAATTATTTTTTGTGTTCACCTCTATGGTCCCGATTCGCCTAGTTTTTACCGCCGGCCCTCCCAAAAATACTAAGATCCTCTGTCCCCTCCACGACCAATGCATGCACCAGCTTGAGATGCGGTCTCATGCACCGCCGTGGAGCCGCTTCACCGACGCTGACCTACTGGATCTAGTTCACCGGGTCTCTCTGCCACTACACCGAAGCTGCTGTGTCGTTCACCATGCCGATGGTGTCATCGACCGCCCAAGCTCTGCTTCTCGGCCGCTGAAAGCTACCCAACCATACCGGATCCGCTTCACCGGTGTCCATCGTACATGATCTAGTTGAAGGAGCTCCATGTCCACCGCGCTCAAGCCGGCATCGACTGCCCAAGATCTGCTTCCCCGACGCCAACAACCACCGCAACCGTAGCACCCTCGGTGACCTGGACATCACCCGCACGGTACCAACGATGCTTAGATGCCTCTCCAACCAAGGTTAACCAAATATCTAGGCCGTTATTTTTTTGTCAGAAGTATAGCAGGTTCAAGCCTATCGCAGTGAACTGCATTTTTGTAATTGTGCTAGTACATACAAGTCACTGGGCATGCCTGTTCTTCGTGCTACATACAAGCTCATTAGACATGTTGGTTTGCATTCACTGCTCTACAAATTTCAAGTCATGCACATGTTTGTTATTTTTTCATGCACATGTTCTTAGATACTCCATACAACAGTAATTGCCTTCTATTGTGTAGTTCTTGCAAAATGTAAAATCAATGGAAAATATTAGTGTGGATTCCCTGCTCCATAGTTACTGAATCTATCTGGTTCCTCCTGAGCTAAGTTCCTGTTATTATTTCTTCCTTGGCATTGTTCTGATATCCTTTAGTACCTATTTAAACTCTTCATACAAGTTCTATTATAATTTTGTTGTTGCCATCTAGTTCTTCAAAAGCTGAAACACTAACTATTTTCTTTTTCTTGCATAGAGCTCAAAGTGGAAAAATGAACATGTTGGTTTGCATAGCCTATTCTACAGGTTCACAAGCGATGCCATTATTTACTTATCTGGTGTTGGTTCGTCCTAAGCAAGAACATAACTGTCCTCTACTATGTAGTTCACTCGTGGTTTGCATTTCGCTCTATAAGTTCACTTATGATGCCATTATAATTTCTATCTGGTTGATTCTTAGCTATGACAATAACTACATGCCATTGTATAGCTCAATGCAAATTCTAAGTCACCCAACATCTGTTGCATCCCTAGAGATACCACTGCTTCCATATATATTTGCTGAAATGACCTAGCTAGTTTATATTTGCTGAAATTCTAAGAAACACTTTGTTTGATTGCTCATTTCATTGTAGGCACACTTGTCTAATGATTGTTTGTCTTGTTCTACAGGTTCACGAGTGATGCCATTATATCTTGTATCTGGTTCTGGTTCGTCCTAAGAAACGACATAACTATCCTCTCCTATTTTTAGTTCATTCGTGGTTTGCATTCCTGCTCTACAACTTCTTGTATGATGTGATGGGGATATGCCAATCGGGGTATGCCTAGAGCGACGATTCGATGGGATCAGGTCCATAGAAAGTGGGTCTAGAAGCACGTCAACTGGAAAGCGATTGAAGAACAAGCCCATCGACTAGAAGCTGAAGGCCCAAGATCTTAGATAGGCCCAGTCAGATTAGGTCAATCCTCTGAAACCTGAACTAATTTGGTTGTAATCATGTAAACCCTAGCGAGGTACCCCTATATAAACCTTCCTAGGGTAATCTACATACTTATGTGCTATTAGCTACCCCATCCAAGCGACTCGCTGCCTAGACGCCGAGCTCGCCGATCTAGTAAATCCACTCACCAGAAATACAATTTGGCAGGAAGTAGGTCTTTACCCTACAGGGGCTGAACCTGGGTAAATCCCTTGTGTTTGTTCCCACTCTCACACCGCATATGGAGACTCGCTCTTGCCCCCAATTGTATCAATCGCTACCCCTGGTAGCGATAGCCTTAGTCATTCCCGCGACATAATGCCGCTATAATTTCTATCTGGTTCGTTCTTAGCTACGACAGTAACTACATGCCATTGTGTAGCTCAGTGAAAATTCCGAGTCACCCAACAACTCTTGCATTCTAGGGTATACAACCGCTTCCATATATATATTTGTTGAAATGACCTGGCTAGTTTATATTTGCTGAAATTCTAAGCCACACACACATTTTTTGATTGCTCGTTTCACTGTAGGCACACTTGTTGAATGGGTGCTTGCTTGTCCTGTTTGTTTGACATGTTGGTCAATAATTGAACCATTGACCAGTTGTAAACTCCAGTTCATAGCTCCTGCCATATTAGTCAAATGAGTAGTTTGTCTTGTTTGATTTATTAACTTGTTATTACTTAGTTTTAGACTACAATTTTTGCTATCGCCACCAAAGAGGGGGATGCAAGATCATGTCTCCTCCAATGTAGCTGTCACACTCAAAGGGAGATGCAGGTGATAGATTGAGGAAGCAAATTGAGGACTCGGCTATCAACTCGATTATCAATTGAAATGCCGAATTTTCTTTCCCTTGAGTTGATAATATGTAATAATTTTAAGAAGATTGCAGCTGATGTAATATCTAAATAACTCGCATAGGCCATGTATGCATTTAGTTGGCACCATTCGCACATGGTGGTAGGTGGTACCATAGCTGCGCCAGCCTGGTCGATTAGGGAACATTATCGGGCTTTGCTATTGATCTGTCTTGTATTGGGCCAACGATGAACAATAAAAGATGCTCACTAATTATACACCTTTTATGCTATTGGCATGGGCCTCAGAAAGGCCTAAACAATAAAAGACCGTAAATGAAATGGACCGACCCATAGGTGGGAACTAGTAACAGTAAAATGTCAGAACGGTAACATGCCAGACAACAACATGCCACAATATAAACAAACCAGAATAGTAATAGGCTAGAACAGTAACATACCACAACAGTAAAAGGCAAGAAACTATAAAAGGCTAGAACAGTAACATGCCATAGGATTAACAGGCCAGAGTAGTAGCAGGCAAAGTTGTCAGAATCGTGATTCTACCATGCAATTTTACGACTTTATGACCCAAATTGATTAGATTGATTCTATGATTCTACTAAGTAGAATCTACGATTTCATGATTCTAAAAGTTATGATCCTACGATCTACGATCCTACCATAGAGGTTTCGTTCTGATTCAGAATCACGATTCTGACAACTTTGGTAGTAGGCCAAATAGTAAAGGGCCACAATAGTAAAAGACTACAATAGTTAAAGGCTAGAACAATTAAAGGCTAGAACAATAACGAGCCAAAATAGTACAAACCGAGAAATTACCAGACGAGAACAGTAACAGGCTGACAAAATTACCAGGCCGTAATACACGCACCAAAACAGCCTATAGGCCTGAAATGGGCTGAGATGACCGAAACAATAAAATGCCAGAATAGTAACGAACCTTCTCAAAGAATGGCCGTTAGTAGGCGGCCCACGACAGGCTGCGAGAATAGTGATGGGCCGACCGTAGGCCTTAACAGTACAGGACCGACTTGGCACAGACTGCTAATAGGCCGCACAGTGTTGGACCAACGTGAGCCTTTTGTAGGCCGAAACAGTATCAGGCATGAAAGGTCATGGGCCGCAGCTGGCTACATTAATGGGCCTATTTCAAGTAGTGCAATACGAAACAGTATGGGCCATCTTCTTATTAGGCTCTCCTCATGGGTCGGCCCACTTAATAATTAGCAGGCCTTGGCTGGGCCAAGCTTCTACCACGGTTTCTGTGGCTGTTAATGGTGGTAACCCGCCGTTAATGGTGGTAACCAGCCGTTAACAACAGTAACCGACCGTTAATAGCGGCTTCCACGTGATAGTTTGCATGATGTCAACAGTCTGACAAAAATATCTATGACGGAACAAGTTTTCGTAACCGAAGGATGCGATCCGCCATGGTCAGAAAAAAATGTGGTTGATTAATTTGTGACAGGGCTTTTACCACGAAGGCCATCCGTTGTGGAAGACTTTTCAGCCACGAAAAACGGCCTTTAACCACAAAAATCGTCCGTTGTAAAATCCAACTTTTCTTGTAGTGGTTGGCGGCCGAGCACGCCCGGCTTGAAGAGGTGCGGTGACCCAGCATACCACTTCATGATGTATTGCACTATAGTCATTGACATAACACCAATGAAACACCATTCCACTAGTACATCCCTCAGAGTGGTACAACAGAAACATCGTGGGTCCAAGACATGACTATAGATTATAACTCGTCTCTTTACAAATGATCCAGATAACACTCTAAGTTATAGAGGAAGAAAGCAACTTCTTACAAAGAAGAACCAGAAATAACAACTCAAAACTATCATACTAATAAAACTAGTATCTAAACTATCTAGCTTGCAATTTCTGCTATTGCAATGGTCTACAGAATTAGGTCCTATGTCTAGAGATTATACTAACTTTGCTTTCACTTTAGTTAATGTATACATTGAATTTATTAAATAACTTGAGGTTTTGGTGTCGAATCCTGGAGCATAAGTTGGTGTTGACGACATCTTCATCGACTTTAGAATCTAGCAGGGGTTAAGAAGGTACGGTTGAGTATGAGTGTACTCAGCAAGTTCACTAAAAAGATTGTTTGGTGCACTGTCTACAACCATAAACCAAAGGTCATATATTATGCAGGTTTTCGTAAAGATTTCTTCAAAGGTTGCTTTTATTCTTAAAAGCTATGTCCACTAGCCTTCACTTGTTTACCAGAACTTCGTGGAGTTCCTTTCCTGCCACGTTCGTAGCTCCTTCCTAGAACAGGGAGTGACATGTCACACTTTTATACACTCTACAGAGGTGTGTTACTTTACCCATGAGAGATCCTTAACCATGTTGCACATCCGAGCGACCAACCCATTCATATTTCCTTGCTATAGGCCCGGTATAAAGATCCAAGTCGATCACTGCCCTTCTCCATGACCCTAGATGCCAACATGACCCCCAAGAAGAACTACCTCTGTTAACCCCCATATTGGTAGATATAACTCTGGTAGACCCCTTGAGGACTCTAGTGAGCAGATCATGTCCCTAGCAACCCCCACCGAAGTGGCAGAAATACCTTTGATAGCCCCTCACAGATAATCTACAAACCAATATCGCTGGGCACTGAGAGGTCCCACCCATCTGCTGGATCCTCGCAAGGAATCTACAGCCTCATGATAAGGTCACTAGCACACGAAAGGAAGACGATCCAACTGATTCACCGTCCCATTCTAGATCTCATGGATAACGCGTATTATACGGTGCAAGAATCACTAGCGACATTGATTGTTAAGTCCTAGGTATTATGTTCCTTTACCACTATAACATTCATAATAGGTTATTACCACTTGGTGGATAACCCACCATCATATTATTATGAAAATAGAGTTTTCTGACCTTTTTGAAATCAGGTGATAGCAATAGTAGATTGCAAATACCAGACAGAAAATAACCAAAGGACATGAGCAAGTGTGAACTTGCCTTTGTGATTACAAGATTATGTAATCACAGTCTTTGAGATGATATAAAGTCCAATATCTGAAAATACCATCATTCGTCTAGTAAGGACTAATGTTGAAAGAAGCAATATGCTACTATTCATAAGTAATGCTATGAATTTTATAAAACTCCCGAAGTAAATCTCCAACATTATAAGTGAGTTGCACTTAGGTGGTTTCTTTAAGATTTGGTTCATTTTTAGGTTTACTTCACAAGTAAATATATTTACAATAAGCTTAAGATTAACATACAAAATATAAAAATAAAATACAATAACAACATGTGATTAAGTTTAAATGATATCATGTAATTATAATAGAGTAAGAAGAAGTAATATAATGTTTTTATTTGAAGTGGCAAAAAGAATAACATTTGAAGAAAATATTTTTTATGCTAAGTTAATCAATCTTAAAGATTACTAGGATTGAAGCTATGTTTTTCATAAAGTACAAATCACCTTGAGTGATTATACTTCTAGTTTATTATATCTTAGACCAAAGTTAACTATAAAAATAGAAATAATTTTTTAAGACATGATGTTTAGGGTATTACCAAGTTCTAGGGTTTTCCTAAGCATAATCAAAGATACAAGATCATTCACCCTTAATGTAAGTGGCTGATATGGTTTAACTTTTAAGTGATTACCTTACATTTATGTGTAAGTGTTAGAACTACTATATAAGAAAGTACAGTAATCTAAATACTAAGTTGATATCATTATAGACTAAATTTATATGTTGTTGGAGTTTTTTATTAGTAAAGAAGTTAGTGTGATTATTTGGAATAACATATTTTAACTTGGATTATTGACAAATACATAAAAGTAACTTTGTTAAATATAATAATTTCTACTATGATTTTAGCTATGGTAGAATGGATACTTTAATCTTCTTTATATGTTTTACCTAAATTAATAAGATAATAGTAATTTTAAAACCTTAAACACTTCTTGTTTAAAATTACTAAGGAAATAATATCATATATTCATGGCAATAAAGTCTAGAGACTCAAAGTAATTTTAAAAGGAATTTATTTGAATTTATAGGTGGTAAAAGAAAATACATTTTATTTATTTGAGTCTAAGAGAAAGTATTTAATGCTCTTTTATCTTATTTATTTTTAGAAATACCAAGATTTTACTTAAAATTTCATATTTAGTATTTTTTTTTGTTTTCTATAGTGGTGGGTGAATTTCCATCCATAAAAGTAATTTTTATTCATTTTTAATATTTTCCTTATTTTGTTATTTTGCATGGAAGATTTAGTGGTTTTAAATTTTAGTTAAGTTTTATTAAACCCATATGCACATAGTTGAAATTACTCTTACGGCTATGTTTGGAATCAACCCATATTTTTGGATTCATCTTCGGTAAGTCCATCTACTGATGGTTTAACTGGGTCATCCTACTTGTGCTAATTTGCACAATGAGATGCAGATGTACAACCATGTATGTGTACTTGAATCTTGTCTTTAGTGTTGTGCTTAAGTGAATTTAGAATTGAGGGATGATTCTGAATTTACACAGATAGTGTGATGCTCATATATACTATCAATATGATAGTTAACTAACTTAATATGATTCCTAGGAACACTATCTAGGATATTGAGGTGGATAATAGAATAACATGTTGATTTCTTTCCTAAAGTTGCTGCTACTATGACTTACTATGATCTTGCTTAGCAAGCTTCTTATAGTTGACAATAATATGGTGGATTCTATTGTCCTTTTTGGCTACTACTATGGTGCCTCCCACTGGTAGTGTGCATAGTGTTGATTCAAGGTATCATAATTGTTACTGTGAGATGTACTAGATAGAACTATATCCTTCTTTATGATCTTCTGGCAAAGATTCATGTGTATTTGTCCCTGACTTATGATGCTAAGGTGGAGGCTTCTATTTAAAATAGAACATATGCTTTTCTTAATTCCTTAGCCCTGCATGTGATACAAGGACTGAGGCATATGTTCTTAGCAAGTACATATACTAAGATCTACCCTTTTAATTCACTATGATAACTTAGCATAGCCCTTCTATGCATATTTGAGAGAAACCCATCCTTCTAGTCTTCCTAGACATGAGTTAAAGAATAGTTGTAATGCTTTAGCTTGGATGTTTTGATGAGATGATTAAGAAAATAGTGATTCATGTTGTTGTACTTCTACTATTACTGTGATGTCTCTTTGGAGTGTACACACAAGTATAGATATAGTTGGCAGGTTTTACTACTATCCCTTTAGATGATTCTGGTTTTCTAGAATTATCAAGATTGACCCTTGTTAATGATGCAGAAAGGCTGAGGCCATACTTATTTAAGAACATATACTATAGTGGCCTTTAATTCTCTATGATGAGTTTTTCATAGCATCACTATGAAAAACTGAGAGAAATACTTTTCCTAAAAACCTTTCTTTCTTTTGTATTCTATATACTGATGTGAATAGATACTAGGTAATGATCTTTGTGATGGATATAACCTAATTTTGTGAAGGATGCTAAAACTTGTTGTTGCTTGAGGCTACCTGGTTGTTCCTTGATCAGCCACTTCTAACCCTTGGCCTTGTCATTTATCTACTTCTCCTTGGACTCCTGGCTTAGACTTCTCCTTAATAGCTTTGTTCATGGTTGTTGCTTGTCATCCTCCTCCTGATGATAGCCTATTCTTCTTGTTATGGTGCTAGTTCCACTCACTACTCTTGTCTTCTAGACCTCTTTCTCCACCTTGAGCTATTTCTACTTCCCTTCTACTACTAAGTAACCATGATTTTGGTGGTGTTTCTGTGAGCTATGTGGATGCGTGTTAGTAGCTAGCACTGAGATGCTATGGCTGCCTCTCTCTTATCTATCTTCTAGTTTTGCCTTGCCGTGTTGAAAACACACGTCTGCATGTGTTGTGTGTGCTACTTGCAACTGGGACCTACAGGGTTCAGGTTTCTATACTCTATATATTTTCTTATGGATGAGATCAAGTAAAATGTGGTTTTACTATTTGACTATTCCCCTTTCTTACCAATGGTGAAACTTGCCTCGTGTTGGTATGTGATGCAATAATATAAGACCGGACCTATGATAAGAACATATATTCCATTTGGCCCCTATTTAATTACTAATCAGTGACAATCTAGGCCTTAGCAATACTAAGCCAAGTGTGAGACTATCACTAACCAAAACATTCTTTCCTGTTTGATCTTTTTTGTCTTGTTTTGTTTTATAATAAGAAAGTTTGAAGAAGATAATATACAAGGAATAAATAAGAAATTTAGTTTAGGATTTTCTATTTTCATTTATTGTAATTCTTTTCTATTTGGATATTGTAAAGACAATGTAGTATTGTATACAATTAATAAAAAAATTCTCATTTGCAATTCAAGATTTGTAATTATCTGTACCTTATATTTAAATAAACATTCCTTCTTTATTAATTTGTTGTTATTTAATTTTCTTTGTTGTAATCTTTATTATAAACTCATATTACATTATTAAATCGCCAATTACTTTTCTCCCAAGAATTTAAATATTCTCTAATTTAATTTGTGAATTCCTCTTAGTTTATTAAAATCCAAATGCATGTTTGAATTACTTCCCCTAAAATCAAAAAGAATGCTTAGAGGTCATGTCGAAATCCATCGCACTTACCCTGACGTTTCCATGAGAACAAGAGAAACTTCAATCCCTTGATGCCTCTTTTAGTTTTGCACGAAAATTCCCCGGATTTTCTTATGCATGAATTCTATGCACAAACATGTGTTCTCTCTATTTCTAGTCTCTAATCCTAGTATGTTACAAGAGGCGTGGTCCAAGCTTTTGGATGCCTCAGAGAACATGCACCATTGTGAGGCTGCATCGCATCTATTCCGTGAGGAGGCTCAAGGAATTCATGAGGGCGCCAATGGGCATGACGAACAACTTGCCGCCTGGGAAGAATCCATTGCCTTCCAGGATGAGGAAATCTACCATGCCCGCGAGGAGGTGAAGGTGTGGCAGCAAGAGTTACTGCAAAGCGAAGGAGACCTAGAGGCAAGGCAACATGCGCATCTAGACCGGGAGGGTGCTGCTGCCCCCCTTAGCGAGGCTCACAACCACCAAGGCAATCCTGGGTGAGGAGCACGGCCGTCTTAACGATATGAAGTTGTAGCTAGAAGTGGGCCAGATGGTGTTGGAGTAGGAGCGTGTAGGGATGCATGACCGAGTGAAGGCCCGGTAAGAACGTCTCCTCACAAAGTAGCAAGATTCGGTTAAAGGGAAGAGAGTTCTCGAGGAGAAGCTCCAATTCATCCATGTTGGCCTCCAAAAGGTGAAGCGGGCGGAGCTCCAGAAATCGAAGGACATGGAGCAACTCTGTAGAGATATGGATGGTGTTGTTGTGAGCGAATGTCGCCAGCTTCCTGGTGCTGCAGGTCAGTGTGTCTTCCACAACCTCCTGCTCTTGGCCCCTAGCCTTGATCTAGCGGCTGTGGTCAAACCGGTAGGCTCCAAGGTGTCGGCCGCGATCAGGGCAAAGGCAAAGAAGCTCGCGGAGTCTCTTGCTTCACATTTTCAGCGCAATGTGCTCAAAGTCGTGGCCTCCAACTCTTCCAATGAGGAGGCATCTAACCTGGAGCGCAGCGAGGTCCCCGGGGAGGATGTTGTTGGGTCTTCGTAAGAGCAAACTCTTTCTATGCATGGCTCGAGGAGGTCCTCCTTTCCTTTTTATGATACTTGGAACAAACGCATGTCCGTTAATGTTCTCCCATCGTGGGCTTTCAATATCCTTGGTGTGCATGTGCTACTTGTTATCTGCACCTCTTCCTTATTCCTGACCTTTCATGATCGTAGGTTTAGGAAAAGAATGAGAGGAGTGCACAGAGTAGCTTGCATCTAGCTTCAACGAGGGAGGATTCCCGTGACTTGCGCCTATCGTGAGGGCACCTTTTGGGCCTCAGGCATTATGATTAGCATCGGCGAGGAGCGATTCCCGTGACTGGCGCCTATGGTGGGGGAACCTTGTGGGCCTCAGGCGTTGTGATTAGCGTCGGTGAGGAGCGATTCCTGCGACTGGTGCCTATGGTGAGGGCACCTTATGGGCCTCATGCATTATAGAGCCCCTTGTGAGGCATACGTGAGTGTCCCTTGTGGGTCTCGATGAGGTACTCTCGTGAGGCCTCGTGAAACACGTCACATGATGGCCTCCTTGCAAAGTCTTCATCGAGACTTAGGCGAGTATACCTTGTGGCATCTTCAACAAGACTCTCACGTGATGCCTCACGGAGCACGTCCCATGACCCTCCTAGGGGCTTGCTTCCGTTCTGTTTTGCTAACATAGGCAAGTCCCTATGAGGACACCTTGTGGGCCTCGATCAATACCTCTCATGAGGTTTTTAGGATAAAAGTCTCTTGTGAGACGCATTCGAGGACCCCTTGTGGGTCTCGGCGAGGTCCTATCATGAGTCCTTCAGAAGCACGTCCCATCATGACCCATGTGCAAAGTGTTCATAGAGAGTTAGGCAAGTATACCTTGTGGCATCTTAGTGAGACTCTCACATGAGGCTTGCTTCCATTCTGTTTTGCTAACATAGACAATCCCCCGATGAGGACACCTTATGGACCTCGAGAAGGACCTCTTGTGAGGTCCCCATGTACCTCCTCGTGGAGTTATTCCGTGTATGGGTTCTGCTTTTAAGGGTGTCGTCATGCCAACAGTATCCGCGAGACGGGATAGGGGCACACGCTATATGGTTCTCATATGTGTGTTGCACGAGGAAGTCAAGCTCCAAGTACCTTGGCGAGGTGACATGTGCAGGGTGATCAGTACCGCATGCCAAAGCACAGTCGCATGGGCTATGTGTGGCTAGGGGAACCCAAGCATGGGCAACGTTCCTAGCCCCCGATCATGTGATGCATAGGAGAGATCCTAGTAGAGCATACGCTATCACAGTGTTCTTGCTTACCGAGGTAAGGGTTCATGCGGTGCCTCCGGGGCAAGTTTATCTTAGTCCTTTTCCATGATTTTACTCTTGGTTTTTGCGGATGTCGGGATGGCCACAACGTCGGGACCATTGTGCGTGAACATGTGCCCTTCTTCAGCATTGGCGCACTTGTCCGCTAGCTCCAAGTTCATAATACGAGTTCAATTTATAATCAAATTATTAATTGAGCTCCCATAAAACTATCATCCCTTGGATGGTTTTAGTGATTACATGATCCCAATTCACTACACCATCCCCGATCATCATGTCCAATGATATAGCTACAAAGGTGGACAATTCAGTGTCGATCACATCATTCATGTGACTCATCCTCGGTCTTTCGATCTCCTGTGTTACGAGGCCATATATGTACATTCTAGGATCGCCAATTCAACCTAAGTGTATGTGTTGAGCATACATGGCTTACACCCACCGTATACGAACATCGATATGTTTGCACCCAATCGTCATGACCTGCTCCATAATGATAGAATTTCTGAAGGTGTTCCATGGCAGAAAACAAAAAATTACTACGTGGAATGCCTTGCTAGCCAGGATCTATCTAAGAAGTAATGCAGTAACGGATGAAGACAACAGTAACATACCCTTGAAGACTGTAAGAGCGTTATGCTCATACAGGAGCATGGATGATGTAGTCATACCTGTCTAACCTCAAGGTCACGCAGATCCTCGTACATCACCCTTGTCCAGGTCCTTGCACGGCCATCATGTTGCTACTATTGGTAGCTCCCTTGAGTTATCGCACACATATGGTGCAAGACAACGACTCCCGGGCTCTGATCCCTGCCAAGGTTGCGGAAGTGGATCTTCTGGACGGAATCCCTGTAGCACAACAGTGTGCCGCAATGGTGTTGACTTTTCGTGTACAGTCCTTCTCCAGGACCGTGTCACCGCAAAGGCAGCAAGAGAGATAGAGAGAGAAATTCTCTATGGAAAAGTGCCTTAGAGAATATCTCGATTGGTGTATTTGTTGTGTTTTAATCCCACCCATGGGCACCACTTTATATAGGTGGAGGAGGGGTAACCCCACCAAAGGTTTCCCATGTGGGACTAATAAAAGTCAAGGAAATGTGAAAAATAGGGTGCTGGCCGGCTGGGCCGGCTGGGTGGGCCAACCCGCCATAGGCCCAGCAAGCAGCAGCAACCGACACAATAACAGCTCGCAGCGGCGCACGGGTGGGCCGGCCACTACGTGCATGCGCGTCCCGCTTGGGCGAGGCGGTGGAGAGGCGGCGGCCGTGCATGCGCGGTCTGCTAGCTCCTACCCACGTGTAAGCCTGTGGGTCCCCCCGCCTATGTGGGTTGGGTGGCTGTGACCTGCAGCGGTGCTGGCTAAATGCTGCCCCATGCGATGCCCAGCGTATGCGCGCCCGCCTACATGCGCTAGCCGGGACCCACCAGTGTGCTTGTGTGCTGTTTTATGTCCCTTTTTGGGTAGCTTTATCCTAGGCCAATTCCCTCCGGGGTTTTGGCCCTATTGAGAAAGTTGCCCCCAAATATTTATTTAGTATATATTGATTCCCAATTAACATATAATAAACGCATATTATAAATTTCCATTTATCTAAAAGACCTTTCGGTCTTTTCCCTTCTTCTTTCTCTGAACAACTTCAGATCTCTCCAGAACGATTATGTTTTCTCTCTCTTCTATGATTCCATCTTACAAGAATATGTCTAAGCATCGTAGTGCCCTTAAGTGTGTTTCCCTAAAAGTTGGGAATGTCATAAACATGATCGATATGATCTTCGATCAATGATCAATACTGGGACCATGATTTCCATAATGACCCCTATGCACTCCATGAATCACCTTCGTGTCGAACATTAAACGATATATCCAATTATCTTTGTCATTTGATTCTAGACTTGTCTGAGATTTGATCATCGGTATTATGATACATTGTTCAATCTTGTTTCCAACAAGTACTGTTTTACTCATTCACGTGAAATTCCATCCCCATGACCTAGTCATATGCTGCGCAACTTATGGATGTAATTCACAGAGTAGGCCTAGTGTATCTTCCCATAACACAGGAGAAAAAAATCCTGATCTTGATGCACATGCCTCAACATGACCCTTTAGAATACCCAACATGCACCTTTATGGTCACCCAATTACAGACATGATGGTTTATGCAGTCAAAGCAATCCTTAGGTGTCAGTGATTAATATGATCTCGCGGTTAAGGATTAGGACACTCTGTTTCTGACAATTGCAATTGTGAACTAAGTGACATGATCGTGTTGCAACAATCATCGATAGGAAATGTCCATCACATAATATCAAATGATATGACTTCATTGTCAGTTGTCTTAGAAGCACCATGATCATGAAACCTTGATCATTAGCTGCCCAATGAACTAGTTGAATAGAGGCTACTAGGGACCTAGGTTTGTTTATATACCGTGCATGTATCAATGTTTCTGATTGATACAATTATAGCATAATATAAAACTATTATGAACTAATTAGATATAATAATAAACCCCTTTATTATTTGCCTCTAGGTCATATCTCCGTTAGTCTCCCACTTGCACTCGAGTACAAATTATCTTGCTACACTGGTACTAATCATAAAGCATATCTTATATGTGTTTATTGATCATGCTTGCTCATGGAGGACTTCGTGTCCTAAATCTGTTTTACCAGATTCATAAGGTCATATTTGCATGTAATTAATGTCACCTATTTGACATTTACAACATTTCATTTTGGTGACAAAGTGAGAATTCTGTTTCTAGTATACAATGACAATCTATCACTCATTTGGACTTTCAATATGTCATGTGTAGATATAAAACATATTTAGTGAATAGTCGAACTTTCTTAAACCAAAACCCACTCGTGCTTATTGTAAAGTATTCTAATACTTCTATATATAGACTTTGATAAAATTGCAATTTTCCAACTTTGATCCTGGACCATGCTTCCTTTGCGCTAAACTTAACTCTAATTCAGTGATTAACTCTAATCACTTAGTACTCTATACTCACATTTAAGAACTTGGGTCACATTATGTCAAGTATAAATAACATGGGTTTTTTCTAGAAAACCTATGGCTAAGGCATGGGTGATGCAATGCATCTTCTTTCTTATGAACCATTGTCATGAATACTGAGTCATTACTCAATACTTCTCCTAATTTCTCAAGTAAGAAATAATTCTTCACTTGAATCCATTCAGAACTGTTTCAGAATCTCAACTTAGGACATTCTGAACTCCTTTAGAATACTTGAAGCATTTTGAAATTTAATGTTTATTAAACATCCTAATCTATCCACATATATCCTCTATGTTTTATATGTTAAATTTCATGCATTAAATGATCTAATCATTTCTAATACCAAACACATTATTCTTTAATATGTCAATTACATATTCAAGAACGTTGTTACATTCCCACTCAAATATTTCATCAATATTTGATATTCTCGGATATCACTCATCTCCTACCTAAATATGTCGTCCACATATTCTGTTTGTAAAACTTTTAGCTCCGACTCAACTTACAGACTTTCTCGATAATCTTGGCAAATCCAAAATTCTTTGATCTTTCATCAAATTGAGAATTTTCAGCTACAAGACTTTAGCAATCTCATGATTGATCAAAAAATTTCCCTTTGTACTAGTTACAACCTTTTATTCAAACTCTTCAATACTTGCAGTTTTGAATAGTCCTTTACCAATTTCCAAATTGGACTTAATTATTGTTTCCAAATCCAATAGACAAATTGAGCTTTCATGTCTTCTTGTTAAGTTTCATTCCTTTCTTTCAATTTTGCAGTTCACTAGGAAGGACTAAGCAAATCCAATTACTCAATGAGATCAAGTAACTTTTACTTTGCAATCTCAAATGTAACTTAATTTTGGATTTCATGACACTAAGTCGTTTCTTGCACTTAGGTCAATCAATATTTCTTTGTATTTCATAGTTATGTCTTATTTCAATAATAAGACAAGTGAATCAAGAATGAAATTCTACAAGTGGCAAAATGAATTCTTGAATCCTACTTTTATAAAGTATTAGCTGAAATGTTTATGATCATATAAATATATTTACCCTCTATTTGTAAAGTTAGTCTCCCAGAACACATTCCATTCTACATATTAATATTTTGTAGGTTAGGTCAAACCTTCGCTTACATTTATACCCTTTGCACTAACACTTTTGTAATAAAACATTTTCTCAAAGAAGTACCACGTTGATACAATACAAACTTTGTCTTCTTTGGGTATTAGTTTGGAATTTGTATTCCTAAGAATACACCACAGAGACTTTTCTATTCACAACGATTTCGAACTATCAAAATCTCTAGAAACTCGAGCTTGTCATATCTCATATGGTGCTGTTTCCACCAATCTTTAGATGTTCCTTATACTTTATTTGAGTGTTTACTATTTCAATCTCTGACTCTAATTCCTAACGTTAATCCATTAGAAGATTATTTTGGACCATATGTATTTCATACATTATGACTATGATGTTTAGACTTATCAATACAATTTGATTCGTCAAATCATCAGAATTTGTGAAACATTTTCTCACAAGTCCTTTATATTCCAAATTGTCATTAACTTGAATTCTTAATCACTTGATCAAATCGCAAAGACTTTGAAATTCTTGTTAATTTTATATCCACCTTAACATAAAGGTCCTTGATATCTTTTGGCAATTTTCATAAATGCCCTATTATGATCAGGATAAGGACTAGAATAACTTGTTTATAATCCTAATGTGAATCATAAAAGAAATTATTCATAGAAAAAGAACAACTGATTGTATCTTATTAATATGAATAACTGTCTCGCAATAAGCAAGACACACTAATAATTTTCATAAACTCGATTACAAAGCTTTTATTCAAATCTTCTAATCCTAATGATAAACTTCGAGGGAAGGAGTGTCGTCGACCATCACCCAGATTGCTTGTCGTCATCACGCCATCAATGTCTCGTTCCATTCTGTAAGTCTCACACATAGGGTCCTGTTTTCAATAAAACAAGATTAAGTATCCAATACTTGAAACTGCATAAGTGTTTCATGTAAACATTTATTACTTGTATATCAGCATATACCTTCTCCATTGACGATAATCCCAGCTTTGGGTTCGACCTTGATAGTCCTCAGCTTTGTTATCAACTCATGAAAAGTATATATGATATCCCTTTCACGACATAGTTGGTGATGATATCTTTGTAGCTAGGAGGAAGCATACGCAATACCCCAGCTATCGCAAAATCGCCGGCCAACCAGTTGTTCATAGCATACACAAGGCGTTCATGGATCTCTACCATGTTATCCAGGTGGATTTCCAAGCTGGAGTTTTCTTCCATTTTGGTGAACGTAAACTTGTCCATGTACTCATATCGCATGCGCCTGATCTTCTCTGGGAACATGCTCTTCAATCCATCGAGCATATTAAATGCGTCTATTTCATGGAAGTGCACCCTCAAGCCAGATTCCATGGCATGGATTATGGTGTACTTGATGGTCATGAAGGTATCACGGGGTCACAAAGAGTCACATCTTCTCTACCGTCGGATTCATCAAGGGAATCTTCCAGGGGTTCACAAAGGACATAGAGGAGATGGTTTTCTATGAGGGTCCTCTTGAGGCGTTGGTACTAGTCGATGAAATTCGACCCATCTAGTTTAAGTTTCTCCCGGTTCATAAATGGACCAAAGGTGTCTTGAATTGAATGAATGGCCATAATTTCACAAGAAATTTGCAAAAGGACATAGACTAAGTTCATAATTGGAGTTCAAATTTGTAATCATCTTAACAAACAAGCTCCCACTTAAACTATCATCCCTAAAGACAGTTTAGTGATTACACAATGCCTTTACACCACATCATCCCCGATCATCATGGCCTTTGATGTGGCTCCTAGGGTGGACTATATTCGTTGATCACATCATCCATGTGACTCATGCTAGATCTTTATATCTCTGTGTTTCGTGGCCATGTCTGTACATTCTAGGCTCGCCAACTCAACCATAGTGTATTCGTTGTGCATACATGGCTTGCACCACTGTATGCGAACGCAAAGATGTCTATGACCCGATCGTCATGGCCTGCTTCATAATTGTGAAATTTCTTGGTGGTTGCGCACTAATGGCAGAACACTTTCATTGGTATTAATTAGGGATCATCCTATTTAAATGCTACCGTTGTGTATCTAATACTAGCACTCAAACAAGATGCACACAAAGATCAAATCACATCTAATCTAAATGTGATATGACATGGTTGTCTTCATACTCCTTGATCTCTAGCAGATGCTCTAGTTCCATCTCCATCTGGCCACCAGTTTGACACCAAGTCCACGACGCCACTGGTCTTGTCGTTCATCATCGCGATGACTACTACTATATGAATTTGTAATAGAAAAGTAAACTACCTTACCTTATTGACGACTATAACCATATCACATCACAAAGCCTTCCCTGCAACATAAATTTTAGATGCCTCTACTTTATCTTTTAAAGTTTTATGTGGCTGTTAGGCTTTCGCATTAGAACTGTTTCTACCTACGAACTTCAAACCACAACATGGATCCAATAGTTTTCTATGCTACACCCTTCTCGGGACCTTCCGTTGTATATGCTATATCAACTACTATGAGAGAGACAGACACCCACTAGCCACTTATATGGTAGAAGCCGTATGTTGAGCGTGGAACTAGTCTCACATAAGGTTTTTTTGGCCCGCTTCATATCACAATGTCACGATATAAAAAAATTCACGTGGGAAGGTAATAACTAAGGGATCAATGCCCTCACTCTGCATGTGTATCCGTACTAGCATATTACACAGATCGGCTCTGATACCACTAAACGGGTTCCATAGTAGAAATCAAAAGGTTTACTACGCGAATGCCCTGCTAGCCACGATCTATCTAAGAAGTAATGCAGTAACAGAGGAAGACAACAATAACATACCCTTGAAGACCATAAGAGCATTAAGCACATGTAGGGGCATGGATGATGTAGTCGTACCCGTCCAACCTTAAAGTCACACAACTCCTTGTATGTCACCCCTTGTCCAGGTCCTTGCACGACGGTCAGGTTGCTACTATTGATAGCTCCCCCGAGTTACCACACACATACAGTGCAAGACAACAACTCCCGAGCTCTGATCCCTGTTGAGGTTGCGGAAGTAGATCTCTTGGTCGGAATCCCTGTAGCACAATGGCGTGCCACAGCGGTGTTGACTTTGCGTGTACAGTCCTTCTCCAGGACCGTGCCACCACAAAGGAAACGAGAGAGAGAGAGAGAGGAATTCTCTAAGGAAAATTCCTTCGAGAATATCTGGATTGGTGTATTTTTTGTTTTAATCCCACCCATGGGCACCCCTTTATATAGATGGCGGAGCCGTACTCCCCACCAAAGGTTTCCCATGTGGGACTAATAAAAGTCAAGGAAATAGGGGAAAAGGGGGTGCTGGATGACTAGACCGGCTAGGTGGCCAGGTGGGCCAACCCGCCCTAGGCCCAGCAAGCAAGACATAGCACTAGCCAGCGCTGTGTGGGCCGGCCAATGCGCGGTGGCATGAGGCGGCGGCTAGGTGGGTCTTTGGCGTGGCTGATGCACCAAGATAGCGCCCAGCGCCGGTGGGTCGGGTGGTTGCGGCCCATAGCGGTGGCCGGCTAAGTGCTGCCCCGTGCAATGCCCAGCGTACGCTCGCCCGCCTGCGTGCGCCAGCCAGGGCCCACCAGTGCGGTTGTGTGTTGTTTGATGTCCCTTTTTTGGGTAGCTTTCTCCTGGGCCAATTCCCTCTGGGGTTTTAGCCCCGTTGAGCAAGTTGCCCTCAAATATTTATTTAGTATATATTAATGCCCAATTAACATATAATAAACGTATATTATAAATTGCCATTTATCCTAAACACCTTCAGTCTTTTCCTTTCTTTATTTCTCTGAACAACTTCGAATCTCTCCTGAATGATTCTGTTTTCTCTGTCTTCTGTGATTCCATCTTACAGGAAGATCTCTAAGCGTAATAGTGCCCTTAAGTGTGTTTCCCTGCGGTTCGGGAATGTCACAGACATGATCGAGACAATCTCCGATCAATGATAAATAGCGGGACCGGGATGCCCATAATGACCCCTATGCACTCCATGAATCACCTTCTTGTCAAACCTTAAACAATATATCCAATTTCCTTTGTCATTCAATACTAGACTTGTCTGAGATCTGATCATCGGTATTATGATACCTTGTTCAATCTCATTTCCAACAAGTACTGTTTTACTCATTCACGTGAAATTTCATCCCCATGACCTAGTCATAAGCTGTGGAACTTATGGATGTAATTCACTGAGTGGGCCTAGTGTATCTTCCCATCACATAGGAGAACAAATCCGATCTTGATGCACAGGCCTCAACATGCCCTTTTGGAATACCAAACATGCACCTTTATGGTCACCCAGTTACGGACATGACGGTTGATGCAGTTAAAGCAATCCTCGGGTGACCATGATTAATGTGATCTCACGGTCTAAGGATTAGGACACTTCATTTCTGATAATTGCAACTGTGAACTAAGTGACATGATCGTGTTGCAACAATCATCGGTGGGAAATGTCGATCACATCATCTCAGATGATATGACTTCATTGTAAGTTGTCTTAGAAGCACCATGATCATCAGCTGCCCAATGAACTAGCATGATATAAAAATATTATGAACTAATGAAATATGGTAATAAACCCCTTTATTATTTGCCTCTAGGGCATATCTCCTTCAATTTCTAGGTGGTGCACACTTTAGGGAGAACACTTTTATTGGTTTTAATAGGAATCATATTATATATTGCTAACATCGAGTATCTAATACTATCAAACAATAAGATGTATAAAGGTATCAACATCACATGTATATTGGGTGATATGATATGGTCCTTCTTCACGTGCCATGATTTCCATCGAGCGCTCCAGCATGATCTCCATCTTGCCACCGGTACCGCGCCAAGTCCACGATACCACCAGTAGGTCATCCATCGATACGATGACTATTATTATAGAACTTAGCAATAGAAAATCAAACTAATTTACCTAGCCATGATCAAAGACCATATCAAATCACATGCCCCCTGCAAAATAAAGTTAGATGCTTCTACTTTGTCTTTTGCAAGTTTTACGTAGCTACTAGGGCTTTCACAATAGAACCGTTTCTTACCTACGAACTTCCAGTCACAACATAGATCAAATACTTGTCTCTATTACACCCCTCTTGGGACCCTTGATGTCTACGCACTTCTATTCTTGTAGACATTTGTTGGGCCTCCAAGTGCAGAGGTTTGTAGAACAGCAGCAAGTTTTCCCTTAAGTGGATTACCCAAGGTTTATCGAACTCAGGGAGGAAGTGGTCAAAGATATCCCCTCTCAAGCAACCCTAAAATCAAGATACAAGAAGTCTCTTGTGTCCCCAACACACCCAATACACTTGTCAGGTGTATAGGTGCACTAGTTTGGCGAAGAGATAGTGAAATACAAGTGGTATGGATAACTATAAGTGGTAACAGTGATAGAAGATAGCATGATGGAGTGGGAAAGACTAAAGTAAAACTGCAATAAAGATGGAAGCAAGCAAACATGCAATAGATCTAATAGCAAACGGTGTTTCAGTGCTTAGAAACAAGGCCTAGGGATCATATTTTCACTAGTGAACACTCTCATATAAATATCTTCTCTTTATGATATTACTCTTAACTACTCTCCGGTTGGACACTCTAATCAACGGTAGGGCTATAATATCACACCTCAAAGTAAGCCTTTCCCATCTAGAAAACCCCACACTGTCACCTTGAGTACTAGATGAGTCCAACAAACACCACAATTTCATAAATACATCCAACTCCAAATATAACTCATAACAAGTATTTGTAATCTCTAGCCTAAGTGCCACCATGGTGAGCATGCTGTCACTTTCACACACATGGGGAGAGCAGAGATCTATTAAAGCACTTGAGTAGCAAGGTAGATCTACTAGATTACAAAGCTCATGATCACAATATGATCATGCATAGAGAGAGAGATGAACACATAGCTACCGGTAGAACCCTTAGCCTCGAGAGAGAACTACTGCCTCCTCATCATGGGAATCAGCAACGGTGATGGAGATGGCGGTGGAGATCGATGGAGATGGCTCCAGGGGCACTTCCCCGTCCCGGCAGGGTGCTGGAATAGAGACTTTCTATCCCCCGAATCTCCCCTTCGGTGGCGGCGGCGCTGCGGAACTTTTCGTCGCTGGAGGCAGGATGATTTAGGTTTTTAGCTTCGGGAGGCTTCTTATAGGCTAGAGGGCAAGGTCGGTGGAGTGCCAGGGGGCCCACACCACCTGGTGGCGCGGGTAGGGCTAGCCCGCGCCTGGGGGGTGTGGCTAGGCCCTGGCCCTCCTCCGTCTCGTATTCTGGCTCTGTGAGTCTTCCGGTAAAATAGGAACTTTGGCTTTTGTCCCGCCAATTCTGAGAATATTCATTTTCTGACTTCCTGGAACCAAAAACAGCAGAAAACAGGCAACTAGCACTGTGGCATCTTGTTAATAGGTTAGTCCAAGAAATCATATGAAAAGTACTCCAAATTTGGAACAAAACACAAGAAAGTGGATAAAACCAAGCATGGAACATCAAAAATTATAGATACATTTGCAATGTATCAACATCCCCAAGCTTAACTCCTGCTCGTCCTCGAGTAGGTAAGTGATAAAAAGAAATAATTTTTTAGGTGACATGCACCATCAAAGACTTGATCAAAGTATTTGCAAAACATTTGAAGCTGGGATCATAGTACTTCAATCATAACATGAAAGACAAAGTTCTAGCCATAAGCAAAGAGACTATGATGCAACATAAAAAGGCACAAACAAAAGATTCATGAATAACAATTCTTTGCAAGACGTTTGTTTGTTTCACATAAAGAAAACATAGCATAATAGTATTCAGCTTGTCCCTCAATAGAGTAGCAAATATAAATGCATAGGACACCTTCAAAGTTCATATGAGTGAATAGATACAATAGTTTAAAACAAGCAATATCAAGTTATGCATCAATCAACTAGTCTTGGGACAATGCACATAGAACTAAGAATGGCCACTATGCTCTCAAAGAAGGTGCATAAAGTTAGAAGATGGAGACTCAATATAATGGTGGAAGAAAGGCCTTTGTAAAAGGAAGTAGGGATTCAAGTCTCAGAAAGAGCTTCCAAAAATTATGGTACTTATAGATTTTAGCTCTCATTGCCCCTATCATAAGCATCTTGAAGTGATTAAGGTTAAAGTGAACAAACTATGGTGTACATGCTTGACGAAGTATAAGTCAGAAATCTCATGTCCCTTGTATACGAGGGTCGCTCCTCATGCTACTCAAGTTTAGTCACTGGTAAGTTCTTGTCATCGTAAGTACATGTGTATCATAGAGAACCGCCAACGGGGTACCCTTTGCCCGATGATACGGAAGAATCCCCATATCAAAATGACCAGGCAAGCAGACAACGAGCATCTCAGCATTCTTCTTATTTACCATGGGAATATGGTGCTTTTTTCTCTCTTTCCTCTTTTCATAGTTTCTCTTTTTTTCAATATAGGACTCTTTTTTATAAGAAGAATGCTTCATAGACAACTCATTATGGTTACGCTGCAGGTTTCCACCATGTCAGCATGGATTAGACCAGCGGCCCAGGCGTTTCTCTAACACATATACATAACTCCATGGACTTACAAGCTCCCCTTTCATTTCACACCGACGACATCCATATACAAAAGAGCATGATATCAACTAGGTACAAGTACCAAGTGCAATGTTGAAATCGTTCCCCATGAAAGCATGATTCTGCTAATTCCCAACAAATAAGTGCAAGCATATACAACATAGACGACACAATGGTTCAAGTTTATTAAGGGCAAGAAAAGTAAAGTGTGCCATCAAGTTCGTGAGAGCTTTAATCACTAGTTTTCTCATAACAAGTTTAATTCGGAAGGTAGATAAAAGCATGAATATACTTGGAATAGCATAAGCTAGTAGGTAGGTATGGTGGACTCTTTGGAATAACTTGGTTTAGGGAGTTGGATTCATGAGTGGAACTCATACTTGGTGGTGGAGGCTAGGAAAAGACTGGGAGCGACAAACTAAGAGAGCAATAATGGCCATAATCATGCAGAGCGACAAAACATCATTGATCAAAGCATAAAGTGATACTACAAGTTGAAAACTAAAGGACCATAAAGGCTTATGGTGACTTGAGATAGTCCTAACATGGTGTGAGCATGCGCCAAGTTAACCCAAATAAAGCATCAAAGGAGAATACCACTATACTATGCTTTAATATGCTAAAACAACGCATGATTCATCCAAGGCACATTAAGCAATATTAATTGTTTATAAAAAGTCATGCTACAGCAAAGAATACTAAGAATAAAGCCAAAACAATATCAAGCATGGCATGACAAAGCATAGGCCACAGTCAAAAACAAGCTCCTTTTACCACATAAGCATGAGCTTTCCTACTCTTTTCCAAACCAAACCAAACTATTTGCAAACCAATGTTTGAAAGAGGGGGTCCAACCAACTTATTCAGAAAACTAAGCAAACCAAGCAAACTAAAAACCAAAACCAAAACGAAAAGGAAGATGCTCCAAGAAAAACACAACTGTGCATGAAACAATAAAAATGAAGTGTTTGGAAGAAACCTGGAATTTTTATTGATAAAGAAGGGGATGCCTTGGGCATCCCCAAGCTTTGACGCTTGTACTTTTTGGATATTTCTTGGGGTGACACGCGTGGCATCCCCAAGCTTGAGCTTTAGTCCATCCTTCATCTCATTACTCATTCCTTCCATACACCTGAAATTTTTCCTTCATACAAAACTTCACACAATCTTTATTAGCAACATTAGTGCACTCAAGATAATAAGTCTTAAGGTTCAGTTCTAACACCAAATAAACTTCCATTAGAACACTCGATACTGAAGCACTTCCCTTAAAAAGCTCAATTCCCCAAAAGAACTCAAGAAGGAACCAACAAGAAGCAAATGCAGAAAATGGCAGAAATCTGTCAAAACAGACCAGCAGGTAAAGACGAATTTTTTAGAAGACCTTCTGTTGCTCAAATCAAAAAGTGTTGAACTAACGAAAGTTAGATAACAACCTGGGGCATAAGCACAAAACATTACAGCTCAATCCGAAATACAGAGATCTCTCAAGAATGTTTACGGTGAAGCACAAAAATCTGTTTCGGGACAGCAACTTTCCCAATCATTACTTCTCTCTCAATAGAGGTTACTCTTGTCACAAAAAGAAAATAAAAAGGATAAGGAGCGGTTATTACAGAGGTAATAACTTCCAAGACTCATCTAAAACTCTTGGGTTATCTCCCAACAAGTACTTTTGTTTAACGCCTTTAAGTTAGGCATGATAGTTTGAGAAGATGCTCACATAAGAAATTTGAATTGAAGTAAAAGAGAGCATCAAGAAGCAAATTCAAAGCACAGTTAAGTCTAACCCACTTCCTATGCATAGGAATCTTGTAAAGAAACAAGTCATGAAATCACAAAGCAACAAGCATAGGAAAGCAAAACAAGTACAACTTCAAAATTTTCAACATAAAGAGGGGAAACTTAATATTATTGAGATGCATAGAACCATGTTTCCCTCTCTCATAATAACTTTAAGTAGCAACATGAATAAAATTAACAATATAACTATAACATAAAATATTCTTATCATGAGCCACATGCATAAAAGAATTAATACTCCCCACATAAACATAGTCATTCTTGTTAATTGTAGTGGGAGCAAATTCAACAAAATAGTTATCATTATTATTTTCATCACCATAATCATCAAATATAGGAGGCATATTATAATCATAATTAATTTCCTCCTCAATAGTAGGTGGACTAAAAATATCATATTCATCATTGCAATCATCATAAATTGGAGGTATAGTATCTTCATAAGCAATAGAATAGTTATCCTCCAAAGTGTGTTCATTTGTAAACATATCATCATTGGAAAGATCATGGATAACACTAATAGTATAGCAATTATTAATATCGTCATTTTCAGAATTGGTACCGAAGAGATTATCGATATCAAAAGTAGTGTGCTTTTCCCAATCATGATCACTACTATAGGTAATAGGCATAGGAACATCATCGAGTTCAGACTCATCAAAAACTATAATAGGAGCTACATGCTTAGGGGAAAATACCGTTTCCTCTCTCCTTTTACTCCTCCTTTTCTTCTTTTTCTTCTTCTCTTTAGGAGGGAGAGGCTTGAAAGGAAGATTCTCCATATACCCTGGTTCATTGTTAGAGACAATAGAAGAAACTTTGGAGGGTTCCTCCTTTTCATTAATAAGACCAAAACACATATTAGTCATGTCATATTCTGGTAAGATCTCATCTTTTATAATATTTTGTATGTAAGTATTTGTCTTGCAATTATCAACACAATAAAGATGACAACCATGCATGACACTATTCATATCAAAAGCACCCATATCTACCAAAGAGGTTTTTCTTGATAACTCTTCACATCCCAAAAATAATGTAAGCTCATCATGCTGATTAGGAGTGATCATGTCATCACAATACAAACTTGCAGTACTCATTGGATTAGAAGGGCTATTATTATGGCCTGAGCATTGAAAATTGAAATGACCCACTTCAAATCAAAGTTCACAAATAAAAGGATAGAGGGCACAAACTTTTTTACCAAGATCATTTAGAGCCCTATACCACATTATAGTTTTTTCATTCCTGTGGGTGATACAATATTCTTCTTCAATTTGGTTACTCTCACAAGGTCTATGTATCCCACACAAATTAACATGCTTATAAGAAATAGTACTTTTAGAGGTTTGAGCATGTTTATTGCTATCATTAACAACAATTTCATTTTCCATGCAAGTGTCTTTAAAAGGCTCATGATACATGTCCCACTTTTCTTTAGGAGCATTAATATGAGAAGCAAAGGTTTTAAAACAATCAATAAGAATTTGAGGATCAAGACCATATTTAGCACTAAGCTCTTGAAAATCAGCAGTTTCAGCGAAAGACTTAATGCAATCATACTCATAGTTTATACCTGGTTCTTTACCTTTGTTGTTATCCCAATCTTCGGTATTGCTTTGAATTGTTTCAAGAAGATCCCACTTAGCTTTGACCTCCTTATTCGTGAAGGATCCCTCTAAACAAGTATCTAGATAGTCCTTGTAATGTCCTGACAGCCTTGCATAGAAATTATTAATAACAATATTACCGGGGAGCTCATGAATGGGACATTTGAGCATTAGTGACTTCAATCTCCCCCATGCTTGGGCAATACTTTCTCCATCATGAGGATGAAAATTATAAATATAACTCCCATCTTTATGAATTTCATGAGGAGGATAAAATTTAGAGTAAAAGAGAGATTCGAGTTCCTTCCACTCCAAATGATGAGGATCATCTAGTAGCTCATACCACTCCCTTGCTTTGCCCTTAAGTGAAATAGGGAATAGCTTCCCCTTAACTTGGTTCATTGAAATACCTGCACACTTGAACAACTCGCATAATTCATGTATAAAGAGTAAATGATCACCAGGATGGACAGTTCCATCTCCAAAATAGCAGTTATTCATAACACGTTCAACAATTTTTATAGGTATTTTAAAAGGGATGCTTTTAGTATGTGGATTTAAAATATCACAAGTATCATCAAAATTACCACATATGGGAGATAAAGTATCATCAGAGCAAATTTTCTTCTTTAAAGCTGGGGAAGTAAAAAGATCATTTTCATAAAAACCAACTTCCCCAAGCTTAGACGCTTCCATAGCATTAGTAACAAAGGTGTTCAAAAGATTCATACTAATAACATTGTTATTAGCATGCAAAGAAAGTTCCATGGGTTTTTTAATTTTCTTTTCAGACAATTCAAGTTCTAACTTAGGAAAAATACTAAAAAGCTCTCTAATTTTTTTGTTGTTTTCCATTAAGCCTAACTAGTGAAAACAAGAAACAAAAAGACAAAATTGCAGAATATAAAGGAAATAACTTCGAGCACTCACATCGGAGGATGTGAGTACCTTTTACCTTAACTCCCAATGCAGTAGCTTTAAAATAGCTTGATGTCTACGCACTTCTATTCTTGTAGATAGTTGTTGGGCCTCCAAGTGCAGAGGTTTGTAGAACAGTAGCAAGTTTTCCCTTAAGTGGATTACCCAAGGTTTATCGAACTCAGGAAGGAAGTGGTCAAAGATATCCCCTCTCAAGCAACCCTGCAATCAAGATACAAGAAGTATCTTGTGTCCCCAACACACCCAATACACTTGTCAGGTGTATAGGTGCACTAGTTCGGCAAAGAGATAGTGAAATACAAGTGGTATGGATAATTATAGGTGGTAACGGTGATAGAAGATAGCTTGATGGCGTGGGAAAGACTAAAGTAAAACTGCAATAAAGATGGAAGCAAGCAAACATGCAATAGATCTAATAGCAAACGGTGTTTCATTGCTTAGAAACAAGGCATAGGGATCATACTTTCACTAGTGAACACTCTCATATAAATATCTTCTCTTTATGATACTACTCTTAACTACTCTCCGGTTGGACACTCTAATCAACGGTAGGGCTATAACAGCACACCTCAAAGTAAGCCTTTCCCATCTAGAAAACCCCACACTGTCACCTTAAGTACTAGATGAGTCCAACAAACACCACAATTTCATAAAGACATCCAACTCCAAATATAACTCATAACAAGTATTTGTAATCTCTAGCCTAAGTGCCACCATGGTGAGCACGCTGTCACTTTCACACACATGGGGAGAGCAGAGATCTATTAAAGCACTTGAGTAGCAAGGTAGATCTACTAGATTACAAAGCTCATGATCACAATATGATCATGCATAGAGAGAGAGAGAGATGAACACATAGCTACCGGTAGAACCCTTAGCCTCGAGAGAGAACTACTCCCTCCTCATCATGGGAATCAGCAACGGTGATGGAGATGGCGGTGGAGATCGATGGAGATGGCTCCGGGGGCACTTCCCGTCCGTCGAGTGCGTAGCAGAGACTTCTGTCCCCGAATATATCCCCTTTCGGTGGCGGCTGCTTGAACTTTTCGTGGCTGGAGGCAGGACGATTTATGGTTTTGGCTTTGGGAGGCTTCTTATAGGCCAGAGGGCAAGGTCGGTGGAGTTCCAGGGGGCCCACACCACCTGGTGGCGCGGGTAGGGCTAGCCCGCGCCTGGGGGGATGTGGCTAGGCCCTGGCCCTCCTCCGTCTCGTATTCTGGCTCTATGAGTCTTCCGGTAAAATAGGAACTTTGGCTTTTGTCCCGTCCAATTCTGAGAATATTCATTTTCTGACTTCCTGGAACCAAAAACAGCAGAAAACAGGCAACTAGCACTGTGGCATCTTGTTAATAGGTTAGTCCAAGAAATCATAAGAAAAGTACTCCAAATTTGGAACAAAACACAAGAAAGTGGATAAAACCAAGCATGGAACATCAAAAATTATAGATACATTTGCAATGTATCAACCCTCCATTTTAAATTCCATATCAACTACTGAAGATCTACTTCCGCACTCTCGACAAGGATCAGAGAACCATAGGTCATTGTCGAGCACACGATGTGTGCGAGACAATGGGGGTGCCGCCACTTGTGGCACATGGATTGTTGTGCAAGGACCAGGGGTGACTTGCGAGGAGCTTCGCGACCTCGAGGTCAGCTATGACTATGAATACATTATCCACATTTACCGTGGAATGTTAAGCGTTTTCGGTC
The DNA here is from genome assembly GCA_023614405.1 of Avena insularis. Lineage (NCBI taxonomy): Eukaryota > Viridiplantae > Streptophyta > Magnoliopsida > Poales > Poaceae > Avena > Avena insularis. Next base: position 179,110,297 of record CM042692.1, on the reverse strand, counting down.
TACAAGGGTATGTTACCGAAACTATCTCCGTTACAACATTACTCCTTGATAGATCTTGTCATTGGGTGTTGTGCTAGTCATGAAAAAATTGGGTTTTCTGCTGCGAACCCCTTCAGTGCTATCAGAGTCGATCTATGCATAATAATGCTTGTACGATTAGAATACATGTTGAATGTGGACATTGATCCTATAGTTGTTACCCTGTCACGTGTACTTGTTCATACTGTGGCACTATTTGATGAAGCGCCCCAGATCGACCTTATGGTTCCATGCTCAACACATGGCGATATGTTGAGCATGGAACTAGTCTCGTGTAGGATTACGTGTCAGGTCGGTCCAGGCCGCTTCATCCAATAGTGTCGCGGTATGAACAAGTACACGTGAGAGGGTAACAACTGTAGGATCAATGCCCATAGTCAACATGTGGTCTAACCGTACAAGCATTACTATGTATAGATCGGCTTTGAGACCACTGAAGGGTTTCGCAGCAGAAAACACAATTTTTTCTTGACTAGCGCACCACCCAATGCCAGGATCTATATAGGAGTAATGTTGTAACGGAGATAGTTTCGGTAACATACCCTTGTAGACCGAAAGAGTTTAATGTTCCACGGGAACGTGGATGATGTAGTCATACTCGTACCTAACCTCGAGGTTGCAAAGCTCCTCACAAGTCACCCCTGGTCCTTGCACGAAAATCCAAGTGCCACAAGTGGCGGCACCCCCATGGTCTCGCACACATCCGTCTTCGACAATGACCTCTAGTTCTCTGATCCCTGCCCGAGAGTGTGGAAGTAGATCTTCTGGCTGGAATCCCTATATCACAACGACATGTTATAGTTGCGTCGTCTCTTTCGTGTACAGTTTTTATAGGAACCGTGTCATTGCAAAAGGAAGCAAGAGAGAGAATTCTCTAAGGAAAAATGCCTTAGTGAAATACTATTGTGTTTTTCCGTCCTATATGTCCCTTCTTATATAGGGGAAGGGATGGAACCCTTTCTATTAAAGTTTTGGGGTGGGACTAAACCAAGGGAGGAGGGAGGAGGCGTGCCATGGGGAGGGAGGCGGTTGGGTGGGCCCCATGCATGTGGCCCATGGCTCTTGGCCGGTCGGTGTCTTGCCCCCTTGGGGCAGCTTACCCACTTGGGCCTTGTCCCCTCCAGCAACTTGGCCCATTAGGGAAGTTTGCCGATTTAATTAAATTTAAATATTTATTTAAATATTAATTCCAACAATTAATATAAAATACATATTATTAAATTCCTTTTGACCTAAAACACCTTTCGGTTCACTCCGAATCTCCTTCGGATCCTCTCGAAAATATTTCGGTTCTCTCATGAAACACTTCCGGTATTCCCATCTCTTTATTCCCGTGATTCCGATGATTCTATAATGATCTCTAAGAATCATCAAACCCTTAAGTGTGTTACCCTATGGTCTAGGAACATCATAGACATGATCGAGATACTTATCGGATCAATGATCATTAGCGAGACATGGATGCCCATAATGATCTCTATGCATTCCACGATTTCAATGTCGTTTGAACCAATATCGAGTACAATTCCCTTTGTTACTTCAATAGTTGACTTGTCCGAGATCTGGTCATAGGTATCACTATATCTAGTTCAATCTCGTTACTGACAAGTGTTGCTTTACTCGTTCCCGTGATATTCCATCCTCGTGACCTAGTCACATGTTGCAACATTATAGATGTAATCTCATTGAGTGGGCCCTGTGTATCTTCCCATCACGCGGGGTAAAAAAGCCAGATCTTGATGCGTAGGCCTTAACATATCCCTCTGGAATACCAGACATACACCTTTATTGTCACCATGTTATAGTGTGATGGTTGATGTAGTCTAAGCAATCTCGGGTGATAGTGATTAATATGATCTCATGGTCAAAGGAGAAGGACACTTCGTTTCTAACTATTGCAATGATAAACTATGTGACTTGATCGTGTTGCAATACTTATATGGGTAATGTGCATCACATCACTAACGATATGACTTCATTGTCAATTGGCGTAAAATATCCATGATCAGGAAACATTGATCATCAATTGCCCAATGGACTAGTTAAATAGAGGCTACTAGGGACTCTGGTTTATTTGCATACCACACGTATATCAATGTTTCCAATTGACATAGTTATATCATGGTATAAAACTATTATGAACTAATAAGATATGATAATAAATATCGTTTATCGTTTTCCTCTAGGGCATATCTCTTTCATGTACATGTGTTGGTGTTTACCGTGGACGATTCTTATACCTTTTTTATCTCCGATGACATTTTAGCCACCAGAGGCGCGACAACAAAGGATAATGATTTTTCTTTCGTGCATTCTGAGGTTGTCAGCCACGCATTCCGAGGTCTTCATCTGTAAGTAGGTAAACGGTGCGAGTTCGTGATGAAGATAGGTTTTCACACCCAAAAATCAGCACTTATATGGTTATATCCATAACACATACGCGGTTGTAAGACAAAACTAAAAGATGGAAATTATAAACGAAAAGACAGAAACACCGTACAAATGTAAGAACCCAGAAGACAATATATATAGTATAAAGTAGTACACAACTTAAGTAAGACACGAAAAGAAGGCTGGTCGCATCTAGCGAGTAAGGGTACGTAGAAGCTCTTATGTGTTAGTGTCTGCTTCCATGCGAAGACCTCGTGTGCGGAATGGCTAGCTCACGTCTTAATATTATTGAAGAAGACGCCGTGTCTCTCATATCGTACGCGAAAACGTCAAAACTATTTAGAGTTGATTCGCCGTGGTCTATGTCCACATGAGGCACCCTCTAGACTGTCCAGCTGTGGACCGTTTTTGCTCATGCAGAGTAAAAGTTATATCGCTAACGTTACATTGTTTCTAGGTTCGCAAGTACGACCGTGACACAAACATTAGAATTTTTAAAAAAGAAAATAATGGCAATTAAATCATGAAAAATAGAAAACAACAAACACTAACACGAGATCGATAGTTCATTGTAGATGAAAAATAAATGACGACACGATAGTACAAATTATGATGCAACAAATGCCATTTTCCATGTATTGATAGTATAACTGGAATACACGCAAGACAAGCAAAAGAAAAAATGCCTACAACACTAAAACAGAAAATCCGCTGCCATGGAGAATCTCTCGATGATAGTCCGTGGATATCTTCTGGCGACGCACGTGAAGTTCTTCTCGCTGAAACACCAAACTCTGCATAAGCGCGAGAACAAACGTTACAGAGCTCACCGCCATGACACTGTTGGCGAGGAGTCAGGACAGCCCTAGCCTACTACAGCATCGAGATGCAGGAGGCCAGAGCTAGCGCGGGTCGCAGCATCTCTCGACACCGAAATAGTAGCCTCTAATGAAGCGCGGCCAAGAACGTCGCAAGTCTCCCGCCACGACCGAGACACATAGAACACTGTCGACTCCCGTGGATCTCTTCTCGACTCAGAGCTCTGAGGAAGCGTGAGAAAGAATGGCACAAAGCTCCCCACCATGATAGAGAAACGGAGAACATTATTGGTGCTGGTGAATCTCTTCTCACCGAAATAGTAGCCTCCGAGGAAGCGCATGCAGGATGGTCGGAAGACTCTCCACCATGACAAAGAGGTGAAGAACCAACCTATCATGCTCCATAGATCATTATCGAAATGTTGAGAAGCACGCACACTTGAGACGTATAGCAGCCAACAGAACACCACTTCTAAGAAGCGCTAGAACGACATAGAATGGAACATTGCCTAAACGTAAACTCCAGCGTGGACTAAATGGAGAAAGAGAGGGTAAACCTAATGCACGGTGAATGAGAGAGCTACCACAATGTCTTTTATAAGCGAATGAGGTGGCAAGATAGCATGAGAGGCAAGCTAAACGGTACCTGGCATGAGAACCCACGAACCTCTACAATCTATGTTGTCATCTTGGCTACAAACTCATAGTACGATATCACCGTGAGACCCCATGGACATCTACGATCTATGCTGCCAGCTCGTCTATGAAAGTGACCCACAGTGTGATCTCGCTGCTATAATCCACGGATATCTATGGTCTATACTGCCAGCTCAGATCTCCGCTCACGTTTACCTGCATCGTGTACGGTATGGAACATTGCCACGTCGGCTCTGGATGGCCCCCACGTCTGCAAGAATATGTGGTAGGCTTGAATCTAACCTTGCACGTCGGCTCCAGACAGGCCCCATGACCGCAATAATCCATGCTCGACATGGTTCACGACACCACATAGGCTCTCGACGGGGGGGTTGTTCATCTGTGGTAACAAAGTTCGCAGACCAGCGCACCGCGGTACCTAAGTTGCCTGAAATTGCCGCGTTTCGAAATGTTAGGCCGCCAACTGCTGAGAGGGGCCATTTCGAGGCAAACTCATCTCACCCCTACCAAATTCAAACATTCCGTTAAACTACCCCGTGAAGTAGACGGTCGGGACCCTCATGTCGGTCATCTATCCGTGACGCGAGCGCCAACGCGGCAACCTCTTAGGCAAATCGAGTAACTAAGTGGATTGAATGCGTTGACCAATTTCACAAATCCATTCCCACCTTTCCCCTAGCACCGGCAGCGTCGGAATCCACCCTCCGGGCAGGACGATCCCTTCGGACATTTGACTTCTGGCGCCAAGTTGCTGCGCCCAGTCGCTGATCCCGAGCTCCAATGGCGCATACCGTAGCCGCCATTGCGAGGCTCTAGCCCGCCTCCGCCGCCGATGATCCGAGTAGCTCGGAGGATGGCAGATCCTACTACCAAGGAAGAAGAAGTTCTGGCTACAAGCGGGTGAGCTACCCTTCTCTTTGCTATTCGCACTAATTATAACTGCTAGCTGGCTACTGAACCTAAAATTGTTTGTTAGCCCAACGCTGACAAACATATTTTGTCCACAGTTTTCTGTCAAGTGGGATCTCCGCGGACCACCCTTACCTGGTTACGGTAGTCCTCTTCAGGTACGACTCTAAGTGCAAGTGGTATGGACACCATTGTATCATGATGGAAGAAGCGCCTGCACAGATCTGCACTATATCTGATATGGTTGCTGCTCTACGTAATCATGATGAATTATGGCCGAAGCAGACTGCAAAGTTCAGCTTCATGGATGAACGTGGCATCATGGTTCCTCTAACGTGTGACAGTCAGCTAATTGGGTTGATGAAAAGGTATGCTTCGGATTGCATGTTTGAGCTGAATTGTGATGTACTAGATGTGGAAGCTGCTGCAACTGGGAGTCGCCCTTCTATTCTTGGACAGGGTGGTCGCTCGAACCCAATTAGCTCCTAGTAAGGAAAAGTCTATTGGGGTTCGCGTGTTTGTGCTGAATTGTAATTTTTGTTTCATTTACGCTGTAGATATTGGGCAATTATGCAACAGTCATATTTCTTTGACAGGAAGCACCGCAAGGTTAGAAACATGACTGCCGGGTCAGTTATTTTGCTGCCCGAAGAAATTAAAAACGAGTGGAAAGATGATGCTGGACACGATTCTGGTGCCCATTGTCCCGGCGATGCAGAGTACGTGAAGCTAAGAAAATTGACACCAAGGAAGAGGAAGAAGGCAGGAAATAAAAAAGCCAGTGGACGTGAAGGCTTGGCACCCAGGCTGCGGAAGAAGGCTGCTGGCAATGAAGATGCATAGTAATGTGTTGAACTTGAACCTATATATGTAATTCTGTTAAATTCTAGAGCTCTGTGTGTGGTATGTTGCTGGGCGAAACAATCTACCCATGTTCTCTAAGTAAAATATACTGTGACTTAGGGTTGAATCCGAAATTATGATTGTGCCACTGCTATCTGAAAACACACAGCACCGGTTCCACGATTACTGAGGGGCAAGAGGTCGCCAAATATGACGGAATGTAAGTGGCATAGAAATAAATTATTTAAGCTGCCACACTCCATGAAGCAGCAACTTATTTCAGATGCTGCACAACAACGTGGCAACATAAACAGCAATGGCAACCGATAATGCCTAGACGCTTGAGCCCGTCTATCTCACCGCCTCCCTGCTCCTGCATCCCCTACATCTGGCGAAGCTTCCGGATCTCCATTAACCGGGTGTACGTGCTTCCACTTTATAAATTGTGATTGTTCCATTTGCATGCGGCACAATCCACGTAGATTACGTTTAAACAAACTACCAATGTCAGAATACCACCATGATCAGACAAAAGGAAGTGATGCAGGGTTAAGACAGACTAACGGGAGAGCATTTTTTCCTCCCAGGACTTCGGGACCACTAGTTCAGACCGCTAGGTCAACAAGTACTACTATTACAACTTAAAAAGGCACGGAGCTCAAGCTAAATAGAACTAGTTATCACAAATCTCCTTGATCTTCCTAATCTTAGCCCGATGTGCATCTTCCTGCGAGTGCAAGGATCGATTCGTCTGGTCCTTCCTTTTAGCATCTTCCTTGCACAGCTTCAATTGTTTCTCTGTATTTTTCCTCATGCACTTGTCAATACTCGTAGTTGTGAACTGCGGGACTTTGGCCTAGTGAAGATCATTCCTTGCTTGAGTCAGTTCTTGCTCTGCTTTAGCCTTCAGGGCCAACGCCACGTCCCTCTCCTTCTTGACTTTCCTAACCATGTCTTGCACCCTCCTAAGATCTTGGTTAAGCTTGGTCGTGTCAACTGGATCCCATAGCTTCATCTCAACACTGTCAAGAAGTGAGCTGACTACAGATTCTTTCAACTCAACAGTCATATCCCATAGTTTGTCCATCGTTTTCTGCATCGATTTGGGCCACTCTAGATCTACCCATTTGACAACACTGCAACTTCCGCCTTGCATCATTGCATGATGTCCTTGACACCGTAGAAACCTCCTGCATGCGTTTCGTCCTTCGAATGCTACAAATTTAGCGGGCACATGTCCATGTTTACATAGCAGAGGACTGTCTTCATCCACTAAACCGTGATAGTCGGAGTCATACATCATCTGGTTGGCCTAGCACATTATACGCGCATGAGTAAACAGAGTAGATCTAGCTCAAAAAATATATAACTGGCCACAGATGATAAAGATAGAGATGAGACGACTCACATCGAAATCACCGTCCCTGTCGTCACGACGCGTTTCCTCACCGTCTCCCTTGAACCCATGGCGAGAGGGGAGGAGGGGTGTCTACCGGAGAGAGGATTGGGATGGAGGCGTCATCGACTTGCGGCTACGGTAGGATGGGAGTGAAGTGGGGACAGTTGATTCGAGGGGAAGGAAGAGAAGTATGAGGAGGAAGAGAAGTAATGGGGACATGACACTGGGATATGTCCCACTGAACTCGTGAGTCATGACACTCGCAACAGGGGAGCGCCCGGTGTTGCCAGTTTGTCTAGAGCAAGTGTGGCCAATCATGCCGCAGAACAACCTACTCGTGGATCGCTCTCATGAAGACCATCCCAATCGTCCAAGCGCACCGATCGAATGGTATGTAACAATCGTCAAGCAGAACAACTGTGTTAGGGCGTGCCTTCTAGAAGACTCGGTCTAACGGCAACCCATTGGGGGGCTAAGGTTTGGGCTCTCCTAAGGTTAGGATCCATATGAGGTTTATGAGAGGAACACACATGCAATGACACTGGGTGTGGTTCATGAAAAGAACAGACATGCAATGACACTGGTAGATCCATACGTGGTTTGTGAAAAGAACAGACATGCAATCACACTAGGTGGATCCATGTGTGGTTTGTGGAAAGAACAGACATGCAATGACTCTGGCTGTGGTTCATGAAAAGAACACACATGCAATGACACTGGTGGATCCATATGTGGTTTGTGGAAGGAACAAACATGCAATGACACTGGGTGTGGTTCATGAAAACAACACACATGCAATAACACTGGTGTATCCTTATGTGGTTTGTGAGAAGAACACACATGCAATGACTCTAGCTATGGTTCAAGAAAAGAACACACATGCAATGACACTGGTGGATTTATATGTGGTTTGTGGAAGGAACAGACATGCAATGACTCTAGCTGTGGTTCATGAAAAGAACACACATGCAATGACACTGGTGGATCCATATGTGGTTTTTGGAAGGAACATACATGCAATGACTCTAGCTATGGTTCATGAAAAGAACAGACATACAATGACACTGGTGGATCCATATGTGGTTTTTGGAAAGAACATACATGCAATGACTCTAGCTGTGATTCATAAAAAGAACATACATGCAATGACACTAGTGGATCCATGTGTGGTTCATGAGAAGAACACACATCCAATGACACTAGTGGATCCTTATGTGGTTTGTTAGAAGAACAGACATGCAGTGACACTGGATGTGGTTCACAAGAAGAACACACATGCAATGACACTGCTGGATCCATGTGTGGTTTGTGAGAAGAACACACATGCAATGACTCTAGTTGTGGTTCATGAAAAGAACACACATGCAATGACACTGGTGGATCCATGTGTGGTTCATGAGAAGAACACACATGCAATGACACTGGGTGTGGTTCATGAGAAGAACAGACATGCAATGACACTGGTGGATCCTTATGTGGTTTGTGAGAAGAACACACATGTAATGACTCTAGCTACGGTTAGTGAAAAGAACACACATGCAATGACATTGGTGGATCCATGTGTGGTTTGTGAAAAGAACAGACATGCAATCACACTAGGTGGATCCCTGTGTGGTTTGTTTAGAGGAACAGACATGCAATGACACTAGGTGTGGCTCATGAAAAGAACAGACATGCAATGAAACTGGTGGATCCTTATGTGGTTTGTTTAGAAGAACAAACATGCAATGACTCTAGCTGTGGTTCATGAAAAGAACACACATGCAATGACACTGGTGGATCCATGTGTGGTTCATGAGAAGAACAGACATGCAATCACACTAGGTGGATCCATGTGTGGTTTGTGGAAAGAACAGACATGTAATGACTCTGGATGTGGTTCATGAAAAGAACACACATGCAATGACACGGGTGGATCCATATGTGGTTTGTGGAAGGAACAGACATGAAATGACACTGGGTGTGGTTCATGAAAAGAACACACATGCAATGACACTGGTGTATCCTTATGTGGTTTGTGAGAAGAACACACATGCAATGACTCTAGCCGTGGTTCAAGAAAAGAACACACATGCAATGACACTGGTGGATTTATATGTGGTTTGTGGAAGGAACAGGCATGCAATGACTCTAGCTGTGGTTCATTAAAAGAACAGACATGCAATGACACTGGTGGATCCATGTGTGGTTTGTGGAAAGAATATACATGCAATGACTCTAGCTGTGGTTCATGAAAAGAACACACATGCAATGACACCGGTGGATCCATGTGTGTTTTGTGAGAAGAACAGACATGCAATGACTTTAGCTGTGGTTCATGAAAAGAACACACATGCAATGACACTGGTGGATCCTTATGTGGTTTGTTAGAAGAACAAACATGTAATGACTCTAGCTACGGTTCCTGAAAAGAACACACATGCAATGACATTGGTGGATCCATGTGTGGTTTGTGAAAAGAACAGACATGCAATCACACTAGGTGGATCCATGTGTGGTTTGTTTAGAGGAACAGACATGCAATGACACTAGGTGTGGCTCATGAAAAGAACAGACATGCAATGACACTGGTGGATCCTTATGTGGTTTGTTTAGAAGAACAAACATGCAATGACTCTAGCTGTGGTTCATGAAAAGAACACACATGCAATGACACTGGTGGATCCATGTGTGGTTCATGAGAAGAACAGACATGCAATCACACTAGGTGGATCCATGTGTGGTTTGTGGAAAGAACAGACATGCAATGACTCTGGATGTGGTTCATGAAAAGAACACACATGCAATGACACGGGTGGATCCATATGTGGTTTGTGGAAGGAACACACATTAAATGACACTGGGTGTGGTTCATGAAAAGAACACACATGCAATGACACTGGTGTATCCTTATGTATTTTATGAGAAGAACACACATGCAATGACTCTAGCCGTGGTTCAAGAAAAGAACACACATGCAATGACACTGGTGGATTTATATGTGGTTTGTGGAAGGAACAGACATGCAATGACTCTAGCTGTGGTTCATGAAAAGAACAGACATGCAATGACACTGGTGGATCCATGTGTGGTTTGTGGAAAGAATATACATGCAATGACTCTAGCTGTGGTTCATGAAAAGAACACACATGCAATGACACTGGTGGATCCATGTGTGGTTTGTGAGAAGAACAGACATGCAATGACTCTAGCTGTGGTTCATGAAAAGAACACACATGCAATGACACTGGTGGATCCTGATGGGTTCGTAGCATGGAAAACAAAAAATTTCTACCGCAAGAACGAACAAAACCTAGATCTAATCTAGATAAAAGCCAAGATCTAATGTATTAGATCTGTGCAACGAGATAGATCTGTACTAACCCTCGTAGATCCGAAAGCGTTACGAGATTGGATCTCGGGGTTGATGTAGTCGATCACTTGCCGATCTCATGATCGTGTGGACGATCCTTCCGGCGCCGCGTTCCGGCAGCGCTTTCGCAGTCGGTCACACGTGCGGAGTCGAAGCAGACCCTCCTCTCCCTGTTCCAGCGAGCAGCGGAGGTAGTAGATCTTCTCCACGGAATCCCAGCAGCACGACGGTGTGGTGGTGGTGGTGGAGGAGAGAATTCTGCAGGGCTTCGCCTAAGCCGGAGCAAAGCGAAGGAAGAGGAGAGAGGCGGCGACTAGAGCTTGTTATGGGAGAGTTCTAGGGGGTGGCGCCCCCTCCCCTGTATTTAAAGGAGGGAGGCGCCATGGGAGGGGGAGTCCTAGTAGGAATCCCCTCCCTCCTTGGCCGGCGGATTGGGAAGGGGGTAGGAGTCCTCCTCCCCCATGAATCCGTGTCTAGCCCCCACAAGGTTTCCTTGACTCTTTCTTGGTTTTCAAGCAAACTCCAAGAACTCTTCTAGAACCTTCCAGAACATTCTGAAACCTTCTAAAATCTCCATACAAACACTCCGAAACATTTCCTAACTTAGAAAATGATCCCCAATATATAAATCTTATTCTCCGGACAATTTCGGATCTCCTCGTGATGTCCCAGATCCAATCTGAGACTCCGAACAACATTCGGTCTCCAACGCACATTCCATATCTACTTAAAACAACTTCAAACCTTAAGTGTGTCACCCTACGGTTCGTGAATATGCAGACATGATGAAGACACCTCTCTGATCAATAACCATCAGCGGGATCTGGAGATCCATAATGTCTCCCACATATTCAACGATGACTTCGTGATCGATAGAACCATTAACATACGAAACCAATTCCCTTTGTCACGCGATATTCTACTTATCCGAGGTTTGATCGTCGGTATCTCCATACCTAGTTCTACCTCGTTACTGATAAGTACTCTTTACTCGTTCCGTGATATGTCATCCCTTGTGACCTAGTCACATGCTTGCAAGCTAACTAGATGACATTCCACCGAGAGGGCCCAGAGCATATCTATCCGTCATATGGATGGACAAATCCCAATCTTGGTTCATGCGCTTCAACACATACTTTAAGAATACCCAATGACACCTTTATAACCACCCAGTTACGAAGCGGCGTTTGATGTCATCAAAGTACCCATCCGGTGATGGTGATTAACATAACCTCATGGTCGAAGGATTAGGTTACTATGCATTTGAAAGCTTGTAGCAAAACGAACTTAATGACTTGATCTTATGCTATGCTTACTATGGCTGTGTGTCCATCACATCATTCTCCTAATGATATTATCTTGTCATCAATGACATCCAATGTCCATGATCAGGAAACCATGATCATCCATTAATCAACAAGCTAGTTTAACAAGAGGCTTACTAGGGACTCTTTTATGTTTACAAAACACACAAGTATTAATGTTTCCGGTTAATACAATTATAGCATGGGATGTAAACATTTATCATAAACGTAAAGATATAATAATAACCACTTTATTATTGCCTCTTGGGCATCTCTCCAACAGTCTCCCACTTGCACTAGAGTCAATAATCTAGTTAAAATTTGTGCATTCAACACCTATGGCTTTCTGGTGTTGTATAGTCACTATTGCTAGTGGTAAACATAATCTTCGGATCTGACACTTCCAGGTCCGTGTGTATTTGCATGTCCTTGCGTCTCTATGCATTACTCATTCTCCAATGAGATGGCATTGTATAAATTTGGTCCTTTGGTGAGACCTTTAGTTCCTTGGAATTAAATCATGTTGATACAATTGTCGTACAATGTATCTTCATAGTATTATCCCGCTATGAACCACACCTAGTTTGATAACAAACTACTTGACGCAAATGCCCTCATTTGCTGCTACAATAGCAGTCATATACTTAGCCTTTTGTTGTAGTATCTGTCATAATGTTTTAACTTTGGTACTCAACCAAATCCGTTATGGAACTTCCTTTCCATTACATTGTGCCACCCATAGTTTAAATTGAGATAAACTTAATTTGTGACAAAACTAGTATCAATGTAACAATTTACAATGAACTATTTGTCACCACTATATAAATAATATATTCTTAGTTCTTCCAAAGATCATAGGAATATCCCTACTATTGTCCAATGATCATCTTATGAGTCATTCTGGTATATGCTCATAACATTTAGAGCATAGGACATATCTGGATGTGTACATCTCAAAGAATGATTGATCAAAATATTCTTGTGATTTCACTAAGTGTCAAAACACTTGAATCTCGTGTCAACATACTTGAATCTTGATTCAGTCCTTTCCGTGCGTCAAGAACCTTTCGTGTTGTTTCCATATTGAACTCATTCAACATCTTATCTATGTACATTTGGCAAAACCATATTAGCGCCTCAATCTATCCATATAGACATTGATGCCTAATTCTTGGGTTATGCCTAAGTCTTTCATCGAAATGAAATTCTTAACCTGTGTCAATAAAAGATACATCATTTCTAATCAACAATATGTCTTTCACATAATGTATTAGAAATATGTCTTAGCGCTCCCACTTAATTTCTTGCAAAATGCAAACATCTTCATCGTCTCTGATGAAATTAAACCTTTTAACGGTTTCATCACGGTGAAGATTCCAACTCCGCGATGCTCACTTCAACCATTGAAGTTTTGCATACTCTTTTAGCATCCTTTGAATTAACAAAAACCTTTGGATCGTGTCATGGACACATCCTAGGTAACCATTATATTAGAAGAACTTGTTTTGTTTCTTCAACTACCATATACCAAAATATATGTAGTGGTTGCTACATTAATCCGTCCAGACTAAATATCGCTATGAAAGGTCAAATCTTATCATAGTCAATTCCTTGAACATTGTCGTAAACTCTTTCCGACATGTCGACTATTTCATAGATGTGAAACATCCATGTCTATTTCTTTATAGATCCATATACGACTGTAAGGTCTTCCACCTTTCCAGAGGGTCTTTCAAATTCAAAGCTTGATTTCTCGTGTATGGAATTATCACGGATTTTATGGCTTCAAGACACTTAATGAAGTCAGGGCCCATCATTGATTATTTGCATGTAGTCGGTTCATCATTGTCAAACAACAATGATTTAACTCTCAAATCTTGGCATTTGATTACTTACCCGACCTACTTGGTTTAATAGGAACTTAGATCTCTGTGACCACAACCTTTGAGGCACGTGAGCCATGAGCATTATTGCTGCCTCCGGGACACTTACCGACGCTGCGCAACTCAGCACATATTAGCCAAGGTTCAACGACCTTGTCAAAGTTCTATTGTCCTCCCACTTAACTTTTCACCAAAAATTCCTTCTCAAGAAACTTGACTTTCTAAGTGACAAACACTTTTGTCTTCGGTGTTATGGAGGAATACCCAATGGTTATTTGAAATATCCTACAAAGACATGCTTATCCGACTTTGGTTGTAAACATTTTACTTATGCCTAGCATACCAAAAATTTAAGAAAGGATAACCTGGGTTTTATCCCAAACCATGACTTATATGGTGTCATTTCAACAGATCACGATGGAGCTCCTTTCAGTGTAAAAGCGGTAGTCACTAAAGCTTTAATCTTTAAAATATAATGGCAGTTTTATAAATGACACCTTTGATCTTATCATGTCAAACAAGGTTTCATTACATATCTTGAACACTCCATACTCCTATGGTGTTTTGGGAAATGCAAATCCATGGAACGATTCCTCAAATCTTAGGTTTTTGCTAAACTTGTAACTCAAACATCTTTATTTATGATCCAATCATAAACTCTTTTATTTTCTTGTTACAATAATTTTCCACTTCATCTTGAAAGTCTTTGAACATTTTCAAATGTTTCATACTTCTTCCTTATTGAGTAAGTATATACATATACTCACTCAAATCTTCGGAGAAAGCATATGAAGTTAAAATCCATCGCCCACGACTACACATAATGGGCTATATACATCAATATGTACAAATTCCAATCAGTTAGTCGTCCGTTCCTCTTTTGGCCTACGAACGGAGTTTTAATTATCTCCAGGAAAGTATCACAAGCGTCATTTGATCAAAATCAAAGACTCCAAAAATCCATCAACATGGAGTTTCTTCATGTATCCCTAATATAATTTAAACGATGATGTCACTTTGCAAGTGATCTTTCAATCATTTGTCTTGCGACATTTTAGCATTAGTTTTATGGTCGTTATTTCTCCAACCAGACTTGTATATCATCCATCTATTATGGAATACGGTAATTATTTGAACAACCTTTTGTCGTCATAATACCTGATCAAAAATAACAATTATTGAAACAAATCTTGAAGGCAAGCTTTGATGTTAACGAGCAATACAACAACCCTTTTATTGTTTTCGATGAACATCATCACATATTCTCTTGCTAGTTACTTAAGCCATTGCAGTTCATGAATTGTGTTGTCCTGTATGACACTTCATACCAACCAATTCGGTATCCAATACCGCAGAACCACATTGTTTAACAACCAAGGAATACATCCATAACATGTATCTTCTATATACCTAAGTTGGATATCTCCAATCTTTTCTTTTCTGCCAAATATTTTATAGATTCTCTTTTAACAATTCCTTTTCTTTTAAAATAATCTATCAACATCAATAGTGGTGTCATTCACATGACACATAGTACAAAGTGTGTATAGTCAAATACTAATACCTTTGGACTTGCACTTTGAAGTGGATCACCTTCATCAAATGTTTGGCATTCTTTCAGAATTCCATTCTTTAGTAATCTTTTAGTGTAGTAAACTTTTTACTTACATCTTCTATTCATCCTTATCATGACAACTTTCATGATCAAGATGCTATAGCTTATAAAGGTGAATTGCGAGTATAATGTTTCTTTTCCAAAACCTTTTGGAGGATTAGGACGACTAGCGTCTCCAACCTTCACAAATTCTCATCAAATATGAGGACGTATACTCTATCATGTTGTAACCAACACATTGTTTTAGATATCGCAATACCTTTCACATATGATGGTTTCTGAAACATTGCTTTCAGCTCTCAGATAAACTTGATATTAAAAACATTCTTTTGAGTCTCAAGAATCATGGAGGCAAACATGATACATTAGATACTAACACTGGAATTGTTACTCTTGATTTAATACTGTTTATTAAACTTCACAGAGTAAACGGAGTTTGCTGAAAGTTTGCAATATGACTTTTAAACTTTAGATTGACACTCAAAACAATACGATACCAGTTCGTAAAGAAAATATCCAGAATTTTTATAGTTCCACTATCTCAACTATAACTAAGCGTAAGGTGGTGAACGGATGCCAATGACTACAACAAACTATGCAAATTCACTTTGATTGTGTTTATGATAAATTGAGTTTGACTAATCCAAATTACAAATAAACTCCCACTCAAAACAACATCCCTCGAGTTGTTTTAGTGATTACACGAACCAAATCCACTACACCAAGTCCGATCATCACGTGAGATGATGTAGCTTTAAAGGCGAACAATCAACACGTTCATCATATCATCCATATGACTCATGCTTTACCTTTCGGTATTCCGTGTTCCGAGACCATGTCTGTACATGCTAGGCTCGTCAAGATTAACCTTAGTTTCTGCATGTGCAAATCTGGCTTGCACCCGTTGTATGCACACGTAGAATCTATCACACCCGATCATCACGAGATGCTTCGAAACGACGAGTCTTAGCAACGGTGCCAACTAAGGACGAACACTTTATTACTTGATATTTAGTGAGAGGGATCATCTTATAATGCTATCGTCGCGATCTAAGCAATACAAGATGCATAAAGGATTAACATCACATGCAATTCATAATTAGTGTGATATGATATGGCCCTTTCTTCTTATGCCTTTGATCTCCATCTCCAAAGCACGGACATGATCTCCATCATCACCAGCATTGCGTCAAGGTTAGTGGCGCCGCTTCATGGTTATCCATCATCACTAGCAACTATTACAACTACTTGGAATAAAGCTATTACAGCATGAATAGACACGCAGGTCTTAACAGAATTAAAGACAACCATTAGGCTCCTGCCGGTTGCCATATTACAATAAGGATCATTGCATACATCAAATATAATCACAATCACATGATAGCCATATCACATCACAAAAACCCTGCAAAAACAAGTTAGACGCCTCTAATTTTCTTTGCATGTTTTACGTGGTTTGGGGCTTTTGAATAAGAACGGATCTTAGCTATGAAACTGAACCACAACGTTGATACAAGTGCTATCAAGTGCAAAGTGTAGATTGGATCTATACTATGGTGGGAGAGACAGACACCCGCAAAGCCACTTGTGCAAAGCAAGTTACACGTCAAGCGTGGAGCAAGTCTCATGTGCGATGACATGTAAGGTTAGCCCGAGCCGCTTCATCCCACCATACCGCAAGATGCAAAGTACACAAAGCAAAAGGCGGCACGAGCACCAACGCCCACAAAACCATTGTGTTCTACTCGTGCAACAGATCTATGCATAGACACGGCTCTGATACCACTGATGGGTTCGTAGCATGGAAAACAAAAAAATTCTACCGCAAGAACGAACAAACCCAGATCTAATCTAGATAAAAGCCAAGATCTAATCTATTAGATCTGTGCAACGAGATAGATCTATACTAACCCTCGTAGATCCGAAAGTGTTACGAGATTGGATCTCTGGGTTAATGTAGTCGATCACTTGACGATCTCAAGATCGTGTGGACGATCCTTCCGGCGCCGCGTTCCGGCAGCGCTTCCGCAGTCGGTCACACGTGCGGAGTCGAAGCAGACCTTCCTCTCCCCGTTCCAACGAGTAGCGGAGGTAGTAGATCTTATCCACGGAATCCCAGCAGCACGACGGTGTGGTGGTGGTGGTGGAGGAGAGAATTCTGCAGGGCTTCGCCTAAGCCGGAGCAGAGCGAAGGAAGAGGAGAGAGGCGGTGGCTAGAGCTTGTTATGGGACAGTTCTAGGGGGTGGCGCCCCCTCCCTGCTATTTAAAGGAGGGAGGCACCATGGGAGGGGGAGTCCTAGTAGGACTCCCCTCCCTCCTTGGCCGGCGGATTGGGAAGGGGGGAGGAGTCCTCCTCCCCCACGAATCCGTGTCTAGCCCCCACAAGGTTTCCTTGACCCTTTCTTGGTTTTCAAGCAAACTCCAAGAACTCTTCTAGAACCTTCCAAAACATTCCGAAACCTTCTAGAATCTCCATAAAAACACTCCGGAACATTTCCTAACTTAGAAAATGATCCCCAATATATGAATCTTATACTCCAGACAATTCTGGATCTCCTCGTGATGTCCCGGATCCAATCCGAGACTCCGAACAACATTCGGTCTCCAACGCACATTCCATATCTACTTAAAACAACTTCGAACCTTAAGTGTGTCACCCTACGGTTCGTGAATATGCAGACATGATGAAGACACCTCTCTGATCAATAACCATCAGCGGGATCTGGAGATCCATAATGGCTCCCACATATTCAACGATGACTTCGTGATAGATAGAACCATTAACATACGAAACCAATTCCCTTTGTCACGCGATATTCTACTTATCCGAGGTTTGATCGTCGGTATCTCCATACCTAGTTCTACCTCGTTACTGATAAGTACTCTTTACTCGTTCCGTGATATGTCAGCCCTTATGACCTAGTCACATGCTTGCAAGCTAACTAGATGACATTCCACCGAGAGGGCCCAGAGCATATCTATCTATCATATGGATGGACAAATCCCAATCTTGGTCCATGCGCTTCAACACATACTTTTAGAATACCCAATAACACCTTTATAACCACCCAGTTACGAAGCGGCGTTTGATGTCATCAAAGTACCCATCCGGTGATGGTGATTAACATAACCTCATGGTCGAAGGATTAGGTTACTATGCATTTGAAAGCTTGTAGCAAAACAAACTTAATGACTTGATCTTATGCTATGCTTACTATGGGTGTGTGTCCATCACATCATTCTCCTAATGATATGATCTTGTCATCAATGACATCCAATGTCCATGATCAGGAAACCATGATCATCCATTAATCAACAAGCTAGTTTAACAAGAGGCTTACTAGGGACTCTTTTATGTTTACAAAACACACAAGTATTAATGTTTCCGGTTAATACAATTATAGCAAGGGATGTAAACATTTATCATAAACATAAAGATATAATAATAACCACTTTATTATTGCCTCTTGGGCATATCTCCAACAGATCCATGTGTGGTTCATGAGAAGAACATACATGCAATCACACTAGGTGGATCCATGTGTGGTTTGTGGAAAGAACATATTCACACTAGGTGGATCCATGTGTGGTTTGTGGAAAGAACATACATGCAATGACTCTGGCTGTGGTTCATGAAAAGAACATACATGCAATGACACTGGTGGATCCATGTGTGGTTTGTGAGAAGAACAGACATGCAATGACACTGGTGGATCCATGTGTGGTTTGTTTAGAGGAACAGACATTCAATGACACTGGGTGTGGTTCAAGAAAAGAACAGACATGCAATGACACTGGTGGATCCTTATGTGGTTTGTTTACAAGAACACACATGCAATGACTCTAGCTGTGGTTCATGAAAAGAACACACATGTAATCACACTGATGGATCCATTTGTGGTTTGTGAGAAGAACAGACATGCAATCACACTGGTGGATCCATGTGTTGGTTTGTGGAAAGAACAGACATGCAATGACTCTAGCTGTGGTTCATGAAAAGAACACACATGCAACGACACTGGTGGATCCATGTGTGGTTTGTGAGAAGAACAGACATGCAATAACACTGGTGGATCCATGTGTGGTTTGTTTAGAGAAACAGACATGCAATGACACTGGGTGTGGTTCATGAAAAGAACAGACATGCAATGACACTGGTGGATCCTTATGTCGTTTGTTTAGAAGAACACACATGCAATGACTCTAGCTGTGGTTCATGAAAAGAACACACATGCAATGACACTGGTGGATCCATGTGTGGTTTCTGAGAAGAACAAACATGCAATCACACTGGTGGATCCATGTGTGGTTTGTGGAAATAACAGACATGCAATGACTCTAGTTGTGGTTCATGAAAAGAACACACATGCAATGACACTGGTGTATCCTTATGTGGTTTGTGAGAAGAACACACATGCAATGACTCTAGCTGTAGTTCATGAAAAGAACACACATGCAATGACACTGGTGGATCCATATGTGGTTTGTGGAAGGAACATACATGCAATGACACTGGTGGATCCATGTGTGGTTTGTGGAAAGAACAGACATGCAATGACTCTAGTTGTGGTTCATGAAAAGAACACACATGCAATGACACTGGTGTATCCTTATGTGGTTTGTGAGAAGAACACACATGCAATTACTCTAGTTGTGGTTCCTGAAAAGAACACACATGCAATGACACTGGTGGATCCATATGTGGTTTGTGCAAGGAACAAATATGCAAGGACACCAGGTGTGGTTCATGAAAAGAACACACATGCAATGACACTAGTGTATCCTTATGTGGTTTGTGAGAAGAACACACATGCAATGACTCTAGTTGTGGTTCATGAAAAGAACACGCATGCAATGACACTGGTGGATCCATATGTGGTTTGTGGAAGGAACAGACATGCAATGACTCTAGTTGTGGTTCATGAAAAGAACAGACATGCAACGACACTGGTGGATCCATATGTGGTTTGTGCAAAGAGCAGACATGCAATGACTAGTTGTGGTTCATGAAAATAACACACATCCAATGACACTGGTGGATCCATGTGTGGTTTGTGAGATGAACAAACATTGCAATGACACTGTTGGATCCTTATGTGGTTTGTTTAGAAGAACACACATGCAATGACTCTAGCTGTGGTTCATGAAAAGAACACACATGCAATGACACTGGTGGATCCATGTGTGGTGCATGAGAAGAACAGACATGCAATCACACTAGCTGGATCCATGTGTGGTTTATTTAGAGGAACAGACATGCAATGACTCTAGATGTGGTTCATCAAAAGAACAGACATGCAATGACACTGTTAGATCCATGTGTGGTTCATGAGAATAACAGACATGCAATCACACTGGCTGTGGTTCATGAAAAGAACATACATGCAATGACACTAGTGGATCCATGTGTGGTTTGTGGAAAGAATAGACATGCAATGACTCTGGCTGTGGTTCATGAAAAAAAAATGCAATGACACTGGTTGATCCATGTGTGGTTTTATGAGAAGAACAGACATGCAATGATGATACATTGCAAATGTATCTATATTTTTTGATGTTCCATGCTTAGTTTTATCCACTTTCTTGTGTTTTGTTCCAACTTTGGAGTACTTTTCATATGATTTCTTGGACTAACCTATTAACAAGAGCCACAGTGCCAGCTGCCTATTTTCTGTTGTTTTTGGTTCCAGGAAAGTCAGAAAATGAATATTCTCGGAATTGGACGGGACAAAAGCCAAAGTCCTATTTTTCCGGAAGTCATCAAGTGCCAGAATACGAGACGGAGAGGGGCCAGGGGGCACCACACCACTTGGCCACGCGGCCAGGCCTGGCCTGCGCCAGGGGGTGGTGTGGCCGCTCCCGGCAACCCTCGGCCTCTCCTTCCGACTATAAGATGCCCTCGGGACGTAAACCCTAAGTACCCGATCAAAAATCCACGAAAGAGTCTGTAGCCACCGTCATCTCCATCCCTAGATTAGGAGGATCGAAGTTTTCCAAGACTCACGGAGAGGGGAATTCACCCTGGAGGCCTTTTCCATCACCATGCAAGCCTCCGGTGTGATGCGTGAGTAGTTCATCCTTGGACTACGGATCCATGTAGTAGCTAGATGGCTGGTTGTGAGCTCCGTTCATGATCAAGATCATCTATTTGTAATTCTGCATGTTCTGTTTGCGGGGATCCGATGGATATTGAGATGCTATTTCAGATTGATTATTGATTCTATCATGTCTTTGTTATTTGTGATCTTGCATGCTTTCCGTTCTTAGTAGCTATCTTGGCCAAGTAGATGCTAGTAACTCCAAGAGTTAGTATTTATGCTCGATAGTGGGTTCATGCCTCTGGTAATCTAGGGAAGTGACAGAAATCTCTAAGGTACTAGATGTGTTGTTGCTACTAGGGAGAAAACAACAATCCTTTGTTCATAGAACAATCATATTGTTTACATTACACGCAATTCGTAAAGCAATAATCTGTTGCTTGCAACTTAATACTAGAGGGGGTTCGGATGATAACCTAAAGGTGGATTATTAGTCATAGATGCAGTTGGATGGCGGTCTATGTATAATGTTGTAATGCCCAATCAAGTCTCAAATGAGTCAAGATGATTAGTATATGCATGTATTACTTTCTCTATGTTTGTCAATTGCCCCGCTGTAATTTGTTCACCCAGCATGTTATCTATCCAAGGTGTGCCACCTCTAGTGAACTATGGATCCTGGTCCTTTTCTTTACATACAATCTACAATCTTTTACTGCTTTGTGTTTACTTTCTGCAAACTATTACTTTCTTCCATTCGATATGTTTAATCCTTTGTTTTCCTCAAAACACGGTGAGATTGACAACCTCATCACAAGTTGGGGACAAAGTTCTGTGGTTGTGTTGTGCAGGTCTCCACGTGGCTACTAGCACCGGTAGTGCGCCCTGCCAAAGCTCAGCTAGTAACACCTTTGGGGTGTTTCCTTACTCCTACTAGTTCGATTAAACCTTGGTTTCATAACTGAGGAAAACTTGCTGCTGTGCTCATCATACCTTCCTCTTGGGGTTCCCAATGAGCTCTACATCAACCACGCACCAACACATTTCTAGGAACCATGCTTTGACCCATCAAATGACACTGGTGGATCCATGTGTGGTTTATGAAAAGAACACACATGAAATGACACTAGTGTATCCTTATGTGGTTTGTGAGAAGAAGACACATGCAATGACTCTAGCCATGGTTCATGAAAAGAACACACATGCAATGACACTAGTGGATCCATATGTGGTTTGTGGAAGGAACCGACATGCAATGACACTGGGTGTGGTTCATGAAAAGAACACACATGCAATGACACTGGTGTATCCGTATGTTGTTTGTGAGAAGAACACACATGCAATGACTCTAGTTGTGGTTCATGAAAAGAACACAGATGCAATGACACTGGTGGATCCATATGTGGTTTGTGGAAGGAACAGACATGCAATGACTCTAGCTGTGGTTCATGAAAAGAACAGACATGCAATGCCACTGGTGGATCCATGTGTGGCTTGTGGAAAGAACAGACATGCAATGACTCTAGTTGTGGTTCATGAAAAGAAGACACATGCAATGACACTGGTGGATCTATGGTTGGTTTGTGAGAAGAATAGACATGGAATGACTCTAGCTGTGGTTAATGAAAAGAACACACATGCAATGACACTGGTGGATCCATCTGTGGTTCATGAGAAGAACAAACATGCAATCACACTAGGTGGATCCATGTGTGGTTTGTGGAAAGAACAGACATGCAATGACTCTGGCTGTGGTGCATGAAAAGAACACACATGCAATGACACTAGTGGATCCATGTGTGGTTTGTGAGAAGCACAGACATGCAATGACACTAGTGGATCCATGTGTGGTTTGTTTAGAGAAACAGACATGCAATGACACTAGGTGTGGTTCATGAAAACAATACACATGCAATGACACTGGTGGATCCTTATGTGGTTATTTAGAAGAACACACATGCAATGACTCTAGCTGTGGTTCATGAAAAGAACACACATGCAATGACACTGGTGGATCCATGTGTGGTTTGTGAGAAGAACAGACATTCAATCACACTATTGGATCCATGTGTGGTTTGTGGAAAGAACAGACATGCAATGACTCTAGTTGTGGTTCATGAAAAGAACACACATGCAATGACACTGGTGGATCCATGTGTGGTTTGTGAGAAGAACAGACATGCAATGACACTGGTGGATCCATATGTGGTTTGTTGAGAGGAACAGACATGCAATGACACTAGGTGTGGTTCATGAAAAGGACAGACATGCAATGACACTAGTGGATCCTTATGTGGTTTGTTTAGAAGAACACACATGCAATGACTCTAGTTGTGGTTCATGAAAAGAACACACATGCAATGACACTAGTGGATCCATGTGTGGTTTGTGAGAAGAACAAACATGCAATCACACTAGTGGATCCATGTGTGGTTAGTGGAAAGAACTGACATGCAATGACTCTAGCTATGGTTCATGAAAAGAACACACATGCAATGACACTAGTGGATCCACGTCTGGTTTGTGAGAAGAACAGACATGCAATAACACTGGTGGATCCATGTGTGGTTTGTTTAGAGGAACAGACATGCAATGACACTGGGTGTGGTTCATGAAAAGAACAGACATGCAATGACACTGGTGACCTTATGTGGTTTCTTTAGAAGAACACACATGCAATGACTCTAGTTGTTGTTCATCAAAAGGACACACATGCAATGACACTGGTGGATCCATGTGTGGTTTCTGAGAAGAACAGACATCCAATCACACTGGTCGATCCATGTGTGGTTTATGGAAAGAACAGACATGCAATGACACTGGGTGTGGTTCATGAAAAGAATATACATGCAATGACACTGGTGGATCCTTATGTGTTTTGTTTAGAAGAACACACATGCAATGACTCTAGCTGTGGTACATGAAAAGAACACACATGCAATGACACTGGTGGATCCATATGTGGTTTGTGGAAAGGAACAGCCATGACTTTACACTGGTGGATCCATGTGTGGTTTGAGGAAAGAACAGACATGCAATGACTCTAGCTGTGGTTCATAAAAGAACACACATGCAATGACACTGTTGTATCCTTATGTGGTTTGTGAGAAGAACACACATGCAATGAATCTAGCTGTGGCTCATGAAAAGAACACACATGCAATGACACTAGTGGATCCATATGTGGTTTGTGGAAGGAACAGACATGCAATGACACTTGGTGTGGTTCATGAAAAGAACACACATGCAATGACACTGGTGTATCCTTATGTGGTTTGTGAGAAGAACACACATGCAATAACTCTAGTTGTGGTTCATGAAAAGAACACACATGCAATGACACTGGTGGATCCATATGTGGTTTGTGGAAGGAACATACATGCAATGACTCTAGCTGTGGTTCATGAAAATAACAAACATGCAATGACACTTGTGGATCCATATGTTGTCTCTGGAAAGAACATACATGCAATAACTCTAGTTGTGGTTCATGAAAAGAACACACATGCAATGACACTGGTGGATCCATGTGTGGTTCATGAGAAGAACACACATCCAATGACACTGGTGGATCCTTATGTGGTTTGTGAGAAGAATAGACATGCAATGACACTGGCTGTGGTTCATTAGAAGATATCACATGCAATGACACTGGTGGATCCATGGGTGGTTTGTGAGGAGAACACACATGCAATGACTCTGGCTGTGGTTCATGAAAAGAACACACATGCAATGACACTGGTGGATCCATGTGTGGTTTGTGGAAAGAACAGACATGCAATGACTCTAGCTGTGGTTCATGAAAATAACACACATGCAATGACACTGGTGGATCCATGTGTGGTTGGTGAGAAGAAGAGACATGCAATGGCACTGGTGGATCCATATGTGGTTTCTTTAGAAGAACACACATGCAATGACTCTAGTTGTGGTTCATGAAAAGAACACACATGCAATGACACTGGTGTATCCTTATGTGGTTTGTGATAAGAACACACATGCAATAACTCTACTATGGTTCATGAAAAGAACACACATGCAATGACACTGGTGGATCCATATGTGGTTTGTGGAAGGAACACAGATGCAATGACACTAGGTGTTGTTCATGAAAATAACACACCTGCAATGACACTGGTGTATCCTTATGTGGTTTGTGAGAAGAACACACATGCAATGACTCTAGCTGTGGTTCATGAAAAGAACACACATGCAATGATACTGGTGGATCCATATGTGGTTTGTGGAAGGAACAGACATGCAATGACTCTAGCCATGGTTCATGAAAAGAACATGCATGCAATGACACTGGTGGATCGATATGTGGTTTGTGGAAAGAACAGACATGCAATGACTAGCTGTAGTTCATGAAAAGAACACACATGCAATGAAACTGGTGCATCCATGTGTGGTTTGTGAGAAGAACACACATGCAATGACACTGGAGGATCCATGTGTGGTTTGTGGAAAGAACAGACATGCAATGACTCTATCTATGGTTCATGAAAAGAACACACATGTAATGACACTGGTGTATCCTTATGTGGTTTGTGAGAAGAACACACATGCAATGACTCTAGCTGTGGTTCATGAAAAGAACACACATGCAATGACACTGGTGGATCCATATGTGGTTTGTGGAAGGAACACACATCCAATGACTCTAGCTGTGGTTCATGAAAAGAACATACATGCAATGACACTGGTGGATCCATATGTGGTTTGTGGAAAGAACAGACATGCAATGACGCTAGTTGTGGATCATGAAAAGAACAAACATGCAATGACACTGGTGGATCCATGTGTGGCTCATGAGAGGAACACACATCCAATGACACTGGTGGATCCTTATGTGGTTTGTGAGAAGAACAGACATGCAATGACACTAGTTGTGGTTCATGAGAAGAACACACATGCAATGACACTGGTGGATCCATGTGTGGTTTTGAGAAGAACAGACATCCAATGACTCTGGCTGTGGTTCATGAAAAGAACACACATGCAATGACACTGGTGGATCCATGTGTGGTTCATGAGAAGAACAGACATGCAATGACACTGGGTGTGGTTAATGAGAAGAACAGACATGCAATGACACTGGTGGATCCATATGTGGTTTATGGAAGGAACAGACATGCAATGACTCTAGCTGTGGTTCATGAAAAGAACAGACATGCAATGACACTGGTGGATCCATATGTGGTTTGTGGAAAGAACAAACATGCAATGACTCTAGCTATGGTTCATGAAAAGAACAGACATGCAATGACACTGGTGGATCCTAGTTTGGTTTGTGAGAAGAACAGAAATGCAATGACACTGGTGGATCCATGTGTGGTTTGTTTAGAGGAACAGACATGCAATGACACTGGGTGTGGTTCATGAAAAGAATAGACATGCAGTGACACTGGTGGATCCTTATGTGGTTTGTTTAGAAGAACACACATGTAATGACACTGGGTCTGGTTCATGAAAAGAACAGACATGCAATGACACTGGTGGATCCATGTGTGGTTTGTGAAAAGAACAGCCATGCAATCACACTGGGTGTTGTTCATGAGAAGAACAGACATGCAATGACACTGGTGGATCCTTATGTGGTTTGTGAGAAGGAACAGACATGCAATGACACTGGGTGTGGTTCATGAAAAGAACACACATGTAATGACACTGGTGTATCCTTATGTGGTTTGTGAGAAGAATATAGATGCAATGACTCTAGCTGTGGTTCATGAAAAGAACAGACATGGAATGACACTAGTGGATCCATATGTGGTTTGTGGAAAGAACGGACATGCAATGCCATTGGTTGATCCATGTATTTCATTGTACAAGACACTCACTTTCCATTTTTATACTACTCAGTTTTGCCCTTGGTTTTTTGATACTACTCAGTTTTCCCCCTCTCTCTATCTTTCGTAGAAGCCCAAACATGTGCTCACTCTGTCTACTACTCCCTGATTGGTTGTCATAGTTGTCACACCGATCGTGCGCACTAACCGTTGATTCTGTGCAATC
The DNA here is from genome assembly GCA_023614405.1 of Avena insularis. NCBI lineage: Eukaryota > Viridiplantae > Streptophyta > Magnoliopsida > Poales > Poaceae > Avena > Avena insularis. Next base: position 179,083,030 of record CM042692.1, on the reverse strand, counting down.
CAACGATGATCGTTGCACACGTCGTGCCCTTCACAGTATAGCGTGAGACAGCACGGACGTCTCCCTCAGCGAGACTACTACAAGAAGGAACACGATGCCGTCCATGGAAAAAGTCGTCGAGCGGTCATGTCATGTTTAATCAAGTCTGAAAAGCCTACTACTGCTACTACTATGCCACAACACATGCGTCATCGAGTGCACGATCGTCGATGGACAACTGCAATTTATTGCCACTTGATTTTAATAAGACATATCCCAATTTTTACGAAGCGGCTCTCAATCTCACTTCCAACTAGGCCCCGCCGTAAGAAACTTGCACGCGCTAGCCGGAGGCCGAAGAGCTGAGCTCGACGAGACCTAACATCTCCGCCTTCATCGAGTCACTCGCAGTCATCAACACATCCCTCTACCCGATCTAGCACAATCCCACAAATCTCGCCGTACAGCCACCTACCTTCCCCTCTGCATTTCCACTTTTAACTATCGCCAATTTTAGGGCCGTGTCAAACTTCGTACATAGAAATTGTGTATGCGCCCTTTGCATGCGGCTCAATACAGAACTACCATGCATGGCCCGGGAAAAAAACGTGACGTACCGTGCGCGTGTCGCGGTGCACGGTGCAGTAGAATCCGCGGCGCGTTGCATGGTGGTGCAACAAAACGTGCCTTGCTTCCATCCACCTTAACTATAGAGCCCCTATCCGCACACCCACTCTCACTCTCGCTCACTCTCCCCACGCAACCCTCTCCACTATCCCACCAGCATCCGCAAACTCCCGAGAATACCCCGTCCGCTTCGGCGATGGCGGAGGAGGATAACTGGCCATTGTCGCCTCCGAGGCCGTCGGCAAGGAGGCCCCCGTCTCCTCGCCGGTCCCCCCCGACGCGTTGAAAGCAGCCGCCGTCCCTGTCCAGGCCCTAGTCGAGGCATCGATGGCAGCCGCCATTCCCATCCAGGCCCCCGTCCCCGCTATCGATGGAGCCGCCGAAGAGGAGCCCCCCGCCGGCGAGGAGACCCCCGCTGGTCACAAGCAGATCAAGCACTTCTTGGGCACCTACGATCCAGATAAGTACATCGCTCCGCTGAACCCCTACGACACCGGCATCGACGACCCATGGTCGGAGGTAACTAGGGTTTGATCCCCTCCCCTGGTTCTTCTACCGTTCCCATCGTTGGATGCTAGATCTTGGTTTATTAGGATTCGCTTGTTCGCATGTCGATTTCTCGGTCTTCTTACATCATCTACTCCCTCATTTTCCTTTTCTTCCAATAGGTTTCCGGTAGCGACGTCTGTAGAGATGACGATTCCATGCACACCAAGACTCGTCAGGTGCTGAGGAGGCTGCGGGCCGGCCAGTACGACGCCTTCTTCAGGGGCAGTGACTAAAGTTTCCCCTTTCGCAAGGGGATCGCCTTCTGCTAGGTGAGTCTCGCCAGTGGCACTGACTTAAACTCCTTACTGAAGCATACAGAGGCCGCGGGCTCTGGCATCCACAAAGGCGGCAAGCGCGAGACCATGAACATCAATGCCTACATTGATGAACACCGGGCTCTTGGCATTCACCTCTGAAACCTCTAGCGGGTGACCATCAAAGAGGGTTGCATGCCTCCAATCAGGCCCAAGGCCCGCAAGATCAAGGGACTGGGCAGCAAGAAGTGGAGGAAGCACCAGAGGGAGGAGGCGGAGGCGTGGGCGCTTGAAGGCCTTGAATGTGCCTGCAGCTGCGGCGGCTGCTGCTGCTAAGCAGCTTCTTTTGATTTTCTATATTTTGCTTGCATCCTATTTCTGGCTGAATGCATCGAACCTCATTAAGCAACCTACTTTCTATCACTATATCCTATTTAGCTGCGCACAACTATATCTACATTTGTTTTGTTTTCTGAATGAATGTATTCTGCCTGGTGTGATTTTCTGCTCTAGATTTGCTACCTGGTCGGAGGCAAAAAGAGGTCCAAAAGGGAACGAATTATTGAAGAGAGAATCTTCTCTAGATTTGCTACCAATTTGGGCAAAATGAAACATATCTGGTTAGCGAGAGAGGAAATGGTACTCTTTCAAAATGCTAGTTAACGAGCTACCATCTTGACAAGCTACAAGACACATACATAAACATAACACAAAGAGGGTTAAATTTATTTTACTACTTTCACTTGAGGCGCTAGACATCTTGATAAGATAACTGAGTTCCACAAAATAGAAACATAACACTAAGAAGTAAAATTTAATTCACTTCTCATTAGCCCACTTGAGGCGCTTGCCATCGTTCCTAGGCGACCAACTGCGATCAATCTAGGTGGATCTTACATTATTGGCACTCCACAACTCACGAAATGCTTCGTCCCACCTGGGATCTGACTTGCCTTCCCTATCTTCAGCGTCTTGTGACACAATTAGCGATGCATCACAGACCTGATTGTTGCCGCTAGAAGATGCCGCCTCTCTGTTTGCTGCTTCAGCTGTAGCCTCTGTCACCGCTTCTACTTGATTGTAAGTGTCTTCTTTCACGCAGCCTCTCTCACATTGCTTCAGATGCAGCCATTTCCTTTGCATATGCAGCTTCAAACTCAGCTATTCTACATTTTCTACAAAGGGCTCCCCTAAGCTCGTCTTCCCTCTTGTAAATAGTGCAAAACATGAGGTAACGTAGAAAAAAATGGATCTTCTTGTACAACTGGTAGGTCACGTAAGCATCTATGGCTGCATACTTCAGGTTTATATCAGACAACGGCCACTCGTCCCAGAAATCGTGCCTATCTGTAGGGAAATCTTCCTTCATTCTATCGTACGACTCATCGAGGATTCTAGTTGCGAGTGATGCCATTCCATCCTTCCTCGAGCCCTTAGGATCTTGACAAAACACTGAATATCGATCTAGTTCTGCGTAGGAATTATAATTCCCTCTTGATAAAATTTCGAAAAATCAGTTGTATTGTCGACAGTGCAGAAAACAATTCCCTTTTCTACAAGGAACTGGCGCAGCGCCGGACATTTCCTGTCAGTCCTGGAAGTATGTAGTTTGTCATCACCAAAATTTGTAACTACAAATATTTTGTCAATGCAAGATCATCATATGAATATAATTTTGAAAAGTTTAGTAGATGCAAGATCAAGACTCTCAACATTGTCTTGTCATAATTTATTTGGTCCTAAATAAAATCCAGTAGTTGCAAGATGAGCAAATGGATAAAGAACAAGAGGAGAAAACCCTAAAAGCGATTAGCTACAGAGAGCAGATCTACAAACTGGGAGAGGTGGTAGACGAGGACGTGTTTCCTCATGGCCAGTTGAACGACAGCGACTTCACTCCCTTCATATGGGTGCTCCGAGATGTACTCGAGGTCCAATCCCACAAACTTGTCCTCGTCTTTCTCAAGCCAGCCCTCGTACATCCTCAGGACACGCACCACTGTCTCCTCCTTGTTGGTGTAGACAACGTCTATCTTCTTATTGTCATGGGTAGTGAAGCTTGTCTCTAGAGTGCGACGACCTTCCATGGCGGCAAGGAGAAGACGGGAAGAAGACAGATGACAGGAAGAAGAAGAGTGGTTTCTGCGAGGCAGGGGAACGGTGGAACCGTCAATACGCTTTTAAGGTAGTGGTTAACGACAACGACGGAAGTCCAAGGAGAGACGCGTGGCGGTGGCTGATCCATCTTCTGAGTAAACAAAAAATAATTATAACACCGACACATGTGCCCTGTTTTATCACGTCAATACACTAGGCAGGGGTGTTGTCCTATCCACTGTGTCAACGCTGCAAGCCTACGTGACAGCCACCCCGCCTAAGCGACAGGAGCGACATAACGGCGAGAACTGACAGGAGGGGCCCAACTTGACGGCCGTTAGCCTGATTTTTTGTATTGAAACGTAAAATTGAATTCGTGCCGAAAAACCCTCTGAGTATTTGGCACGACAACTTTGGGCAACACAGCTGATTGTAAGCAACTTGGGTACCGTGTTGCCTGGCCACCCCAACTTTCGGGCTGCAAAATGATATTCTCCTTAGCGAGCCCCGCCACCCGGTGGGTGCGGAGCTGTGTCGCGATGTTATGCCTCCCACCGAGCGAGTTCCTGCCTGCATACGCTGACGACGGGCCCATGCCGCATCCGCATTTCACCATTTGACAACTCGGGGTACGGCAGCATGCACAACACACGTACGCGACATGGAATCTTCCACCCTGGCCCGCGGAGGGGTCCACCTCCTAGTATATCAGGGATACGTTGCAATGACGTCGCGTGTCCTTTCCGGCATCTATCCCACGGCCGAAAAGACTCGGGAAAATGTGGATAGCAGTTTGAGCCGAAACATTCTAGCACTACTATTTACTCTAATGGATGCCATTTCCATACGAGAAAACTGGGAGAAGGCAAGTCTATGCAGTGTGATGGGGTATTAGTATGTGCGAATACTTCTAGATACTCTAGTGTGAAATACAAGAATCTTGCCCTAGGGGATGTTCAATATTATGGTAGAATCACAGAAATTGTTGAACTCAAGTATTAAAATAAAGAGCAAGTGGTTTTGTTCAAGTGTGTATGGGTTAAACCTACTAGAGTAAAGAAGGTTGAAAATTTTGGAATAACTCAGGTGAACTCAGTCATTTGCATGATGGAAGTGATATCTCGTCAAAACCATTTATCCTTGCAAGTCAAGCCAATCAAATATATTATGTGCGAGATCCCATTGAACCTCAATGGCACGCCTTCGTGTCTCCCCCATTAGGGATTTCTATGATATGAAGTCTAGAAATGATAGTGATGACGAAAACATGGTTAATCGACATAGTAGAAAATAATGGTTTCTTTTGTAATCTTGTAATCATTCAACTAATCTACTATTTTTTACTTATAGGTCCAAGCATGTTAAGAAGTCGGGATAGAAGAAGAGATGAAGTCAACTATAAGTTGAAGAAACTAGGACTTGAACCAAATGAAGTGTCAAATGAGCAAATGTTTCCAAGTTTCCTAAGTTCGGCTACAACAAAGGGAGTCTATGATTTCCATGCGCAAGTAAGTTGAATGCAATGGTTATTCTTTATCCAATTTTACTTTTCATATCAAAACATGTCATAGTGATGCTTATTACCCAATTCATAATGATACATTGTATGAAGAACAACAAGTGGATCACAGAGTTGATGGTATGGTGGGAGGACAATGTGAAGGCATGTAAGGTGATGAAGGACAAGATGAAGATGAAAAAGACAATGAATCCCAATATGAAGAAACACAAGGTGACCACATGTTAAATGTTGCAAGAAATGGTGAGTTGCACAATGATTATTTGGTAAGCCTCTTTTGAAATGAAGTGCAGCTACTTTTGTCTGACTGCTTTTGTGTCTCTTTATTTTGTTTCAGCAAAGAAAACAAGATGTGAAAGAGGCCCAACTAAGATGAAGAAATTTTGGCATGAATATGATCCAAATTCCAAAATTAATGTGGAATTCAACAACCTTGGCCAGCCATGTGAGCTCAAGACTAGCAGCTGACTAACTTCATTGCAAGCTTAGTCAATGGGAAGGAAATTTCACTAGCATACCCGAATAGGAGTAACGTAGCTTTTTCCCTAGAATACCTAGATTTGTCGAACCTTGGGAAACACTTGCTGATGGTTAAGAAGTGTATACAAGACTTGCTAGTTTTTTAATCTTACGTTTACCAGACCTTTCCAGCTTACTTCGTATGTCGGGTTGTGTCGATGGATTGATATAGGCTAGGGTTGAAGAATCACCTGCAGTTATGCATATATATGGGATAAATATAATGTTAAGCACATTCATGTGTAAATGATCGAATATAGATAGGATTTGTAGGAAGCACATCCATAATTACTAGAGCCCCTACGAGCCATAGGCATAGCAAAAGTCTCTTGGTACAACTGTTAATACCATGAAGCACCATACTATGAACGATTATTAAGTACATACAAATGGAAGCATTAAGATCTATGATGTTGTTATTGTTCCCAAATGGACCAGTAAACTAATATTGTACCCCCTTGATGTCATTGGGTTTCGCGTGTAGACGTTGTTCACCACTCCTCTTACCTCAAATCTTGATCAATCCGTAGGGTTTTGGGTGCCTGACAAGTCCTCGGATCGAGATATGAGACAAAGATACAATATACAAATCTCCTATGAAATCACCACACAATATTCCGATGTAATTAGATACACATAATCGCTGTGATACTACTACTCAACCCATAGCTCGTGAGGACTACACACTCATAATAATAACATCAAGGATAGGAAACATTGTATAATTACTTAGATTGAAATCAAATATTCTTACAATAGTCGCTAATCATAAGAAGATCTCAAATACAAGCTTATGGATATAGCTATGAAGGGGATTGGAGACGGAGATGATGAACTATGGTGGTGGTGAAGTGGTGGATCTTCCCCGGTGCTTTTTTATGCAAACTGAGAATGGTGGCTCTATGTGCGACGGCTAGAGTCTTGAAATATATGGAGCCCTTCATAGAAGTTATTATATTTAACCTAGCGAAGGCGGTGCCGAGTGGTATGGTGGCACGGTACAGGCGGGTCTTGCCCATACAGTAGGTCGTTAACACTCCTACAGGTAGCAATTTGACCCCAGTTGACTTGGATGTATTCGCAACGTCTTATTCTTCCATAATTGCTCCTGATCATGCCATAAAAGTGTGATTTCATGTATCATACAAATAAATACCCTAGGTTTGCACATCTTTGCAATAATTAGTCGTTAGTGGCAAAGCTAGAGAATTATTTAGTCAATTGCTTGACATAAAATAAGATTTAAACACAGATAAAGATGGCTATTTTCACAGCCATCAGTAGCCTACACTCTTTTGATGACATTATGCAATTTACATGAGGTATATTTGCTAGGAGTTTGAAGAACAAAGATGATGTAGCACAATACATGGAACTTACCATCGGTCCACATAATGCTACACAAACCACTCCTACTAAAGTGAATCATTTCCATACATTGTCTTCCTTGGACTATCTCTTGAATGGGATCCTACTTGAGACAAGCGCCTATTGTATGACTAGGCCCATGAACATGATACCAAGAGGGAGAGACAAGGATGCCCCAATAGCCAAGGCAACCAAGCAAGAGATCTGGAAGAGGACAAGAAAGAAGATGGCGTATGAGGGGCCGGTACTACCGCCCCTAACATCGGTACTACCGGACCCACCTAATGAGCAGTGCCCCATGCTAGACCTCCCCGGTACCAGTAACCGGCACTACCGCGCGGGAATCGGTAATATCGTCACCGGTACTACCGCACCTAGAGACAACACGCCAGCATTAGAGCTGCCGCTACTATCGATGGTCCTACGGCTGACCGGTACTACCGGGCGTCAACACTGGTACTACCAGACCTGCTAGAGCCTACGCGCTTGAGAGTTGGGTCTTAGCCCATGTAACACCCCAAACTCCCCTTTATGCCCAAACTACCCTTGTTTAAGTGGCTGGCCTATATATATGCCCCCACCCTATTATGTAAACCCTAGAGATGATGATGATATGAGGTATGTGCCAAACCCTGTATGGGATGCCCCTCTTTATAGTTTATCCATGAGTTGTACAAGGAGTTGGAGTCGGTGCCTTTCTCCAAGTTGTCAAGAACCTCCTCAAGTGTTTGGTCTCTCCTTGTCACGGATTCTAGTAGTGCTTGGTCTCTCCACTTTGGGATTCTACTTGGTTGCTACTCTCTCCTTGATTTGGATTCTATCATCTGCTTGCCGATCTCTCCTTTGGTGATTCTACCGCAAGATCTCTAGCCGAGGATTCTATTAGATTGGCTGTTCGAACCAATATGAGCAAATAGAATAGTGTGTCTTTTGTCATGTGTTTGTATCTTTATCTTGAATTAGAGTTGAGTTCATTGTGTTCATTGGGTTTTCCCTCACTCTCTGCCTCCAATCCGTGAAGAACGGGCCACCCCAAGGGTAAACCCATAAGGAGACCCATAACATCTGGTATCAACAACTTTTAGTTGCCACGAAATTGACTTCATCCCTCGATTTCCACCATAAATTCGAAAATACCAAAATATTGCCCCAAATCGCTTTTGGATCGATCTCTCATTTTGGTGAGTTGATTATGGTTTTGGTCCATAAGAAACTTGTCTTTGGAGTTGGTCAATCTTTTTCTGTGTTATCCCTACCCAATTTGGTAAAAATTGCTCAGATTTGAGGATTTTTCGCGCTAATTTCCGCTCCCGTACAAGAACTACGAACAAGAATCCGCGACAGCAGTACTACCGGCCCCACCTGATGAAAATTTTGACCCCTTTTCCTCTTTTCCTTTTGATCAATCTTTTTGTTGGTTGTGTTTCATGGGCGTGTATTTCATCTAACAAGCTTCCGTAGCCCATCTCTCGCTCGACATTAACACCACAGAACTCATGCCTTTCCCCCCACCAATGGTTGCAAGTACGAAATCAACATAAGGTTTAACTTTTACCACCCTTGTTAACACCCATTCTTCCACTACTAGGAAACAGCTTATCCGTGGCGCATGGAAATGCACCTTCTGTGGTGCATATGCTAGTCGCCACTGTTACCTCGTCATTGATAACTGGTTCCTGTGGCGCATATAGATATGCGCCATAGAAGTCTCAGACTTCTGTGGCGCATTTCTTCATATGCGCCACAGGGAGAAGTTCAGTGGCGCATTTCCTTATATGCGCCACAGAAAGCCTATGTGCCACTGACAATACTTATATATGCGCCACTGATTATATAACACGTATTCAAAGTAAAATACGTTCCTGGTGTATAATTAGGTATTTATACAGGATTTATACAGTATTTATCTAGATGAGTATAAACAGTACATTGCACAAGTAGTAGATGCATGCAAACCGACATATATAAAATACAAACACTTAGAGCCCGATCGAGATACATATAGTGTCAAGTGCCGAATTTTTACACAAGTTCCGAATACAAAGTTCATGTCATCTCACATTACAAATATGAAGTGGTCATCGCCGCATACACTAGGATCAAATATAATATAGTTGTGATGATGGTGAGCAAGAGCATGAGCCCAACCAATATCTTCATCCGTTTCTTCTTCCACATGTGGTTCCTCCACTTGGCTACCGCCTCCTCTCTAGTCGCGTATCCTTTGTAGATGTTGCCGCTGAATTTTTTCACTTGTTTGTGACAGTCCTCCCACTCCTCGTAGACTCCTGGAACCCTACCCATGTACACCACATACCACCTCGTCACCATCTCTATAGATGACAAGGCATATTAGTAAAACATGCAACGAAAATAATTAATAAAGGGTCCATGTCCATATATATATGTTCACAAAATATAAAACAAAGGATCCATAAACCTAAAAGATAGCATCTTGCGATCATCATAGAAGTAATAAGTTCAACGACAACACGACCACAATATAGTTTAAGTCTAACAACAACGACCATTTCGACCACAATATAGTAAAGTTTATGACACACACACACACTACAGCAGGTGTCCATCAAGAATATACACACATTGGATCATGCTAGAGGCACACATCGATCATGAAGACTTCTTCTTCTCGCTCGGCTTTGGGAACAGTATATAGCCCTCTTTCGTCATCCACGTCCTTGTGTCACCCTGCTTATGGAGGCGTTCTTCGATCTCCCTCTTACTCAACCCTCTGGCTTGTTGTAGGGCCCCCCTTGTGTTGACATCTTCAATGATGATTTGCGACAACTTCATCTGAATGCGATGGAAGTCTTCTCTAAGATCATCATCGTCAATTCACGCCAAAGTATTGGCCCATCCTCGGAGACTAGATGGCAGCGTTAGGTTCTGGCAATCCCGAACATAGCCTTTAAGGTGATGGAGGACGTAGAAGGCCTCCTTGGAACCACTAGTAGCCGGTTGCTTGATGTAGGGGAACTCGAGCACATGCTTGAACACGTGTTTGCCATCCTTGATACATTCCCCCTTATCTACGAAGGTGCATCCCTTCTTGGCATAGCCCTCGAGAGCCTCATTGAGAAAACCCCTTATTCTGGTGTAGTCTTTCTTCTTCGTCAAACTCCCCGAGTCGAAATACGTGGCTAGCGAATACCTCGGGGCAAGGACGATGAGTGTGCAGTATTTTTATCTACACAACACAATTGGAACGGAATGTTTGAAAAAGAGCAAAGCAAGAAATCTATAAGAAATGCATAAGTTATAGCAGCGATGAGCGAGTGTGTACTTACTCAGGAAAGAAAGGCAAAAGAAGTGTGTCCTTCCTCTTATTTTCCACCATGAACTTCTCGAGGTACGCCGTCACCTTGGTCCATGTCTCTGATCCTTCGACCAACTGGCTGTCCCGCATGTAGAAGGGATCCACTATCGTGATTTCCGTGGTACTCTCTCTTGATCTTGATTGCCAGATTAAGCGCGTATAGGCGGACCGAGTTATAGTCTAGCCGGTTCGTGAGAAACAGCTTGAATATGTCCTCGTACGCTATGGAGAATATATCCGCGGGGGGTTCATCAACGAAGCCCACGTCCAATGGCACCTTGGCCGTGAAAACCGGGTAATCTGGATCTTTGTCTTTAAGACGGATGCCCTCTAGTGTCTTCACACCCTCGTGCAAAGTTAACATGGGTCCAACCATGATGTGAAGCATATCCAGAGTCAATATCGGATCACCAGCTACATGCACTCGGGGCAAGCCATATTGTGTGGATGGTACGACAACGGTGTCCTGAGCCCGGATCCTCTTCGGAAGAAGCTGGCGCGCACACATCTTATTATTACCTCTCTTCATGTGCTTCTTATTCACAACAATGTCCTCCACTACCATCTGCTCATCGGCCGCCTTTTGGAGTGTGTTGGGGCTGAAAACCAATCCCGGTTTCTCCTGTGGTGGATCGGAGGACGGAGGCATCTCTTGAGAAAGACCATGCAAGACCAGGCGCTGCGTGCATGTATTGGGCCGACCAGCTTGATGGTCGCGAGCTGTGAAGGGTTCTTCATCCACAGAAGGCATATACAATCCTTTGTCGGCGTCGGTGTTGATGAAATCGTCAACCTTGACCAATTCATCATCATCTTCATGGATGCCATCATGTGGTGGTGGTAGCGGGGGCGATGGCGGTTACGGCACAACGTCTTTGCCATGGGGCGGTTCACACGCTGCCAAGAGTTGCTGGTGATGGCTGGTGGTGGTGACGATGGCGGATGCTGGCTTCCGAGGTGGTGGTCAGGTGATCGCTCGAGAGGTGGCGCCGGTGCTCCCCCCTCACAAGACGAATCTGGGTCTTTGGCCATGTCAAGGGCTAGTTGTAGCACTCTCCAAGTGTCTTGTGTTCGTCGGCTCCCTGAGGTTGAAAGGGGGGTCCCGGTCATCGCACCCTGGCAACACCCGAGCCAACCTGACCCTCATCACGTCGTCATCCATTGGATTGTTGTGCATCGTGCGGCTCGTTGGTTGTATGAGAGTGCCATTGGCAACATCCTTCAACTCGTCGCCGACATCTTTAAGCAGGAGTACACAATAAGTGTCCTGAGGAAAAATATATTGTTGGGAATCATGAGATGGCAGCAGTCATGCATCAAAGGCATAAAGGAGATGACGTGCACTAACTAATTAGTTACCTTGGTGATGGTGTGGAGCTCAGCTAATGTAGAGACACGGCCGATGCCGGCGGTCGGCCTATCATCATCTGCATTCTCCTGCTCGGGTGCCTCATGAAACACCACCACCGTCGGTTGCGCCTTATTGGTATCTTTGGCGGGAGGGGGCGTCGGTGTGACCAAAACGAGCGGCTGCGTCCCGACATTGACGGCCGGCGGGGTCACCAGGTCCGGTGACACGTTAACATTGATTCTCGAGTTGCTGCCGCTTAAGCTAGGCAGATGTATCAGCCCCTGTCGACCTCCCGCATTCCAAGCAGTAAGCCCCTCGAAAAACTCAGGGGGGATCATTGCATGGAGCTTCTCTTCCACTAACTTGTCCACTGTTTTCTTGTCCACTGCCTTCTCCTCTAGTGTCTGCACCTTCATCTTCAGCTCTTTAACAACAGCTTTATCCTTAGCCACCGACTGGTTCTTCCTCTCCCTTCTTTTATTGGCGTCCTCTTTGTAGTAATCCTTGAACTTCATGCTCGTACCGAAGCCGGACTCACAGCCAGCTGAGGATGGCGGCCACCCCTTGTCCCACTTCTTGTAAGCTTTCGTTGCCCTGTTGAAAACCGTGTCCCACGGCTCCGTCGAATCCTGGGACGACTCTTTGGTAGGAGAGTTCAGTTCCTCCTCCTGTAGAGACAAGGAAAGGTGAACCCATTTAGATTCTTGGCTTTATTATTTTAATTAGAACGCAATAGACTTGAGATCGACGATAAATTCCTTACCAGCTTCTTCTCAAAGTCCTTCACCTCCGGATCGTCGGTGATGAACTCCCATGTTTCCTTGTCTAGGTAGTAGTAGGCCCGGACAAATTGCCTAAGATGCAAGTTCGTGATTTTAAGCCAAGGGTTGTCTTTACCAAGGCATTCAAGCTCGGCGTCCTCCTTGTCCCAAATGGCCTGCTTCCCCATGTAACCGCCGCTTCCAAGGTGGTGGTTACCTATGTTCTGTTCCCGCATAGTCTTGCCCCAGTTAGTCCAATGTATAGTGTTAGCGGTAGCTATATCCTCCTTGATTATCTTAAACTCCTCTTCGTCGAGCATCCGATTTTTCTTACTAATAACCTCCTAGCTTTCACCTTTTTCAATGCTATTCTTCACCCAGGTTTTCCAGCTGCTCAAGGCGTTTCTCATCTTCGTGAGGGCTAGTTTGTTCACCGGGTTCTTTCTCTCGAGGTTTCTAAACCGCTCTGGGAATCTGTATCACTTGTGAAGCTTCTTAAGGAGGTTATCGACCAAAGCTGCATTGTCAGCATGTCTGATGTACTTCGTGTTGATCGACATGCTTTCCCGGACGATGCACCCGAGTTGTAGCCTGTACCCTTTAGCAAACGCCTCTGGCGCAATGGGTTGGCCACTTTATGTGACCTCATTGAACTCATCGCAGGCGGTGGCGAGCACTGGCACCTTCCGATCCTTCTTTTCCTTCTTCTTATTCTGAGAAGGGGCCGGGTTACCGCTACCTCCATCCGTGCGCTCGCCGCCATCGGTGCGGGCGCCGCCATCGTTGGTGTCATCCTATTCGCCGCCACCTTCACTGGTTCCATTGTAGTCGTCTTCGTCCCCCTCGTAATCAGGATCTCCTCCCTCATTGCCTCCAGCAGCTCTGGCCATGGTCGCCTCCTCCCCCGGTGGTGGTGTCATCCTCATCGCCTCCTCCTCCTCCTCCTGCTGGGACCCTCACTAGAATGACTCGTTGGCCTATCTAGCTTGTTCTTCGACGCTCATGTGATTTGAAGGGCCGGCCTCGTTGTTGCCCGACATGTTTGCACTACTCTATTAAAAAGAGGCAAAAAGTTAGCACAAATCTCAGCCAAAAAATTCGGCATGACCTTTGATAATTTTTTGACCTAGGAGTGCCCATTTCTCAACTGAAATGGAAGTGAATCGACACTTTGGGAGAAATGGGCAACTCAATTGAAGAAATATATCCCTGCAAGACAAAACACCCCATCCCCATATTGACAGCCCCATGCATTGACCCCAGTATCCATCATCCATCATCCACAATATATTCAGTATATATAACAGCAGGTACCATCAGCTACATGTATACACTCCAGGTTACGCACATTTCAACAACAGGTACCATCATCCCCATACATGTATAACATATATATATATATATAACGAGCATTTCAACTAACTATAATATTGAGAAAGAGAAATATAAGTAGTTCGAAAAAGCCACCACAATGCCAAAAGTGCAGCCTTAAGCAGCAACATAATGAGTAACATAGGCTTAAAATGGTGACTTGGAAATACTCTGCCTAGTATATTGTACATACATGATGCATGACAAGAGAGGAGGGTACATGTACATACACACATGGCATCATGCTAGTGCGTGATGGAACTAGACGATGGGTTAGGGTTAAACATAAATGGGCATGCTAAGATCTCTAATTCTGGCAAAAAAAATATCGCCCATCTTGTGCAGGGGGGAGCAAAACGGCATGTGGTTCACCCTGGTTGTAAAGGGTGGATAATGGGCACACACACATGCACACACATACATGCTAACCCAGCACTGTGCAATGCATGCCTCCACATTCCCCACTCTGATAAAAGATGGCAGCTAGAGAGAGATGAATGCAAAAGTGGCAGAGATCTTTAGCTGCTGCATGTAGAGCAAAGGGTGAAGAAGATAAACTCACTTTGGTTCTTCCTGATGCTACTAGCTCATTTCGTAACCTCACTTTTTAATGGTTAAAAGTAGGCAGAGGTTAAATAAAAAAGAGCTCTAGCTAGTTTTTGAAGAATTCATATTCTTGTGAGCATTGAATAAGAGAAAGAGAAGAAAAAATTATTTTGTCTGAATCTGCTGCAAAGGAGAAACAGTAGGTTGCCCTTGTACATTTGCCAATTAATCTGCTGCAAAGGAGAAACAATAGGCTTCCCTTGTATATTTGCCAATTAATCTGCTGAAAAGGAGAAATAGTAGGCTGCCCTTGTACATTTTCCAACTAAAAATGTGACATGGAAATACTCTGCCTAGTATACTCAGAACATTGAAATCCTACTAGGGTTCCTACTAGTTCTTCACTGAACAAATACTAGGGTTCCTAGGGACGGTGCGTATGGTGGATTACCTAGGGATGGTGGACGGCAGACGGTGGATTACCTAGGGTTCCTAGAGTATAGAGAGCCAGGGGAAGGATGCATCCATGGGAATCGGCGATTACCTAGGGACGGTGGATGGCGGATGGTGAGGTGGATGCTATTTGGTGGACAGCGGACGACGAGGTGGTTGCTCCTCCTGCACGCTGTGGACGAACGGGTTCCTTCTACGCGCTGTGGACGGCCTCCTCCTCCTGCATGCTGCGGACGGGATCCTCCATAGGCTCCGGCGATAGGGGCGGCTCTCCTCCACGGGCTCTGGCGGTGGGGGAATCTCTCCTCCATGGGCTCCGGCGGTGGGGGCGGTAAGGGTAGCTAGGGTTGCACACGGTGGTGGGGGAAGTGAGCGAGTGAAGAATTGAATGTATTAGTAGAGTAATGAAAGGCCTAAACATTTATTTGGCTAAGTCCACAGGTTCTGTGGCGCATTTGGCAATATGCGCCACAAAAGTTGGAACTTTTGTGGCGCGTACTGCTGAATTGCGCCACAGAACCTCTGGACTTAGTACAAAACGCGGCGCGCGTGGTAGTATGACAAGATCACACACTTGCCTTAGTGGTCTCTGCCTGCTTGTGCCATTCTAAACCTGGGGCAGCCAGGTTCGAATCCTGGCTGTCTCACATTTTTTTCTTTTTTAAAAACAAATTTTTAATTATAGATCTGTTTAAAATAAAGCAAGAACATATACAAACATTCATATTTATTCAAAAAACTCTCTCCCTGAACATATACAATCATGTGATGTGTTTTTAATTATATATATGTTTAAAATAAAGCAAGAACATATACAAACATTCATATTTATTCAAAAAACTCTCTCCCCGAACATATACAATCATGTGATGTGTTTTTAATTATATATATGTTTAAAATAAAGCAAGAACATATACAAACATTCATATTTATTGAAAAAACTCTCTCTCTCTGAACATATACAATCATGTGATGTGTCGAGCTAGCGTCTCTTCACAATCTTCTTGCCCTTTTTCGTCGCGGTTGAATACTTTAGCCCGTGCACTTTGAGATTTCTTCTTGTGAATGGATAACCTTTAGTAGCTAGTGTGGTCTTCCTTCTGACTTTAGTAGTAGTAGGCATGTCGAAGTACTTGTCGAATTCCTCTTCGATCTTCGGGTCGCTGTTTTTGTCGAAGTTTTGCTCGTTGGAGGCTCCTTCCATTCCGAAGATGCTCCTCTTGCCCCTCCTAACTACAACACGCTTGGGATTTGACAGGTCGGTAATAAAAAAACATTGATCAACTTGGCTAGCAAGTACCCAAGGCTCATTTTTTGTGGAGGCGTTCTTCGTCGATTTGGCATCTAGTATAACCATTGTGGTGAAATACCGGCCTTCTTTTTCCACGTTCTTGCCCATCTAACACGGAACATTGGTACGATCTGTCCATAGTAGTCGAGCTCCCATATCTCCTCGATCCTTCCATAGAATCTTTCCATGACGGTAGCCTCATAATCGGTGAAGGATAACATAGTTACTCCTGAGTTTTGATATTCGCTATTCCTTTCCTTTTCCTAGGTGTAGAATCTGTAACTGTTTATGTCGTATGACTGATAGGTCCTTAGGTTGTGCCCTGGGCCCTGCGACAAGGGGAATATGAGTTTTTGATCTTCCGTAGAAGGCGTCTGTGGGGGATTGTCCAGTTGCCTTTTCTTGAACCAACCCGTGAAGCTGGAGTTGTGCTCTCTGGTTATGTCTCCCTTGTTCCTCGGCCGGCCCTGGTCGACGTACTCCTGCTCAATTAAGCATATGTTCTCTTCGACCCAAGGGCCGACTACTTCAATGTGTTGTAGCGCGACTCGGTGTGCCCTGTCAAAGTCGGTGTGTCAACCATCAATGCCAACATGCAGTGAGCGGCAGCCCTCGCGGTGACCATATCCACCGAGCCTACCGAGGTGCTTCTTGGTGGGTATTCCAACATCCTCATTCTCGGTGGTTAGATAATTCTGGCAGAAGGAGATGCACTCGTAGATCAGAAAGCCCTTGGCTATGCTTCCATCTGGATGAGACATGTTGCGAACGAATCCTTTGATGACACCATTTAGCCTTTCAAACAGCATCATGTTGTGCAGGAATGTCGGCCCGAGCTGGATGATGTCGTCCACGACATGTACAAGCAGATGCACCATGATGTCAAAGAATGAGGGCGGGAAGTAAATCTCAAGCTCACATAGTATCATCACGGTCTCTTCCTATAGCCTGTCAAGCTACTTCACACTGATCGACTTCCTAGATATGACGTCAAAAAAGTTACAGAGGCCAAACAGCGTCTCACGGACATGCTCGTCCATTATCCCACGGATCACAACGGGGAGTATCTGCGTCATCAGCACGTGATAGTCGTGAGACTTCACACCGCTGAACCTCTTCTTCGCCACATCCAGATATCTGCTTATCTTCCCCGAGTAACCGTGAGGAACTTTCACTCCTAGGAGTCACCTAAAAAACTGCTCGAGCTCCTCCAGACTTAGAGTGAAGCAGGCAGCGTGAAGCACCACCTCATTCTTCTTAACTCTTTTGCGGCGACCTTGAGTCCCTTCCGTCTGATCATCATCATCATCATCATCATCGTCACTATCAGGGTACTGAAGATCTTTCTTGATGCCAAGAAATTTAAGGTCCTTTCTTGCTTTCAGCCCATCCTTGGTCCTCTCCGGCATGTTCAGTAGAGTGCCAAGCAGACTCTCAGTAACATTCTTCGTGATGTGTATTACATCGAGGCTATGGGGAGTGTGGAGGACCTTCCAATACGACAGGTCCTAGAAAATAGACCTTGCTTTCCATACACCCAGCAGCGGCTTTGTCCTCGGTCGTTTTTTCCCGGCGCAGGGCAATCTACCCAATTATTCAAAAGCTCCTCGATTTCTTCGCCGCTCCTCGGACGCGGGGCTCTTTCGAGCTTGTCCTTACCATTGAACAGGTCACCACATTTTCTCCACGGGTGATCCATGTGGAGCCACTTTCGAGTACCTTGGAACATAGTTTTCGAAGACCCAGGATCCCTTGGTAGCTAGAGATGCGGTGTCTCACCCATGCACTTGACGCATGCATTGTGTTCGCGACTCACCTGGGCCGATACATATGCGTAATCAGGATAGTCCTACACCGTCATGAGCAATGCGGCTATCAGATGGAAATATTATTTAGTGTAGGCGTCCCACATACGGGCCGGCGTCTCCCACAAGCTGGCTAACTCCTCTCTCAACAGCCCGAGATACAGATGCATATCGATACCTGGTTGTTTCGGCCCCTGAATAAGAATGCTCATGTGTAAGTACCTTTGCTTCATGCACCGCCACGGGGGGAGGTTGTACGTCCATACAAACACGGGCTAGGAGCTATGTGTGCTACTCTGGTTTCCAAAAGGAATGAGTCCATCAGTGCTCATACCCATCCTAACGTTCCCTGCATCACCCCCGAACTCTTTGAACTCGATGTCTCATGCATTCCACTGGCTAGCGTTTGAAGGGTGTATCAGGATCTTGCCCTTCTCTGGATCATCTTCGGGTTTCTATCTTTTCGCGTGCCATTGCATGATCTTTGCTTCCTTAGGATATACGAAATATCGCTGCAGACGGGGGTGATAGGAAAGTACCATACCACTTTTTGAGGAACTTTCTTGTTCCCTCTCTTGTACCATCCTTGGCCGCACACCGAACATGTGGTTCTATCTGCGTACTCATTCCGATAAAGTGCGCAATCATTGATGCATGCGTGGTATTTAATGTGTGGTAGGTCGAGAGGGCACACGATTTTCTTGGCCTCCTCGATACTTGTTGGTAATGTGTTCCCCTTAGGAAGTCGGTCGTGCCAGTATTCCATGTTCGCGTTGAAGCTCACATCAGTCCATTTGTGTCCAGCCTTCATCTCCAGAGCCTTGAGCGTTACTCGGGGCGACACCCAGAATACAATGGAGTCATCCCGTCTACCTCCATTTGGGCCAGCTTGGCTTTCTCTCTGGCTACAGCTTTGTCGTTGCTTATCTTCTTGAGGAGCAGTTCTTGAACATGAGGGTCCTGCAAGGCTGAAGTTAGCAGCGTCTATGTGTTTACGTCTTCTCCTTCTTCATGATGATCATGCCCGTCACCATCTCCTTCTCCATGCTGGTCATGCCCGCCGGCATCTCCTTCGTCATGATGATCATGCCCGTTGGCATCTCCTTCGTCATGATGATCATGCCTGGTAGACACTTCGTCTTCTCGCCCACCCACGTCTTCGTGACCACCATGTCCTGTCGGCGCCTCATTGAGGTCGCGCATGGAACCGCACCTGAGTAGGTGACCCTCCAATTGTCCAGAATCAGGGTCGATTCAGTGCTAGAGTTTGCATAATCGACATGGACATCTTATCATGGTCTTGTTGTTCAGAATCATGTCCTCCTTCGCGTCTTTCTTGTACCTAGCAATTCGACCTTTGCTCATCATGAGGACCATGGTTGCCTGAGCGGTCAAAACAGAGAGTATAGGTTAGCCACACCATATGCACACACACATGCATAAATGCTAGCCGGAAAAATTGGGCATGACCTTTCCTAAAATTTGGACATATGGGTAGTGCAAAATTTTTCTGAAATGGAAATATATCAACATTTCGGAAATCATCCATGCACCACACCGGCCGAGACAACAACAAGCAAGCAACAAAAAACTTCCTCCCAATGCAAACATTCATGCACCACACAAGCATCGTCTCACCATGCATCGCACACACACCGCCCGCGCGACAAGCTTCACCTACATGTTCATGGCCAAGTACTCACCTAGTAGACTCAATAATAGCGAGACGAGACCGCGTGATGAGGGAGTGTGGACAAATAGATCTACAAGTTGGTAGAGAGGAAATTAGTAAACAAATAGAGATGTGTGAGAGAAAAGTAAGGAACTTTTAGATCTACAGTTGTAGGGAAGCTTCCACTTACCAATCTATGGACTAAAGTAGGTTTAGTTACAATAAAATGGAGAAACTATGGGCAACATGGGGTGGGAGGGAGGAGGAAGACGAGCTAGGAGGAGGTAGAAAGGAAGAAGAGATGTGAAATGGGTGGTGGTGGATAGATAGGGTGGGATCTTGCCACCTTTTTCACATGGATCTGGACGCCCTCATCTATGGCGCATATGGCATAAATGCGCCACAAATGCTCAAACTTCTATGGCGCATATTACGATATGCACCAAAAAACATATGGTGCAGGTTAAAGTGGTGGGACCCAGGGTTAGGTTTCTGTGGAGCATGTGTGGATATGCGCCACAGAAGTCAAACATATCTATGACGCATATCCACACATGCGCCACAGATCGTGGGTGAAATAGATTCCGTGGTGGGGCCCACCTCGATGTTCTGTGGCGCATAATGAAATATGCGCCACAGATGTTGCCTCTTCTATGGCGCATATCTCATTATGTGCCACAAAACATGGATCGCCCCACCCCGGCTGGCGGGTCCCACCTAACTTCTGTGGCGCATGTTGTATGAAATGCGCCATAGAAGTTTTTAGTGTCTGTGGCGCATATTTCCTAATGCACCACTGACAAGTATCTGTGGCGCATGGATTTACATATTCGCCATAGAGTAACTTGTCTACATATAAGTTGTTTCCTAGTAGTGTTCCTTTGTGTGTGATCTAACCTATCGAGGGTAGCTCATTTTGTGTTTGCCGAAGCAACGTGTGCTTGTTCTTGCGTAGTCATAGTGTAGAGGCAATACCAAAAGTTGACTCCATAGCATAGAAAGAAAAGAGATACATAAAAAAAGCTTCTAAGCAAAAAAGGAGAAAGATACCAATACAAAGAGATTCCAAAGCTTCTAAGAAAGAGTGTGAGTAAGTGCAATGCAAGCGTGCAAATCCGTTGGTCCTCAATCTTTGTGCAAACGGGCTATGGTCTCTCCTAGCGTTGGCACGACACCGAGCACTAGTCATCATTAGGACCAGTTTTGTCCGTTGCTCATTTTCATAGTCATGATAGACACATTAATCTCCACCGTGTGTGTATAGACGTAGGTTCTCTCACCCTTTTGACCTTTTCCTTTGACTCTGTTTTTGTTGGATTTTACCCACTTTTGACAATAACCTTTTATTTTGGTTGTTCCATTTTCTGTCCACCTTCCTAACCTTCCACCATAGGCGTTTGTGTGTGTGTCTTGTGTATCGCTACTTGATTTGCTCTCGTAAGAACATAGTTTTCAGTTTTTGACTTGGTGAGGCAAGGTAGCACATACCATACCACCAATATCACACTTCCTTGCAATTGTGGTTATACAACATATCTAGGGGAAGCGGGGCTAGTGGAGATGGCAACTTCAAAAACCAATATGGTTTCGCCACGCACCACAACTTATGGGTGCAACGCCAAGAATTCAATGCCCAATTTGAGAGGCTTGAGAACCGTCTTGATGAAACTTTTCGAGAGTTTGACTACCGTGACCGACAACGTCAAGCGGAGCATCATGCTCAATTCCAAGCTCTTCACCAAGCTATTGCCAATCTTGGCAACTATCATGGACATCATTCAAGATCGTCAAGTTCGTCTCGTACGCACTCCTCAAGTCATCATGGGGGAGTAATATGCTTCTTGTTGCATATCACAATCCTAGGAAATGTAAAATCGGAGGTAGTGACACTTAGAGTTGATATTGTTGATTATATTGTTTTGTAACATCCCAAAACTTTAATCAAGGTTATCAAGATCCAAAGCACCCAATTTAGGGTTAACAAAAACTTTTTATTATTAAAACAATTAAGCATGCATATGTGTGTTGTATTAATATGGAATTGTTTTGAATTGCCATGTTTGTTTGTTCTAATGGTTGTAAAATGATTCTAAGGTGATTTCCACATCATCTAGATCATTCCCAAGCAAAATCCAAAGAAAAAGAAATCAATTGGAAGTAATAAAGGCAAATGGTCACTTTTGCCATTTTAATCCACTAGGTCACTTTAGGTGTTCCTAGAAGTCAATTCTTAACAGAAACAATTCTAACTCTTTGCACCCCTTGCTAGTACAAGTAAAGATCTACCAAGGCACACCTTGTGATCTTACAAAAACATTTAAACACTAAATGACATTTGAAAATGGAATCAAGTGTATGTACCTAGATCCCACTTTTTCAAAAACCATTCAAATGAGTTCAACTTGACAGTCCCAAGCAACCACAGAGGCTTAAGCATGTGAACAACAACTCCACCAAAAATCTTTTCAAAATTCAAAGATTGATTTCTTTCAGCCATTTTGTCAAACACCTTCTGTGCACAAATCTAGCAAAATCCACACACTATTGTGAGCAGGGTTCTAGCCAAACTGGTCTCCCATTTTGCAACCAAAGAGCACCCAGTACACCTCCCACCCTGTACCTGCATGGCCACCCACTGTGCACACTACCAAATGGTCATGGCCACCATGGCCAAGCACATTTATCACCCCCACCATCGACAACATGACCCAAGCACCGCCAGCCTCGCCTACCATGTCTAGCACGTCACCCGTGCTCCACTTCCCCCTCCAGGCCAGCCCCAACTCAATGACAGAGAGAGGAAGAGCCAGGAACGCCATGCCCGGCTGTGTCTGCCATGTCGATGCTGCACCCGCCGTTCACGCCTGTCCCTGCTCCACCCAACCTCGCCTTGCTCCTACCGCCAGCCTACATGATCACCAGTGTCCCAGGAGGCCAAAGGACATGCCCGTTCCCTCGACTGTGCCCCGTAGCCGCCGGACACCGTGAAACTCGCCGTCGACCGAGACAGCGTGCGCGCGGCAACGCCCACTTCTCCCGACCACGTTGCACTACACGAGCACCTCCATGACGATCGCCAGGGAACCGCCCACCGTCCTAGCCCTCGGACCATACATCTAGCTCGCTGTGTCATCGACCTCGTCGAGCTCCGACCATGCCGTGATGCCCCCCTCGTCCCGCTATAAAATGGGAGCCTCCCGGCACCAACTCTTCACACCATCTCCCTCCACTCCACCTCAGAGACCTCCCATAGCCCCACCAGAGCAAGCCGCTGCCCGTAGCTCCCCAATTTTGTCGAAGACCACCGCAGAAGGAGGAGAAGGGCGCCACTGATCCAAGCCATCTCCAGGGACGCCGCCGGTACCAGGAGAACCGCCGTCCTCAGCATGTCTAGTTGCCCGCCTCGCCGACCCTTGCCGGAGCTCCGGTATGCCTCCCCAGACCCTCATAGACCTTGCTAGGGTTTCTCTCTGTCGTGTCCTGTTCCAGTGAGGAAGAGGGCTCTGAGCCGTTGATCAGGATCTAATCCTACGGTCACCCTCCTCCGATACCTGTTCGGCATCCCCTGTCCCACTAACAGGTGGGGCCATCGCTTAAGTCATCCCGGGTGCTGCGCAGAGCGCAGTGGGCCGGCCCATTTCTTTCCCGCGCAACCCAGTAGATTCAAATAAATCTTTTTCAATTTTTGACTTAAACTCATTCTATCGACTAGTTTAAAAATCCACCGAGAGAGTTCTGCTTAACCAAATGACATGATTCAAATTTTTCTACAAAGATAATTAAAATATCTATCTAAGCCCGTTGGATTTAAATCATTTAGAGTTATAGATCACATATAGGAAAAATAATAAGACAAAGATTTTTCTACATTCAAAAAATTTTCAAAACTCAACCATAATAGCTTTTTAGTTGATTCCAACTCTCAAAAATCACAATTGATAATACCTATCTGAATATGTAATAAAATTTAGGTTTGCATGCAGTGACTTTGGACTAGTACCAAAATAATGCTATATATACATTTCTAGTCACTTTAAATCACTAAATATTAATCTTAAACTTTATAAAATGTGATCCAACATTTAAATCACATTCCCATGCATTGGAATATGTGGTGATGACATGTGTTCACATGATCCCATATTTTAATTGGAGAATATTAAATCTTAGTTAATTTCAATGAGTAGAAATTACTTTTCTCAAATAAAATAAATGAAACTAGTTCATTAAAATCTTGTGATGAATGTGATGATACTAGATCATCAAGTGTGTGCCCTAGTGTCCTAAACAGACTAGTTAAGTATTTTTTGGTGATTGTGTATTCCGTATGTATTTATAGACGATAGTACCGACCAAGTCTACGAGGATGAGGAGTTCTACCCCGAAGAAGACGAGGATAATTTCAACCACTACACCAATAAAGGCAAGCTAGAACTAAGAAAGTTAACACTTGCCCACTTAACTTGAGAAAAAGCATTAGGCATGCTTTGGTTATACCCTTTCTTGATTTATACCAATACCAAGTTTTACTTACAAGCTTTACGTTCCTTTACTTTACCAAAGTCCTTTACTTTGTTTATAGATAGCATAAAGAGTATACAACTTGGCCTATCTAGTTAGAATTAGATGTCATTATATGGCATGAGATTGAGATTAGCATCCCACATTAGTGAACACTCTTAACTTAGATATTAGAGCTAAACCAAAAACTTGACCACTTTAGATGGGAATACTTGGTGAAAATGACTTATGAAAACATTGGAATGATGAGTCATTCTATTGAGATGTTTTGACATCTGTTGAGAAACACAATTGGTTTATGATGATGATGAAAATGTTGAGGCATGAGCCTTAGCCCTTTTATAAAAACTGATGGTTGGGTTCGGATGCGATACCATTCCACTTTTACCGTATAACCACAATACCTGAATTGGGTAAGGCTTAGCCGGAAGTTTATATGCATTAGTATGAGTTCCCTTGCGGGAGAGGTTTGAGCTGAGGCTACCTATCAATGTTGTCCACTTATGCAGTGCCCAGGATGGCAAATGGCCATGGCTGGGAGGCCAAGCTCATAGAAGAGGTGCTTATACTAGAGTGTGTAAAGGAAAGGTTATGTTTGATTATCTGCATACTAAGTATGATGATTCAGGGTTATCCTTGACAGATGTATCGAATTTTGTGGTGAAAGTGTACCACCTCTGCAGAGTGTCAAACTATTTGAATAGCCGCGTCCGCGGTTATGGACAGTTGGAGTTGGCATACTATTCTGTTGTCAGATGTTTTCAAAATGACTTATGAAATGAATTGTGACATGACTTGACCACAATAGAGTTGTGACTATGACAACTAAGTTCCCACTTAGGTTATTTAGAACTTTATTTTATCTTTCTTTTTTTCTGAACTCAGCTTAGGTTTCAAACTTAACTTTACAAATAAACTTAGAACTTAGTATTCCTACTAGAACTATCGTACTTGTTAGTTATAGTTTGCGAGTGCTTAAAGAGTACTCATGGCTTTGTCCCTGGCTATTCCCGTGGCCAGACTATGAGGAGGACTATCCGGAAGAAGGACAATAGAACGGCTATGACAACTAGGATCATCTCCCATCGTCAGCATTGCCTGTGACACTGAAGATGGAGCCCACCGCTACGCTATTTATTCCGCTACTTGTTTGTACTAAGACTGGATCATGAGATCCTTTATTTGTGTAAGACCTTATTTGGTTTGTAATGGATGATGTACTATGATATCCAATCTGTTATGTCTCGCAAAAATGGTAATCCTGGGATTGCGATGTATAGCATAATAGGCATCTAGGATTAAAAATCTGGGTGTTGACATGTTTCTAGGTGGCATGTTAGCTCAAACAATGTCCTATTTTTGTTAAAGATTTTATTGCTCATCTTTTTGGTCTTTGTTTGAGTAAGAAATTCTTGGTGCATCCTTACTCAAATACACATCTCTATATCTTATTTGGAGACCATTTGCTTCAAGTTATTCTAATCATTGCTTTGCATGATTGTGTGACTAGTTGAAGCTATCAAGAATCTCTATCTTTGCATAGTGCTTAATGTTTTTATTCCTATCCTATGTTTTTATTGTGAAGATTTATCTTTAATATCCATTCAATGTACCACCGGAAATCAATTCCAATACACTCATTGTCTTCGACAATTGATATACTTGTGTGTGGTAGCATGTGTGGATCATCTTCACCTTGGATTTCGCCTCTTATTGCCTTTTTATTTCCAAGAAATTTGTTGTGGCTCCCATTGTCTTTCTTGCCTTTTGAGTATCCCCATGATTATATTTTTTCTTTAATGTGTTTTAGTGGAAGACAAACTTTTACTTCTCGGTACTTTGTGCCATTACGAAGCATGTTAAGGGTTTGGTCTATTTGTTGAAACCTTGCTCTTTTGGGAGTTTGTGATCTCATTCTTCCTTCTATGATTTATTTGCTTGAGTGGGATAAATCTTTGAGCATATCAGTTTTTATTTCATCTTCTATGCTCAATAGCTCTTGCTTAGTTCATTTATTGAACTTTGTTGAAAAAATATTGGGTTGATTTGATTCCTTGATATAGTTTGGACAACAAATGTGTTTTGTCACACCTTGTATGCCTTCTTGAATTTTTTGGTGTTTTGTCCAAATTATATCTTATTTGAATCTTGAAAGTCTCGTGCATGCATGTTTACTAAATGTATATCTTATATCATGTTTTTCCTTCTTTGATCCAATATATAGGGTATACTCCATCAAATCATTAAAACGGCTAAGATGTGCATGAACTTCAAATTTCATCTCTAAATATGCACATATTTTTATAGAGTGTGTCCTATTTGTTATGGTTAGTCTAACCACTTTGCACCCAATAAGTTTAGGGACCAAGATGTACTTGAATGTTGTTTTAGGTACATTAGAGATGCAATTGTTTTAGGTACATTATATATGCAATGAATGCTTGTCTCGTCTATAAGGAAGGTGTTGTCACCACATGATAATTGGAATCAAGATAGGATGATCGAAGAATTCTTATCTACTACATCATACCATTTCTATCATGGTAACAAGTATCTTATGCATGCGTACTATTCTTCTATCCAATCTCTTGTAGGTTGCATCTTGGCATGAATTTATTTGTTTGTAAATGTTGTGATTCTTGCAAGGATATTTGAAAGGTTTCTCGATCCTTATTGCTTATGTGAGTAATATGAGATGATGCATATAATGGGGAGTATATAAAATCATGTTCATGATTCACCAATCCCAAATATGCCTTCTAGCAATCTATTGCATATCAATTCCTCAAGGTACTCTCATGTGCAATATTGTTGAAATTGCATCAAATCCTTCCTTTTGATGCTTGTTTCCTATCTCAAAATATCCCAACTAGCATTAGTTCCCTTAGTGTTAGTTGTGATGTTCTTGAGGTTTTTTTGTGGTGAAGTTCATTGATATACCATGAGATAAAATAGAGCCATGGTCTATATATGCACTTAAGCAAAAATATCATTTTTGGTATATCTTATGACTTCCTATTGGAAATCATGTATTCTTATTTTTATTAACCTCTTACGTGTGGATGTTTCTTTGTGGATTATTCTCATGTTTTGTCCTCTTAGAAACTTATATACACAAGAGTGTTAATCTCTCACCTTGATATCCTCACCCTTTGCCGACCATCTCTCTTATCCTCTTGGTTTTTAATGGTATTGGTAAGGGCTTGATTTATGAGCGGTCGGTTTACTTTCATTGCATCTTCACGCACTCATATCTCATATTTGGTTTCTTTTGGACTTAAGCTTGTCTTGACAAGTGTATTGATTTATATCTATACTCCTTGTATCTTAGTTGTGTTCTAAATGATATAGATGGAGTGAGGATTCCATGTTTGTGCATGTTGTATTCAAATGAAATAACTAATTTATGCACGAACCCTAGGGAGCTTCCTTGTTTCATTTAGAGCACTATCTGTCCATTCGATTATTTGGATCTTTCGATTTCTTTCTTCATCTGTTGAAGTTTCTTCACCTTGCTATCATTTTAGCAATCCTTGATCCTCAATATAGTTTGCTTCCTCCAAGTATTCGCCATTGTATATTTGCATGTGATTTCACTCATATTAGGAGTAATGCACACCTTGGGTAGGAACTCATACTATATTGTCCTTCTAACCTTGTCATCCATTTTGGCACTTGTTGTTGAAGGGGTTCTGTGGCAGAAAACAAAAAAATTCCTATGCAAACACCGGTACTACCATACGTCAACACCGGTACTACCGGACCTGCCACATCCTGTACGCTTGAGAGTTGCGCCTCAGCCCATGTCATGCCCCAAACTCCCCTTTATTCCCAAACTACCCCTGCTTAAATGGCTGGC
Organism: Avena insularis; assembly: GCA_023614405.1. Classification (NCBI taxonomy): domain Eukaryota; kingdom Viridiplantae; phylum Streptophyta; class Magnoliopsida; order Poales; family Poaceae; genus Avena; species Avena insularis. Next base: position 179,055,151 of record CM042692.1, on the reverse strand, counting down.
CTATATATATATGCCCCCACCCTCTTATGTAAACCCTAGAGATGATGATGAATTGAGGCATGTGCCAAACCCTGGATGGGACCCCCCTCTTTATAGTTTATCTATGAGTTGTACAAGGCCTTGGAGTCGGTGCCATTCTCCAAGTCATCAAGACCCTCCTCAAGTGTTTGGTCTCTCCTTGTCAAGGACTCTAGTAGTGCTTGGTCTCTCCCCTTGGGGATTCTACTTGGTTGCTACTCTCTCCTTGATTTGGATTTTATCATTTGCTTGTCGATCTCTCCTTTGGTGATTCTACCACAAGGTCTCTAGCCGAGGATTCTATTGGATTGGTTGTTGGAAACAACAGGAGCAAATCAAATAGTGTGTGTTTTGTCATATGTGTGTATCTTTATCTTGAATTAGAGTTGAGTTCATCGTGTTCATCAGGTTTTACCTCACTCACCGCCTCAAATCTGTGAAGATCGGGCCACCCCAAGGGTAAATCCATAAGGAGACCCATAACATCTGGTATCAGCAGCTTTTGGTTGCCACGATATTGACTTCGTCCCTTGATTTCCATCATAAATTCGAAAATACCAAAATATTGCCCCAAATCGCTTTTGGATCGATCTCTCGTTTTGGTGAATTGATTGTGGTTTTGGTCCATAAGAAACTTGTCTTTGGAGTTGGTCAATCTTTTTTCTGTGTTATACCTACCCAATTTGGTAAAAATTTCTCGGATTTGAGGATTTTTCGCGCTAATTTCTGCTCCCATACAAGTACTGTGAACAGGAATCCGTGACAGCGGTACTACCGCCCGCACCTGACGAAAATTTTGACCCCTTTTCCTCTTTTCCTTTTTGACCAATCTTTTTGTCGCTTGTGTTATGTGTGCGTGTTTGTCATCTAACAAGCTTCCGCAACCCATCTCTCGCTCAACATCGACACCACGGAATTCACGCATTTCCCCCCACCAACGGTTGCAGGTATAACATCAACATAAGGTATAACTTGCACCACCCTTGTTAACACCCATTCTTCCTTTGTGTGTTATCTAACCTATCGAGAGTATCTCATTTTGTGTTTTCTAAAGCATTGTACGCTTGTTCTTGCATAGTCATAGTGTAGAGGCAATAGCAAAAGTTGACTCCATAGCATAGAAATAAAAGAGATACTTAAAAAATGGAAAAGCTTCTAAGCAAAAAAAGGAAAAAGATACCGATACAAAGAGAGTCCAGATCTTCTAAGAAAGAGTGCGAGTAAGAGAAAGGCAAGCGTGCAAATCCGTTGCTCCTCAATCTTTGTGCAAACGGGCATGGTCTCCCCTAGCATTGGCACAACACCGAGCACTAGTCTTTGTTAGGACCAATTTTGTCCGTTGATCATTTTCATAGTCGTGCTAGCCACATTAATCTCCACTATGTGTGTATAGACATAGGTTCTCTCACCGTTTTTGACCTTTTCCTTTGACTTTGTTTTTGTTGGATTTTACCCACTTTTGACAATAATTAACCTTTTCATTTGGTGGTTCCATTTGCTATCCACCTTCCTAACCTTCCACCATAGGCCTTTGTGTGTGTTTGTGTGTATTGTGTATCTCTACTTGATTTTCTCTCGGTAAGAACAACCTTTCCAATTTTTGACTTGGTGAGGCGAGGTAGCACATAACATACCACAAATATCACACTTCCTTGCAATTGTGGTTATACAACATATCTAGGGGAAGCGGAGCTAGTGGAGATGGAAACTTCAACAACCAACATGGTTTTGCCATGAACCACAACTTATGGGCGCAATGCCAAGAATTCAATGCCCAATTTGAGAGGCTTGAGAACCGGCTTGATGAAACTTTTCCAGAGTTTGACTACCATTACCGGAAACATCAGGCGGAGCATCACGCTCAATTCCAAGCTATTGCCAATCTTGGCAACCGTCATGGACATCATTCAAGATCGTCAAGCTCATCTCGTACGCACTCCTCAAGTCATCATGGAGATGCTTTGTGCTCACACTCCCGTCATGGATAATCCCACCACCACAATGGGGAACACCAAGCTCTTCATCGCCATGAACAAGCGGTTGATCCACAAGCTCAACACCCGCACCATGCAAGACATCACCGGCACCATGATCATCATGCTCAACCACAACAACAAGAAGGACAAGGTTGCCCACTGCAACAAGCAATGATACAAGTGCAACCTCAACAAGAGCAAGCACGTCATGGTGAAGACCATCAGGATGATAAGTGTCACCACCCACATGATGACCACCGCCCACATCACATCAATAAAGTACCACAATGGGATACAAGTGATGATGATGATGATGATGCATGCTATGCTAGAAGAAACAACCGTCATGCTCAACCCCACCATCGTCACCAACAACCAATGAATGCAAATGATCCCGAGCAAAGGCGTAGAAGGGACTTTGATCATCAAGCTCCTCCTCCACCGCCACCTCGAGACAATCAAGCTCCTCCTCCTCCACGTGCACCAAGTGAAGCAAACATGAGAGAAGAACGCCACAACTACCACCATGATCATGAAGAAATAAAGTTTGGGAAGCTCAAATTCTCTATGCCCAAGTTCAAAGGAGAAGAAGATGCTGATGCATACATTGGGAGCTCAAGGTTGATAAAATCTTTTGAGTCCACAACTATTCTGAAGAGAAAAAAGTTGCAATGGCATCCCTTGAATTTGAGTACTATGCCAATGTTTGGTGGGAAGATTATCAAAAAATCGTGAGAAGAAAGAAGAACCTCCTATTACCACTTGGACGGATATGAAGTGATGTACAGAAGATTCATCCCTGAGCACTATAGACAAGATCTCTTTGACAAGCTACAAAATTTAAGGCAAGGCACAAGGTCAATTTAAGAGTTATACAAAGAAATGGAGAAGACTATGATGCGAGCCAATGTGAGAGAACTCGAAGAGCAAACAATAGCAAGGTTCCTCAATAGTTTGAGCCGCCTAATAAGGAAAATTGTTGACTTTTTTCATTTGTTCATTTTGTGGTGGCCAGACCATGTACTAGTAATATTTTGTGATGGAAATTTATAGATGAACTATATAAATATGATCTATATTCATGATTTATTTCACATTTTCTAAAAACTTGGAAGAGCGACATGCAATAGCTTGTTGCGGGTGCAACTAGTTGCAAATTGTAATTTCCGTGGTGGACGTCCCAAGTGGCTCCGAGTGCATGATGCATGCAGATTCTCACTAGAAAGTGGGGCCGACCTCAACAGGGCCCACCTGTTAGTGATTTAAAGCCATAGAAAGTCATACATGTTACCTGACTTAAGTGAAATTTGGTGTATCTGGTATCCGTGCACGTCTCTTATTTTACTGCGCGGTTGCATGTTGGACACATGTAATTCCATGTACCTTGTAAAGGAACATATATGAACATATACAACATGCCAAAATTACCACGGACACACTTGTACTATGCATTATATCTGGTGTATATATTTTCGGTCATGTGCTACGACTTCTACATGTAAGGGAACAAGATAAAAGTACATGTGTCCATGTCACGACTACTACTAATATTAGTAGTTCGTCCACCTATTTTCCGTTGAAAATACTACAGTATGTTGAAATGGAAGCTGTAAAAAGAAAATCCTCTAGTTAAACTGATGTGACTAGACATTATTGCACCTCTGATATGTAGTAGGAGTATTGGCAAATTACTTGTTGTGTGGCGTGCTAGTCTAACATATAGTGAAGTCTAGACTAGACAGAGCAAGCAAGTAAAATCTCCTCCCTCTCTTTTTTCATTGCATCTCCATCTTCTTCCCCAATCCCCATTCCATCCATGATCTCCCCCACGCTCTCTCTTCTCACCCATTCATTGCATAACGCTCCTCCTCCTCCTCTAGAAAACCCCAATTGCACTTGCATCCATCTACTCCGCCTAAACCTATCCGACCGTGATGGACGATTCGAAGCTCAGCGGGCGATGCAAGTGGGATCAACTCAGTGTGGACGATGTCGAGATCATCGTTCAGCGTCTGGACATTTCCAGCACCGTTAGTCTAGCCGCATGCTGCAAGCTATTGTACTACCGTATCACCAACAACGAAGGTACGAAATGGACTTTGCACCACTGGAATGAACCCTGCCTACTGATGTCTCAGACTACTCATTGGTTTGATGAGCACTATGACAATGCGAGGGTACATCATCTGCATGACACGGTGTACGACGTGGTGCCCCTCTACCATCCTCGGCGCACCGCCATCCTGTCCTTCATGCACGAAATTGTTTGGGTTGGCATGAACGGCGACTGTCTCGCTGCCACGGACAAGAGCAGGGTCTGGTGCCTAGCAAACATCTACACACCTATCGAGTAATCGATCTTCCATCAACGGATACTTGTGGCAGTATGGTCGTCTCATATCCATTCTATAACAAGTAATGCTACTAGCCAGCCAGGGTTCCCACAGTTACCTGTACTCATTTCTGTACTCATACATATTTCAAAAGTTTTTGCGAATCTGCAGTTATGTAGAAAAGTACGAAAAGTCATGGGATGGATGTCTTGACCTATTGAAGATCGTAATCTGCAAAGTGCCCATAGAAGCTAGGGGTTACACAGACTACAAGATCCTCGTGTTGTTCGACGGTGAAATCGCCTACCTGGAAGGCGGTAGCAAAGTTTGGAGATGTCTGGACCATTCAGGTCATGGAAGGTCACAGTACTATGATATCATTGAACACGGTGGCCTCATTTTTGCGGACACAAGTCAAGGCTGCACCTACTGCTGGGATCCCACATTAGAAGGTAATTATAGTTCCATGATACATTGTGAGTGATTTAGTGAAGTTGTTCTTTAACTACCTTGTTTATGTTTTACCTTTCATATGACTGAATGAGAACATTCTTTATGTCCTAAAGAATAAATGAACCATCGCCAGTAATGAATTAGTACCAGTAATACATCTTCCAAAAATATAATGTATGATGGCGTCCCTGCACTAGTAAGTTCGTTCATTGTCAGAATATGAAAGGTATTAACCTGCATCTCAAATGTGAGTGCAACACAATGAAGCCAGGTTTCTTGATTTGTTTGTACTTTCAAGCCTTCCTCGGATTGTAGTAATCACATAGGATTTTTGTAGGACACCAATCTTTTCCTTTTGCATTGCCTTGGGATTCAGAGGAATTGTGTAGGATTTTTGTAGGATTTGGATCCTTAGGATTTTTTCTGTAAAATGTTGTCTGATTCAAAAGAGTATAATCCTTAGGAATTCCTTAAAAGTATTCCTTTGCACTCTATTTTAGAGGAAAATTTCCATCCACTCCAACCTCTTTGTAAAATTCCTTTGGTTTTCCTATGCAATCAAACACCACTTAATCCAAAATACTGTAGGTATCTAATTCTATAGGATTCAAGTGGACATGCCTCTATATTAATAAAAAGTGGCGCTTTCGGCGTTTTTTCTCATTCATGTGATCCAAAAAGTCCCTCATTTTTTTCTATAGCCTGAATGATCGGTCCCTCTTTGGAAACTTACAACAACTAGGAAACTAAGATAAGCAAGAAATCCAAATTTTCAGAATAGCAAAATAAGAAATACAATTTCTAATGTTGTTAATTTATTGAGTAATATTATTGTCAGGATTTGCCTATTCACACTGTTAGCATAAACAATAAATAATGCTGGTATTAGAATATCTATGCCAGTAACACACTTTTTGTCTCCAACTAGGACAGTGGCCCGTGCACCTGCACGGGCAACATTTTGATTAATCTTATATGCATATAAAAATCAGATCATTAATTACCATTGAGAGTATGCATGGATTGATGAAGAGGCCTAACCTTCCCCTTTTGAGAAAAAATACCATTGAGGCTTAAAGTTGTATTGTAAATTTAGTTTTGTGAGGAATTGTTATTATTGTTATTATTAAATGGCTAAAAAATTTTCTCTCGCACTAATAATATATCTAATTCATGTAACCTAGAAGAATCCAACTATAAGTGTATTGTTTTTATGTTGCAAAAGATGTATGGCCAATAAAATTACATGAGTTTTCAGTACCATTGTAATTTATTTTAGTATTTGAATTTAAAATATTAGTGCCTTAATTGCACCAAAAACTAAAGCTAATCCATGTGCCATCCAATAAAATGTGTTTGTGAAAATTTAAGCTAGCCCAAGCACAAATAAAGTTTGTATTTCATTTTTTTTACCAAGCTTTTCCCTTGGTTTCTTCGTGTTATTATGAATTTTCATGATAGGCCTAAAATTATTTTATATCTTGTTTTTATCACAATGCATATCCAATTTCTCACATTTGGAGTAGGATTCAAAGAAATCTTGCTCAACAATAAGCTTGGTATAGTCGTCCTGCATCACCCCGAGCCCATTGTAGATTTGTTTGGTATGGAGCTATTCCCCCCATTCCATAAAAGTTGATGACAATTTGAACTGTTCCATAAAATTTGATGTCATTTTGAACTACATCCAGTTAAAATTGACATCAACTTTAGTACAACAAAGTGAGTAGTTGTTCGCATATAATATCATATGGTAAGTTCTTACCTTAAGAAATAGTAATACATATTTTATTCATAAATAGGTTGGCCATGATGACAACTCGATTGAGAAAAATTAAACAACTTATCACTGAGTGAACTATATTGGGATACCAGAAAAGTATTTTAGCACAACACACGCCTTAGGCATGTTCATTAAGAGTGAAGATGGTAACAATCAGAACACACTTAATTGACTTAAAAATACACATTTATCACATGGGCGTAACTCAAATAATGTCCATAAGGCCCCATAAAATAAAATAAATCATCTACGGCTGCCATAGCTTTGAAGCTTAGTAAATGAAAAAAACATGATGAACCAATGACAGTATGTATGATTTGTTACCAGAAGCTTAGTATATACATATATAAAGCAAGTAGAAATACCATCTTATTATTGTTTACCATATGCAATAATCTCCCTTTTCTAAATTAAGATAATTCACATAAATTATGAAAGATACCATCAATAAATGAAGAAAAAGACTATAAAATATACCTCCTCATAACCCAATTAATTTTTTGTTCATCAAATCAGGATGTTACACTAAACATATACTTCATTACTACTTCTGACACCATTCTTCCTTGTTCCATATCCTCCTCCGCCTAGTATGATATTTACATCGAGCGAGCTACAGTTGAAAATTTAGCCCCAAAGAAAAAAAGGTGGAATAAGAACAATTTATATGGTAGAGATGTGTCACACATGGGCGATATTAGAAGGATCATGAACTATTCATGGATGTATACATGTTAGGAATAGATGTGCCTTAAAAAATGTGTTGGAGAATTTCAATATATGAAAAAATTACATTATGTTTTCAAACTATCTACAGAGTTTTAAGAATTAATCTGCTTAAAAGATTCTAATACATCAATGACCCAGTTGAACAACGCAAATGAGTTATGATTAGTATACATCTAAATAACAGATGTTCATAACCTACGACAAGAGGGAAATGAAGAGATGGCAATTGTGCTATGCATGGGATGATCTATATCAACGACGACGATGATATCAAGGACATGATGTTGGTTAGCCGAGCTCAGTGTGCCTCACTTGAAAAGGTGTGGGGACAAGGCTTTTGGAAGGCGTAAAGGAAGGTATCATCGACATCTGTGGATGTGGTTATGGTGAGGTGGAGGGGTTGATGTTTCACAAATGGAGGAGCAGTCTTTAGTTACATACAAAAATGGATGACCACAACAAATATTACGTGATATCATTATTTTCCTATAAGCGATAAGAATCTTCAGTTTTATATTTAAAATAATGGGTGACGCAATACATGGCTTGTCTTCTGCCCGTTTCCTTGAATTTCATGTATGCAAATATCGTTCAGGTTGGAAAATATTTTGAGCAACCAAGAATATTTTAATGAATATATACTTTATCAGGAAGTACTGTTGGTGCCAAAGCTTAGGGAGGAAGAAAACATTGCAGAATTCTCCAACTGACAAGAAGTTTGTCAACATATAATGTGTTTTACTATAATTTGTAGGTACCACTTGTGGTTGGTGTGCAGTGCAAAATAATTAAACTAAAATAGAGAAAAGATGTATGTTCTGCAATAGCGAGACATTGATGTAATTGGAATCGATCATTTACGCTTGGTAATATGTACATGTAAAATTACTCAATAAAGTGTATGCAAACTAAATCTAATTGACATGGACAATACAAATAAATTAGATACCGAAAGGGGAACTCTTTAATTGATTCATGCCTAGCTGTTTTCGATAATTGTGCATGTAAGATCAAGTTGAGCTGATGCAAAAAAGTATTGCCATCTTTATGGAAGTTCATATCTTCAAGAAACAACCATATGAGTGTTGACTGTCAATTCAATTTATCACGTTAGATAGAAGCAGTGCTCTAGTTCCATATGAGCTCCTGCAATTGTAAGGGGGTAAGGGAAGTTATTCTCTGATGCTAATGAAACTAAAATTTCACAATGAAGAGTCACTTACAACAATAGCCATCCCACAAAATTAACCCGACATGTAGCTAATTTTTTACAACCTGAACTACTAACAGTGGCCCTCCTCTTAGTAAATAGGTCGATGATTATCTTCCCAGTACTATGTTAGACTATTAAGTATCTCAAATTTCTCAAAAGAAAAATTCTACCTATAAGATGAGTGACATCAAGTTAATATTCTAAGTCCATCGCCAACATGATTATGCCAAACATGTAGAACAATATCTTTGCTAACCAAGAATCATTAACGAACGAAATAAAAGTAAGGTATAGCCGTTATTTTTACTAATCAAATTGAATAGCAAAAGATAAATTCATTAGTCTTGGTGTATACAGAAGTAAGAAGTGTTATCTAAAGAAAGAACTTGTATAAAAGCAGGGAATAAAAATAATTTGCATCACAGGAAGAGCATGTTTACATCCACTAATCACGTTCCTTCAAATGATCAACTCAACTATGTGTGCATATCTTCCTAGTCTGTTTTGTCCTGATCTTCGCCAAAGGTACTGAAATATAGCGCAGACTTGAAAGCGCTCGATCAAGCACACACACCTATTGTGGCCGGTCGGCCGGCCACACAACATGGACGTGGATGTGATGAGGCTTTTGACGCAGTAGTCTCAGCTCATCCTCCCTTCCTTCACGATTCACAATCACATCGACCTAAAAAGGAGCAAACCAAAAGTAATAAAGCTGGTCTTGGAGAGGTCAGCCAAAGATCCATCACCATGAAACCTAGGGAACAACAGCATCTAGGGAAAGGATAGCCCGTGATCTGTGTTTGTATGCACTTTCCGATTGGGAAATCCATCGAGGAAATGCTAGATTACAGCATATGTGCATTGGAAGCCTAACCGCGCTCGTCCGTTGTTGTATGATAGTATCCTCGGATCAATCACGTAGCGAGCTAGCTAGTTTTATCAGGCTATCTTAGAAGGCTCATATATAGAAGGAGTAAATTGATTACCTCTTGCAAGTTCCATAGGTTTGTCCTTTGTGACACGATTTAGGGCGGCAGCTGTAGGAGGGTTTGGGGGAGGCGACCAGATTGGCGTGTGGAAGACTCTAGGGCTTACGATGGATATGGAAGAGGAAGACGCGTGAGGAAAAATTGAAGCGTCACGAAAAATTAACATAGGTTACGCGTATAGCAATGTTTAATCGTGGCAAAAGTGGGTAATTTTCTCGAAATTTTAGTGGCATGTGATCTAACGAACGGCTAGATGTTTCTATTTTTTGTGGGATTTGCTAGCCTATTCCTCTAATTTCTCGTTAACCCGTCACGCACTTTTAATATATATAATAGATTCAGATGTTGTAGGAAACAAGGAGCTTTCGTTTGTAATCCCAATACCTATTCTGAATGATCGGCTAGGCATGTGGTTCCTCGCTCGATCAGCTTACGACGAACGCTTGATGATCATAATTACGACGTATGGCATGGGGAGTTATCCATGGCGAAGAGGGTGAAGTCATTCCCCATTCTCAAAGTGGACTAACCTATGCCTATATCCTGCCACTCGTGTCTACATTTTTGAAGAGGGTCCTAGCTCTACTGGACCTCCAGGGGTCATCATTTGGAGGCAGGTTAACAGCCTGGGCGACAACTCTCTGTTTCTCAGTCTCAATTATCCAATCAATGACAAGATGATGAAGAAACGCGAATGCAAGGCTCCTGATGGCACATTGTTCCTATTCATGAGGAAAAACTATGTGTACACAATATACATGAGGTTTCCTAGAATATAATTCCCTCAAATTAAACGTTGCAACCTGCAGCCAACTGAAAGTGAGACTATGGGAGTTATCAGCATTCCGAAAGATGGTTGTACAGTATGCGACAAGCGACAATTTGGTTTAGTCCTAGTTTAGTTATCGTAGGCTCATTGTTCCATCATTAAACTAAGTTGTGGATCTTTCTGGTGTATCACTGTGTCATCTTTTTTTACATCGTGGTTCAACAGTTGACTGTTAGTACAACGGTTTTAGTGGCCAGCTTGAATCAGTTTATATGATCCCTGGCATGCTTTTGTAATTAGTATTGCCTTCTACGGTATAATGCATGTAGCGGTGCTTATTTTCTAGCGTCATTTCTGTACTATAGTTATCAGTACTGTTACTGGCTTGTATATACGCACATCGTGCAGCTTTGTGTTTTGAGCGAAATATTCCTTTTTTCTCTTAGCGAACAAGGAAAAGTAGGTCATCGCGTCTTATAGGGCCACGAAACAAGTCTTAACTAGGCCGTAATTGATCTAGGATTGGTACGCCAAAGCAGGCCGAGACACCCAGCCGCAAATGTTTATGCAGATTTTATAAAAAAAAATTATGCAGACCCATCCAAAAAAATTGTTTACATAAATCCCATATTGTCACTGATACATGGCATACTTTTGGCGCTATCATAAAATTAGTTGTTTAATACAGCATGTATCCTTGTTCATTCTTCTGTATGTGAAATGAACAAGTCAAGTTCTGTTGTGACATGAACAAATCAAGTTTTGATGTGCTAACATTGTACTATAATGTGCTAGTATACAAACTGGTTGTATTATTGTGTTTGAAACTGCAAACTAAATGTGTGAATTCTGAACCTTTTTGCATGATGATAATGCCACATGTGGGCGCTAATTGCGGCATGTATTAATTTGATCGTACAGAAATATACAAATCCGAGCGATCAGTATAAGATGGTGCTTATCCGAGCTGTCTGAAGCTGGGCAAGTCAAGGCCACCGTGTCTCTATCGTCTATAGTTTATATGGTATGATTACATGGTTTTTAGTATATCAAATCGATTGGGAACTTAGGTAGATTCAAAGCCGCACAAACCATCTCGAAATATAACCTTTGTTGAAAAGATGATTGTGCACTATAAGACTTGATATGATACGATTTTATGTCAATCAGTCAAACTCCCTTCAGTACTTTCCATGTTCAGATCCTACGCTTCCCAAGTTCTCCGCTACGTAAAACTCTTAATAAGGTGCAATATCGGTCACCTTTCTCCCTTTCCATCTTCATTTTTTTGGATCCGGTGTAGGTACAGCTAGGTCAGGTGGACCTTTAGTACAATGTATTTTTACTACTCAGCCTATAAAAACAAATATTTCAACCCCACTACGGACAAAAAACTACCCATAATCTTGTTTCAAGAAAAATCTTCCCTTAATTAGCCTTTCGTGATGAGCAGAGCTGTCAAACCCCCATATATATTTTTAGGGTACCAACTACATTTTTTTAGCATGGGGTACCAACTACATTGAATTTTCACTAAGGACCTAACGAAAAGATTGCACATTCGACCCAACACTGGCCCAAAACCTTGCAAATTTAGCCTGCTGGTCAGGTGGATTTCCGACCCCCGACATATTGAGTATATTGAATTTTCAGTGCGAAGCTCATTAGAAAATAGTACATTCTACCCAACTCTAACCCAAAACCTCGCTAATTTATCCTTCCGGGTTCAGGTCGGCCATGGGCCGCCAACCCTCAACTCATTGTTACTTTGTTTTTTAAGCATGAACCACATTGAAGAAGTTTTGCTAAGGAGCCCACGATAATAAGCCCATTGGTTCACAAGATTGGACCCAAGTTATTTTTTGTATCTCCCAAAATCGTCTTAATTTATCATTTTCCATGCCATTCTGATAAAGTATAGGACAAGTTTCGCCTACCCAAGTTGTATTTATATAGACCATGTAGCATTTTTTTTATGGAAAGTGATGGCCTGCAAGTGCACAGGTTCGTCAGAGAATGTTTTCGCGGAAGTATTAATTCTAGTTTTTATATCGATCCCAACAAGGAGCCTAGGAAAGTGTTTTTATGTTATGTTTCTGTCGCTCCCAAGGTGTCATAGTTCTTGAGTGAATTGACTATAAAAGTTGACGGTGGAAGTGGTGAGTAAAAGATAGAGGAACTTTCTTAGGAAATAAGTAAATTGCATAAAAGTAAAGATGTGAAAGGTGTGTAAAGGTCCTGCAGATGAGAAGTTAGGCACAGAGAGAAACAGTTCATGGTGATAATAAAAGTGCCAAATGGAATGAGTGGAATAAGTGATAATGATATTTCTTATTTATAAGTGGGTAGGCAAGCAACCCATATACCGACTAGGAGTCCTCATGGCCAATTCTTCCCAATACCAATGATCCATCTGCCTGTTACCACGGACATGGTCAGCGCATTAATTAAGGTCTTGCGACCATATCAAGGCTTTAATCTTGATGGTTCCTTGTTGTCCTCGAGTTGTGCTAGTTCTTCTTTGATATCGATCGTGTCACTCTGGGATCGCCAAATTACTAGCATACAAGTTCATACCTATGAGATCTTTGGATCATGTTACCTGGGCCCTTAAATTAGATAACAAGCATTAGGCAAACATAGATATTCATTCTCAATATTACAACAACCACTAATGGATGGATTTAAAGGAGGCACAACACATCTCACCAATCCCATACATCTCCCACACCTATGGGTATTTACTCGGACATGAGAGGAAGACAAATCAAAGGCATAATTGTATTGCAGATAAAAATCATCTCAAAGTTATTGTAGCAAATCACAATAGCGATTAAAGATCAAATCAAATACAAACCGAAGGTAGATCAAAGTATCAAACCCTAATCTTATAAGTGCCAATCTCTCTCTCTAACTAGTGATAGAAAGATGGTGGAGTGTGTGGTTTAGAGGTTGGAGATCATCGAGGAATAGGGTGAAGTTCTTCTCCTCTTCCAGATCTGATATTCCCCTCTAGATGGCTTGCGGTGGCTGTATCTTTTGTTCTGTGGTTCTTCTCGGCTCTCCTCCTTCACGAAAGTTGCTTGTACTGATAAAAGGAAGGCGCCGGTGGGTAGTACAGGTGGGCGGTACAATCACGCCCCGATCGTACCAGTGGTCGTTAAGTATTCAGGACGCCTCTAATAAAAGATGCTTCAATTGGAGATTTGCTTATTCTGGTGTAATTAGCTGATAAATGATATTAGATCTTCAATAGATGTTCATTGCCTGAAAACCATCACAAGAAACCAAGGATTCGCTAATTGCGACACTAACATTAGTAGAAAGGGGTAATCTTCAGTGAAATCCGGTAATAAACAAGAGGAAAACCAATGGTAAAAAGTAATGAAAATTGGAGATATCAACATCCCCAAGCTTAGCGGTTACTTGCTCTCGAGTAACAAAGCTATAATGAGTAATATCAAAGAATTGAATCAAGATGAAAACTTACAAGTTCGAGGTTGTATCATATTCCATCGTCTCAAATCCCGCAACCTTGAACACGAGCATAATATATCTGAATAGTTGCACTAAAGCTTGATTCCTAAACGCAAGTAACTCTAGCTAATAGTTCTTATAACTCAAATGAGATTGTTAAAAAATTGGCGAGGCTTTGCAAATCAATTTCTTTTAGCGCCTCTCTTGCTATGAGAGTGAAAATGTTTTTAAGCTAGGTTGCTTGAGTCAAAATTAAGGGTGCATATGTAGATATCAAAAGAAGGATAAACTTAGAGCTTTTTCATTAATCACACACTTCTATAATCGCGGCTATCAAATACCTCTTCTTTTCCTTGCCTATCAAGAACTCTAATTGCACATTTTAGGTGGTGAGATGTGATGGCCCAAAATATATCAAGCTTGTGGGGGAACCCCAAGTGGAAGGTATGATGAGCACAGCAGCAAGGTTTCCCTCAATTATGAAACCAAGGTTTAATCGAACCAGTAGGAGCAAGGAAACCCCAAAGGTGTTGCTAGCTGAACGTTGGCAGGGCGCACTACCGGTGCCAGCAGCAACGTGGAGACATGCACAACACAACCACAGGACTCTGTCCCCAACTTGCGATGAGGTTGTTAATCTCACCGGTTTTGCTGAAAACAAAGGATTAAACGTATCGAGTGGAAGAAAGTAATAGATTGCAGAAAGTAAACACAAAGCAGTAAACAGTTGATTGTATATTGATAGTAAAAGAAAGGACCGGGGTCCATAGTTCACTAGAGGTGGATCTCCTTAAGATAGATAACATGCTGGGTGAACAAATTACAGCGGGGCAATTGACAAACATCGAGAAAGCATACAAGCATATACTACTCATCTTGACTCCTTTGAGATTCGATTGGGCATTACAACATTATACATAGACCGCCATCCAACTGCATCTATGACTAAAAATCCACCTTCAGGTTATCATCCGAACCCCCTCTAGTATTAAGTTGTAAGCAACGGATAATTGCATTACGAATTGCGTGTAAAGTAAACAATACGATTGTTCTATGAACAAAGGATTGTTGTTTTCTCCCTAGTAGCAACAACACATCTAGTACCTTAGATATTTCTGTCACTTCCCAGTTACGGAGGCATGAACCCACTATCGAGCATAAATACTAACTCTTGGAGTTGCTAGCATCTACTTGGCCAAGATAGCTACTAACAACAGAAAGCATGCAAGATCACAAATAACAAAGACATGATATAATCAATAATCAATCTGAAATAGCATCTCAATATCCATCGGATCCCCGCAAACACAACATGCAGAATTACAAATAGATGATCTTGATCATGAATGGAGCTCACAAGATCTAAACATGATAGCACAAAGGAGGAGAACCAGCCATCTAGCTACTACATGGACCTGTAGTCCAGAGATGAACTACTCACGCATCACACCAGAGGCTTGCATGATGATGAAGAAGGCCTCCAGGGTGAATTCCCCTCTCCGGCAGGGTGCCGAGAAGAGCTTCAGATCCCTCCCGATCTAGGGATGGAGATGACGGAGACTATAGACTCTTTCATGGAATTTTTATCGGTTCCTTAGGGTTTCCGTATCAGAGGCAATATATATGCGGAAGGAGAGGACGAGGGGGTGCCTAGGGTGGCCAGACCACCCCCTGGCACGGGTCAAGCCTGGCCGCATGGCTAGGTGGTGTGGCCGGGCCCCAGCCCCTCTCCGTCTCGTATTCTGGCTCCAGGTGTCCCTCGGTGAAAAACTGACTTTGGCTTTTGTCCCGTACAATTCCGAGAATATTCATTTTCTAACTTTCCTAGAACCAAAAACAGCAGAAAACAGGCAGATGGCACTGTGGCTCTTGTTAATAGGTTAGTCCAAGAAATCATATGAAAAGTACTCCAAAGTGTGGACAAAACATAAGAAAGTAGATAAAACCAAGCATGGAACATCAAAAATTATGTATACGTTAGCAACGTATCAACATCCCCAAGCTTAACTCCTGCTCGTCCTCGAGTAGGTAAGTGATAAAAAGAAAGAATAATTTTTGAGGTGACATGCACCATCATAAACTTGATCAAAGTATTTGTAAAACATTCAAAGCTGGGATCATAGTACTTCAATCATAACATGAAAGACAAAGTTCTAGCAATAGGACAAAGAAACTACGTTGCAACATGAAAAGGCATAAACAAACGATTCATGAAGAACAATGCTTTGCAAGACGTTTGTTTGTTTCACATAAAGAAAACATAGCATAGTAGTATTCACCTTGTCCCTCATAGAGTAGCAAACATAAATGCATAGTACACCTTCAAAGTTCATAAGAGTGACTAGATACAAATATTTTAAAACAAGCAATATCAAAGCTATGCATCAATCAATAAGTCTTGGGACAATGCACATAGAACTAAGAATGGCCACTATGCTCTCAAAGTAGGTGCATAAAGATAGAAGGTGGAGACTCAACATAAATGTAAAAGAAAGGCCTTCATAGAAGGAAGTAGGGATTCAAGTTTCATAAAGAGCTTCCAAAAATTATGGTACTTAATAGCTTTCAGCTCTCATTGCCCCTATCATAAGCATCTTGAAGTGATTAAGGTTAAAGTGAACAAACTATGGTGTATATGCTTGACGAAGTATAAGTTGGAAATCTCATGTCCCTTGAATACGAGGGCCGCTCCTCATGCTACTCAAGTTTAGTCACCGGTAAGTTCTTGTCATTGTAAGTACATGTGTATCATAGAGAACCGCCAACGGGGTACCCCTTGCCCGATGATACGGAAGAATCCCCATATCAAAATGACAAGGCAAGCAGACAACGAGCATCTCAGCAATCTTCTTATTTACCATGGGAATATGGTGCTTTTTTCTCTCTTTCCTCTTTTCATAAACTCTTTTTTTTCTTTTTCTCTTTTTTTCTCAATATCTGACTCTTTTTTTATAAGAATGCTTCATAGACAGCTCATTATGGTTACTCTGTAGGTTTGCACCATGTCAGCATGGATTAGCCAGTGGCCTAGGCGTTTCTCTAACACATATACATAACTCCATGGACTTAAAAGCTCCCCTTTCATTTCACACCGACGACATCCATAGACAAAAGAGCATGATATCAACTAGGTACAAAGTACAAGTGCAATGTTGAAAGTGTTCCCCATGACAGCATGGTTCTGCTAATCCCCAACAAATAAGTGCAAGCATATACAACATAGACTACACAATGGTTCAAGTTTATTAAGGGCAAGAAAAGTAAAGTGTGCCATCAAGTTCGTGAGAGATTTATTCTCTAGTTTTTTCATAACAAGTTTAATTAGGAAGGTAGATAAAAACATGAATATACTTGGAACAGCATATGCTAGTAGGTAGGTATGGTGGACTCTTTGGAATGAATTGGTTTAGTGAGTTGGATGCATGAGTGGAACTCATACTTGGTTGCGGAGGCTAGCAAAAGACTGGGAGCGATAAACTAAGAAAGAAATAATGGACATAATCATGCAGAGCGACAAAACATCATTGATCAAATCATAAAGTGATACTACAAGTTGAAAACTAAAGGATCATAAAGGCTTATGGTGACTTGGGATAGTCATAACATGGTGTGAGCATGTGCCAAGTCAACCCAAATAAAGCATCAAAGGAGAATACCACTATACTATGCTTTAATATGCTAAAACAACGCATGATTCTTCAAAGGCACATTAAGCAATCTCAATTGTTTATAACAAGTCATGCTACAGCAAAGAATACTAAGCATAAAGCCAAAACAATATCAAGCATGGCATGACAAAGCATAGGCCACAGTTAAAAACAAGCTCTCTTTACCACTTAAGCATGAACTTTCCTACTCTTTTTCCAATCCAAACCAAACTATTTGAAAACCAATGTATGAAAGAGGGGGTCCAACCAATTTATTCAGAAAACAAAGCAAACAAAAAACCAAAACAAAAACGAAAAAGAAGACGCTCCAAGAACAACACAATTGTGCATGAAACAATAAAAATGAAGTGTTTGGAAGAAACCTGGGCTTTTTATTGATGAAGAGGGGGATACCTTGGGCATCCCCAAGCTTTGACAGTTGTACTTCTTGGATATTTCTTGGGGTGACATGCGTGGCATCCCCAAGCTTGAGCTTTAGTCCATTCTTCATCTCATTACTCATTCCTTCCATACACCTGAAATTTTTCCATCATACAAAACTTCACACAATCTTTATTAGCAACATTAGTGCACTCAAGATAATAGGTCTTTAGGTTCAGTTCCAACACCAATAAAACTTCCATTAAAACACTAGCTACTGTAGCACTTCCCTCAAAAAGCTCAATTCCCCAAAAGAACTTAAAAAGGAACCAACAAGAAGCAAATGCAGAAAATGACAGAAATCTGACAAAACATACCAGCAGGTAAAGACGAATTTTTTCGAAGACCTTCTGTTGCTCAAATCAAAAAGTGTTGAGCTAACGAAAGTTAGATAATAACCTGGGGCAGAAGCACAAAAATGCATGCCTCAAAAGGACGTACAGAGATTTTACACGAATTTTTACGGTGAAGCACATAAATCTGTTTCACGACAACAACTTTCCCAATCATTACTTCTCTCTCATTAGAGGTTACTCTTGGCACAAAAAGAAAATAAAAAGGATAAGGAGTGGTTATTACTGAAGTAATAACTTCCAAGACTCATCTAAAACTTTTGGATTATCTCCTAATAAGTACTTTTCTTTAACGCCTTTAAGTTAGGCATAAGAAGCAAGAAAAAGAATCAAGTGTTCTCAAATGAAAAAGCATTAAGAGCAAAAAAAAATTCATAGGAGAGGCAAAAGAAATCTTCTCTCTCTTCTTAGGGAAGTGTTCTATACCTTTCTTGAGTGGGAGTTGATATTTAATGGTGCCTTCTTTCATATCAATAATGGCACCAACAGTTCTAAGAAAAGGTCTTCCCAAAGTAATAGGACAAGAAGCATTGCATTCAACATCCAAAACATAGAAATCAACGGGGACATAGGCATCGTTAACCATAATAAGAACATCATTAATACTCCCCATGAGTTTCTTTTTAGCATTATCATCAAGTGGGACATTCAAATAACAATCTTCAAGTGGTGGCAAATGAAGCATATCATAAATCTTTCTAGGCATAATGGAAACCTACTATCAAGATCACATAAAGATTTAAAATCAAAATCATTCACTTTCATATTGATGATGGGTTCCCAACCATCTTCTTGTTTTATAGGAATAGAAGCTTTATGTTTCATCTTTTCTTCTTTAATTTTTATGAGAGCATCAGTAATGTGTTTTGTAAAGGCCATGTTCATAGCACTAGCATTAGGACTTTTAGCAAGCTTTTGTAGGAACTTAATAACTTCAGATATATTCCAACCATCAAGATCAAAATCATAATTATCATCTAAAGTAGTAGAGCTATTACTAGCCTCAACACTAGTAGTAGTGATAGTAGAAACACTAATATTTCTAGCAATTTCATCTTCTCTTTCCCATTTAGCATGCAATTCAGCTAATAGTCTAACATTTTAATCAATTCTTACTTGTATGGCATTAGTAGCTGCAAAGGGATTCTCATTAGTTTTAGGTTTAGCGGCCATTTTATTCAAAGAAGATTGAGCTTCAGCCAAAGATGCTATATTTCTTTCAGCATTAGAGAGTTTTTCCTCAATAGTGTTATTGAAAGCAGTTTGTTTACTAATAAAATCTTTAAGCATAACTTCAAGTTCAGAGGGTACACTCCTATTGTTGTTGTAGGAATTTCCATAAGCATTACCATTGTTGGGAGGATATGGCCTATAATTGTTGCTACCAAAATTATTCCTGTAGGCATTGTTGCTAAAATTGTTATTTCTTATAAAGTTCACATAAACTTGCTCTCCTTGAGCAACCAAAGAGGCTAAAGGAACATTATTTAGATCAATATGGGCTTTCCCATTAACAAGCATAGACATAATAACATCAATCCTATCACTCAAGGAGGAGGTTTCCTCAACAGAATATACCTTCTTACCTTGTGGAGCTCTCTCAGTATGCCATTCGGAGTAGTTAACCATCATATTATACAGAAGCTTTGTTGCAGCACCCAAAGTGATGGTCATAAAGGTACCTCCAGCAGAAGAATCCAATAGATTTCTTGAAGAATAGTTCAATCCTTCATAAAAGGTTTGGATAATCATCCAAGCAGTTACTCCATGAGTGGGACAATTCTTTATCAAAGATTTCATTCTTTCCCAAGCTTGAGCAACATGTTCATTATCAGATTGTTTAAACTTCATTCTTTCACTTCTCATAGATATAATCTTAGCAGGAGGATAGTATTTTCCAATGAAAGCATCTTTGCATTTAGTCCAAGAATCAATACTATTCCCAGTTAAGGAATTCAACCATTCTTTAGCTTTTCCTCTCAAAGAGAAAGGAAACAATTTAAGCTTAATAATATCTCCATCTATATCCCTATGCTTTTGCATCTCACAAAGTTCAACAAAGTTATTTGGATGAGTAGCAACATCTTCATTACCAATACCAGAAAATTGTTCTCTCATAACAAGATTGAGTAAAGTAGGTTTTATCTCAAAGGAAGTAGCTTCAGGAACAGGTGGAGCAATAAGTGTGCTCATAAAATCATTGTTGTTGGTGCTAGTGAAGTCACACAACTTAGTGTTTTCAAGGGTAGTCATTTTTTTGTGTTTTTAATAAAGAAAGCAAACTTGTAAAACTAATTTTTTTGTGTTTTTGATAAAGAAACAACCAAACAAAGCAAAAGTAAACTAAGCAAAACAAAAATAACAAAGTAAAGAGACTGGTTATGAGGGACTCCCCTTGTGAAGATGTCCTTGACTCCCCGGCAATGATGCCAGAAAAATAGTTTGATGGCCCAAAATATATCGAGCTCATTGAGGAACCCCAATAGGAAGGTATGATGATCACAGTAGCAAGTTTTCCCTCAATTATGAAACCAAGGTTTAATCGAACCAGTAGGAGCAAGGAAACACCCCAAAGGTGTTGCTAGTTGAACCTTGGTAGGGCGCACTACTGGTGCCAGCAGCAACATGGAGACCTGCACATCACAACCATAGAACTCTGTCCCCAACTTGCGATGAGGTTGTCAATCCCACAGGTTTTGCTGAAAACAAAGGATTAAACATATCGAGTGGAAGAAAGTAATAGTTTGCAGAAAGTAAACACAAAGCAGTAAACAGTTGATTGTAGATTGATAGTAAAAAAAGGACCGGGGTCCATAGTTCACTAGAGGTGGCTCTCCTTAAGATACATAACATGCTGGGTGAACAAATTACAGCAGGGCAATTGACAAACATCGAGAAAGAATACAAGCATATACTACTCATCTTGACTCCTTTGAGATTCGATTGGGCATTCCAACATTATACATAGACCGCCATCCAACTGCATCTATGACTAATGATCCAACTTCAGGTTATCATCCGAACCCCCTCTAGTATTAAGTTGCAAGCAACGAATAATTGCATTACTAATTGTATGTAAAGTAAACAATATGATTTTTCTATGAACAAAGGATTGTTGTTTTCTCCCTAGTAGCAATAGCACATCTAGTACCTTAGAGATTTCTGTCACTTCCCCAGATTACCAGAGGCATGAACCCACTATCGAGCATAAATACTAACTCTTGGAGTTGCTAGCATCTACTTGGCCAAGATAGCTACTAACAATGGAAAGCATGCAAGATCGCAAATAAAAAATACATGATAGAATCAATAATCAATCTGAAATAGCATCTCAATATCCATCAGATCCCCGCAAACACAACCTGTAGAATTACAAATAGATGATCTTGATCATGAACGGAGCTCACAAGATCTAAACATGATAGCACAAAGAAGGAGAACCAGCCATCTAGCTACTACATGGACCCGTAGTCCAGAGATGAACTACTCACGCATCACACCGGAAGCTTGCATGATGATGAAGAAGGCCTCCAGGGTGAATTCCCCTCTCTGGCAGGGTGCCGGGAAGAGTTTCAGATCCCTCTCGATCTATGGATGGAGATGACGACGGCTATAGACTCTTTCGTGGAATTTTTATCGGGTCCTTAGGGTTTCCGTATCAGAGGCAATATATAGGCGGAAGGAGAGGCCGAGGGGGTGCCTGGGGCGTCCAGACCACCCCTGGTGCAGGCCAGGCCTGGTCGCATGGCCAAGTGGTCTGGCCGGGCCCCAGCCCCTCTCCGTCTCGTATTCTGGCTCCAGGTGTCCCTCGGTGAAAAACTGACTTTGGCTTTTGTCCCGTCCAATTCCGAGAATATTCATTTTCTGACTTTCCTGGAACCAAAAACAGCAGAAAACAGGTAGCTGGCACTGTGGCTCTTGTTAATAGGTCACTCCAAGAAATCATATGAAAAGTACTCCAAAGTGTGTACAAAATATAAGAAAGTAGATAAAACTAAGCATGGAACATCAAAACTTATGGATACATTAGCAACATATCAAGGTGATGTCAACAATCAAAAGTATTGAAAGTTTCTCAGCTCATATTTTGATGATAAATCTTTTCTTTTTCCTTCTCCAGGATCAACGAATATATATTTTCTAAACTCCTACACAACATATTGAGAATACCAATAATTTTTCCCATATAGCGACACGTATGCCACTCATACCATCAAGTCATAGCCGAAATCCGGGGTTATACCATAGATCGTTCAGAAGCTAGCGGAGTTGTTGGCATCCCAAAGGTGTGTATTTGAAACAAAGTACTTTTCTTTTTCTTTTTCTCTCTTTCCTCTTTTTTTACATCAGGTCAATACAAGTTTTGGCATATCCCTCTCCCACTCTGAAAAGTTCATTCTATCAAGCAATTCTTTTTCAGAAGGTATCATCAAGTCACATATCAGTATGTGGGGTTGAGCACTACTAAGATTAAGCCCTTAAGACAAAAACATGGCACCAAAGTTGTCGATGGACAAAATCTCTCGTTCTAAAAGGTTTGGAATTGAATCCAAAGAGTGGTTTTTCAAACTGATATTAATTGTCGAAAGTCTTAACCAAAGAGGTGACAAAAACTTTTGAGCTCAAGTTCTAAAAGATAACGAACTAAGCGTGGAGTCGAACTCAAGTGCAATCGAACAGACATAAAATGTTCATGAATAATCTTACAAGAAGAAGGAAAATAGGAATGTGGTACCTCATCTTGCTTGTTCGTCTTCTACTTGAGCCAACTCTTTGCGTCGTCTCCATAGCTTGATAACTAGAAGTGAGAAACTTGCAGAAAGAATCAACAAGAGCCGAGAGAAATTTGCATAAATAAAACTAGAAACTAGTCTAATGTTTTTGGGTTTGTCTTTATCAAATGCAAAACTGAAAGTAAACATGCATTGAAACAAAAATAAATAAAAAGAAGAAAGAAAAATATTAATGCAAAATGGTGGGAGGAGTTTAACCTCACCAAGCTTAGGATTTTGCTGCTGATATGGGAAGTTCGAGTAGTGATTTGGAAAGTCAGTCATGAAAGATGTGAAGTCTTGAGTGAGGTTGACTATGTTGGCGTTCGCATCATACAACATGTTTTCTATGTTGTCAATGCGATGCACCACCTGGTCAAAATCACTCCTCGGGACATAGTTGAATCCTGGTTGTGGTGGAGGCATACCTTGTCGTTGGTGTTGGTGGAAAGGCTGCTGGTGATGGTGCTGCTGGCCGTAGTCATCCCATCCTGCACCATGCCAATCTTCTTCTCCTTGATCTTGCTGTTGTTGGCTAGCTGCTGCGTTTTCCCAGTTGGGGTGGCCACCTGGTGGCACAGTCCTTCCTGAGAGGATCAGTGCTAGCTGGAACTCCTCCTCAGTAAGGACCCAACTCTATTTACCTGGCAAACCAAAAGTTTGGACAAAAGGAAGCAAGATTTGGTGGAGATCACCGTTAGGTTCAAAATAAAATTGGTAAGCGCGGAGGGCATGTTTGGGTCTATAGACCCCCATGAACTTGGTGCTAGCCATATGAATGTCATCCAAGGCCTTACTGCCAGCCGCAGCTCTTTCCTGTGGTAGGATCAATTTGTTTGCATAGGCGATCTATGTGATCAACCCTCCACAATGAATGTCCCCCGCGGAAGCCAACCTTTGGCGGCGAAAGTGCTGGATAAGCAAAGCACCCAAGTTTACCTTGTGCTCCATCTCTGGATGCAAGGCCAAATGAATCACACTCATTTCAGGCCTGCCATTGCCCCAACATCACCTTTCCTAAATAAAGAATTAACAAGGAAGGTATGAAAATAATGGATAGTAGGATTCTAGATATTGGCGTTCTTCTTGTGCAAGTAATCATTGTTCATGTGGGCAATTTTCCCCCAAGATTGCATTGCCTCTATGTGCACATTGTCATTAATATAGAGTTCTCCCTCATGGGAGAATCCGAAACTATTACAAAAATTCATAGAAGGTCAGGTTGTGGAGTTGCCCATTGAGCACAAAACTTATAGTGCAATTTCGCTCCTGGGTCTCGAGATCATCATGGAATGATGAAAGGAACTCAAACATGGCAAGCTTATAGGTGTCGACGGAGAGGTAGGAGAAGTTGACCATGCCAGCTATCATAGTCATTTTCTCGAAGTCCTCCAAAAGACCCTAGCGGGAAAGGAACTCACGGTCTAACCACTTGGTGGGCAAAACCTTGCGGTTGCTCACCCTCTTGTAGTCTCGGCTCATGGCAGCCCTCAAGTTATCCACCTCCAAGCGTCTCTTCTTCGAGCCCAGCGGCTTGGCGGAGCCCGAGGCTCCCGCCGTACCCGAGACCTTGCCCGAGCGGAAAATCCTTCCAATGTTATGCCTTGTGCTTTGAAATTTTGAAAGAAAACTATAGGCATCAAGTTTCTATCACATAAACAAACGATTACAGGTAGAAGTTACAAATCCTAATGTGAGGAATCAATAATAATCTCAAAATATGATGAACTCATCTAAATAGCCAATGTGATGAATTTAACCATGGATTTCAGAAAATAGAGTATGGATCGGATGAGAAACTTACCGATGTGAAGATTCCCCAACTCAAAAACATGAAATCAATGAAGAATCAAAGGTTTGAGGAAGCTAGGTTTTGAGGTGGAGAGAAAAGAACAAGGAAGAAAGAGGAAGAAGAAGGGGGAGGCTAGCTAGGAGCGAGCTGTCGTTCGCCTTTACCTGGCGACACACTTGGTACAGGTGGGTGGTATGGGTGCATCCCGCCCGTACCAGTGGTCGTCACTATTAGATCAACATTAGGGTTCGAGATCAAACTTGATCGACCTAGTACGAGAGCGTGGTACGGGCATACCCCGGTCGTACCACTGGCCGTCGCTGGTACTATTTCATTTGCTAGTTTCGTCAAGACTCGGTACGGGCTCGCGGTACGGGCGTACCACGGCAGCACCGCTACTTGTTATGTGTGCTGAATCATTTTCTTTTCTTCATTTTTCCCCTGCTTCTCAACTTCGCTAAGGTAAATTCTCTGAATAAACTCAAAACTCAAAACAAACTTATTAGATCATACAAATAATAAAGTAGTAATCATAAATAAAATTTAAAATTAATTTGGTAAGAATGGGTTAACTCCCATTAAGTATTTTATTCTAGAGTTTTGGCTAATCAAACTCCATGTTATCAGCGTTCTCAAGATGCTCTTTTTTTGTTTTTGCCGCTTGATCATGCTTAGGTGGCGGAACATATTTTCCATTGTGTCCATGTTTTTTAGGAAAGTATCGAACAATCTGATCATCATATATATTAAAGACAATCTTACCACTGGAGCAATCTATGTTAGCTCCAGCTTTACTAAGAAAAGGTCTTCTAAGGATGATAGACAGTTTGTCATCCTCAGGAACATCAAGAATAATAAAATCAGTGGGTATAACATGTTGATCTATTCTAAGTAAAACAACTTCGATCATTCCGACAGGTTGTTTAGTCGTCTTATCTGCCATTTGTAATATTATTGATATAGGAGAACATTCTCCAAGATTCAATTTCTTAAATAAGGAATAAGGCATAACACTAACACCTCCTCCTAAATCACAAAGAGCATTGAATATATTAGTTTTCCCTATTGCACAGGAGATGGTTGGTATCCCTGGATCCCTAAGCTTAGAAGGAAGTTAATCGCCAAAGCTTTCCATAACTGCTATAGTCTTAGCTACCTTCTTTTCTCTAGTAAGGATGTCTCGCATAAACTTTTTATAAGTAGGAACTTGAATAGCATTAGTCAAAGGAAGTCCTAAATGCAAGCTGCCTAGTGCCTCAGCAAAAGAGTCATAAATAGCTTTATCTAGATCGTAATGAACTCGGTTAGGATAATGTATTTTCTTTTTAGTAGGTATTACCTTCTCTTTTACCTTTGTCACCGGTTAGGCATTCTTTTTATTTTTCCTTGCAGCTGATTTTTGCTTATCGGTGTGTTCTTCATGCGGGATGATAACTTGCTCTTCTTGATCCTTTCTGAGATTGGCTTCTTCCCTTGAATTGATCGTCTCAGCGTCTGAATCATATGGTTTATGCGTATCCCCTACTTCATCTTATCCTTGAGTTTTGGAAGCTTCATTTTCCCTTTTCTAGGCCTCATAATCAATGTCATCCTGGGGATCGACTAAATCCTCTTCTTCTTGACTCATCTCCTGAGCCTCTCTTGCTTTTCGAGCTTGCTCTTCTTGATACCAAGGTCGCCTTTATGGTTCCTGAGTTTCTGTACCACGCCAAGTAGCAAAGTTAGTAGAAACAGTATTGAAATTTCCTTGATCCAACATCAAAGTTTGGGTTTCATTTATTTGCTCACACTGACTTTTAACCATATTTAGATATCTATCTAAATGTTTTGTGGCTTGAACCAAGTCATCAAAGATTTCTGTTAGGTCTCTTATATTCTTTTCTTGTGTCATAAGATGTTTATAGTTTTTCTCACGGAATTGATTTTGTTGATATTTAAACTTTTGCATTACAAGATTTATATCATCTTCTATTACATAAGTTTGAAGAATGTCAACTTTGTTTTATTTTACAAGTTCCAAAGTTATACCTTTCTCTTCCATGGACTTTTTGACTTTGGATATGAGATCCGGTGGTATGTGAATCATACCTTTTCGTGGTTCAATATCCTCAACTGGATTGTATTGTTCATCATTAAAGGATCTTACCTCAAAAAGCTTTACACATTCTGACAGTGTCAAGTTGCATATTGCTCCTCCTACAGATAAATCAATCAGCTCTTTTGTCTTGTCATTAAGCCCATTATAAAAATATTGGCTAACTAAACTCTCGTGAAAACCGTGATTTGGAAATTTCATAGTCATTGCATAAAATCTATTCCATGCTTGATAAAAGGTTTCTCCAATTGTTTGAAGAAAATTTGTTATACTTCGTTTGATCTGCATGATTTTAGTAAATGAATAATATTTATGCATGAATTCTCGGATGCAATCTTCCTAGCTTTTTGTAGTATGATTAGGTAATGATTGTAACCAACCAAAAGCCTTATCTTTCAAAGACCAGCGAAAGAGTTTAAGAAGTACAAACTCTATTGGTGAACTTGTTGGTTTAAGAGTAGCACAAAGGTCATAGACCCTCATCAAGTGGTCACTAGGGTCTTCCTCTTCTTTTCATGCGAAAGCAATTTCTTTTATCATATATTTTAGCTCAGGATATATTTCAAATTCCTGGCCCTCAAGTTCAGGACAAAGAATAGGCATTTTCCTCAAGTGCCTAGATGGATTCCCATATTCTCCCAAAGGTAGCTCAAGTTTGGCCCCTCGGGTGATGGTAAAATCTGCCATCAATGAAATCAAGCTTTTCACGTCTACAGTATGCTAATTAGTAAATCTTTGAATAAATTCAAGTCATCTCTCGATCGGAACACGATCAATCTATGGAGGTAAATAGGTTTTTCCTGATCGAGTGGTACCTCTGTCTTCAACGGAGATCATGAATGGTGTTAAGAGTTGCTGTTGTCAAGAAACAACACTTAGCGCTTAGCTCTCCGGCAACGGCGCTAGAAAATATATTGATGGCTTGCAAGTCCACAGTTTCGTCAGAGAATGTTTTCGCGGAAGTATTAATTCCAGTTTTTATATCGATCCCAACAAGGAGCCTAGGAAAGTGTTTTTATGCGGTGTTTCTATCGCACCCAAGGTGTCACATTTCTTGAGTGAATTGACTGCAAAAGTTGACGGTGGAAGTGGTGAGTAAAAGATAGAGAAACTTACTTAGGAAATAAGTAAATTGCATAAAAGTAAAGATGCCAAAGGTGTGTAAAGGTCCTGTAGATGAGAAGTTAGGCACGGAGAGAAACAGTTCATGGTGATAGTGAAAGTGCCAAATGGAATAAGAGAAATAAGTGATAATGATATTTCTTATTTATAAGTGAGTAGACAAGAAACCCATATACTTACTAGGAGTCCTCATGGCCAATTGTTCCTGATCCCAATGATCCATCTGCCTATTACCACGACCATGGTGAAATGGCATGTGGGCCCCCATATGTTGTTTTGGTAATTAATGACAATCTTTATGGACTAATGTGTGTATTAAGTTGTACTTGTAGGATTCGTCCATTGGTATCGCTTGGAGCATGTGTTGGCTTCAAGGTTGTTGAAATGAACAAGAAGATGCGTTGTGCAAGCTCAAAATGTGCCCTCTCTAGAAGATCTCTTGTTTGATGCTTGCCATCCTATGTGTTTATGGATCAATGAAGACAAGGTCAATGTTTGCTCAAGGAAAAGGTATTCTTGATAGGTTTTCCCTTTTGCCGGTATCATGTTGGTAGTTGAGAGACCGGGTTTAGGATAGATAGTCGTACTATCAAGAGGGGCTCTCGAGTGAGTAACTCGGCCATATCATTTAGAGAGATCTCAAACCTTTGCATACTTGCATCATCATATTTGGTTGTTTATTTGTCTTATCCATGTGAGGATATAGAGCTTGTGGTAATCTTCATAACAATCTCTTGTTCATCAAAATTGGATCTCCCTTTTATATCTTGTTGTGATTTTGATCTTTGAGGTTTTCTGGATGCTCACCGAGTGAGGTATCTCACATTATAATAGCTCTTGTCATCATCTTCTTCCTAACTCAACTTATAGATGTTTGAATATTTGCCAGTTTGTATTTAAAAATAAAAGGGAAAACATTTTTCTTCTAGTCCGTCCGGTGGTATCGGGTTCGGTACCGCCCGGGAAGCACGCGGCCCAGCTCGTTTGTCCCGCCCGGTTACTCGCTCCGGCAATACCTGCCCAGTGCGGTGGCACCGCCCGAGTGGGCCGTTACCACCGGGCCGACCTGCCCAGCTCCCAGCAAGCCACTCTGCGCCAGCCCTCTCCTAGTGCATGCCATGCTCCCACTCCGCCGCTTTCTCTCCCAATCTTGCTCGCTCAGATCCCGCCTGCTTCTTCGCCGCTTGACTTGCCATTGGCTCATTGCTCATTGCTCGCACTCAAGCCACTTCCCCGATCCCTTTGCTCGTGACGTCATTGGCTGCCTTGGCTTGTTTTCCCGCTTCCCTCGTCTTCGCTCGTTGGGCTTCACAGGCGGTAGTACCGCTGTGGGCTGGTACTACTGGGCCAGGTCGAGCTGGTGCTCCCCAACGGGCAGTTTCCCTCTTTTCTATTTAACCCCTCTCTCTCTTTTGGCAAGGGTTAGTTCTTGCTCTCTTTTGGCGTTGCTATAATCTAGATCTTCGGGCCTGTCTTCATCATTCTCGACCCTTATCATCTTGAGGTCTTCCACCGGATTTGGCTTGGGCTTCCTGGCAAATTTTGCAAGTATGAGAGCTTGGCTTTCGGCTACCTTTCCCAATTGAGCTTCCATGGTATTTGTACTTTCCTTAGAGCCTACACATCATTTCTAATTGCAACGACTTGATTAGATAATATACCAATACTAGTCTCATGGTTCTCCGTGATTTTAATAAGCATATTATATGCTTAATAAAAACAAACGCCTTAGTGTATAACCTTAGACGGTGGGAAATCTCAATCGTCTCTAATACTCGAGCGTTGAGCCGGATATTATTACAAGCCACCTCTATTTGGTTGCCTAACACGTGCGATTCACGCAAGGCAAATCGTTGCTGCCCACGCAGCCCTTACAGTGCACCTCGGATTTAATGATAATACAAACTTCCTCTGAGAGTAATAACCGGGAAGCGGTTAGGGTTTTGCACCGCCTCCTAGACCTACACTCGTGGCAAACTGAATCAGCGCACTCAATGGTCAGTTCCAGAGGCAGAGTATGGAGGAACTCCCGCCTGCAGTTTCTCCTTCCTCTCTGCTCTTCTTTCTATTTGATTTCTTTCATACGCAGGCGCTTGTTCATACATAGAGCTCGAGTTGCGCAGATTGTTCAGACACATAGTTTTGATTAGAATAATATTTTTGAACATTAGAAGCAAAGTTTTGATTTTTCCATGCAGGATTATAAGGACTATGATCTATAAAATTAACATCATTAACATTGCTAGAGATAGCATTAACTTGGGTATCTTCCTTACCCTTCACTATATTAAGTAATTCATCTACCTTTGCAGTAAGCTCTTCGTTGTTTACCTCGGTGATTGAACTCACCCTTTTTGAGGTTCTTTCCACATGCCATTGAGCATGGTTTTTTGCATATCATCAAGTAGTTTCTTTGCAACACTCACCTGCTTTCGCATGATAGTTTCTCCTGTTGTAGTATCTAGCATAGACTTAGACATTGGGTTAATACCATTATAAAATAAGTGCAATATAAGTCACTCTTCCATCCCATGACTAGGACAGTTCATTATAGCTTATTTCATCCTTTCTTATGCAAGCGCTAGTGGCTTGCGGTCTTCTCGTCTAAAACTTGTAATATTGGATCTTAGTTGCATGGTTTTAGCTAGGGGGAATTAGTCATAAAGAGATTAGTACATTCCTCCCAAGATGTGATAGTGCCCTTAGGTAGAGCTAGCAACCAATTCTTAGCCTTTCCTCTAAGAGATAAAGGAAACAAACACAATTTAACAACATTTGGATCAACATCCTTAATACGCATCATGTTGCAAATTTCAGTAAATGTATTTAAGTGCAAACCTGAATCTTCAGAAGATGAGCCTCCAAATTGGTTCTGCTAAACCAAACTCAAAAGGTTAGGCTTTATCTCACATATTTTCGCATCAACGGCGAGCTGAGTAATAGGTGCACGAATAAAATCATTTGGGGAGTAGCATACTCCCCAAATTTCTTTTGAGTCATCGCCCTTTTCTTTTTTGTATTTTTAAAGTAAGATAAACAAGTAACTAATTTTTTTGGGTTTTCAAATATAGATAACAAAAAAGTAAACTAATAACAAATAATAAACTACAAACAAAAATTTAATCCTAAAATAAGGTCTCTAGTGACCTCACCAGGATAGCGAATTGCTTCCCCTGTAACGGCACCATAAAAAGGGTTAGTACCTTCGATCCAGATTCCGAATGTAGTATAATAGCTTTTTTCGTAGTAGACCTAGGTTCTACCAGACTTTGTTTTTTTATTTTACCTTTGTTTACTGGACCAATCTAGTTTACTTTATAGGGATTTCTATTTTCGTACCCTCGGTTCGTTAGTTGTACTCAGTTTTCCCCAGCCGCTTAACTTTTCTTCCATTTTGCCCATCTCCTTGTATGAAACTCTCACATGGTCTGAAAACTTGCTGTCCGCCAGTCTTGCCGTTACGTGCTGACAAGTGGGGCCACGTTCAGTTGGGTCCCATAGTGGACCCTCGCCATTACATGCTGACAAGTAGGGCTACATTCTGTCGGGTTCCGTAGTGGATGCTGATGACTGCAAGTGTACAGATCGTTTGTAGCTAGTTTCTAAATAAAGATATCGATCCCACAAGGAGAAGGAGTCTAAAGTCTACTAACTCTTAAATAAAGTACTACAATATAAATGCTAAATAAAGTTCTAAGTAACAAGATAAAATGCGAGTATTGTGTAAAAAGGTGTTTTGGGGTTTTTGGTATAAGAGAACAATAAGTAAAGTAAAACAACTGAACATAGAAAGTAAGTATCACGTATGTAAAAGAGATTGTAGCTGCAATAGGGAAAAAGCGTTCTTAGGGAGTAGCGGATACACTTCTAGCATTATAAAGGACTAAGGTAAAGATTATTATCATGAACATTCTCAACTATTGATGTGTGGGAGGAACTCCGTATTTGGACAAATAGGCAGCAACCACTTCTCACGTCATCCTCACAACCATAGCAGTGAGCAATCGACATCAATCGAATTACTGCACTATTAAGGAACGTAATCCCGTAGGACGTATCCCATGGCATGGATAGTGTTCCGTGAGTTTCCTCGGTGCCCAAGTTGATACGTAAGGGGTGCCAACAGCTTTATAGTCACTGTAAGTGCTAACACACCTCCATCTACCAACAAGTAGTTCCCTCCATCAAGTCCCCACAAGAGGCAAATATTGAGAGGTTGACTTCTCCCAACATCAAGATGAAGACAATCTAACACATGGACATAGCGATAAATATCATAATAAACTTTATCATATTTCAATCTCATACTAGGGTTTGTCCATCTCCCCAAGAACTAATGATCTACTCAGACATGGAGGCAATCAACATCATAGCAATAACAATGGAATCTATCAGAGATGAATAGTACTTGTATAAATCCACAACGAGTATAGAAATTACAATAAGATCTAGACAAGATGTAGATGGGATGGATGGAGATGGTAGTGATGCAGCGGTTGATGATGATGATCGATGCCTTAGCCTTCCGGATCTGCGCAGGGCAAAGATGGATCCCCGGTGGATGAGTTGCCCCTCCAGATGCCTTCTGGAGGTGAGGTGGTTGTTCTGTATGTCATATCTCCGATACAGTTGCACGCGGTGAAACTGTTTGAGTAGGCGGTGGCGGCGCCAACTATACGGCAGGAACTATATGGCCAGAATTTTATTCCTGCCGTATAGTTGGTCGTTAAACCGTCTGTATGCCTTGATTGCTTAGGGTTTTCTTCTAATATTATTGATAATTCCCAAATAAGCGATTTTTACGTTGTTTTTGACTCATTTTCTCCCCAATACAACTGCTCCAAGAATTTTGTCCATTGTATCCATCATTTGTCCTGATCCTAGTGAAAATAGACATAAAAATGTGCGCACGAACACCGTAAAATACCAAGATCCTACAACTACAGTGCAAAATAATAATATAAAAAATGATGCAATTATGCACTCATCAACTTCCCCAAGCTTAGGCTCTTGATCATCTCGAGCAAGTTTAGCTTAATGGATGTGATCCTCATATTCATGAAGCTGAGTCGATAAAATAAATAAGGCAGTTGTAGCATGTGTTTATCATATACGGTACATATGAATAAGTTCATGAATAGTACCTTACTCGAACCATCTGAATAATATTAGCAAGCTTCCACACCTTAGCATTTAATACTTCACAAAAGATGAATCTCAATATGATGTAAAAGTATTCAGTTCAACCGAATGAGTTAGCGAGGTAGTCCTAAGTGTTTTAGGATTAACATATTTACTTGGGATTCATAATCTCAAAAAGTCTCTTTGTCATACTACAATATAGTGGTGTATGCCTATTTTCTCTTTGCACATTCACTCTTTTCTTCCCTTTTATATATATATATATTATGCTCACACTTTTGTTTAAGTGCTGTGTAAAGGAGCTAACCATGCATTCCACTTCATGTAGGAATTCAAAGTTTAACGATCTCAATTACCAAATTCCAGTTGTATATGAAGCAATCTTTATAGCTTGAATATTCTACCTCGTCTTGTTCTCACTCTAATTTGATAGTACTTTTAATTTTCCTTTGTTCAAGGTTTCTTTTTCAACTTAACTAATTAGATAATTTTTATTTCTTTGTAAATCAAACCATGTACTTACAACATATTGACCAAATTATCTTTGTATGTTCCATTAATACCAATGGTGTGGAAGACTCCCATTTCTATCATCTAGTGCAAGTAAAATTATACTCAAGACATTCATATATCCAATAGGACAAAAACAAACTCAATATTGCTCCATATATGATAATAAACTTGGAATTTCGTAAAAGGGATCGAGTATTCCTGAAGGGAATTCTAATGATGCAAACTTTATTTCTAGTTTGAACTAATGCCAAACTAAAATAGTAATATAAAACTTATAAGATAGATTACAAGGTCTTAAATATCTCCCCAATCTTGGAATCAAGCCAGGCGGGATCAAATAATCCCTTGCGATTATTTGATACCATGATTATTCTAGATCACTATGGCGCCATGGCACGTAACACCGCGGTGCATAGCTTCTTGTTGGTATCCTCCAGAGCAGTGATGCGGCTATAGCACCTACGCAAATCAGATTGCAAAGTGTCCACTTTATCTACGAGTTTAGTCACCAATGAGAGAAGGTCATCCTTCTTCTCTATCTCCTTGAGACGGTGATGGACTTCAATGCAATGGAGTAGCTCTTGCTTATGATATATCTCCAGTGCTTGCACGCGGTCCTTGGTCCTGGGAACAACTTATTCTTCATCATCCATAATTGATGGATGGGGAAGCGGAAACCGTTCCTCCACTCTTCTTGAGGCTTCACCCTCATAGGAGCACCAATGGTAGGCTTCAAGAGTGGCACTGTCACTCCCTTGCTAGCACCTGTACTAATATTAGGTAATTCCTTATGCTTGTGCGGCCTGGGGTTAGTGCAATGAACATGACCGTCTCCACATGCCTTTTTCCATGCGGTTTGTGACCTTCTCTCTCTTCTTGAGCTCTCTTCATTGCCGCCCAGTTTATCTCTGGTGGATCATAGACATCATGGCAGATGTAGATGTCACTCCAATCTTCATCGGAATCGTTGTTGTAGAAGCTTGGCTCGACATACTCCTTGTACCTCGGACTAAACCTCCCCACCTCCTCGTTGTCGTCCTCCATGGACAGGCTGCGAGAGCGGTCCCTGGAAGGAGCAATGAGACACAAGGGTTTTCCATGGTCTGGGACAGGATAGCGCATTGCTAGATTGGTTCCAATAGATTATGATTAGAGGGAGATAATGGCAGTATATAAGGGGGGTTAGAGGTCGGTAAAACTCACGAGAAACACCAAATTCACGCCCAAGAAAAGAGTCTTAACGGAATAGGGAAAAAATAGCGGATTTGGAGGAGTCATGCCGCGTAACGATCAACTATACGGGCGCGGCCTGTATAGCTCCGGCCGTATAATTGGTTCTGAGCAGATATTTCCAAATATCTCGAGTCCAGGTCGATTAAGTTACCGACTCGGAACCGATAAAACTGTTTTTTTATATCAAAAACAAAAAGGAAATCGATAAATATTTGAGAGTTTAATGACCAACTATACGGCAGGAGGATTTTCTCCGGTCGTATAGTTGCGACCGTATAGATCCAGACACGAAAATCAAAATTTTCTAAGAGTTTAACGACCAACTATTCTCCGGTCATATACTTGCGACTGTATAGTTTCCAGATAACAAAACAATTTCGCAAAGAAGATACAGAAGGTTTAATTACCAACTATATGGCCGGAGATTTTTCTCCGGTCGTATAGTTGCGACCGTATAGTTGGTAAAAAACGTCAGAAACTTCAGAAAAACACGAGGAATTCAAAGGAAAAAATTTCAGGAGTAAAATTTGTGAAAACAAATCACTTATTTGAGTAGGAACACTTACCTTGCACTTACCATTTACTCATTCGGGGATGACAAGCTCCTCCAGCAATAAAGACTTCTTCTCTTTTGGAGGAATTAACCTTAGTTCATTTAATAATTCTCAGAAACGAAAATCACCAGGACTAAAGTTCCTCTCAATAAGATTTGTGTCTTGCTGGGCGAATATGAACACTACATCCAACATTTTTATTTCTTGCCTCTTTATAATCTGCAACTCAAATTCTTGAAGTAAAAAAATCCAACGGATTTTTCCTCTCAAGGAGTTCTTTTAAACCATCACGATCTGTATGAACTCTTACTTTTCCATCAACTATATAAGAACGAAATTTATCGCAAGAGAAAAATACAGTAAAAAGTTCCCTCTCTTCCTTAGGATAATTCTTTTGAGCACTATTAAGAGTTCTACTAGCATGATGTATAATATTAAATCTACGACCTATATGTTGTCCCAGAGTCACTCCTACAGCATCATCACTAGCTTCACATATTAAGTCAAAAGTCATATCCCAGATAGGTGGTTTAATGATAGGACCATGGGATAAAGCATATTTAAATTTATCAAAGGCTACAAGACATTTATCATCAAAATTAAATCTTACTCCCTTTTGCAGAAGGTTAGTCAAAGGTTTAGATATTCCAGAGAAATTCCTAATGAACCTTCTATAAAAATCCACATGACCAAGGAAATTTCTTATACCTTTTATATCCCTAGGTTGTGGCATTATTTCTATGGCCTCAACCTTAGCTCTATCCACTTCAATTCCCTTACCTAATACCTTATGTCCAAGGACTATACCTTCTTTGACCATAAAATGATATTTCTCCCAGTTTAGAACAAGATTGGTTTCTTCGCAATGCTGCAAAACTCTTTTGAGATTATCCAAGCAACTAGTAAACA
The DNA here is from genome assembly GCA_023614405.1 of Avena insularis. Classification (NCBI taxonomy): domain Eukaryota; kingdom Viridiplantae; phylum Streptophyta; class Magnoliopsida; order Poales; family Poaceae; genus Avena; species Avena insularis. The sequence goes on along the minus strand of CM042692.1, from coordinate 179,018,835 downwards.
AAGTTCAATAGATAGAAAAGTCATCCATAAATACTTCCATTCTCAGTTCTATAAAATCTAAAAAAATAGCAGACGTGCATCTTTGAAAATTAGCTGGAGCATTACATAAACCAAAAGGCATACGACGGTAAGCATGTAAACCATAAGGACTAATGAAAGTTGTTTTAAGTTGGTCATCAGGATGAACAGCTATTTGAGAAAAACTAGAGTATCCATCCAAGTAGCAAAAAAGAGTGTGGTTTGCTAACCTTTCTAAAGTTTGATCTATGAACGATAAAGGATAGTGATCGTTCCTGGTTTATTTATTCAATTTCCTAAAATATATACACATCCTATGTCCAACAATAGTTCTAGTAGGTATCAATTCATTGTTTTCATTAGGAACAATAGTAAAACCGCCCTTCTTAGGGACACAATGAACAGGACTTACCCATTCACTTTCTTTTACAAGATAGATTATACCTGCGTCCAATAGGCATACTATTTCTTTTCTTACTACTTGCTTCATTTCGTGCTTCGGGCTTCTATTAAATTCCGCAACTGGTTTAGCACCTTCCTCCATGAATATTTGATAGACGGTTATCATGGGACTAATGCCCTTCAAATCATCCATTGAGTACCCAAAGGCCTTGCGATGCTCCTTAAGTACTTTCATGAGTTCTTCTTCTTCATCTCCTGAAAGTTTAGCACTAATAATAACAGGAAATTTATTTGTATCATCTAAAAATCTGTATTTAAGATTATCTTGTAGAGTCTTCAATTCTGGGGGTGGTAATTCCTCGTCCCCTCTATTTTCTGGATCTTCGAAAGCCTCATTAGTTGGAGGCCCTATACTGGGAAGTGAATCGAATTAACCTTCTAGTTCTTCTAGGGACTTGTCCTCCATAACTATTTCTTCTTTTTAATCACTAAAGAAGAGAGCTGCGATTTCCTCAATAGTTTTCTCTTTCTCTTCCTCTTGTATTAGTAGAGGTTTGTCTTTAAATTTGGAAAAGTGGAATTCTTTTGCCGCTTCCCCAAGCTTAAGAGACATAATCTCCTTTTTGAAATCAACTTTGGCACCTACATCACTCAAAAAGTTTCTTCCAAATATAATTGGGCAAAGAGTGTCAGCTGGCATATCAGCAACTACAAAATCGATAGGAAAGTTTTTGTTGCCAATTGTGATAGTTGCATCTTCAACTACTCTCATTGGAATTCTAAGGGTTTTATTGGCTAACATGATTGTCATAACAGTATTTTCAATTGTAGTCGGTTCTATTTCTTCTTTTATTTCTAAATAAAAATCATAAGATATAATATTAACTTCGGTGCGAAGATCGCATAAACCATAATGCGAGGTTTCTTTAAATATGTAGGGAAGAATAGGCTTACCCACATCTTTTACCTTTGTTTTACCTTCAACCAATATGAAAGTCTCTTTATCAAGTTCAACTATGTTACAATGTACATACATAGCCATAATTGCTTCCATGGTTACCTCTTCATCTTTGGTTTCTTCTAGATGTTCCTCTACTTCTGGTATACTTTCCTCTTCCTTCTTCTCCTATACTGCTTGGCCCTATTCATATTCAAAAATATGCTTCTGTGCAGTGTTAGTGAAAGGTATCTCATATATTGGTTCTAAGGAGGCTAGTGTTGCTTTAACTTCTTTCTTCTCAGGTTCGGGCAGTGGATCATACTTGACCAAACCCTATTTTGGAGCTTTGATGTGTTATGTAAAAGCTTTAACAACATGCAACACAAGATCTAAATCCAAATAAAGTTCCTTAGATAATTTGTTAACATGGCCCCTTTTATTATAGTCATGAATACAATCATAATCTATTTCTATGCCTCCTTCGCTTCCTAGACCAAAATTCCATGAAACTCTATGATCGTGAATTCTATTAAGTAAGGCCCAAGCTTTAGTTATAGGAAGATTCATAAAAGCTCCTCTCGTGCAAGAGTCTAGTTCAATTTTATTAGGTTCAATTAAACCACCATAAAATATATGCAATAAATACCATTCAGGCAAATCATGATGGGGACATTGATTAAGTAAATCTTTAAATCTGATATAAGCTCTTACTAGTCCTTCATTAGGATGGTTCCTCCAAGTCATTATAAGATGCCTAATTCCAAAAGATTTTGATAATGGATAACATTTTGCTAGAAACTCACTGGCTAAATTATCCCAAGTAGTGGCTTCTGGGGGTAGAGATCTATACCATGAGAGAGTTCTACTAGTCAAAGTCTGACTAAAAAGTTTAACCCTTACCTCATTAGCGGTATACCCCGGAAATTGGAAAGTTCCACATATATCTTTGAAACATGCAATATGCTCATATGGATCAGGATCTTCTTCATCTCCAGTAAATTGCTTCTTGTGTAGAATACCAAGTAGTAGAGGATTTATTTCAAACCCCCTTGTCATCTTGTTGGTGTTGTCTCTTTTATAAATATCATAGGGCTTCCCAAAGTGGCTGAGTGGGTTAGCACTAGTCATATGCTCAAACTCCATCATGTTGGTGGAAACCTATAACTCAAAACAAAACTTAGCAAGACAAAAAATAAGCAAAAATTAAAAGACCTATAGTGCTTAGCTCCATGGCAACGGCGCCAGAAATAGCTTGATGACTGCAAGTGCATATATCATTTGTAGCTACTTTCGAAATAAAAATATCGATCCCACAGGGAGCAGGAGTCTGAAGTCTAATAACTCTTGAATTAAATACTACAATAAAAATGCTAAATAAAGTTCTAAGTAACAAGATAAAATGCGAGTATTGTGTGAAAAGGTGTTTTGGGGTTTTTTGGTATGAGAGAATAATAAGTAAAGTAAAACAATTGAACACAGAAAGTAAGTATCACGTATGTAAAAGATATTGGAACTACAATAGGGAAAAGCGTTCTTAGGGAGTAGCAGATACACCTCTAGCATTATAGAGGACTAAGGTGAAGATTATTATGATGAACATTCTCAACTATGTATGTGTGGGAGGAACTCCTTATTTAGACAAATAGGCAGCAACCACTGATCATATCATCCTTATAACCATAATAGTCAAGATTCGACATCAATCGAATTATTGCACTATTAAGGGACGTAATCCCGTAGGACGTATCCCATGGTATATATAGTGTTCCGTGAGTTTCCTCAGTTTCCAAGTTGATACGTAAGGGCTGCCAACAGCTTTATAGTCACTATAAGTGCTAACACATATCTGTCTACCAACAAGTAGTTCCCTCCATCAAGTCCCTACAAGAGGCAAATATTGAGAGGTCGACTTCTCCCAATATCAAGATGAAGACAATCTAACACATGGTCACAGTGATGAATATCATAATAAACTTTATCTTATTTCAATCTCATACTAGGGTTTCTCCATCTCCCCAAGAACTAATGATCTACTCGGACATGGAGGCAATCAACATCATAGCAATAACAATGAAATCTATCATAGATGAATAGTACTTATATAAATCCACAACGAGTAAGGAAATTATAACAAGATCTAGACAAGATGTAGATGGGATGGATGGAGATGGTGGTGATGCAGCGGTTGATGATGAAGATCGATGCCTTAGCCTTCCAAATCTGCGCAGGGCGAAGATGGATCCCCAGTGGATGAGTTTCCCTCCAGATGCCTTCCAGAGGTGAGGTTTCGGTGATTTCTGGTTGTTCTGTATGTCATCTCCCTAATCCAGTTGCACGCGGTGAAACTATTTGAGAAGGCGGTGGTGGCGCCAACTATACGACGGGAACTATACGGCCGGAATTTTATTCCCGTCATATAGTTGGTCGTTAAACCGTCTGTATGCCTTGATCGCTTCGGATTTTCTTCTAGTATTATTGATATTTCCCAAATAAGCGATTTATGTTGTTTTTTACACCTTTTCTCCCCAATACAACTTCTCCAAGAATTGTGTCTATTGTATCTATCATCTGTCCTGATCCTGGTGAAAATAGACATAAAAATATGAGCGCGAACACCGTAAAATACCAAGATCCTACAACTACATTGCAAAATAATAATATAAAAAATAATGCAATTATGCACTCATCGGACCCTTGCCATTATATGCTAACAAGTGGGGCCATATTCAGTTAATTCCCGTAGTGGAAACCTCACACCACTTATCCAGATCCGCATCAGACCCATAGCTTATCCACGTGAGAGCCGGACCCACAACTTACCCAGGTTAGCGTTGCAAGATGGGACCCCGATCCAGCCCCGCGCCCGTGCCGGTGCTGTTGCCTGCTCTTTCCTCTTATTCTCCGTCGACAACGACCCTTTGTCTACCTTCATTTTCATATAGGAGTGAAATATACACCTTTGAAATCTTTAAAATCGCACTTAGGACATGATAATGTTGTGCTAATAAAATCCTGATCATTTATCATTTCCATGGAGTGAAATATAATGCATAAATTGTGTATACGAAAATTATACACATTTGAACTCTCTGAAATCGCACTTAATATGTGATAATGTTGTGCTAAGAAAATCTTGAGAGATTATCATTTTCATAGAGTGGAATGTAATGCACAAACTTGCATATGAAAAAAATTATAAACCTTTAAACACTATGAAATTACACTTAATACGTGATAATGATGTGCTAACAAATTTTTGAGAGATTATCATTTTCTCCCCCATTTTCATAGAGTGGAATGTAATGCATAAACTTGCATATACGAAAATTATACACATTCGAACACTTTGAAATCGCACTTAATACGTGATAATATTGTGCTAAGAAAATCTTGACAGATTATCATTTTCATATAGTGGAATGTAATGCATAAACTTGCATATACGAAAATTATACACCTTTGAACTCTTTGAAATCGCACTTAGGACATGATAATGTTATGCTAAAAAAGTCTTGAGAGATTATTATTTTCATATAGTGGAATATAATGCATAAACTTGCATATACAAAAATTGTAAACCTTTGAACACTGTGAAATGGCACTTAATACGTGATAATGATGTGCTAACAAAATTTTGAGAGATTATCATTTTCTCCCCCCATTTTCATAGAGTGGAATGTATTGTACAAACTTGCATATACGAAAATTATACACATTTGAACTCTTTGAAACCGCACTTAATACGTGATAATATTGTGCTAAGAAAATCTTAAGAGATTATCATTTTCATAGAGTGGAATGTAATGCACAAACTTGCATATACGAAAATTATACACCTTTGAACACTTTTCCTTCAAATTATATTCAAAATCATTTGTTTATGGAGTTAAAGTACCGATGGCAAACTCGTTATTTTGCATGGATAGAGGGGTGACCCTAATAGATATAGGGGTTATCCTGTCCGCTAGATCACACAGGATCAACGGTTGGTGGGTACAATCCACGTGACAACTCTCTCAACCAATCAGAGCGTAGCAGCCAAGATGAGCACATGTGCGAGAGATTGTGACTAAGAGAGAGGGGATGACGAGGGTTTAACTCATCAATGCCCATTGTTATGGACTTGGGTTTTGGAGAAGGAGGGAGCGCTGGAGACATCTATCGGCTAACAAACAAGCACACAGGGGACAAAGATTTACCCAGGTTCAGGCCTCGTAGAGGTCCCTACTCCTGCTTGTCTGCTCGTGGAATTATCGAAGGAACCGAAGGTTACAATGGTGCACAGATGCAATCTGGCGAGAGTTGTGGAAACTAAGGGTTGCGTGTGTCCTCCTCGCTGCCCCCTCCTAGCCTTTATATAGATAGGCTAGATCACGGGTAGCAGGTCAAGTCGGTTACAATTTAGGGTTTTCCCCTTTGAACTTTCTATCTTTAGCTTCTTCTTGTTCTTCAAGCAATCGAGAGTCCGCAGGTTACTCGGATCCTTCGTTTGGGCCTTGGCGACACCGTGGGCCTGTACATATTTAGACCGTATATACCAAGCTCGAGTACCTATAGGGTATACCCATGTCAGTAGCCCCCGAGTGTCCAATGGAATCGTAGATTCGACTGGGGATTTTTGTTGTGTATATATCTCGACTGCTTTTAGTTGTGTCATAGGGATTGTTGATATACGTGCCTGATATAACCGAAGTATCAGTATCAGTTAACCACCTTAGGGTGAAACAACACAATCTACTCGAACTCGAGTCTCCCGACTCGAATCCGGAAAAGTGCTGGTGTAATTCGACTCAAGCCGCGGAGGTCTTACAAGAGTCGAATTACAGTTATATGGGTGTGAGCACTCGACGGGTCCGTCAAGGCATGTTCATCGTACCTGTAGGCACGGATACATTTCTGGTAGTGCGCAGCTAATGCGTTGACAGGCCTTATTCAGGTCTTACCTTCACGCTGTAAGCGCGGCATCCGAATTTTATCATCGCGGAGACGATTCAGGTGACCTAGGAGACGGAGTCTCTTTGTAGGGAAAATTATGAGGCGGTGTCGCCGTGAGTTTCGAGTGTGGATGTTATCGACACACAGTTTTTGCATAAATAATCATAGGGTACGCGACCAGCGCTCCCTATGGGAGTAGCCCCCGAGTGCCGAGTTGAGTCGAAGACTCAGGCAGGGACTAAAGAATCATTTTGCGACTGTTGTGCTTGGCTGAGTCGAAGACTCAGGCAGGGACTAAAGAATCATTTTGCGACTGCTGTCGTCTTTTGCTTGTTTCAGTCGAATTTGTTTCCAGCACTCCCTATGGGAGTAACCCATGTCCATAATCGAATCGTATTTCGAGTGATTGGGTTTGCCTTTTGATTGTCCATGTTCCTGCAAAAACAAAAGAAAAAAATCATAGGGTGCGCGACCAGCACTCCCTATGAGAGTAGCCCCCGAGTGCTTGGTGGAGTCAAAGACTCCAGCAAGGACTAAAGTAGTCGAAACCCTCTGCTGCATAGCTTTGATGATGTCAGTGCTGACGATTTCATGACCTCAGTTGCATGCGTAATCTTTATTTTGACTTTGATTTGACTGGGCATGCGTAATCTTTATTTTAACTGCGTATCCTCAATTTCTGCGCGTAATGGGAGTAGTGGAGGGACGGTCCGCGCTTCCACTCCTCCACATGTCCAGCACGATGTTTGCCACGCGTCCAGTAGGGTTTTTCTGAGCCGTTGGATTACATCTTCCAGGGGTTAAGTAGCGGCGTTGCGATGGTAATTTTCTCATCTGCTGTCATTCATCTTTGCTTCCATCGCCATTGCCGATGTTCCTCTCTGCTTTCTCTGTGCTTGTTTCCTCCATGATGCTAGACCAGCTCCACTCGTTTCCGAGCTACTTTCTGCGCTCGTATCGCCGTCTCGCAATGGGGAAGAAGAAGGGAGGCGCTGCAGCTGATTCCGCAGCCACCATTGTCGCGGAGAAGAAGAAGGGTGGCTCCACCGTTGCAGGCACGAGTACTGCCACCGGCGGGAAGAAGAAAGCCGCAGGCACTCGCGTCACGAATGGTGCGTGGCGCCCCTCCATCATCAAGTCGTCGGATCTCCGCCTTCTTCGTCAAGAAGGAGTGCTATCCGGCGCAGTTGTTGACGCGCGCGTCCCCGGCGATGAGACAATTCCTGTTCCCCCCGCTGGTTTTCGAGTGATGTTTTTGGCATTCATCATTCGCGGTCTCTCCTTGCCTCTTCACCGCTTTTTAGGGGTCTCCTTTGTTTCTACGGGCTTCAGCTCCATCAGCTGTCCTCGAATTCGATCCTCCATATTTCTTGCTTCATCACACTCTGCGTGTGCCGGCTCAGAGTCAAGCCACACTTCGGCCTTTTTAAGCGCCTCTTCAAATTGTAGCGCCAGTCTGCATCTGGCTCTTTAGTTTACGACGTAGGTGGTTGCGGAATCCACGTTGACCCATCCGCCACCTACTTCGACATCAAGCTCATGGCGTCTGTCCAAGGGTGGAGGGACAAATGGTTCTACATTCGCGATGAGAAGGCTAACAATGAGCATTTTGGACTCGCGCCCTTCGATCCCGCGACGCCGTGCAGGAGGATGCGCTCCTGGAAGAACGTAGTCATGCCTGGCGAGTCCGCAGAGACAGATGTGCTGTATCAGCGTGTCTACAACCTTGAGAGTCGCATAGGCAAAGAGGAGGGAGGTTGCGCCCTCATTCGCACTTGGCTGCGCCGTCGCGTCCAGCCCCTGCAAGCCAGGGTCCACCCCATGTTTCAGTGGGCTGGCGCTGATGATGCCACTCGCGTGTCTGCCGATGGCATGTCCGCGAGTGAGGTGGACAAGAGGGTTCGACTGGTCACCAAGTACACCATCAAGGATGTGCTTCCTAGTGAGCCAGTTATTCCTCCCTTTGATGCTTCGAACCCTCCTCCTGAGGTATAGTTGTGCTACACAGTAGCTGATTTTGTCGATTGCTTCTCTGTTGCTTACTTGCTTTTTGCTGAATTTTGTTGTCTGTATGCAGGATTGGGCGGTGTCTCCTTGTATGCCCCCTCTTCATGAGGGGATTATTCCTCGTGAATCTTTGGAGGAGGATGAGTCGGAGTCGACTGTCCTTTTTGATGTGGAGGAGGAAGCCCCCGAGTCTGATAGTCCGGATACTCGCAAGCGTTCGCGCAACAAGGATTCCGACGCGTCGTCTCCTTCGACTCCAGAAGGTATGGGCGTTGGTGCGGAGTCGCCAATTCCTGCCATTCCTGTGAGCGTTGTGGCACCATCTTCTCGCAAGAAGATGCGATTTCCCAAGGAGTCTTTGTCGGAGTCGAAGGAGGCCACATTTGATTTTGACAAGTTTGACTGGTAAGCTTTCTAGCTTTCTTGTCCTTTTCTGTTTTGCCCATTTTGGCTTGTCTCTGGGTTTGCCATTTTGTTGATATGGTTTTTATCTTACAGTCAAGAGGCGTCGTCATCTTCTGGCGACGTCCAATTTTTGAAGGAATCAGGAGCCGCGACCTCAAGGGCCAAGGAAGAGGTCGAGCGCACTCCTTCCCCTCCATTGGCGGCCCACTCCGGGCACAATTCTTCCAGTTCTCCTCATGCGGGGGAGCATCGAATGGTTGCCCGGATGACGGTACAGCAGACATCTTCGGAGTCTTTCGAGGACCATGTAAGTGTAGATTTTTCTCCTTTTTAGTGTTGTAGTCGATGTTATCTATTGTCTCTGCTGATTCTTTGTTGTGTGATAGCTCCTTGTGAAGGAAGCCGCGCACTTGGCAGAACAAGTGATGGCGATGGGCCGCCAGCATGCAATGCTAGAGACGCGTCACCGCATGGTTGAAAGTGAGTGTTCTACACTTATTCTTATTTGTCTTCTCCCTTTGATATAGTCGACTGATAATCAACTTTTTGTTTGTCGTGTAGCTGAACATAATGCCTTATTGCGTGACACCGCCACCTTGGAGAAGACACTTGCCGCGGCTGTGAAGGGTCGCGAAGAGGCAATCGCAGTGCGTGACGAGGCGCGGAAGCGTGAAGAGGATCTACGTGCCTCCTTTGCAGCCAGGAAAAAGTTGTTCGAAGAACAACTGTTCTCAATCGCCAAGGCTCTCTCAAGTACTTTTGCTTGTGGATATTGTTATCCTTCTCTGCTTCTAATGTTTTTCCCGGTGGCGCTGATGTTTTTGTCCATGTGTGGGTTTATGTACAGATGCTGGTGATTTGAGCTTCGAGCCGCAGGCCCTTCGTCGTGATGACGCTCTGGCGGGTGCGCTGTCGGCAGTCGAGGACCGTAGCGCCACCGTCCAGGATACACTTTCCAAGGCCAAGGGCGCCCTATGTCGTCTCCGGGAGGAGTTGATGCCCAAGGCGGAGCTGATCGATAATATAGGCGAGCCGGTGGAGTCACTCGCCGGGGGTGTGCCCTCCAGCTATAAGAACTCACTCCGCGCGGCTGGCGCGTCCATGTCGCTTGCCATGGTGTAGGCCCACGGAGTCGAGATCGATCCTACCGTGGTGTCGAAGGCGATGCCTGTTGGCGCGGATGGTCAGCAGGTAGTCTTTGCTCCTTTCGCGACTGCTTGTGGCAAATATGGGCATCCTTTGATAAATACTGTTGCGAAGTACTCTGAGGAGCTCCAACGTTCCAAGAAGGCAGTGAAAGCTTCGGCATCAGGGGCCAGCGGAAGGTTAGTGGCGTCTGATACTGCCACGGACTTGATGAAGCCCCCGAAGCCGTCGAAGTCGAAGAAGCCAGTTGCTCCTTAGTTAGCTTTGTAATAGTTAATTAGTTTATGCCCTTATGTTTAAGAACATGCCTGCTGGCGAGTGTATCTGCTGATACTTTTGCTAGCCTTGAATGCATCTGATCCTTTTGTCTTTTTGTTGATTTGGTCGTCTTATTTGCTTCTATCTTGACTTGTGGTAGGGTACCTCGAGTGATCCTTTGAGGGAAACTCAGAACTCGCCGACCCTTGATGATATCGTGGCGCCACCGTGCTCCAGGGTAGATGAGCTGTCCTTGCTTTCGCGACTGCATGACCGCGTGAAGCAGCTGGAGCGTGAGTTATCCATGCTCCGCGGTATTGCGGATGTATGGAAGTCGAAGGCGAAAAAAGCCGCCGCCCGAGAGCAATATCTGCTTGGCGAGGTGACGCAGCTAGGCGACCAATTCAAGTGTTAGTTTTCTTGTTCTCATCTTTTCCTTGTAGTTACTCGTAGTTGGTACGTTTGTACTCATGCTGTTGTTGCTGCTTCGTGTAGTTGTCAGCGCGCGTCATCCGCATGAGGAGAAGGATAGAATTGCCATTCGCCTGCATGACCTTACTCAGGAGCAACTTCAAGAGAGTGGATACTTCTGGGTAGATCATGATCGCGGCGATCATGGCGACCTCGCAGGATCGCGTCGTCATGAGTGTCGCTTTTCAAGAAGTCGCAGTCATGCTTGAAGAACATTTATCGGGCGATGTTCCCGCTGGATGATACTCCATCAAGCTTGCTGGCCTTTCTTGCCAAGTTTCAAGATCTGTCCGCGGTTCGCGAATGCGTGAGCCAACAGTTGGTGGCTAGTGCCAATGGTGCGATGCACAGCTGGCGTAGATGCTGCAGCGATTGCGTGCAGGCCGCCCCCACCAGCAGGTTCTACTTGGAATATGGTGCCGCACTACCAGGCGGTGGATCGCCCAGCAGAAGAGATCGTCGACTTCTTTGAGGAACAAACCAACGTTCTCCTGCTGCAGTAGTAGCCTAGTTTGTATCCTGCACATAAGTGTACTTGTGTTGTAAAGTTCGTATAGGTCTTGTAAATAATTTATTATCAAATATGCACAAAGAGCTTTGTTAGCATGGAGTGCGTTGCACTATGCGAGTCCTTTTCGTTAGCCTGGCCATGTTTTATCTCAGTCCCTTGTCAACCTGTCAGGTGCGTTGCAGCTGGATTGAGGTTGTGTTTAAGGGTTTCGATTGATGTACCAGCTACTCAGGATATCGCGTTTTGGTTCGAAGAACAGATGTGTATAGGGTGGCGCAGCCCCCGAGTAGGTAAATTGAAAAAGTAAAGGAGAACACAGAGTTTTGGGGCACTTAGCTTTTATTTATTCGAAGAACAGTGCGAGGTATAATGTGTGGCTAAGTAGCCTTGGCTGAGTAGCCTTATTTGTAATGAAAAGTAACAATGACTAAGGGTAGAAGCGTCGCAGTTGTGCAACATTCCAGGGGTTGGAGTATGCGACTCCTGTCTCTAAATCTTGAAGGCGATAGGCGCCACCTAGGATTACTTCTGTAATCATGTACGGTCCTTCCCAGGGGGACTCGAGCTTGAGATGCCCCTGCTGCTTCAGTCGCGGGACCAGGTCACCTTCGACGAAGGATCTGGGGCGAAGCCTCCTACTGTGGTAGTTGTGCAGGTTCTGGTGGTAGATCGTGGATCTTTCCGCGGCGATTTCCCTTGCCTCGTCAAGGAGGTCGATGGAGTCTTCGAGTGCGAGGGATGACTCTTTCTCGCTGTAAGTGACCACACGCGGCGCCTTGTACCGTACCTCGGCGGGTAGCACTGCTTCAGCTCCGTGCACCATAAAGAATGGCGTGTAGCCCGTGGCGCTATTTGGAGTTGTACGTAGGCTCCAGAGTATGGATTGTAGTTCGTCCGGCCAGCAACCCGTGGCTTGTTCGAGTGGCCGGAGGAGTCGCTTCTTGATGCCGCTGCAGACGAGACCGTTTGCTTTTTCCACCTGACCGTTGGTCTGTGGATGCGCTACTGAGGCGTAGCTAATGTTGATCCCCAAGTTCTCGCAGAATTCTTGGAACTCCTTGGATGTGAAGTTCGTCCCGTTGTCGGTGATGATGTTGTGCGGCACCCCGAAGCGGTAGACGATAGACTCGAAGAACTTGACTGCGATGTGTCCTGATTGGTTGGTCATTGGCATGGCCTCAATCCACTTGGTGAATTTGTCGACTGCGACCAAGAGGTAGATGTAGCCTCCTCGCGAGGACCTTGGAAGTTTGCTGACCATGTCGAGCCCCCATTGTGTGAAGGGCCAGGCCAATGGGATTGGCCGTAGCTCTGCGCCTGGTGCATGTGGCTTGTCCGTGAATCGCTGGCAAGCGTTGCATTTTTGGACTATGTCCTTGGCGTCGCGCATGGCCGTAGGCCAGTAAAATCCAGCTCGTAGAGCTTTGGCAACGAGGGCGCGACTGCCGGCATGGTGCCCGCAGGTCCCTTCGTGGATGTCTAGAAGAACTGCTTTTCCATCGGCGATGGAGATGCATTGTTGGAGTACTCCCGTGATGCTGTGTTTATACAGTTCGCCATTGATAACAGCGAATGCCTTGGATCTACGCGCGATGTGTCGTGCATCTGTCGGATCGTCTGGTAGCCTCTTGTTGAGGAGGTACGTGATGTATGGCTGTGTCCAGGATTGATCGATCATCATGATGCTCATTGGTCCCTCGAGTCCTGTGTCCAGCTCCAAGTCATCGAGTGCCATTGGCTCATTGGGTGGCGTAGCCCCCGAGTCTGTTGCTGTGCTTGTTTTCTTCTCTGCGGCCTTTGGCTTGATGGAGCGTTCGCAGATGCGCTCGAGAAATACCCCAGGTGGTATGGGGGCGTAGGTGGAGTCTATGTTGGCGAGTGCGTCCGCCTCTTCGTTGCTTTCGCGACCTACGTGTCGAGCTCGCAACCGTCGAAGTCTCCTTCGAGTGTGTCGTAGAGGTCGCGGTACGCGATCATGTTGTCGTTCAGTGCGTCACACTCATGCATTGTTTGGTTGACGACCAACTTGGAGTCGCCGTATATGATGAGCCTCTTGGCGCCGCAGGCTTTTTCCATCCTCATCTCGTGCAACAGGGCCTCGCATTCCGCCTCGTTATTTGAGGCTGTGAACTGCATTCGCAGGATATACTTCAGCTTGTCCCCTTGAGGTGATGTCAGTATGACACCTGCGTCTGCTCCGTCTTTCTGCTTGGACCCATCGAAGTGCATTGTCCAGAGGTAGGACATATCTGGCTTGTCCAGGAGCTAGTTCTCCATCCAGTGCACGAGGAAGTCCGGGAGAACTTGTGACTTGATTGCGTCGCGCTTTTCGTACGTGATGTCTCGTGGACACAATTCTATTCCCCAAAGCGTGACTCGTCCCGTGGCGTCGAGGTTATTAAGGATATGCCCCAAGGGGGCGTCGTTGACCACCACGATTGGGTGCTCCTGGAAGTAGTGGCGCAGTCGCCGGGCGGTCATGAAGACACCGTACGCCAGCTTCTGGTAGTGCGGGTACCGCTGTTTTGTTGGAGTGAGGACTTTGCTGAGGTAGTATACTGGGCGTTGTACGCCGTGGACCTTGTTTTCCTCAGCTCGCTCGACGACGAGCACTATGCTGACCACCTGGTTGGTGGCGGAGATATACAGCAACAGTGGTTCCCTTTCTCGTGGGGTCACCAGTACTGGCAAAGTGGATAGCAGGCGCTTGAGGTCTTCGAATGCTTCTTGCGCTTCAGTGGTCCACTCGAATTTTTCAGTTTTGCGGAGGAGCTGGTAGAAGGGCAGCGCCTTTTCGCCCATTCGACTGATGAATCGACTGAGGGCCGCGATTCGTCCAGCCAGCTGCTGGACGCCCCTTATGTTTTTCGGCTTCTCCATGGCCAGTATGGCTTTTATCTTCTTCGGGTTCGCCTCGATTCCCCTCGTGGAGATGAGGTATCCGAGTAGCTACCCAGATGGTACGCCGAAGGCGCATTTGTCCGGATTGAGCTTGATCCGGTAGCGGTCGAGGTTGGCGAAGGTTTCGCGTAAATCGTCGATTAGAGAGGCTATGTCGTCGACATAGACTTGAATGTTGCGACCCAGTTGTTCCTTGAGGCAAGCATGCATGCACCGCTGGTAGGTGGCTCCCGCGTTCTTTAGCCCGAAGGGCATTGTGTTGTAGCAGAACACACCAAAGGGCGTTGTAAACGCTGTTTTCTCTTGATCTTCCTCCTTCATTCGAATTTGATTATAGCCTGAGTAGGCGTCGAGGAAGCAAAGGCGCTCGGATCCCGCGGTGGAATCTTTGGGCAGTGCTTGTTCAGAGAGGTGAAGTCCACGCACATCCATAGGATATCCATGTCCTTTTTCGGTACCAGCACCGTGTTGGCGAGCCAAGTGCTTTCCTTGATCTCGCGTATGAACTTGGCCTCGAGGAGTCTGTTGATCTCCATTCCAACTGCCTTGGCTCTTGCATAACAATTGTTTGCTTGACTGGCCTTGCGTCGGGGTTGACGTTGAATGTGTGCTCGGCAAATTCCCTGGGAACTCCTGGCATGTCCGCGGGACACCAGGCGAAAATTTCCCAGTGCTCACGGAGGAATTCGACGAGCGCGAGTTCCTATGCGGGACTCAAGTTGTTAGCGATGAGGGCCATCTTGGCGTGATCCGATGGGTGGACCTGCACTTTCTTCGTGTGCACCGATGAGTCGAAGGAGAGATCAGGTGAGCTTGGCCGGCTCAAGGGAGGCAGACTGTTGTCTGTCGTCTCCTTTAGTCTCGCGAGTTCCTCTTGCATGCCAAAGGACTAGGAAATTCTGTTGAATTCCCTGTCGCAACTATCAGATCGCTCGAAACTCCCGTTGATCGTGATGAAGCCATGGGGACCTGGCATTTTCATCTGCAGGTAGGCATAGTGGGGCACTACCATGAACCTAGCGAACGCGACGCGCCCGAGGATGCAGTGGTACTGTGAGGGCCAGTCGACGACCTCAAAGTCGATGCGCTCGCACCGAAAGTTTTTAGGCGTGCCGAAGATGACGTCGAGGTTGATTTTGCCCAGGGGGTATACGCCTTTCCCTGGGACGATGCCATGGAACGTTGTGTCCGAGGCCTCTAGGCAAGTTAGGGGGATCCTCATTGCTCGCAAGGTACTTGCGAATATAAGGTTGATGCCACTTCCGCCATCCATGAAGACGCGGCTCATGTCGAAGCCTTTGATTTGCGCCTCGAGTACGAGGGGGCAATGGCCTAGACGGGGTACCTGAGGCGGATGGTCGCGTTTGTCGAAGGTGATGCAGGACTCGCTTCCACTGAGGTACTCAGTGGTGGATGGTGGCGAGTGTGTGGCCAAGTTGACTTGGCGAGTGATGGCCTTCTGCACCCTATTGGAGGGGCGTCCATTTTGGATCATCATGGTGCTAATAGCTCGTGGGTACGGTTCGCCTCCATGGTGCTGGTCCGGTGCAGCTGCATTCGGGGGTGGCCCAGGTGGAGGTGGCGGAGCGCCATGTGCCACGGCGCCTGGAGCGGCTCCGTAGCCTCTTTCGACTGCATTGCGGTTCATCCGAACCAGTCCCTCATGTAGCTTGAGGAACTCGCGGCAGTCCTTGAGAAGATGGCTGGACTTCTTCTTGCCATCATGCTTGTCGATGTAGAAGTGCACCGTACATGGCCCGGACAGTTTATCCTCAATGGAGCTCGCGGGTGCCTCGTCGCAAGTGCGGTGTTGCCACACTTGCGTGGTTTTCCCGGAGTCGCGGTATCCGCTGCTACGGTATCCGCTGTTGCGGTTGTTGTCGCGTCTTTCGGCGTAGCCAGCCGCGACCATGTTGACGTCGTCGCGGTCATCGTAAATGCGCATGCAACGCTTGCCTCGGCGATCGCGTCTGTGCTCGAGCTCCGCCTCCTCGTCGGAATGAACGCGATTCTTCACTAAGTCTTCTCCATCGGCCCACCGATTCGCGATCTCCATCAGGTGGTCAATGGTCTTGGGCTTTGAGCGGCCCAGCTCCTCTCTGAGTTCTAAGCGGCGGACGCCACCGTTGAATGCGTCAATCGCGCGATCCTCCGAGATGTTTTCTGCGGAGTTCTTGATGATGGACCACCTTTGGATGTAGGAGCACAGCGATTCGCCAGATCTTTGCTGGCTCTGGCAGCATCTCAACTCTTCGATTGATGCGTACCGCTTGTATGTGCCCTTAAAGTTGCACACGAAGCTGTAAACCAGCTCGTCCCAACTGCGAATGGATCCGCGTGGGAGGTTGTTGAGCCATGCTCGGGCGGCGCCCTGCAGCTGTAGCTGCAAGGATTGCATGGCCGTGCTTCGACTGCCTCCATGGAGTCTGACAGAGGAGATGTGGTCCTCCAACCAGATCTTTGGGTCCTGTAGGCCATCAAACTTCGGGTTCTCCGACGGGAGTTTAAACCCTTTAGCATTCGCTTCTGCCTAATGGATCTGTTGAAGCATCTGGCACCGCAGAGCTCCACGTCCTCCTCTTCTGAGTCAGTCGACCGAGCACGTCGTGCTCTTGATTTGTCGATCTTGCGCTGCGTGATGTCATCATGTGCGTCATAGTCGTGGTCATGTCGTCGTGAGCGGCAACGTCGAGACAAGTCGTGACTGTCATCGTTGGATGAGGGCGAGGAGTAACGCTTTGCTAGCGCTTTGCCCTTCTTTGGTTCTTGTGTCGGCTCCTTGTCGAGGGCAGCCTCGATTAATCCCAAGCCCATGATCATGGATCGGTGCATGGCGGCTCGGGGGTCCCCAGCTGGTGGTTGGTTGTTCAGGAGGTACATGGTGGCCGCTGTCACCGCAGCCTGTGGCGTCTTGGGGACCACATTGCCCCTGGTGTCGACTGCCATAGAGCCAAAGTCGAGGACCTTTGTGGCCTCTATGCGTTCCTCCTCGGTGAGATGGGCCATCCGAGACTGCCTCTTCTTGGCGAGGTACTCGTTGCCCTTTGAGGAGGATCCTCCGTAGGAGGAGAGTCCAGCACGACGAAGGCTCGACTCGCCTGCCGCCTTTTTGCGCGCCTCGAGTTGCGCAATTGTTTGTACTTGGCGCTTGAATTCTTCCTTCAGGATCCAGTGATAGCCCATCAGCAGCTCCTGCGGGGATCCGAAGGGTAGAGGGGTGCCTCGTAGGGCCTCGCGACAGCAAGCCCATTCTTGCTCATTGAGCTTGATTACGACGCGTTCGCCGGTTTGCTCATTTACTATGGTTGGAGGTTCGACTGCCCCTCCATTGTCAATGGGGACGCGATTGCCACCGTTACCGCCGTTGCCGCCATTGCCACCGTTGCCGCCATTAGGCGGGTCGGTTTTGTTGCCACGATTGCCGCTGTTGTCACGGTTGGCAGAGGTGTCGCCTGCGTTGATGACGGCACACATGAAGTGATTGGGGAAGCTGCTGCTTCCACAACTCTCAGATCCGGAACTGTAGGTTCCATCTTCAGTGGCCAGATCGCTCAGATCGGAGTCGCGACTGTTGTCGCTGACCGTGTTCTCGACTGTTGTCGGGGCGTTGAGCTTGCTGAGGGTGCCGATTGATGGAGGAAACCATGATGCTAGGGCAATCGCCGGTGCTGTCGGCTGATCAGGCATGCGAAGCGTGCCCATCTGACCAACTTGGAAGCGGAAGCTCCCGATCGCCAGGCCGATTCCGTCGCCGATGGACTCGAAGGCCGGGTGAGTGGCTGGCGTGTGGACGATGAAGTCGAACGCGCCAAAGAGCTGGTGAATCTCCGATGTTGCGGAGTTGTAGATCGCGGTTGATGGTGCCAAAGAAGCCGCAACATCAGCACTCCCAATTCCCACAGACGGCGCCAATTGACGAGGGTTTAACTCATCAATGCCCATTGTTATGGACTTGGGTTTTGGAGAAGGAGGGAGCGCTGGAGACATTATCGGCTAACAGACAAGCACACAGGGGACAAAGATTTACCCAGGTTCAGGCCTCGTAGAGGTCCCTACTCCTGCTTGTCTGCTCGTGGAATTATCGAAGGAACCGAAGGTTACAATGGTGCGCAGATGCAATCTGGCGAGAGTTGTGGAAACTAAGGGTTGCGTGTGTCCTCCTCGTCACCCCCTCCTAGCCTTTATATAGATAGGCTAGGTCCCGGGTAGCAGGTCGAGTCGGTTACAATTTAGGGTTTTCCCCTTTGAACTTTCTATCTTTAGCTTCTTCTTGTTCTTCAAGCAATCGAGAGTCCGCAGGTTACTCGAATCCTTCGTTTGGGCCTTGGCGACACCGTGGGCCTATAGGTATTTAGACCATATATACCAAGCTCGAGTACCTGTAGGGTATACCCATGTTAGGGGAAAACTGAGTAGAACTTAAGAACCAAGGGAAAAACTGAGTAGAACTTAAAAACCAAGGGCAAGACTGACAAAGGGATTCAAATAGAAAATAGAAAGAGATTTTAAAAATGGAAAATGCGTCTTTTATACAATAAAGTACATCTTGGCATACATCAAACTATTTGCAATTCAAATATACACCAGTTTGACAATTATTGCCTCATTCAGACAAACTATGTTTTGGGGAGGGATGTTTTGGGAAGAGGCTTGAGTAGAAAGCCATGTACCTTCATAGATAATAGGTGATTTTAGAAGTGGTGATTTTGGTTAAAGCTTGATTTCTATACATTTCTTATGGTGGAAGGTCACATAATGAGACTCCCTGGGTAGATGCCACTATGTTTTGATCTTTTTGAATTTGTTGTGCATAAAATGACTAATTAGCTAGCTATAACCCATTCGTTGACTCGCTGTTGACCAGCCACCGGAGGGTAACTGAGTATATTACACACGACGGTGCTAGTACTGGAGGGAAAAACTGAGTGTAACCAAACTGCCAGTGTTACACTCGAGGGTATAACTAAGCACAACTAAGTCGCCAGGGTTAGACATGAGGAAAAAAACGTGACTCACGGTACGCGTGTCGCGGTGCACGGGGCGGTAGCAGACACGTCTGGTCGTGCACGGTGCAGTAGCATATGCGGTGCACGGTGGTTCAACGAACTCTTCTCCTTTATAGAGGCCTCCTCACTCCTCACTCTCCCTCCTCACTCACTCGCTCACTGTCCCATCACCTTCTTCAAACCCCCAAGAAAACCCCAATCACGCCAACAATGGAGAAGAATGGCGTGGTGGCCATCATCACCTCCAAGGCCGCCTATGAGGAGGCCCCCGTCCCCGTATAGGCCCTCGTCGAGCCATTGAAGGCATCCACCATCCCCATCTAGACCCCCGTCTCCGCTTCCACTGTAGCCACCGGCGAGGAGGCCCCCACCAGTCTCGGGCAGATCCCGCTCGGCTGGGACCCCTACAAGGAGGATGATTACATCAGGCCGGAGAACCCCTACGACACCAGCATCGCCGATCCATGGTCGGAGTTAACTAGGGTTTTCTCCCATTCCCTTGTTCTTACCCCATTCCCATTGTTGGATGCTAGATCGTATTTTGATGAATCCCTCTGTTTGTATGTTAATCCTATTTTTTTTGTCCTCCGAGTTGCAGTTAAGGGATTCCCTAGTTAGGACTAGCGCGATCTGTAGTTGGGATCAGTATTCAATTTGGTTTGAGATATGGGGATTGGGGAATAATCAGGGGAGCTCAATCAGTTAATTTATGCAAATAATCAATCCCGATACTCAAGGTGTCTCAATCATGTCCTTATTACACTCTACTGTTTTTTCCAACAGGAGGATAGCAGCGGCGTCTTCAGCGACGACGAGTCTAAGGACACCAAGACTCGTCAGGTGCTGAGGAGGCTGAAGTCCGGCTAGTACGACAACTTCTTCACTGGCGGCGTCTATAGATGCCCCTTATGCACCACCAGGAGGCTCCGCGCCACCGACTTCAACTCCCTCGTGAGCATGCTAAGGACGTGAGGACCCGCGGCGAGTCTGTGAACGTCCACATCTTTAGAGCCAAGCACCAGGCGCGCGGTCTTCACCTCCACAACCTCCAGAAGGTGGCCATCGAGGAGGGTCGCATGCCCCGATCAAGCCAAGGGCGCCTAAGGTCAAGGGACTGGGCAGCAAGAAGTGGAGGAGGCGCCAGAGGGAGGAGGCGGAGGCCATGAGGGGCCACTGATCTTCTGCTGCTGCTATAAAGAAGCTTCTTTTGTCTTGTCTGTGTTGAACTTGTTCGCTGCTGCTGCTGAGCAGCCTAATTGTCGAACCTTGTTAAGTACCGTACTATATATCCTATATTAGCTATTTATCTACATCAGCTCTGTTTACTAAATTTATTTATGTTGCTGGTTAGATTTGCTACTCTAGATTTGTTACCAGATTGGGGGAAAACGAGGGCCAAAAGGAACAATGAATGAAGAGAGAAGCTGCTCTAGATTCGCTACCTTTTTTGGCAAAAAAAACTAAACTGTTAGCAAGAGAGTGGGGAAAAGGTGCTCTTAAAAAGGCCAATCATAAAAATAACAAAAAAAACTTCCAATTTAGGTGACAGGGCGCACGTAACCACCAAATGCGCCCCACATGGTCCCACATCATGTCCCCCATAACGCTTTCCCAAGAAACCGGCCCCACGCAGTCCCACATGGCACGACCCCACACGTCAGCATAACACGTTCCTAGCCAAATGGCCCCACGTGGTCCTAGACCGCGTGGCCCCACACGTCAGCCAACGGTCAACCGAACAGCAGCTATCGTCCGAGCTCTTTGATGCATTTCCGAGAAGGAGAGGGACAAAAGTGAGGAAAAGTTAAGCGGCTGAGGAAAACTGAGTACAATTAACAAACCAATGGCACAAAAATCAAAATCCCTATTTTATATTATGGTTTAATCGGTGGATGGAGATAGATCAGGGTTGAAGATGCAACTGCATATCATATGGGATAAAGGATAAAAATAAGCACATTCATGTGTAAGGTTCCAATAGAGATAATCTTTTGTGGGAAACACATCCTAATATACTAGATCCCCTGAGAGACCACAGGCATAACAATAGTCTTTTGATCCAACCGAGTGTACCATGAAGCACCGGGTTACAAACTATTATTAAGTGCAAAACACGGATCAAAGCATTAAGTGGTGATGTTTGTTGTGATCCCAAATGGGTTGCTAAGAGAAGACCGTACTACCCTTGTTGTCACTAAGGTTCCTATGAGATTTCCGCTAGCCAAGCATATCACCTCAAGCCTTGATCAATCTCCGGGATCTTCGATACCTACAAGTCCAAAGATCGAGGCAAGAGATAAAGAAACAAATGATACAAATCTTCCTTACAAACCAATACACAATTCTCCCATAGATTAGATACACATAAACGCTATGACGTTTCTCCCCAACCCGTAGCCCATGAGGACTACTCACTCATAGCAATAAGATCAAGGATAGAAAACATTGTTCAATATTTAGATTGAAAGAAAATATTCTTACAATGGTGGCCGAATCACAAGGAGATCTAAAGTACAAAGCAATGGCTATGGCTAATGGAGGGGATGGACGAACAATGGCGTGGATCTCCTTTGGTGGTGTTGTGATGCAATCTGAGAATGGCGGCTCTCTGTGCGGCGGTAGGGGCCTCTAAATATATAGGCGTCTTCACGAGTATTGTAGGGTTTGATGAGAAAAAGCCACCGCCACCCCGTACAGTCGGGCGGTACGGGTGGGGTGCGTCCGTACCAGTGGTCATCACATAGGATGGCGCCTAGCTTCAGCTCTAGGAATACTTGGTCGTCAATACTTACTCAAATTCATCATTTATGACTCCAGATTTCGCCATAAAAGTGTGATTTCCTGCACAAAATAAATCAAAGGAAGGATTTGCATATATTTGCAATAATTAGTCATTAGTGGCAAATCAAGAGAGAATAATGTCAATTGCTTGACGAAAAACAATGTTTAAACGTAGAAAAAGATGGTGTTTTTTGGAGCCATCAGCCTCAAGATCTAGGCCCAGCTGCCCTAGATCTAAGCTCCACATGTGCTACCACTAGGAGTGGAGCAACCCCTCCCTCCCACACACCCGCTACCACTAGGACCTGTCGCCGACCACACTCCCTAGTCAAGGCCCTCTTGGCCCAGATCAGGCCCATTCAAGACAAGATGATATGGCTAGAGCCTCCCCTGTCCTGCCACATGGCCATGGGCCGCCATCACTTACCTTCACTGTGCATGTCTACTGCCATACCCATCACCAACCGGGTCGTGTTTCCCTCTGGTGACCCGGTCCCGTGCCGCTTCAAGCTCTCGATGCTCGGGCTTTGAGGCGGCGAGGAGGGGAAGAATGTGGGGAGGGGCTAGAGGAAGCGGCGACAAGGGGGATGCCTATCACTCACGGGAGTGATGTGAGAGTGGATATGTTTTTCCCACAACAACATCGTTGCAACTACGGAGCACCGCAACCACATAGGATTCTCTCAGCAACCTACCACTACAAGAAAAGTTTCTTTCCGCAACGACTTGGCCCGACGGTCATCGTAGAAGGCGCGTCTTCCGCGACGAAATTCTCGGCTGGGCCGTGGCCGATGGAAAACTTTTTTCCGGTTTCGCGGCCCTCTACCATGACATGTCTGCTAAAAACATGGAGGAAGCTCGGCCAACACGTGGTAGAAGCAAGATTTTCGTTTCCTCGCGCGATGTTTACTCGCCGAAGTCTTTTGAGGCGTGCGGGTCCCAGACATCAGTGTCTCTAGCGGACCATACTTTTTGGTCGCGCCTCCCTGATTTGAACTCGACAACATTGCTCGATGCGTCTGTCGTTTAATCAGGCTGCTAGGGCCCACATGTCAGCCTCTCATTAGAAGGATCATGTGTATGATGGAACTTTTTCCTTCGCTCGCGCTACCCTGTTCTGAAGTTGATAGCTCTGCTCGATGCATCTACCATTTAATCAACCTCCTGGGACCCACATGTCATCCTCTCATTAGAATAAATGTGTGTATAATGGAATTTTTTTCCCTTGGCTATTGCCTCCCTGATTTCAACTCGATAATATTGCTCGATCTATCTGCCGTCTATTCACGTTGTTGGGTCCTCCATGTCAGCCTCACATTAAAAGAATCATGTGTATGGTAGAATTTTTTTTCTTCGCTCGCGCTACCCTGTTCCGAACTTGATAGCGCTGCTCGATGCATCTACCGTTTAATCAAACTCCTGGACCCCACATGTCATCCTATCATTAGAAGAAACATGTGTATGATAGAATTTTTTCCCTCGGTCGCTCCTCCATGTTCCGAACTTGATAGCATTGCTCGCTGCATCTACCATTTAATCATGATGCAGGGCCCCACATGTCATCCACTTATTAGAAGAAACGTGTGTATGATGGAATTTTTGTTGTGTTTCCATGCTGTTAGGTATCCCATGTGAGCCTCTCATTAGAAAAAATATGTGCATGTTGTACTTTTTTCTCGCTCGCGCCTCCCTGTTTCAAACTTGGCAACGTCGCTCGAGGCAGAACCTGTATAAGACCACGCTACTAGGTCCCACATGCCGGTCTCTCTGTAAATCAAACTTGCGTATGATGGACTTTTTTTCGGCCGCGTCCACTGTTTTGACCTTGGCAATGTTGCGCGATATGGCAGTCGTGTATCGTCCTCCTGTTTAGGCCCCCATGTCAGTCTCTCTAGTATGTTCTAGCTTGTGGGTCCTAGATGCAACCTCGTATGTTTTGGCAGGTGGGTTCCCGATCCCAGCCTCTCTGTACAAGTATTTAACTTTTTTTCAAACCCGACCATTAAACTCGAGGGATGCTGCAGGCTGGTGGGTCCATGATGTCAGCCTCTCCATAAAGCAATATTGCTAGAAGAAAAAATATAAACCTAAGATAATTTTATGTCAAGCACAGAGAATCGAACTCAAGACTTCAAAATACATATAAACCATGTGCGTTGCCACTACGACAAACAAATAAGATGAACATTCTCATTAAAAAGCTTTATAGTACCTATAACTTATATATTAGCCTTCTTAAAAAGATTTTATGTGTCCATGTTATCTCTCTTATTAAAATAAAAGGGAAGCGATACTAGCATCTCAATTTATTAAATGCGAGATAATGGAATAGTTTCTTAAAAACATGGGTAGCCGGGTTTTTTGCTTTTGTTTTAAAGGGAAATTTCAAAAATGCTGAATTAAACATTTTGGGTTATTCTACATCTACTATACTCAATGGGCTATACTCCATGCACTATTCTCCATGGGCTCCTTGATAAATATTTAAATGGGCTATCGTCAACAAGTCCCATGACCCCTACAAGGCCGAATTAAATTGTTCTGGGCTAAAGAGAGGTTGAATAGGCTAGATTTTACCTCCTCTTTAGTAAAATTTGCATTATGCTGTGGCTTGGCCAAATTTGGAACACAGACCTCACTATATGAGGAAAAAAGTGATAATTATTTTGACATATATTCGTGTAAAAAATATCTAAAGAACAAGGGACACAGACCGCGTGCGCCAAAATTGGACTGGTATCCAATGATTTCACTTGGTACCCTCTCATTTCTGTCCAAAACACATCCAATGGTTCTGATGACACACATGCAAAAGCTCTAGTGCAAGAAGCCCCGCAGAAGCGATAGAACTTTTTTACAAATTCAAGAGAATTTGAAAGATCCAGTAGTACAGAATAAGACAGAAAAAATATCGACAGATTCCTAGTTTATATTCAACAGCACTTGACCGATTCTACAGCATTCCAAAGTGACTGTTTCAGCTATACAGACACTGAAACTCAATAGCAGTACAAAGAGAACCTGTTCATGTTTTAGCTCTAAAAACCTTGTCGCACGATCAGTTTGCCCTTTTCTCCAAACACACTCGATCATTGGAGCAAGCATAACTGACGATCAAGTATGTTATTGTATGCATACCTCCTCTTCACATCAATACCAGTGTGATCCCCATATATGCATCCCAAAATACCCAACCTCATCTAGATTGTGACAAAGCCAAGTTTAAAAAGGAAAGCAAGACCATCTACTACACTTGATCTAAACAAGTACCAGTACATCAGTATTAGTTCTAGAAAATACCTTAGTAATAGTAATGACATAACACTTGACAGATTGAGTAGCATTTGAAGATTGAGAAGTACATAATAAGACATAAAAAATATCTACAGATTCCTAGTTCATATTCAGCACCACTTGATAGATTCAGCAGCATTTCAAAGTGACCGATTCAGCAGTACAGACAATGGCCAAAAGAAATGACAGATTCAGCAATGCAGACATTGAAATTCAGTAGTTGTAGCCAGGCCATGACTCAAAAGGAAAGAGAGTCCATATTTAGCACTCGATCGGTCGATCTGAACAAGTACCAGTACATATGTATTACTACAAAATAGATTAGCAGTAGCAAGTTAAGACCTCCATACAAAAAATATTCGGCATAACACAATAGAGTGTCAAGTGCTAGCCGGGTAGCGCTTTCTTTTCTGCCTGTTACGCTTTCCTTGTCACACCGTCGCCTGTGGGCCCACTATGTCAGCAGCGTACATCGGAAATAGGTATACATTACCGCAAACTTGTTCCACCTCTCCCCATACAAATTGAATCTATCACCAACATAAAGTAGTAATTAATTAGTACGACGTTATATATCTTAACATTGGGATCATCACAAAGAATATTTAGATGTTTTATCTCACTTTTGAAACTTGTCGATGCAATACTCCTAATCCACAGGGAATTCCAACAAACGGTTCATAAGCTTCCAGGTAATACCACGGCTGTGACAGGTACGACCTGAGCCCTTTTAGGGTGACTTCGGTCGACGATGACCTTCTCGTCAGCTTAGATGTCGCCACCATTTCGACCGCATGGAGCTCCTGCTTGTACCGCGGCAATTCGCACACCCCTGAACTGACAAACCTGGGGGATATGACAATGTTCGTGTTGTGGCCATCAATCTGGGTGACGAACACGGTGCCCTCTTTCCCGACGACGATGATATCCACTCTCCGTGAGCCTCTTGTGGGCATCGGCTTAGACGGCTCCTAGTGTTTGTGGCTATTGGGCATTATGGGCGCAGTCCTCAAGTGGGTAATTCGGAGGTGGCGGACGAGCTCTACCATAGGTGTTAGCTCTACCGACAAGGTGATGAACTCGCATCCAGGCTCCGTGCAGACTTGCTGGCCGTGAAAGCACCAGATTAGGTGGTCGTAGACGTTGTTGTAGGGGATGAATGTCCCGCAGTGGTCGTTGGGGCATCTGCTACCTTTTCTTCCCGCGACTTGGTGGCACAGCTCCTTGGAGCATGCGGCCAACCGAGCAACACTGGTAGTGTCCAGACGCATAGTGATTTCATTGAAAACGTCGTTGTTGGCCTTGCTCCAGACGCTGTGCAGTGGGTTGTGCGTCGATTGCGACATCGGGATGGATTGGGGGAAGAGGTCAGACCAGAGTATGACTATCGAGGGACTTTTGGAGAGGGGTGGTGCGGCCTGCAAGATCTGATGCAGCGGGCGAGATGGCGAGGAAAATGTGCAAAGCGCGCACTAGAGGCAATCCCAAATGCAGGGTCAGGCGGCATTAGCGAGTGGGGATAAAAACAGCCGAGATGGGGAAGATGGGATGGCTCTTTGAACGAGTTTTTTTGCAAGGCCTCTGGAGCTGCATCTAGGACGCCGATTAGCTTGGCTGGCACGCTGCAGTGCACTAAATTAACCATCTGAAATCCTGGCGCATTTTATAGATAGGTCGGCACGCTGTTGTGCGCTAAATTAACCATGTCACAACCTGGGCCATTACAGCTAGGACAGCATGCTGTCGTGTACACCGACTAGAGTTACTATTGTTGTCATGTTTGACCAGATGATGTTTATTTATAGGTTTTATTTTCCTAAAAAATAGTACTCCTACCTAGTAGTAATACACTTGTACCAGTACAATATTTATTACTACTAGTAGTAGAGTACAACGAACAATCATCTCGTTAGTTCCACTGCATACAGGAGTTGTACTACACCTACACACTTGATTGTTAGGTACACCAACACACCACAACTCTTGTATGCGGCAGAACTAACAAGATGATTGTTTAGTTTGCTAAAAAGGATTATACTATGGAATAGGAGGTAGTACAATACTAGCAGTAGTACACTAGATGTTTGTTTTGTAGTTTTGCTGCAAACATAGTACAGTAAATACCTCCACATTGGAGCCTAGCACGATCAAGTACCATAGTGTTCCAACACGATGCATGATAACAGAAGGTGTTCAAGCACCTCTTTACAGAATAGTTATAATTAGAAGTGAACAATCACTACATTAATACACCTACGATATAGTAAATTGTCCATCAAATGATGGGTGATAACCTGCACATCTGATCAGCTTCTCGCAGTTATCATGATCAAATACTATCACCTTAAAGGAAGTGGTGGCAAGCTTCTTGAATACCAGAAAGTATCCTACCTTCAAGCCATGTGCTTTGACAAAATCTAGACATCCTTCGTTAAGGATTACCTTGCCATCTTGCTTCTTCATCTCGACGTCCTAGCTGCAGGCTTTGCATATCTTCAGCTTGATGGCTTTTGGATACCCACTGCCAAACGTTGGCAAAAAGGAGCTGGGTATTCTCCGCACGTCTAACCCTCCCGGTATTAACAACATCTTGCAGAACTCGTCACAGGTGTTCTCCACGTGGGTGTTCCTGGCTCGCCCCTCCATCCAGACTGCACATGGCTCTCTTGTCTTCTTCGATGATGAGTCTATCTAAGCTTGAGCTTCTTGCCCGAACACTGCAAAAAAATCATGTGGACAGATAATGTCTCTACCAGCTAGCAATAATTGTGAAATAGTACAGCATTAGATAATAGAGTACAATACAAGATCAGCTAAGAAAGTAAAGTGGAGCAATTTTCTTATCGAAGTACACAGATTAAAGTCTTAACTCTAGCTAGCATGAACGTCGGTTATATTAGTACTACTTCCAAGGTCTAGGCATCACATTAGTGCAGTTCTTTATCAAGCAGTACACATACCGAACACCCAGGAACAGACAAACGGACGAACAGGATGAGCTTTATCTACTGCCGATGCTAGAGATGCATACATATACTCGAAATTTTGGCAAAAATCAGGGTAGGGCAGCAGCTGCCCTAACTTGCCCAAATTAAAGGGATCTCCGCCCATGAGAGCAATCTAAAGCAAAACATGGAGAGTGGCCTCCCAAATCATCATCAACTATGGATCAATCAATACAAAATTTGAACTTATTATTACAGTTCACCGTAGATCTAGCCCTAGAACTAGCTTGCATGTGTAAAACTGAATTGTAGTATACAAACAGGTTAAATGCACTAGATGAGAACTATACTCAACACCAACCAATGTTAACCAAGCGCTAATAAAAGCTTGACCACATCTCATCATCAAGATCAAGGGTTTCGAGGATTATGTACATACCGCACTGCCACCGCAATGTCTGAGGGATGGGACAACTCTATAGATGAGGTTGAAGGGCCCACCACCCACAGCCAACCCACCTAAGACGAGTAAGTTGCAGCGGTGGTGGTTGTCAATGGAGGGAAGCGCAATGGTGATTAAGGAGTGCTGTGTGAGAGAGGGTTGGGGCTGGTGAGGGAATAAATATGGTGAGGTTAGACGAATATTGTGGATAAAGCAAACCTTGCCACCAATACAGTACTAGTAATTGTCATGCAAAAATTAATAGCCTAGAAAATTGGGCACGGCATCTTGAGTTCTTGAATAGGGAAACATCAAACACATACTATGAAAGTATATTATTACGTACATGGTGTCTAGTACAAGAAATAGTGGAAATGATGTTGCAAGTATTGATACTACAATACAGTATGAAAGTATATTATTACGTACATGGTGCCTAGTACAAGCAATAATGGAAATGATATTGCAAGTATGGATACTACAATACAGTATGAAAGTACTACGTACATAGTACTGTACATTACATGGTGACAAGTACTAGCTACAAAAATGATGTTGTGAGTGCTCATAATCAGCTTTTCGGTATTTTGGTCAAACTTTAGATAGTTCTAATGAGGCAGGATTGGCACGAACCACATTGGTGCCTCGAACATTTTCTCCCTATGTTCCGCTCTAGTGTAGTTAAGTGATGAACCTATGCCAGCCCCACGCATTGACGTGCATGCGGCTCCAATCTGGAACTGGTTGTGGGCGATGTTGGCAGCGCACGTGTGTAGCAAACACACACTCTCCTCTGAACACTGGCAGAGCTTTGTCAACATCGGCAGCACCAGGTTCGGGGTTTGTAGGGGGCTCGAGGATGAATGGATTGTTGATTCCTATAAACACTGACCTCCCTTCAAGGTTATCCCTTCTGATCCAGTCCGGTGCTACAGGGTCATCGAAATTAAGGGCCCTCTGGAAAACGTGGCAGCGTAGCGAAGGATAAGAGAACAGTTCTCTACCCATGTATGATATAGGATTACCATGGCTGCTAGTTTATGCACCCCTGGTGTGAATCCACAGGATATCCCAGCCAAGCTCTACCAAGTACCAGCTGCGTAATGCAATATCTTTAGCCTCAGCATCGTCACCTGCTTGGATGTTTGCCGGCTCTTCAATTACTGGAGCATGTATGACAAGCTGGCCTGCAAGTATACCTGTGAGTGCATTTTGGTTAGCAAAAGTATCACGAACAATGTAGTTGTAAGTAATTTATAAATTTTACTTTTAAATAGCAGGACTCACTCCACTTGTTTGGTTCCCAAACAAGAACATCTCCTCGCGGTTCTGTCACCATGTATATGCGATCAATAGAACCACTGATTAGACACGTGGCAATGGCATCAACATACATTGCTGGTGCAAGATAGTCGTTTCGAAGGATAAGTCAGTCCCTATCACAAGGAAAATCTATGGTACCAATGAATTTGTCAAACACCGCCATCGCGTTGTAGTGCCATTGGTTGTCAAATCTGTACGGTTTCTTTGCTATTTGTATCTTCAGCAGCTCGATATTCACGTTCTTGTAGAGGTAAGTACATGGGGGGCTAGGGAAACACTAGTTACCCGATGGATAAATATCAACACACTGCACACGTGGAAGCTCGATATGTGCCATACTGTTAACGTTTTGGAGGTACCAGCGCCCCGGGTGCTTTACAATCGCAATCCATTCTCTGTTGGCACCAACCAAGCGACCCTTGTTTTCAAATCCTTCATCATCCCATGTTCCGGGTATCTCATCATCAACTGGTACAAATGCTTCTACTGTTAGATTGTCTAGTGGCATCAGCAACATGTCAATGCCCTGCAATAGATTTTCTTCATATCTAGGGGCATGCAAGGTATTTGACAAAGGGGGGAGTGCTAGCTAGCTTTGCGGAAAAACTACTCTCTGAAAGATGCAGAAACATGATGAATAAATCATGAATGCATGCAGACAAACACACCAAGGAATAAGGTCTTTTTTGCATTAAAGAGAAAGTGTAGGAATAGTTAAGTTTCCTATGCTGGCACTGTTCAGAGGAGTGGACCAGAGGAAAAAATGCAGGCAATTTTCCTATGATTGATTAAAAAGATTAGGGGCCTCTTTCGATCAATGGTTTTTAAAAAACGTAGGAATAGGAAAAACACAGGATTGACATGGTAGGTACAGTAAATTCATATTAGGAATTAAAAACGCAGGAATTTTGTAACGGGTGTCTTTGGATGGTGAATAGGAAACAAACACAGGAGTTTTGCAGGAATATAGTGTGAGCGCATTGGACTTCTCAAAGGAGAAATAGAATGAGTTGGAGCTCATGTTTAGATTCTTATGAAATGGAGGGCATAGGAACTAAGAAGTGACTCCATAGGAATTTGATATCTTCCAAAATACTATGGGTTAGAATCCTCCAAAACTCATATGCAATTCTTCATATCCAACTTGGACCTCATTTTCTAATTCCTACGCGTGCAAAGAACAAGAATGAGGTCCCAAGAGACACGATAACATCATAAATATACTCTCCCATGAGGTTTGACTTTGATTTTACCATGTTTTAAAGTAATCCTATGTTTTCGTATTCATGTAAACCAAAAAGGCAACTTTTTACAGAAATCTTGTGTTTGTAAAACGCATGAAACTTAAAATATAACGCTAGCCTTGATTGTCCAATACACCTTTCATTGCAGGTATCAACAATCCTAGTCGTTCTTGTGTTTTCAGATTGGTATGTTTGGAGGAGAGGGGGGACACTGAAGCAAAAGTCTTGGGCCTCTTTCGATCACAGGATTGAGAACATAGGAATTTCACAGGTTTGCCAGTGAAAAACAAGCGATTATAAAACGTAGGGAAACTACCTACGTGAATGGCACGATGAGAGATGAGCCTCAAGTAGATGTTCCAATTCCTAGCGGATTTAAGCATGGGTGGGGGTTGCAGTTCAAAAGAATTTGTGTACCATGATTCCTTTGATCCAAATGCAATCCATAGGAAAGAATTTAAGGATTCGAGTCCTACAAAAATCATGCGAAACTGATTTTTACCTGCTCGTCATGGTCTAGTGGCCATGTCTATGGGTCAGAGTGAAGTAGGAAGGGCAAACCAAATGGGAGACCAGGATCTTCCGCAATCCCTCGATGCATGATAACCATGCCGTGAGCCAGGCGAGTGGTGCTAAGAAGATCGGCACGACCAGTGATATTGCTCAGCGGTCCATAGTGGAGGTTGCCAAATCCGATTGCCTGGCTGTAGCACTCAGATATCTTACGCTTCATCGCTCCAGATGTCCTTCCGTGGAAGAGTACTGCGGAAGATTAGTCGGGATGGGTTGGCGGTTTCTACCTTTTTGCAAGGGTGGAGAGGGGCTACGATGGTGCACAAGTGGCCAGAGCGGCAAAGGAAGACGATGAGGGGCGCGGGGTGGTTCTCCTCCAGTTGTCGGATTGACTACTCCGACCCGGTATATTAGGGCAAAACTAACGCGGGATATTAACATAGACGCTTATGCAAAAAAGGAATAATAACATAAAATTAGATATATTTCTTAAATGCTCCAGCCCGCAATGTTGGCCCCTAGTTTGAGGCGCTACTACTTTTTTCCAGTAGGTAGCTAGCGATAGCAAATCACACCGTGCCGAAGAAACAAAGTTTGAAATGTCCTCAAATTTTCTTTGCATGTGGGGATGGTGATGCCGCACTGAAGGAGAGAGAAAACACAATTTGTTTTGAATGCATATATACTACTCCCCCTGATCCATATAATGTTCACAAATTTATCTAGATTAGAATGTATATAGTCATGTTTTCGTGCTTGATTTATCTAATGGTTGGAAAATCCGAGTGGCAACATTGTTACCATGACATGATTCACCCATTTACTCCCAAATATGGGAACATCATGGAAGGTGGGAGTACAATTTACATCAATGACCTAAAAATGGAGAAATTTACATAGAGGTCCTTACATTTAGCATGAAGCATCCTAAAATTAAGCAAGGGAAATAGTCGGGTCTGGCTCCTTCTCGAGAGAGCAGAGACATACTCTTCATACTACTTTCTCTTTGTTTGTTTTCAAAATATATGGCCAAATTTGGTGGCATGAAAATTCCTGGACATGGGATCATCATCAGCACAAAGTATGATGTAGATATGGCCATGACCTTGGTCGTTCATCTTGAAATCCAAAAATGTTCATACTCATCGACAACTAATAAAATTAAATACGTTTAAATTTTACCACTTGCTTTTAGGTTTGAATTTTACATGTAATGATGGAGGGATTACATTTTAAATCAAGGACCTAAAAAGGTGAAATTTTATCGAGGTCCATACATTTAGCATGAAGCACCCTAAAATTAAGCAGGAAAAACAGTCATGTTTTGCTTCTTCTCGAGAGAAAAGCTGATCGAGTCATACTCTTCATACTACTTCCTCTTTGTTTGTTTTCAAACTATGGACAAATTTGGCGGCTTGCAAATTCTTGGATATGGGATCATGAATCATCAGCATAAAGTATGATGTAGATATGGCCATGACCTTGGTCATTCGTCTTGAAATCCAAGAATATTCATACTTATCGACAACTAATAATCTTAAATACGTTTAAATTTTTACAGTTGCTTTTAGGTTCGAATTTTACACGTACAGATGGTGGGAGTATAGTTTATATCAAGGACGTAAAAAGGTAAAATTACATCGAGATCCATACATTTAGCACGAAGCACCCTAAAATTAAGCAGGAAAGACAGTCATGTTTTGCTCCTTCTCGAGAGAAAAGTTGATCGAGTCATACTCTTCATACTACTTTCTCTTCATTTGTTTTCAAAATATGGCCAAATTTGGCCACATGCAAATTCTTGGATATGGGATCAGGAATCATCAGCATAAAGTATGATGTAGATATGTCCATGATCTTAGTCGTTCGTCTTGAAATCCAAGAATGTTCATACTCATCGACAACTGATAATCTTAAATACGTTTAAATTTTGCCACTTGCTTTTAGGTTCGAATTTTACACGTATGAATGGTGGGAGTATATTTTACACCAAGAACCTAAAAAGGGTAAAATTACATCGAGGTCCATACATTTAGCACAAAGCACCCTAAAATCAAGTAGGGAAAATAGTCATGTTTTTCTCCTTCTTGTGAGAGAAGCTGATCGAGCCATACTCTTCATACTACTTCCTCTTTGTTTGTTTTCAAAATATGGCCAAATTTGGGGGCATACAAATTCTTGGATATGGGATCACGAATCATCGGCATAAAGTATGATGTAGATATGGCCATGACCTTGGTCGTTTGGCTTGAAATCCAAGAATGATCATACTCATCGACAAATAATATTCCTAAATATGTTTAAATTTTACAACTTGCTTTTAGGTTCGAATTTTACACGGACAGTCGGAGTACATTTTACATCAAGGACCTAAAAAGGTAAAATTACATCGAGATCCATACATTTAGCACAAAGAACCCTAAAATTAAGCAGGGAAAACAGTCATGTTTTTCTCCTGCTAGAGAGAGAAGTTAACCGAGCCATACTCTTCATACTACTTCCTCTTCGTTTATTTTCAAAATATGGCCAAATTTGGCGGCATGCAAATTCTTCGCTATGGGATCATGAATCATCAGCATAAAGTATGATTTGGATATGTATAACCCTGGTCGTTCTGCTTGAAATGCAAGAATTTTCATATCCATTAACAACTAATAAGCTTAATTATGTTTAAATTTTACCACTTGCTTTTATGTTCAAATTTTACACGGATGGTGGGAGTATATTTTACAGCAAGGACCTAAAAAAAGGTAAAATTACATCAAGGTCTATACATTTAATTACCACGGAGCACCCTAACATTAAGCAGGGAAAACGGTCGGGTTCGGCTCCTTCTCGAGAGTAGTTGGTCGAGCCATACTCTTCGTACTACTTCCCTCTTTGTTTGTTTTCAAAATATGGCCCAATTTGGTGGCATGAAATTCTTGGATATGGGATCGTGAATCATTTATGTAAAGTATGATGTAGATATGGCCATGACCTTGGCCGTTC
The DNA here is from genome assembly GCA_023614405.1 of Avena insularis. NCBI lineage: Eukaryota > Viridiplantae > Streptophyta > Magnoliopsida > Poales > Poaceae > Avena > Avena insularis. The sequence continues at coordinate 178,984,302 of CM042692.1, read as the reverse complement.
GGCTTGAAATCCAAGAACGTTCATACTCATCGATAACTAATAATCTTAAATACGTTTAAATATTACCACTTTCTTTTAGGTTAGAATTTTACAAGGATGGTGCGAGTACATTTTACATCAAGGACCTAAAAAGGTAAAATTACATCGACGTCCATACATTTATGTCTGAAAACTTGTCTTGTGGTATTCAGATCCATATTCTTCGGAGTTTCTTTACGTAAAAGAATAATCTTGTCATCACTCGAAAAATTGAGAATTAAATATTCTTTCGTGATAGTTGGAAACTAACACTGATGACATTGTTTACTACATGAAGATGCACCCATCTACCTTTAAAAATACATTTAATTCAATAGCAATCAATTTCCCTTACTTGTGTACATGCTAAGAATGGAAAAGAAGATCTAACGATTACCAATGTTTGGATTTGCCGGTCTTGATCCAACGGTCAATGTTCTAAGTTATCTGTACACTATACATTGGTATGGTATGGTATTGTAAGAGATAAGACAAGAGAAAGATAAGATAAGACGTACTGTGAATGGCTGATCTTTTGAGTAACCTTACCTCCCGATGTTTTAAAAGCAAGTTAAAATTTCGAAAACCGGAAAAGTTTGATTTTTTTGCCGCCAAGGACCAAAGTGGTTTCCTTCCTATGTACTCCTCGTCCCTACTCCACACCAACGCAGCTCCCGAACATGCTAGAGACATAGAGCCACTGTACCAAGGCACACGTACGCAGCACCACGCTGTGGACCAGGGAGAGATCAGCAGGGCTGGTGCGCGATGGGAAACGGGAGGAGAGAGGGAGGATGGATGGTGAGAGGCAGCGAAGGAGATAGAAAACACACAATTTATTTTGCGTGCATAGGTCCTGAAATTTACAACTAGTAGAGTGGCCGCAGGAGTACCTCGTGTCAGGAACCCATCATAACTTTCCTCTTACATCAAACCGCCTTCAACTCCTCTTCGCTACTACCCTCTTACCCTGCCTACGTTTTATTCTCTCGGTATATACATCGCGTGGACATAGGTGAGCATATGTCTAAGAAAAGAATGAGTACTACTATACTAGTGTACTACTAATATACTATTTGCTTTTTCCTTAATAAGGGCATCAGCAATGTGTACAAAAGCACACCTTAAGGCCTAGTATGTGGCATCCGCTAAGGTTCACCATATACATTGTGGAGAAAATAAATTTTGTATCTTTAAGCCTAAGGTGCACCTCAAGCTTGTGGGTTTACCATAGAGAATAGAAAAATCATTTCCCCTCTCTCCCTATTTCATGTGATCGTTTTCAAAAGGTGTTCAAAATTTTCATGATGCAAAATCTTAGCTAGAAGTCGAACCACTCGTCAAAACTCTCTCTGGTTTCTGATATATTAATTAACCGCTCGATGGGTACCTCCAAAAGCTTTTTTCATAAAAATTTTAAAGAAATCTACAATTTATTACTTGTAGTTCAAGTTTGACCTAATTTCATTAAATTCAAGAGCAATCTCGCACTTAGTTGTAGCTCAAGTTTGACATAATTTCATTAAACTGTCAAGATGCAAAATCTTAGCAAGAAGATGAACCTAACGTCATAACTCTTTGTGGTTTCTAATAGTATATTAATTGACTCCCCCTATTGGGTTTGTAGCATAGAAAACAAAAAAAATCCTACGATGGGAACTATACACCAAGATCTATCTAGTAGATACAAGCAACAGGTGGATATATATCCATGGAGAACTTAACTTCGAAGAAAACAAAGCTTTGTTAACAAGTTGGAACTCGTGGATGATGTAGTCGAACGCTTGTCGATCTCAAGATCATGTGGAAGTCCTAGCGCCGCAAATCAGCAGCGCATCCATCCTCGCACACACGTTCAGGCCATCGAACAACCTCCACCTCCTCGCTTCAGTGAATTAGCGAAGCAGCAGCTCCTTCCAAACGAAAAGCCACCGGAAACATGTATCTCGCTAATCCGAGACCATGGGGGAAAATATCTAGAGGGGGAGAGAGATCCTTCACAAGGAGGTGTGTTTTGTGAGGGAGGAGAGGAGGCCTTTTATAGGAGAGGGGGCTCCTCCCCTCCCATGGCCGGCGGCCAAAGGGGGGTGCCCCCACCTCTTCCTCATTCATGTGGTGAAGTTCCACTCACATAAATTCAAACTCCACCCAAAGTTCCACTCATATGCATTAAATTTCCACCAAATTTAATGCCACTCTCAATTAATAAAACTCTTTTATTTATTTTATTCAGAATTTTGTTAATTACTTTAATTAACAAACATTTACATAAAACCCCTTGCGACATTTCAATATCACATGCAGAACCACTTTTTGCAATTACACTCGAAACAATTCCAGTTTCTATCGAAACAATTCCTATTTCCGTCGAAACATTTCCTGCGCTTTGCAAACCTTTTTGTCTGAAACATATGTGCTCCTAAATGGTGTCCGGCAACCTTAAGTGTGTCACCCTACGGTTCGCGAATAATGCAGACATGATTGAGACTCCACTCAGATCAATAATTAGAAGCAGGACCTGGAGATCCATACTGACTCCTGCACATTCAACGATGACTTCTGTGATCGTGAGAACCTTTAACGCTAGTAATTTAATCCCTTTGTCTCATGATATAATACATGTCCGAGATTCGATCATCGGTATCCTAATACCTAGTTTGATCTCGTTACCGACATGCACTCTTTTCTCGTTCCCGTGATATAACATTCTAGTGATCACATCATTTGCTTGCAAGCTATCTTAATGTGATATCACCGAGAGGGCCCAGAGTATATCTATCTGTCATCGGGATTGACAAATCCCACTCTTGATCCATGAGCCTCAACATAACACCTTCGTAGCACTAAACCCACCTTTATAATCACCCTGTTACGGTGTGATGTTTGATGTTCTCAAGATACTCTTCCGGTGTTAGCAATTAATATGATCTCATGGTCTAAGGATAAAGATTACTTCGTATGATGTTATAGCAATGTAAACATAATGACTTGATCCTAATGCTATACTTCGGATGAATGTTCATCATATCATTTCACCAATGTGGTGACCTCGTTATTAACGACATCCAATGTCCATGATCAGGAAACTTTGATCATCTTGTTAATCAACGAGCTAGTTTAAAGAGAAACATAACTAGGAACTTTCCATTTGTTTATTAAACACACATGTATTAACGTTTCTGTATTAATACAATTATAGCTTGCAAAATAAACATTTATCATATACTTGAAATACACATAATAACAATTTTATTATTGCCTCTTAGGGCATATTCCCTTTACCCCCCCCCCCTCTCCGATGGGTACCTCCAAGAGATTTTTCATAAAACTTTCAAAACAACCTACACAGTTTACTTGTAGTAGTTCAAATTTTACCTAATATATTTTTTGTACTTTACCTATTATAATTTTATATAGTGATGATATGCCAGGTGTCTATTATCTGAGTCTCACGTGCAGGACACGTGAAATTTACTAGTACTTGTAGTTTCAAATTTGACCTAATTTCAATAAATCGACATAAAGTTATTCTAATGGGAAAAGTTAGCTGAGAAGTTTGAAAACTCATAAAACATGGGAATTCATTGGTACAACATGTTGGTCCAATATATGTATGTAAACTTGGCTTGTGGTATTCATATCCAATATTATTCGGACTTTTCTTTAGGAAAAAGAACAACCTCGCTCGTATTATTCACTCGAAAAATGTAGAATTGAATGTTCTTTCTTGATAGTTGGAAACTCACACCGACGACACTGTTTACTACAATAATATGCACCGATGATCTACCTCTAAAAAGACATTTAATTCAAGAGCAATCTATGGTGTTTACTTGTAGCTAGCTCAAGTTTGACCTAATTTCGTTAAATTGTCAAGATGCAAAGTCTTGGCAAGAAGTTGAACCTATCATCGAAACTCTCGCTGGTTTCTGATATATTAATTTTGACCCCTCGGTGGGTACCTCCAAAAGCTTTTTAAAACTATTAAAGCAAAACCTACAATTTACTTGTAGTTTCAAATTTGACCTAATTCCGAGATACCGATATAAAGTCATTCAAATGGGCAGGGTTAGCTAGGAAGCTTGAAAACTCATAAAACATGGGAATCGCAAGTACAACATGTTGTCGATCCACTATATATGTTTGTCAACTTGGCTTGTGGTATCCACATCCAATATTCCTTAGACTTCTCTTTAAGGAAAAGAACAACTAACCTTGCTCATCTTCACTCGAAAAATGTAGAATTGAATGTTCTTTCCTGATAGTTGGAAACTCACACTAATGGTATTGTTTACTACAACAAGATGCACCGATCTACCTCTAAAAATACATTTAATTCAAGATCAATCTATCATGCTTACTTGTAGCTCAAGTTTGACCTAATTTCGTTAAATTGTCAAGATGCAAAATCTTAGCAAGAAGTTGAACCTATCGTCAAAACTCTCGGTGTTTTATGATATATTAATTATGACCCCTCGATGGGTACCTCCAAAAGATTTTTCGTAAAACTTTCAAAGCAACCTACAATTTACTTGTAGTTTCAAATTTGACCTAATTTCGATAAATCGACATAAACTCATTCGATCAAATGGGCAGAGTTAGCTAGGAAGTTTGAAAACTCATAAATAAAACATGGGAATCGTGGGTACAACATGTTGGTAAACTTGGCTTCTGGCATTCAGATCCAATATTCTTCGGACATTTCTTTACGGAAAAGAACAACCTCGCTTGTCATCACTCAGAAAATTGAGAATAATTGAATGTTCTTTCCTTATATAGTTGGGAAATCACACCAATGACACTGTTTGCTACAAAAAAAAATGCACCCATCTACCTCTCTGAAAAGTCATATATTTCAACAGAAATCTATCGCGCTTACTTGTAGCTCAAGTGTGGACCAGTTTCATTAAATAGTGTCATGCGATGCAAAATCTTTGCAAGAAGTCAAACATGTTGTCAAAAATCTCGATTGTTTCTCATATATTGATTGTGACCCCCTCGATCGGTACGGTACCTCCAAAAGCTTTTTCGTAAAACTTTTAGAGCAACCTACAATTTAGTTATAGTTCAAGTTTGACCTAATTTCTATAAATCGGCATGTAGTCATTCAAGTGGGCAGAGTTAATTAGCTATGGAGTTTGAAAACTCAAAAAACATATGGGAATCGTAAGTAAAACACGTTGGTCCACTTAATATGTCTAGAAGCTTGGCTTATGGCATTGAGATCCATATTCTTTGAGCTTTCTTTACGGAAAAGAACCATCTCATCATCACTCAGAAAACTGAGAATTTTATTTCCTGATAGTTGGAAACTCACATTGACGATATTCTTTACTACAAGAAGATGCACCCATCTACCTCCGAAAATACATTTAATTCAAGAGAAATCTATCGCGCTTACTTGTAGCTCAAGTTTGACCTAATTTCATTAATCAACAAGAAGTCACTGAAGTGTGCGAAGTTAGCTAGGAAGCTTGAAAATTCCTAGTACTAAAAACTTGGGTATTATGTATAAGAAATTGTGGTCCAGTTTGTGTGATAATTGGGGTGGTTGCATTTTCTTTTAACTGTGGTAGGTCTCGTAGGAGCGAGGTGCTTGAGAGTTAACATGGTCGGTGGAAGTACAAGTTACATCAAGGACCTCATAAAAATGAAAATTGCACCCAAGTCCATGCATTTAGCCCAAGGACCCTGAAACTAAGCAATGAAGTGTGTTTTTGAGGTTTGCGCATACTAGCGTTCATCGTGCTAAAGACTATCAGTAAAATCTTTATAGATGCTAAGAATGAAAAAGAAGATCCAACAGTTAGCAATGTTTGGATTTGCCGCTCTTGATCCAATGGTCAATGTTCAAAGTTATCCGTATACTATACAGTGGTATGGTATTGTAAGAGATAAAACAAGATAAATCTAAGATAAGAAGTACTGCGAATGGCCGACCTTTTGAGTAACCTTCCCTCCCGATGTTTGGGAAGCAAGTGAAAATTTCAAAAACTAGAAAAGTTTGAATTTTTTTGCCGCCAAGGACCAGAGTGGTTTCCTTCCTATGTACTCCTCATCCCTACTCCACACCAACGCGGCTGTCGAACACGCCAGAGACACAGAGCCGTCGTACCAAGGCACATGTGCGCGGCACCATGCTGTGGACGAGGGAGAGATTAGTTGAGCCGGTGCACGAGGGGAAAGGGTAGGGGAGAGGGAGGATGGATGGTGAGAGGCAGCGAAGGAGAGAGAAAACATACAATTTGTTTTGCGTGCATAGGTCCTGAAATTTACTACTAGTAGAGTGGCCGTGGGAGTACCTCGTGTCAGGAACCCATCATAACTTTCCTTTGACATCGAACCGCCTTCAACTACTCTTCGCTGCTGCCCTTTACCCTGCCTACGTTTTATTCTCTCAGCATGTACAACGCGTGGACAGAGGTGAGCATATGTCTAAGCAAAGAAATGAGTACTACTATACTAGTGTACTACTAATATATTATTTGCTTTTTCCCTAATAAGGGCATCATTAATGTGTACAAAAGCACACCTTAAGGCCTAGTATGTGGCATCCGCTAAGTTTCACCATATACATTGTGGAGAATATAAAGTTTGTATCTTTAAGGCATCATCAATGTGTACAAAAGCACACCTTAAGGCCTAGTATGTGGCATCCACTAAGGTTCACCATATATATTGTGGAGAAAATAAAGTTTGTATCTTTAAACCTAAGGTGGACCTCAACCTTGTTGGTTGTCCATAGAGAATAGAAAAATCATTTCCCCTCTCTCCCTATTTCATGTGAACCTTTTCGAAAGGTGTTCAAAATTTTCATGATGCAAAATCTTAGCTAGAAGTCAAACCACTTGTCAAAACTCTCTGTGGTTTCTGATATATTAATTAACCGCTCGATGGGTACCTCCAAAAGCTTTTTTCATAAAACTTTCAAAGCAACCTACAATTTATTACTTGTAGTTCAAATTTGACCTAATTTCATTAACATAAAGTATTATCGAAACCAAAGAATAATTAATAATGTTTGTATTATACTTTTTATAATGCGTGTTTCCGGATACACATAACATGATGCCACAAAAAATATTATACTTCTTATTCTTTTTTTGAAATATTATGAAAACCTTGTCAACTTTTTTGGGATGCGGATGCATAGCAAGAACATGAATTTTTCAGAACTTTAGGTGTTTTTTTTTATGTACCGAATTCCTGCTTAGCTTCAAAAGATTTTTGGAAAATTTTAAGAGCAACCTATCGCGCTTACATTTAGTTAAAATTTGAGAAGGTCGGTGGGAGTATAGTTTACATCGAAGACCTCAAAAAATAGAAAATTGCATAGATGTCCATACATTTAGCACAAAGGGCGCTAAAATGAAGCAATGAAAAGCAGTCGGGTGTGGGTCCTTCTCGAGCGAGCAGCCGAGTCATACCCTTCGTACTACTCCTACTGTACTTTCGAACCAGCGTGTTGCGGGTGTGCTTGGTGGCTTCCTATTCAAAGGGTGTGCAATGGAATGACAATGGAGTACTATGGAGTAGTCATAAAGTTGGTCAGATCATAATGAAGTACATCGAATGCGATAGGACATACTGCAGACAGTATAAACAATCCCTTGTGCACCATGATCTTTTGAATAACCTTTCCTCCGGATGTTTGGGAAGGAAGTGAAAATTTTGAAACTGCGAAAGTTTGAACTCCGACTCTAATAATAGTATGAGTATTGTATCTTTTGTCGCCAAGCCCCAAAATGGTTCCTTCTACGCAGGACGCCTGATACTGACACGAAGCCAATGACAAGGTAGGTCGACACACGTGCGCAGCGCCATGTTTTGGACGAGGGAGAGATCACCTACCATGGTGTGGGGATGGTGATAAGGCAGTGAATGAGAGAGAAAACATGATTTATTTTGCGTGCATACATTATATAATAAACATCTTGAAATTTACTAGTACTAGTTCTGGACTACTAGTACTACTAGGTGACTATACCATGTACCTCGTGTCAGGAAGTCATCACAACTTTGCTCTCATATCACACAGCCTTCAACTCCTCCTCTTCGCTGCTCTCTCAAGCTACTTCCTCTGTGCCCATAATTTCTTTTCTTTCTCTTTGTTTCTTTTCTACAGAAATACATATTCTTCCTACTTGAATTACAGAAAATACACTCCTCTCACTTGGAAAATTAATTTTTTTCCTTTCCTCATGGTTGGAAACTCTGAGTGGCAACATTGTTACCATGCCATGATTCACACCTATTTTACGCCCAAATATGGGACCATCACGGACGGTGGGAGTATAATTTACATCAAGGACCTAAAAATGGAAAAAAAAGTTCCTTATATTTAGCATGAAGCACACTAAAATTAAGCAATGGAAATAGTCGGGTGCGGCTCCTTCTCGAGAGAGCAGCTGATCAAGCCATACTCTTCATACTACTTTCTCTTCGTTTGTTTCTGAAATATATGTCCAAATTTGACGGCATGCAAATTCTTCGATATGGGATCATGAATCATCAGCATAAAGTATGATGTAGATATGTACATGACCCTGGTCGTTCGACTTGAAATGTAATAATGTTCATATTCATTGTCAACTAATAAGTTTAAATACGTTTAAATTTTACCACTTGCTTTTATGTTCGAATTTTATACGGACGGTGGGAGTAGATTTTACAGCAAGGACCTAAAAAGGGTAAAATTACATCGAGGTCCATACATTTAGCACGAAGCACCCTAAAATTAATCAGGGAAAATAGTCGGGTTCGGCTCCTTCTCGAGAGAGCAGCTGGTCGAGCCATACTCTTCATACTACTTCCTCTTTGTTTGTTTTCAAAATATGGCCCAATTTGGCGGCATGCAAATTATTTGATATGAGATCATGAATCATCGATATAAAATATGATATAGATATGGCAATGACCTTGGTAGTTCGTCTTGAAATCCAAGAATGTTTATACTCATCGATAACTAATAATCTTAAATACGTTCAAATTTTACCACTTGTTTTTAGGTACAAATTTTACACGTACGGACGGTGGAGGTACACTTTACATCAAGGACCTAAAAAGGAAAAATTACATCGAGATCCATACATTTAGCACGAAGCACCCTAAAATTAAGCAGGGAAAACAGTCATATTTTTCTCCTTCTCGAGAGAAAAGTTGATTGAGACATACTCTTCATTCTACTCCCTCTTTGTTTCTTTTCCAAATATGGCCAAATTTGGCGGCATGCAAATTCTTCGATATGGTATCATGAATCATCAACATAAAGTATGATGCAGATATGTCCATGTCCCTGGTCGTTCGGTTTGAAATGCAAGAATGTTCATATTCATTGACAACTAATAAGCTTAAATACGTTTAAACTATAACACTTGATTTTATGTTTGAATTTTACACGGACGATGGTAGTACATTTTATATCAAAGACCTAAAAAAGGTAAAATTACATCGAGGTCCATACATTTAGCACGAAGCACCCTAAAATTAAGCAGGTAAAACAGTCGGGTTCGGCTCCTTCTCGAGAGAGCAGCTGGTCGAGCCATACTCTTCATACTACTTCCTCTTTGTTTATTTTCAAAATATGGCCCAATTTGGCGGTATGCAAATTCTTGGATATGGGATCATGAATCATCGATATAAATTATGATGTAGATATGGCCATGACCTTGGTCGTTCGGCTTGAAATCCAAGATTGTTCATACTCATTCACAACTAAGCCTAAGTACGTTTAAATTTTACCACTTGCATTTATCTTCGAATTTTACACGAACGGTGGGAGTACATTTTACAGCAAGGACCTAAAGAGAGGTAAAATTCCATCGAGGTCCATACTTTTAGCACAAAGCACCCTAAAATTAAGCAGGGAAAATAGTCATGTTTGGCTCCTTCTCGAGAGAGAAGCTAATTGAGACATACTCTTCATACTACTTCCTTTTTGTTTGTTTTCAAAATATGGCCAAATTTGGCAGCATGAAAATTCTTGGATATGTGATCATTATCAGCATAAAGTATGATGTAGATATGACCATGACCTTGGTCGTTCATCTTGAAATCCAAGAATGTTCATACTCATCGACACCAAATAATCTTAAATACGTTTAAAAAAGGTAAAATTACATTGAGGTCCATACATTTAGCACGAAGCACCCTAAAATTAAGCAGGGAAACAGTCATGGTTTGCTCCTTCTCGTGAGAGAAGCTGATCGAACCATAATCTTCATACTACTTCCTCTTCGTTTGTTTTCAAAATATGGCCAAATTTGGCGGCATGCAAATTCTTGGATATGGGATCACGAATCATCAACATAAAGTATGATGTAGATATGGCTATGACCTTGGTCGTTCGGCTTGAAACCCAAGAATGTTCATACTCATCGACAACTAATAGTCTTAAATATTTTTAAAATTTACCACTTGCTTTTAGGTTCGAATTTTACATGGACGGTGGGAGTACAATTTACATCAAGGACCTTAAAAGGGGGAAATTACATCGAGATCCTTACATTTAGCATGAAGTACCCCAAAATTAAGCAAAGAAATTAAACAGTCGGGTTCGGCTCATTCTCGAGAGAGCACTTGATCGAGCCATGCTCTTCATACCACTACTTCCTTTTCGTTTGTTTTCAAAATATATGGCCAAATTTGGTGGCATGCAAATTCTTGGATATGGGATCATCATCAGCATAAAGTGTGATGTTGATATGACCATGACCTTGGTCGTTCGGCTTGAAACTCCAAGAATGTTCATACTCACTGACAACTAATAATCTTAAATACGTTTAAATTTTACCACTTGCTTCTAGGTTCAAATTTTACACAGACGGTAGAAGTACATTTTACATCAAGGACCTAAAAAAGGTAAAATTACATCGATGTCCATACATTTAGCATGAACCACCCTAAAATTAACTAAGGAAAATAGTTGGCTAGGAAGCTTGTGAACTCATAAAACTTGGTAATCAATCTAAGTGTATCAAGGTCCATGCTTTGTCTGAAAACTAGGGTTGTTGTTGTGGTACTCTAAGCCATTTTTTTCGTACTTGCTTATAGAAAAAATCATGTCGCTTTTAGTTTTATTGTTCCTATAAGCTGGAAACTATGGTTGCCACCATTTTTCACCTTGCCAAGATGGACACATCTACCAAATATAGGAACATTACAATACAATACAATGTGCATATGGTTCTTACCTTTGTTGTTCGGCTTGAAACCCAAGAGTGTTCATACACCGTGGGCCATATATATATTGTGTAACTATTTTTTTGTAATTTATGATGACTCACGGTTATTAATTATTTTTCAGTGCAAATAGTAGTACACGCAAGAGGACGCCATGAACAAGGCTTCATGTTTAGGGTTTTCATTATTTTTGTTCATAGCTAGTGAGGATCAAATTGTTAACATGCATATTCGTAGCAAGAATTTTAATCCTACAGAACTCTCATTGGTTTTTGAAGTATTGACCGCCTCGGTACAATAAATAGTCAAAGGATGTTTGTAACTTTTGAAGAGCATTTTATCATGTTTTTACTTGTAGTTCAAATTTGAAAATGATTTTTTATTCCTAAATTTTGGAAACTCCCAGTACTTGTAGCATTATTATTCACCATGCCAAGATGCACTCATCTACCAAATATGAGAACATTACCATAAAGTATGTTGTACATATATAAGGCCATTTAGATTTTCTTTCAGCCTGAAGCCTAAGGATATGTTCATATATGGCAGGCCATATTTTTTATTACATTAATTTTTATATACGAACTCTCTTGATAATAATCATTTTTCACAGCAAGTAGGACAGGTCAGAGGTCACCGTGCTATGTTTTTTTATTGTTTTCAAATAAAAGACAAATTTTGTACATGAAAATGCTTAGCAAGGAGTTGAATTCAACAAATTTATTGATTTCCGATATATTGACAGTCTGGGTGTGGGTACCTTCAAAAGATACTTGTATAACTTTAAGAGCAATCTACTACTTACTCATAGTTCAAATTTTAGCTAACATTGATAAATCAGCTTAAATTAGTTTAAGAATGTGAAGTTTGCTAGGAAACCTTGAGAACTCAAAAAAGTTCGTAATCGTAAGTGAAACATGTATAAACTTTGTCTAGAAACTAGGCTTATGGCATTCTGAGGCATATTCATCGTGCTTGCTCTCAGGGAAATAAATCCCGGGAAAATAATAATCTGCTTAAAGTTTATGATAAATCGGGGTGTTTTTTGTGTGAGGTGTAATAAACAGACATATATCGTTCGTCCAACACTTTAAAAGAAACTCTTCGATGGACATTTGGATATGTGAATGAAACGTCAAATCTTATGTACAAACAAGTTATGTTCAAAAACAAGTTTATTACGACCAAATAAAGCCTTCACAAATTCAATATGCAATATACTGATATGTTGGTACCTTAGTGTAAACATTGACATTTCATATGAAATAAGTCTCTTAAATACCAGCTACATGCATCTAAAAAGTATTGTGGGTGATAAATATCGTTAGTATCCAGTTTTTAGCATCATTCAAATCTTTGTGTGTGAATGGGAGCAATGGCATTCAGGGACCACTTACCAGTATTGCTACCAATGAGGTTAAATCGTTCATTACAGGACTAACTGGCCAAATTTGTGCATATTAGGCCAAAAACTATTAAAATGTGCAAAAATGACGTCCACCAAGTGTTTTATGCAAAAGTGCGATGAAAAGATGGTGGATCGTGCAATTTCCTCTATCTAAAAGAATGTTTTATACTACCATGGAGGGTAATACAAAGTATTGTACTATACTTACTACTAGCAAAAGAGGTACCTAATGGAAGTTTGAAACCTAAAAGGTAGCCACTATTTTAGTCGATTCAAAGAAATGAACTAGTTCATCAAAAAGTGATGATATGTGAAATGTAGTTTTTTTGTGGTATGGTACTACAAAAGTGGATAGAGGGTTACCCACTCCCATTCTCTAACTCCTCCCCCACCATTCCCTCTCTCGCTATCACATTCCCACACTCACCTCACAACTCTCAGTCGTTAACCCAGCCATTGCCTGATGAAACCAATGCCAAAACCTTTGTTTGTGGTTGAGCTAGGATTCTCATCAAGCTCTGCTTCGAAGCTGTAGGTGGCTTGTTCGATTCCGACGGCCATAGCGCTCTCTCTGAAGCGTCCTTCACCTTTCGCGTGTGTGCGGGTCATGCCCAAGATGAGGCGTCCGTCACCCTTAGGGTTTCGGCCGGTCGCGCCGAAACCCTTATCGCCCGCCGAGCGGTCGTCCAAGACTCCAGCGTCGCGTGCATTGGGACCGAATGCTCATGCGGCGGGGGATGCGTCCTTTTCGTCTACAGGTTGGACTCTCATTCCCAATGTGCCAAATTTCAGAGTGTACACGGTGAAACCCCTATCCGTGCCCCCCTTATCAGTGATTGTCTATGCTTCTTTGGTGTATGTGGCTAGTTCTTCATTAGTGGCGCCATGTTCATCTGCTCAACCCATCGACCCCTGTGCAAGTTTGCGCCCCCCAACTACAACGAGGTTAGATCTGGAGGATTGGGGTTTTAACCCAAATCCGATGTGCATCTAGTCAGATTTTTACAATGTGTACTGCAGGTCCTTTGTTGAAATGCTTAGTTGTATGTCATATTCTTGATAATTGTCTTTTGTGTTGTTCTTTATACTCCCTCCATTGATAAATAACTAACTTGACTTTGCCTAGATTTGAATGTATCTATATTTGTCTTTTTGTGATGTTCTGCTTAGTTATGGAATATTCTTGATGACGATGATGCAGGGTTCTGTTTTGGTACTTAGATGATGCATTGTGTTGTTTAGGAATTTTCCATGACGCGTTGTGTTGTTTTGGTTTTTATGATGCATTGTGTCCTATCTCCTCACTGTGTTGTTTCGTTCATTTTGATCTGCATTCTGTTGTTTACAATTAAATGATATGCCTTCTAGCTATTCAAATTATTTCAATTTCCCATCAGTTTAGGTAATTTTGATTGTGGACACTATTTATTAAATTTAATTACATGATACCTTGTGTTGTTTTGGTATTTTTGATGATGCACTGCATATATGCAGTTTTGTCTATCTAGATAATGCATTGTACTGTTTTAGCCATTCAGATAATGCATTGTGCTGTTTAATCAATCTAATTAAATGTTATGCCTTCTAGTAACTGTTCAGATAATTTTGAGGACCCACGGGTTAGGTCATTCTGATGATGCATCGTGCTCTATAGGCAATTTAATTTACCTGATACCTTGTGGTATTTAGGTAATTTTGATGGTGCAATGACGCATTGTGATCTTTAGTCAATTTATACAATGCATTGTGGTGTTTTGGTAATTCCAAAGGACTGGCGCAATGGTAATTTTCATGTAGGACGGCCTAGTTGTAATGCCGAACTTAGACTATATTCTTGACCGGACTGCTCTAGCTCCACGTGGTTATGAAGATGCTCTCCCCATCATACCAAGGGAGTTGAAGCTGCTAGGCAGGAGAGTGGAGGCATTGACAAGGGCAAGTGCTGCCAGGTCGGTCGCTAGTTCTGTCAAACCGATAAGACGCCCTAGGACGGTTGGACACCATGCCACGATGCATCGTCCTAGGCGCTTCTACATCCAGTTAGTCCAGCATGACTTGTATATGCTTATCATCCCGACTTACTTCAAGCCTTACTTGAAGGAATGCCCCTACCCACAACTAGTGGTGGTCCAAGCATGCGAGGAATGCCCCATGCCAACCGCAACAAAGACCAGATTGTCCTGGACAAAGAGTGGGTTACCTTTCCTGCTTTCCATGAGTTGAAGGAGGGTGACTGCCTTATGTTCAAGGTCACTACAGACGGGTTCAAGATAAAAATCTATGACCACGTCACCTCCTGCCGGAAGGTGTTCGTCTATCATGAGCACGCACATCTTAATTAAGTTCCAATTTGGATCGAAGGATTTTCAAAGGAATTTTGGAGGAATTTGACCCATATAATTTTTTCATAAGGAAGCCCTTTGGATGAAAGGAATCATACCTCCAAAATTCATATAGATTGCATTTCTACACCCCAATCCCATAGGAATTTCAACATCCACTTTTTTACACTCATTCGCATAGGATTGAGGAAATTTTCCTCCGTATTTACTGTGTTTCATTGAAATGAATTTAAGCCAGCAGATTTCCTCTATTTTGTACCTTCGACCCTATTATCCTGTGTTTTGAAATTTTGTGATCCAAAGAAAGCTATTTCCTCTGTTTTGCAATCCATTGTTTTGTACGTGTGACCGAGTCAAATTCCTGTGTTTTTTCCTGTTATCCAAAGAAGCCCTAAGTTTTCTTTAAGTTTGTCGTTCGACCTTTTGGTGACCGTTTCTGATGCTTATGCATCAAGCCCTAAGTATATTCAATGTGACTACTACTACTACTACTACTACTACTACAACCAATCGCTCCGATTCATTGCTAGATACGTCCAATTTAGCTACAAGTAATATGGATCGGAGGAAATACTACTATTACGAGCAAGCACAGCGTGAGCCATTCCTAACGTGGCTAAGAAATATATGTACTAATTTTTTTTTCCGAATCTACTAGAAATTTACTAGACTGGCCGGCAAAAACCAATCCTAAAGATGGGACCCACTTAGTACATCATAAGCCAATTGATTGCACCACTATGTATCTAGCCAAATTTCTCCATAAACTTTGGGTGGGTCGTAAATATTTGCAACTAGTAGCTCGATCGCTTGATGGACCAATGAGTTTGCTCGAAGGCTGGCGACGAGACCCTGTACTTGACGTTTTGCTTCCACTATTCTCTCTCCTCCTTCGCAGAAACCATTTTCTTCCACTTCTCCTCCATTTCTTCTCTACTTCTTCATCCAGCAATGTCACAAAATATCCTGTCTCGTCGAAAGAATAGCAAGATGGTGGTGGTTAAAGCCGTAGAGAAATATCGCCGGTAGGCTGACCTGCAGGTTCGGACCGAGAAAGGAGACCAGCCATGGGGTGAGGGCTCGTCTTTGCGCATGTATCCGAAGAGTGGCTATCATGGGGACCAAGAGTCCAGGTAGGTTTGTACTTTCGTTGATTCCTGAGTTGTCTGCTCCTACTATTGAACCGTCTCTGAACATCTTCTAGGGCAGGTGGCTCGAGCGTCGAATTTTCCACCCCACGGGTCGATAGCACGACGGATATCTCTGACGCGTACGATGCCCTCATGCCTGCTCTCGGTCAAAGAAGAGAGGTACTATAGTCACTATACATGTATTGACATTTTACGTTCTTCTCTGCATGCACTCCATGCTCTTTTACCGATGATGCATTTTCCATGCAGGAAGTCAGGGCGAGAATCTTGGCCAAAGTAGATGAAATCTACAGCCATAACAGCAACATTCTTCAGAAAAACTTCGAGCTCAACCTAGAGTGTGATCGTCTCCGAGCTGACTTGGCTTTTCAAATGAAGCTCGCACGATCTTACGAGCGTGAATCCTCCACGCTTCATGCTGAGTATAAAAATTTGAAGAAGGAAGTCACAGAGCTCCGCAGCCAGCGGCTACCATTGTGGAGATCGTCCAGGTCACGCCCCGCTAAGTAGGAAGAGAGAAGCCATCTCATGTTGGCCGTCGAGGTCACGACCATTGCGGAGGTCGTTGAGGCCCTGCCTCCGCAGGGCGGCCATAGTGTTGCAATCGTCGAATCTTAGAGTAGGAACTAGGAAGGGGAGGACTTGCTGGCATGACCCTCATTTTTCTTTCTTTTGGGTGCATGGATCATTTTTTCTCATCCGTCTTCGCATAATTATATTGCACTCTTTAGCGTTCGAATACGCTTTGTGGAGCTTTTGTAACGATATACTTACCGTATAGTAGTCACTGTTTAGTGTACATATACATTCAAATTTAGTCAAATATATGAAATCCTTTTTAATTAGGTTGGAGGGCATTTTCAAAAAAAATCAAGATGGAGGGAGAGTATGTCTGATAAATCAAAATAATTAAATCATCAATGAGTGATCTTTAAATTTGGTCATACTTTCTACTTTGTCAGATGTGTAGGAATCCAGTGTCTAGTATACGTATCAACTGTTATGTCTTTCCTTTACGTGGCCCCTACATCGTTGAGTGAGTTATTGGATGATTTTTTTGCTCTTCCTATTAAAATATTATGGTTATGATATAGGGGAGATAATATAGGGTTGCTGCTAGAGATAAGGAAAATCTAGGGGAAGAATCCTTTTAGGCTAGTCATAGTGCAAATAATTTCATGAGTATCAGCCACACCGTTGCGTGTCGGTTCAAGAAATATTTTGTCAGAATTTGGTACCGCTATGGGAAAGTTATAGTGTATGGAATCACTGGTGGACCCACTATTTACTTTCTCTGCATGCATCCTGTCTCTCCTTACATTTCTACCACTTGGCCCCACAGTTGCATGAAAGAAGCGAACTAAGTTCTTGAATCGCTTCTTTGTGTTAGGTTGCATGAACCGATTCCTAAAATGTATATAACCGGTTTAATAGGAGGTGAGAGAAGGTTAGGAATAGCTTTTTCAATACAGTGTGGCTGGTCTAAGGATCCTACTTAGTAAAATTGCTTATGTGGCAGTGAGTTATTCACACATACCAAGCTAAAATTAGTCTATTAATTAATAATTAGTCTATTCCTGTATTAACACAGACTAATAACAACTTATGCATGTTATAGTCTATGTTTAACTTACAAGTTTTGTTCAACCTTGTTCTCTTGTTGGTTCCCTTTTCATTTCTTTATTGCAGTAGACATTGTGTAGTACTAGACTCACCTCAGGAAATCTTTCTTACTCAACTACGCTCCACCGTTTAGACAGTAGTAGTATATACTATCAGGAGACGCAATGTCTATCTAGAAAAGAAAATACACCGTTAGCATCAGGGACACCCAGCTATTGTCTGGAGTACTTTGGGTCATAAGCATAGCTACCCCTATAGTCTACCCACGGACACCCAACGATTCCTTGCATAGGCATTCCCACCAGAGCCTTCACAGGGAAGGTATCCACTTTGACCCGTTGATTTTGGATTGGACGGACAAGATTGCCAGACGCTAAACTCTATCTCCCTGGATGATGTTCCTACTACTACGTAAAAATACACTTATGTGTGAGATACGTTGATTAGCGAGGGTCATTAGCGGACGAGGGCCTCGACCGCACAAAGAAAGGTTTTTCACTCAATCAATTGTGCTCACATCCATGCAACTCAGTAACTAGACTATGATCAACGTATATACGAAGAGAGAATACGAGTAATACAATGATCAACCCAATAGAATCCACTCATTACTACACGATGCATGCAACTCAGTATCCTAATAATATCATACATGTAATCACGTAAGTACCTTTTTTTTTGAGCTGCATGCATTCACTCCTGTACACCATAAGTAAAAGTTTGAACTCGTGGAGCGCCAAAATGACATCGCACCAGCTAGCCCAATTAATGGTCTGCTACTACAGTAACCTACACATTTACCCCTATAGTATACTCTAGGACACCCAGCGATTGCTTACATAGGTGTCCGCGCCAGAGCCTTCTAAGGGAAGGTATCCCCTATGACTCGTTGATTTGGGATGGACGGACAAGATTGCTAGACGGCCAAAATCACATGGTCCCCACACCCTCGCGCCCCTCCATTTCAAACACTGCAAAATTTCTGGTGCCCCTCCATTTCAAACGATACCAAAATCATGTGGTCCCCACTCCCTCGCGCCCCTCCATTTCAAACACTGCGATATTTCTCGCGCCCCTCCGTTTCAAACGATACCAAAATCACATGGTCCCCACTCCCTCGCGCCCCTCCATTTCAAACACTGCGGAATTTCTGGCGCCCCTCCGTTTCAAACGATACCAAAATCACGTGGTCCCCACTCCCTCGCGCCTCTCCATTTCAAACACTGCGAAATTTCTCGCTCCCGGAACCTCCCACAACACTTCTCCGGCTGGCCCGCCAGAACTCGACACCATGCACTCCTCAGCCAACAGTATAGCGGAGCTGCATCAGCCGCGGTCTCATCCAAAGAATCATTACCGCTTCACCGGCATCCACCGCACCCGACCTTGGTCACCGAGTCCATCGTCGTCCACCGCACCTGATTTCCTTTTCCCACTTTCCCCTCCACGGCGCTGAATCCGTCAACGACTGCCCAAGATCAGCATCAACGCTGCCGGCATCCTCCACACCAGTACCTTACCTGAACCTCCATGAAGTTCACCGATTCTCCCTCGTCCACCACGCTCAAGCCGGCATCGAGCGCCCAAGATCTGCTTTCCTGACGCAAACAGCCGGCGCAACCGCAGCACCCTGGGTGACAAGGATGTCACCCGCGCCGGTACGAATGATGCTTAGAAGCCTATTCGACCATGGTAACCAAATCACCAACTTTTTTTGTTTTGTCAGCAGTACAGCTGGTTCAAGCCTGTGGCAGTGAACTGTATTTTTTAATCGTCATGTACACCCAGTCAAAGCGTGTGCCTGTTCTTCATGCTAGATACTATGGAGTAGGTCACTAGACATGTTGATTTGCATTCGATGCTCTACAAATTTTGAAGTCATGCACATGTTCTTAGCTACTCCAAATAACAGTAATTGCCTGCTATCATGTAGTTCTTGCAAAATGTAAAATTAGTGGAAAATATTAGTTTGGATTCCCTGCTCCACAGTTACTAAATCTATCTGGTTCGTCCTGAGATAAGTTCCTGTTATTGTTTCCTCCTTGGCATCGTTATGTTGTCCTGTAGTACCCGTTTAGACTCTTCATACTAATTCGATCATAATTTTGTTGTTGCCATCTGGTTCTTCAAAGCTGCAATACTAACTATTTTCTTTTTCTTGCATAGATCCCAAAATGGAACAATGAACATGATGGTTTGCATAGCCTCTTCTACAGGTTCACAAGCGACGCCATTATTTCCTAATCTTGTGCTGGTTCATCCTAAGCAATGGCATAACTGTCCTCTACTATGTAGTTCACTCGTGGTTTGCATTCCTGCTCTAGAAGTTCTCTTATGATGCCATTATATTTCTATCTGGTTGATTTTTGCTATGACAGAAACTACATGACATTGTGTAGCTCACCGTAAATTCCGAGTCACCGTACGTCTCTTGCATTCCAGAAAATACCACTACTTCCATATATATTTGCTTATATGACCTGCCTAGTTTATATTTGCTGAAATTCTAAAAAACACTTTGTTTGATTGCTCATTTTATTGTAGGCACACTTGTCTAATGATTGTTTGTCTTGTTCTACAGGTTCACGTGTGATGCTACTATATCTCGCATCTCGTTCTGGTTCATCCTAAGCAACGACATAATTATCCTCTACAATATATAGTTCATTTCTTGTTTTCATTCCTGCTATACAAGTTCTCGTATGATGCGATTATAATTTCTATCTGGTCCATTCTTAGCTATGAGTAGTTTGTCTTGTTTGTTGTATTAACCTGTTATTACTTAGTTTTAGACTGCAATTATTGCTATTGCCACCAAAGAGGGGGCTGCAAGATCATGTCTCAAGGTGGTTTTCCAATGTAGCTGTCACACTCAAAGGGAGATGCAGTTGATGGATTGAGAAAGCAAATTGAGGACAATGTTATTAACTTGATTGTCAACTGAAATGCTGAATTTTCTTTCCCGAGCGTTGATATTATGTAATATTTTTAAGAAGTTTGCAACTGATGTAATATCTAGATAACTCGCATAGGCCATGTAGACATTTTTTGAGCTGGGCCATGTAGGCATTTAGTTGACGCCGTCCACGCATGGCGGTAGACGATATCATAATTGCGCCAGCCAGGTTGATCAGGTAAGAGTTTAGGTCTTTGTTATTTGCCCTTATTGTATTAGGCCTACCATGAACAGTAAAATATGCTCGCTAATTATACTCCTTTTATGATATTTGCGTGGGCTTCAGAAAGGCCGAAACTGTAGGTGTCCACAAACATAACAGGCCTACCCTCAGGTGGTAACCAGTAATAGTAACAGGCTAGAGCAGTAACATGCCAAAACAGTAACATGCCAAAACAATAACAGGCCAGAACAGAGGCAACCCAGCTTAGTAACGAGCCAGAACAATAACAAACTAGAAAAGTGGTAGGCCAGAACAGTAAAGGACCACAACAGTAACGGACCTGAACAGCAGATGGCCAGAATAGTAACGAGGTAGAACAGTAGCATGCCAGAAAATTTACCATATAGAAACAGTAACAGGCCAAACATATTGCCATGCCAGAACAATACCAGATCAGAACAGTTGCAGGACATCGGTGGGCCCGAAAAGTTGATGGACGGTATGGTAAAAGGCTAGAAACGATGTCGAGACCTTCTCAAAAGTGGTCGTTAGAGGCGACCGGGGCGAAGCTATGAGACGGCGTGATGGGACCGTGGGCCTTAACTTGATGTTTTTGACGACACTGTTAACGGGCATCTACGATTCGAACAATATGGGCTTCTATAGGCCAAAACAATAACATGCTGAAATTCGCGAGCTGCTGCTGGCCACATCTTTTGGGCTCATTTCAAAAAGTACCGAATGAAACAGTAACGGGCCATAATCTTATTGGGTTCTCCTAATGGGCCGACCCACTTAATTATTAGCAGGCCTTGGCTGAGCCTAGCTTCTACCACGGTTTCTATGGCTGTTAACGGTGGTAACTGGGTGTTAACGGTGTTTGCCACATGGCATTTTGCATGACATCAGCAGTCAACGCGGCTGGCGAATAGATCTATGACAGAACAAGTTTTCGTGGCTGAAGGGTGCGATCCGCCACGGTCAGAAAAAACCGTGGTAGATTCTTTTGTGACGGGGCTTTTACCACAAAGGGCATCCGTCGTAGAAGACTTTTTAGCCACGAAAAATGGGCCTTCAACCACGAAAATCATCCGTTGTAAAAGCCAACTTTTCTTGTAGTGTACTCTGGTCTCCCTGGTATTGAAATGACGGATCTCTAGTATTGAAATTCATCGTGGTTAAGCCAAACACCAAAATCACACCAAACAACAAAGAAAACGAGTGGCTCTCATACCACTCCCTAGTGGACGTGAGGGAAACCATAGAACCACGCTACTAGCACCCCTACTCTAGTCTACCCAGACGTTGTTGTCACCAACCTGAGCCATGGTGGCGGCGGGCCTACTACCAAAGGTTGTCGGACATAGCAACTTGTAGGAAAAGGTCATGTGTGTGGGGCGAGGGCTATCAAGCATGCAAATCAGCGCTGCCCAAGTTCCTCATCAGCGAGCATTGAGGTCGATGAGGTGGAGGGGACAAAATTCGACCACTTGGATAGGCTTGGAGGTTGGAGGACACAAACGAGAGCATCGTCCGAGGGTATCGTGTGGAGGAGTGGTGGAGAGCATGGTGATGGCACAATGGAGGTGTAGGAGTGAAGGTTGTGCGCCTGTGTGGCGGTTGGGGGATATCCCAATGGCTAGGTCATTGCAATGATGACATGGGATCTCTCTGGGCCCTCTCGAGTATAATATGGGTGTTGAGGGCCGCGTCCATCCCGTGCGATGGTTGCCTAGAGTGAGCCTCTTCTCGCGATGGCGACTTCCATGTGTGTGGCTAGGTGTGGCCATGTTGGCCCTTGGCCGTTTAGGATGTAGAAGGGGGTTGTGTTGGAAATATAACTTAGAGGCAATAATAAAGTTGTTATTATCATATTTTCTTGTTCATGATAATTGTTTATTCTCCATGTTATAATTGTATTAACCTGAAACTAAATACATGTATGGATATAAAAAACACAATGTCCCTAGTAAGAATCTTATGACTAGTTCGTTAGTCAAGAGATGGTTAAGGTTTTCTAACCATGGACATTTAACATCACTTGATAACGGGATCATATAATTAGGAGAATTATGTGATGTATAAACCCAATAATAAGCATAGGCATTGATCATGTCACTTAGTTTGATTGCTATTGCTTTTCTATAGGTCAAGTATCGTTTCCTTAGACCATGGGATGTGTTACTGCATGGTATCGGAGGAATACTTTGTATAAATCAAACATCACTTCATAATTGGGTAATTACAAAAATGGCTTTCAGGTATCTCCGATTGTACTTGTTGAGTTGCATGAATCAAGAGTGGGACTTGTCACTCCAAGCAAATGATGGAGAGATATTTTCGGGCCTCTAGGTAGTGTAGCATCCTAAAGCTTGCAAGCATGTGACTAATGTATTTAGTCACGAGGATCCTACACCAAGGAACGATTAAATAGAACTTGTCGGTAACGAGATTGAAGTAGGTATATCGATACCGACGATTGAATCTTGGGCAAATAATATATCACGAGACAAAGGGAATCAGATACTAGATTAATTGAATCCTAGACATCTTGGTTCAATTGATAATGATCTTCGTTTAATGTGTGGGAGTCATTATGGGAATCCAGCTCCCGCTAATGATTATTTGGTTGGAGAGAGTCTCGATCATGTCTACATGTTTTCGAACCCGTAGGGTCACACATTTAATGTTCAATGTCACTACATAAATAGATGGTCTTACTAAATTTTGATTAGGAGTCCCGTATAGGACCTCAGACATCATGAGGAGCTTCTGAGTGGTCTGGATATAAATAATAACATATAGGAAAGTATTTTCAAGGTTACCGGAAAAGTTCAGGATTTTTTGCTATTGTACCGGAGGTTCTGGAGGGTCCCATAGGGGGCCCACCTGTCCTGAACGACCCATATGAACCGAGGGGTGTCACATAGTCCCACATGGGCCAGGTTTACCATTTCCCTTTGGCCCATGCAGCTAGGATAAGATGATAGGATCAAATCCCTTTAAAATAGAGTGTTAACTTGGGGAAAAGTCTCCCCCTTGTTTGGCCGACTCTAGGACTTGGAGGAGGGGCCAAGATAGTCCCCCACGCCTATATAAGAGGGAGCGGAGGGCTGGTGCATGTCACTTGACTCGCATACCACCGCCCCCCTCCGCTTAGATTTTTGGCGAAGCTCTACCGGTTTCTCACCATATCTTCCCTCACCACACCGTTGTGCTGCTGGGATCTAATCCACCTCTCCCATCCTTGGATCAAGTTGGAGGATACGACATCAAGCCGGACGTGTGGATACAACAAAGGTGCTACCCATGCGGTGCTTCATCGGATTGATCTGATGCCGTGTACATCTACATCAACCACGATCTTACAGATCGTTCAATGTTTTGAATTTTCGAGGGTATGTAGATCTGATCTAATTCTCGTTACTATCATATCATAGATCTAATCTTGTTGGGTTCCATATGCTCTTCCGTAGGATTTTTTTGTTTTCCATGCCGTGAATCCCATCAGGATGTTGCTACCGTGGGAGGTGAAGGTGGAGCAGGGAGGGGGAAGTTTGCCGGCTATGCGTGGCCAAGTTGGGAGGTCTTCGGGCAGCCATGGAGGCAAAGGAAGCAGGGCAGGGTGGTGTTGATGCGACTTGTGGCTAGGCGAGGTGGTGTTGGTTGGAGGGAGAAGAATGGAGTCACGAATGGGCCTTGCATCCTCCCATCCAATGCAGGGATGATAAAGATGGATTGGTAACACGCCAGGTTGTCCTAGGTGATATTTGAGGTGGTTTTTGCCTGCATCATCGGTGAGAAGTGTTGGCCTCTTGTCGATGGTATGTTCGGCATCCGGCTGGCTTGTCCTTGCGCACAGTGGGGCTGATGTTAGGGCTGAGATAAATCCCTATGTAGTTGCAGACAACGGTAATGCTCGTAGGTGTCGTCACCTTCTTGAAGGCGTCGTCTAGGCCCTTCCCTTCATGCCCCCTCCTATGCAATGGGGGGAAACCCCAGATCCATCCTGTTGGGTTAGGTAGTGGCAGCACTATGGATTCATTCCATCCTTGTAGGTGTTGTCGGGGTTGCATGAGGAGTTCAAGACAACAGTTGGAGTCAAGGTTGGCAGCTACTTGGAGCATGGGTCTCTAGAGCGCGATGTATACGATGCAACAGCTCTTCGACAACACCCCCCTTAATTCTGGTCGGGTCCTGCTGTCTACACCACCACTACTTCTAGGCATCAACGGTGGATTGTACGTTGACACATGCCATCTTCGAGCGAGGATTGTGTTTCTGAGCTCTTTGGTTGTGAAGCAGTCTAGTGGTTCTTTGTCCCGTCCTCTCACCATCTTGACTGGATTAGACAAGGGGAGTCCTTGTTTTGTGCTTTATGGTTGTGCATTGTATGCCAAATGGCATCATTTGTATGATTTTTAGGTCTGGTTTCCTCAAAAGCTCAACAGATTTTCTATATGTGTAATGAATCTATTAGCTCTCTTGCTAACATTCAAAATAAATTCCTTGTAGTTTAAAAAAATAAGTGAAGTCAATGCGTAGAAATGCAGAGCATATTTACTAGTATCAATGTAACAAAACTTTTTTTACTTTTTGTGAAAATATTAATTGCCTGTCCCTAAGTTGAATTCTGATTTATCTAACCAATACCAAACCTTCACATCAATTCCGGGAGAGAGACCCGCAAAAAATTCTAGAAGAGAGCTGATTGGGAGGCTTGCAAAATCTATCGAGGGTTTTGCTCCCATCATTGGTGAAGTTGCCGGTCCGTTCCGTCTTCGATAGCCTTGGAGCCTTGGACGCGTGCCGGATCATGGACCATCGATGGTGTGAGGGTTTCCTTTGTCTTTAGCTTTTTTCGCTCTTCTTCGGGATGGTGAGGGAAAGGCTATATCCCGAATTCAGAGTAAGGTCTTTCGCATCCTATCCTCAGCCCGGTGGTGTATCTAGCGTCGTTGAGGATGTGTGGAATTGTGTTTTAGGCGGATCTTCTGGGACCAGTCGGTTTCTTTGTTCGTTTGTGTGGTTTCATGTCAGTATTGTTCCGATCTACAATTGTCATTATGGGCAATGATTGCTCCTCTGATATGTTGTTACTTTAGGACCTTAACACAATAACTTTCCGTCTGTCTATTATAACAAGTTTTGTCCGGCTCCGGTAATGAAGATGTGAGGACGGTGACACGCCATGAGCTCGTGCTAATGTTTGTGGTCGTCCCTCGGTCGACTGAGGACCTATTTATAATTTTATTAATTTTGTAGCTCCTTTTACTATTGTTGATGAGGTTGAATTTTGAATTTTGCAAGAAAAGAAATAATAACAACAGTTGACTCCTGGGTTAGTTTCGTGAGAGGCTATTTTTATGGTAGGTAGGTCCTCCTTCCCTCGCTGGCTGCCTCCCTGTGCTGATCAAGAAAAAAAATAGCGCGCTAACTTAAATAGCGCGGACTTAAAAAAATGCTATGAACGCTATAGCGTGCTAATAGCGCGCTATTTTTCAAAATAGCGTTTCATATAAAGTATAAAAAATCGATATTTCAGCACCTATAAAATTATAGATATAGCATTCCGCATCTATAAATCCACAGGTATAATATTCTGTAGCCAAACATCAACTATAGATAGTTCACATAGTTCATAACTCCATATCACATAGCTGAAACCACAACCATAGTTCAGAATTCACACACTAACATAGAGTCAGACACATAGTTGACATTCGATGCAGGGATTATCGATGACGGATTGAAGGAGGGGAACGGAGGTAGGGTGAAGGCGTGAAGCACCGAAGCTAGACGTGAAGGCATCCAAGGCGGAAGCGATTCTAGGCAGAGGCATGTTGATTCCAGGCGGAGACGTCGTATCCATCATCGCGACGTCGCCTCTCTAAGGAAGTGGAGGAGACGAACAGGGAACTGACGTTATGTGTGTTACCATGTTGTCCTATTAGGATTAGTTGGATTAGGGTAGGCCACTAGACCAAAATGGTTTAAAATGGGGAATGGGCTACTAAAAAACCAACAAAAAAATAGCGCCGCTACAACGTAACGTCTAATAGCGCGAATAGCGCCGTATTTAGCGTGCGTAGCGCCAAGCGCCTATGGAATCGTAGCGTAAGCGTCCGAAAAGCTATAAGCGCTAATAGCGTTAAATAGCGCGCTATTTTTTTCATTGGTGCTGATCCAGAGACCAGAGTGAGGGGAGAAAAGGGCGGCACAGACAGCGCAGCAAGCCATCTGCCGAACGGCCGCCCCTACCAATTACCCTGCATCCCCATTCTCGTATCTCCCAGCTCCAACTTTCTTTCTTAGGTTTGGTGGCAGGGCAGAGATCAATCGATTCTTATAGGTCGACTTGATTTGTTTCTTGGATCCATATGCTAGCAAACAAGATCGAAGCCAAGAACGGCTGCTGCTGCTGCTGCTAAAGTCAACGAGCAATCGGAATCCGGAGATGATGCGGCGGCGCTGGAGCAAGGACTCGGAAACCGATTCCTCAAGCTCCTTGTACCCGCTGCGGCCCGACTGCGCCAACAACGCCCCCGACACAAAGTTCAAGATCAAGGTCAGCTCCCCTTTGCTCCCCGCTTTCCTGCCCTGCCCAATCTTGTCTAGTTTTATATGTTGTAGGATGGATCTTGTATCTAGTTCCCTTACCGAGCACGCTGCATTCACTGAATTTCAGGTTGGTAGAACGCTGAGCGTTCGGAAATGGCACGCTGCGTTCTCGCAACAGGGCTCCCTGCATATTACCTCTGTTCTAAGCCGGATACAGAGAGGGGTACAACCCTCCTTCCACCCCTTCTCATTTCATTTCCTTCCATTCCATTCCATTCCATTCCAACACCCCTCCCTCGTCGCTAACACAAGCAAGCTATCTGATCTGGCTCTCTCTTTTCTTCTGTGGTCTAGGGTGTGCACCCTGCGATCAGGAACGAGGTTTGGGAGTTCTTGCTTGGCTGTTTCGATCCTGACAGCACCTTCGACGAGCGCGACCACATCAGGAACACCAGAAGGTACTCACATCTTCCGTGGTCTAGTGTGCTTGCAACCATATCAGGCAAGAATTCAGAAGCACCTGAATGCTATGCAGAATGCAGTATGCTAGATGGAAGGAACATTGCAGAGAGATGGATTCTCACGTGGGCAGTGGTAAAATCATCACAGCCCCGATCATAACTGAGGATGGCGTGCCTATTAAGGACCCTTTGGTTCTACTCGAAGCGACTTCAGACCAGAGTACATTGCAAGGTGGTTCGACCAGCAGCGAGAATGGAAATGGGGTAGATGAGGCTGTGGACCGTCTGACGGATAAACAGATTATCGAGTGGAAGCTCACGCTGCACCAAATCGGTAAGGTGTAAGCATCGATTATGTGTTCATACTTCTTGTTGTCTGCCATTATTCTACTTTCCCCAGCCTTATGTTTTGTGTGTGTCATGGGGGTGGTTATATAGGTCTTGATGTTCTACGCACTGACCGATCCATGGTGTTTTATGAGAAGAAAGAAAATCTCTCCAAGTTGTGGGATATTCTAGCTGTGTACGCGTGGATCGACAAAGAAGTCGGTTATTGTCAAGGTGGATGCCTCCTCCTATCTGCATATACAAGGCGTATTTATTGTCTGAAAAAACTCTTATCCATGTGCTTTCCACATATCAAACAGGAATGAGTGATTTATGCTCACCGATGATAGTGTTACTCAATGATGAAGCAGACGCATTTTGGTGCTTTGAGAGATTGATGCGTAGACTAGTATGTGCTGCTTCTCCATCAGTCTTCAGTGTTGCTCGTTTCTTCTAATTTCACTTATTGTTCTCTATTTCTGATTTTAAAGCGAGGGAATTTCAGATGCACGCAGCAATCTGTTGGGGTTGAGAACCAGCTTCAACACCTTGCTTCTATCATTCAGGTGCTGGACCCAAAGTTACATGACCACCTAGGTATGTAATAAAGACTGAGAGATCTGTCAATCAGTCAGGCTGGATATCCATTTGACGTTATTGTACTACAATTGTGCTTGTTGACTCTTGAACACAGAAACACTTGGTGGGGGTGACTATCTCTTTGCATTCCGTATGTTCATGGTATTGTTTCGGCGTGAATTGTCATTTGGGGACTCCTTGTACCTGTGGGAGGTAAATAGTTTTTTCGATGTGTTACTAAATCTATTCATTCATTCATCCAGATCAGATTTGATCTTTGAACCAAATCCATTACAGTGGTGTGTTATACAGTGGCATCCATGTCTCACCATGTTAAGGGCTACAATTTCTTTAATTCAAATAAGATTTCCTACTCTATTTTAGATGCATATCCAGATATTCTTTCATTCTCTTTAATGATACCATGACTATGTTCAAAGGTGTTGAAAACCAAGTTTAGTTAGGCAAACCATCCAAAATCATGCATATTTCCTACTATTTGTGTGGTCAGGTTATTTTTGTGTGGTTTCAGAAAACGTGGTTACCACTGGTAAACGATCACCTGCTCCAGCTTTGCTGGGTTTATAACTCTAATACAAAAGAGCACCCAGGCTTTCTTTGTACTTTCGTTGAGTTAGGAATGCACATGGACTCAGACTGAAGCTGCATTATTTTGCACATGAGTTGATCAAAACAAACGGAAAATTGAGAAATTTCTTTGAATCCACGGGTTTTTATCATTAGGCATTTACTAGCTGTCTAGAAGCCAGTAAAAGCCAGTCAACTGTGACCCTGGTTGTAATTTCTAAAGGACCAGTACTGTATATTTCCTGAAATTTTATCTCTCGTTTGCAAATAAAGGGTTTGATTGCTGAAAGATCATATTTTCTGTCCGCAGATGATGTGGGCTCTAGAATATGATCCTGACATGTTCTCCAGATATGAAGAGACGGGGCCTGCAACTGACATAGCTCAAGGATCTAAACCAAGAGTGAAGTCGACCCGTCAGTTTGGCAAGTACGAGAGGGCGAATATGAAGAATGGTGCAAACGGTGTTGATGGCCCTGTCCCTATCTCTGTTTTCCTGGTTGCTAGTGTTCTGAAGAACAGCCAGAAACTCCTGCAAGAAGCCCGAGGGTTAGATGACCTTATCAGGGTAAGCTGGGATGAAGCCATTTTCCTTGTTTTATGATGGGAACTGAGATTGATATAAGATTTGTTATAGACTCTACTACCTCTGTTGCAAAATGTAACAGCTTGCTAAAACGTCTTATATATTGCAACAGAGGGAGTAGATCTGAAGTTCGGTTTGCTGATTAACTTGATTCTTTCTTTGTTTTAGATATTGAACAATGTTAATGGGAACTTGGATGCAAAGAAGGCTTGCGAGGCTGCACTGAAACTTCACGCGAAGTACCTTAGAAAGGTATAATAAGATTTTTCCTCTGGCTCCTCTTACTAATACTATGCATTAGAGTTCCTTTCAAGTTTTTTTTTTTTGCCAAACCAAAGATGAATGAACAAATACTATCTTGCCGTGTTAGCAGATGCAGGGAAAGAAATCCTAACATAACACACACACGGTGATCCGCCAGAAGGTGGTGGTTGTTGTATGCAAGGAAGGCAGAGCAGTAGTTGTTGTATGTAGATTTGGATGCAGCGCATTGCTGTGCCGATGTGAAAAATGTGTATAACCGAAACGAGTGCATTGTTCTCTGAGAATTAACAGCTTTTCCATGTATAAAGATTCTTTCCGCTCCAAAGAAGACAAGTGTAAGATTCATTTCAAGAAAACCTGTATGTGAATCTTAACAGAGAAATACATACGTACTAATTAATATTCTGGTTGGGTGGTACATTGTCCTGTTCGTTCTTGTTCTGTACCCCCAAACTGGCGATGAGCTCAACTTGCATTGTGTTAAGCCTGGACTCGTGCTGAAGTTTGAGATCCATTCACTCGATAAGCACCCTCGCCCTCGTCGTAAGACCAATCTTCTTCATCCTCCTCACCTTGATTAATTATTACTGCCATGCTCCTCTTCATCATGAGAACCAGGAGTCCAGGACACTCTTCAAAGATAATGCTGCAGTCTACTCTAGCAAGTTCCCTATTAAAGCTCGATCAGCACGCGTAACTGGAAAATGCTGCAGTCGAAGCACATGCTGTCAGTATGCCTATTGACTTTTTACAGGCAAGAGTTTCCCCAAAATCATTCCATAGTGAACTTGTTATACAGCCGTGCTGTATATTAGGACATCGGTCAATCTTTCTAGTACACCGCAACAATGCATCTTTGGTATCTCAAGCTGAATCAGGTGGAAACATCGTCGAAGTCGATGGAGGATGACACGTCTGGCGCGTACCACCCGAGTTCCTGTGCGACGGCGGCGACCCTCTGCTCCTGCCCCCGCGAGTCACCGATGGCGGTGGTGAAGGGGTAGAGGAAGGTGACCTTGGTGGCGACGCAGCGGTAGGCCACCACGCCGGCGTCCTTCCTCACCAGGTACTCCATCACGTCCCGCCCAAAGCCGCCGTCCACCTCCGCCTGGATGTACTGCCCTGCATGCATGCACACATCCAGCTCATCATATACAGACGAACTCAAATCGATCTCAGTCGTTCTAAACATATATATAGACGACGGGGATCCCCAACCGTGCGGAGTCTGCTGGTCAACTTTGAAGACGACATTCTTCTGCGTCTTGATGATGGCCTGTCGCAACGACTGCCATGGCAGTCAATTGGTTAATTTTCAGTCGATGGAGGTGAATGGGGATGAAAATTTTGGGTACTTGAGCGGCGGCGTCGGCGGAGGTGGCGTCCGGGATGATGAGCGGGGAGGCGACGGAGGAGGAGGCGCCCACGGTGGGGTTGGTGCACACGCAGCCCGGATTGGTGGAAGGGCACGTCCTGATCTTCCTGCATACATGATGACGGTGGGAATTGCTTGGTAATCGGGATAAGAATACATAGCAGTATGTAGACGATCGATGGAAGGTACGGGTACCCATACCCACCCGTTGGTGTCGAGGCCGAGCAGCAGGGTCCTCGACTGGGAGTAGGGAGTGGAGGGGGACTGAGCTTCTGCGGCGACGGCAGCGAGCGTGAAGGGTGAGGTGGAGAAGAGCAGAAGTGCTCTCCTGGTCGTGGCCGGAGGAGCAGAGGAGATGGGAGCTTCGGCGGCGCCAAGAATGGAGGAAGAAGCCAACAACGCCCACCGCGTCATCATGTTCATTTCAGTCCCACACCACACATGCCTGCTAGCTTGTTTTTTTATGTGTGTATAAATTTTTATCTTGGACTGAGTGGACACCATGTCTTCCCACCAGGGGACGGACGGAAATAGACGGAGAGGCTCCCGACTCCAACCCTAGCTGTCAAGCACCTGCCGGCCGGATCACGCCGCCGCTGCCCCTCCCCCCTCTACCTCTCGGGTCGTCCGTGCGTGGACGACTCAGGAGACACCGGGTTCTAAACCTACAAAACTCTTTCCGGCGGTCTTATCCGGCCCCTGCCGTTGCGGCGCCGGTGGTGGCGGTCTCGCCTCGTCTCCGAAGACGGCCCTTCCTTCATGCGTCTTGTTGGCCTTCCATCACGCGCGGAGGTCGGGACCGGGGCGGCGCGGACCATGGGCGGCTACTGGTGGCGCTTGCCGTCACGAGAGGAGGTTGATGACTCATGCGATTTGAGGAGACAGGTGGATTGGACTCGGATGCAGGCTTGTTGCGACGGCGTGGCCATGGCGAAGGCTAGACCACCCCTAGGCGACAATGCTGCTAATTGGGATCTTGCGGATTCAGGCTCGATTTACTAGTTCCGATCGCCGCAAGCCGGCCGACGGTGTGTGGGACCACTGCATCGGCATCAACAAAGGAGGTGTCCCTAGAGTTTCTTCTGCTCGAAGACAGAGATCTTCCTGATGCCTGCCCTCATTATCCTGGTATGGAGAGACATGTTTCGGAAGGCTCCGCCGGCGAACTCCCATGGACGTATCATGCATGGAGATTGCTGGATCAGAAGGTATTCAATCGTGCGCAACCAGGATTTTTTCTGACCGTTTGGTTTTAAAAGGAGCGTTACAAAGTTCTGATACCTGTTACCATCATGTGTCATGTCTTAGACGATTCATGATGAAGTCGGGTGCAAAAAATGTCATGAAAGCAGGAACATGAGGGCTCGTGATGGTAATTTGAGTCTTTATAGTGATGAGGAACTGACTGCGTGATCTGTGACAACCAACAACGACTGTTTGTGGGGCGACAACACGGGAAAAGTTCATAGTTTTACCTCGCAGGGTAAAAATCCAAGGTCTGACCTTAATTGTTTTTGCATGGCAATGGACTTGTTGAAGACATTATTTTGTGAGCGAAGACTTTCTCTAGGGTGAAAACCTATGATCTTTGATCGGGCGACGGTGACGCTTATGCACTGTTTCCTTCTTGAAGTTATCGCTATTAGAGTTTTTAGACTACTGGTGTTGTTTGGGTGGTGTTAGTGTCGTTGCTACAAGGAATCGTTCGCTGTAGCGAGACTTTTTTTTGTAGTTTTTTTTTGGTTGTGTGCGTCCTTAGTGGCGTTAGGACATGTATTGTTACAGAGCTGCGTGTAATTGGTATCTCTGCGATATTAATATATGCTTTTTTTAAAGAAAATCGTATACCGTTCGCTCCCGTAGATCTTTATCTCTCAGGCTGGAACAAGCTGCTCCATAAAATTCACATGCGTGTTGCGTGCACGATTCCTCTAATGAACAAGAGGTGGAAATGCTCAATTTACACCTTGGAAATACAACAAGCAGTACATATGCTCAATTTATTCATGAGTAGGAAAGGATGTTCCACAATCCATACAAAGCAACAAGAATGTTCACCAGAAAAAATAAATGAATGTCTAACTAAAAGTCACTACATAAGTAATTTGAATAGTTGCTTCAAAAAGAAATGACAAAAATGAACTATCTTTTCTTCTTATTTTTTACCTTTTTTCTTATTTATTTTTCTTGGGAAGGGATTGAAAGACGAGTACAAATAAATAGGCATACTAAAGGGCATGGTTGGTTAATAGCTTAAGCAACCAACCGAAGGGTTCCCCTCCATCTCCTCCTCCATGCCAAGGTGGTTAGGATTTCATTGCCTCCTGTTTGCGTCGTCACCGATCTGCCTCGCTTCTGTGGCCTTCGAGCCATGGAGGTGGGGTGGATCAAAGGTCCCACCAGTGGGAGGGCTCTATTTTTTTTATGGTTCAAATTTGGTGGGACGGTGCTCAGGTCGTGGTGGTGTCGTCACTTCAATAAGGTCTTCCCGGCTTCAGCCCCATCTCATTGGCAACGTCGGGGAGTTTGTGGAGTGATGTGGTCCTCAAGAACTTCTTTTGTGTGTGGGGATGTTCGGATCATCAAGGAGATTCATCGACAGTTCATCCTTCTTCTTCGTCTCTAGGACAAATGTGGTCTTTTTGTCCCGTTCGACGACTTCCCGTCCGCAACCAACAACGTCAGGCTAGCTTAGGGAGGAGCGGTAGCGCACCGTTGACACAGTCTAGAGGTTGGAAATGAAGGGCTTCTCAAGGATTTCGATGTAATTTTCATTTTCGTTGAGTTTCTTTGTACTGTTCTATGTTGCTTTTAATGCCAGAGTCCTATTCGAGAAAAATGGCATGTTTGGTTGCGGGCCACATTTTGCCAAGCCTAAGAGCATCTCCACTCCAGTCGCGTCCCCCAAATTGTCCCCAATGGTCATGGGCGCACCGTGCAGAAAAACGCACACATTCGTGTGTCCCAAAGGCCATTTTCGTCCGGCACGGCCCAACACACTGTCCGGTGCGGCGAGGCCATCCCTGCTACACAATGGACGCTTCAGGTGCACCGGACACAAGGCGTGGGTGATGTGCGTAGGAAAAAAGGCAGTTGGGTACCACCTGCCAGAATCATTCTCTCCCACCATCACCAAATCGCCTCTTCCCTGATGCGTTTCCCATCCACCATCCCCAAATCACCACGGCCTCTACCCGTTTCGACGCTGGAATTCGCCGCGCCTCCATCCTAGCACTTCTCCCTCATCTCCCGGTCATCTCGCCACCGGGTGCTGCAAGCCGCGAAGGCTCCAATGCCTCGGCCACTCCACGGGCCCGCCTTGCACGCATGGTGTTCGGCCAGTTTCTTGCGTAGACCATGGACGTCAAGGGCAAGATGATGATCCATCAGTTGATAGTGGAGGATGATTACTCCAATGCCGACATCCAGGAGCACCTGTCGATCCTTGCTTGTATTCGATGAACACAAATTATCGAGCAGGAAAAGGCAGGTCCAAAGCGCGGCGGTTCCAGGTTTGGGAGAAGGAAATGCAAGATGAGGCAGAGAATGGAGGGGCATATGATGCTCTACACCGAAAACTCTACCTACAATGCAGCATATACCCCAAAGGATTTGCGGAGGCGGTTTAGGATGAGCAAGGAGTTGTTCATGGAGATTCTTCATGGCGTGAGAAAGTATGATGACTACTTCGTGCTAAAGCATGACACCATTAACATGGCTGGTTTCTCATTAATTTAGAAATGCATCGCCGCCATGAGGTTGCTTGCATATGCAACACTGGTAGATTCAAAAGGTGAGTTCTTGGGCATGAGTGAGTCCACAACCATTCAATGCATGTACAGATTCTTCAAAACGGTTGTGGGATAGTTTGGTGATGAATATTTGAGAGGGCCAAATGCAGTAGATACTGCTATGATCATGGAACAAAATGCAGAGAGGGCATTTCCTATAATGCTTGTAAGCATCAATTGCATGAACTGATCATGGAAGAACTACATGTTTGCTTGGCAAGTGATGGCTGTGAAATATAGCTATCTTTATCCGCATTTAAATCCTATTTTAAATCAAGAAATTCACCGAATAACTCTCTATCCTTACTACTAATGACTAATTGTGCAGAAAATCATGCCTTTATGATGAGATCGGGAGAAATTACTAAATAATATGTCGTTACCAACACAACCAAGTTAACTAGGGTCGAAAAGAGGCTTCCATGGTGTGTAATGAGCATCGGTATAGGCGAGTCCCGCCTATCCTACATGTCGGCGCCTCCCTTAGGTCAAACCAAGATACTTATGTGAAGGTAGCGACACCATTCAAGGGAGAGGCGCCCTCTAGCCACCACATAACCCGTTCTCCATTCAGATCTCATCCATCACACAGCGAAAGAGATCCATACCACCATAGTTCATCACCTCCATATCCTACTTCCTACATAGCCATATCCATTGTCTTGTAATAGAGATCTTCTTGTGAATTGGCGACCATTGTAAGAATATTTGATTTCAATCTAAGTATTTTCTCAATGATTCATATTGTTGATCTTTTTTATTATGAGTGAGTAGTCCTCACGGGCTGCAGGTTGGGGTGAAGCCTCGTAGTATTTATGTGCATCTAATTCTATAATAATATTGTGTAGCGATTGAATAGGAGCTTTGTTATCTTGTATCTTAGTCTCTACCTTGATCCGAGGACTTGTAGGTACCCAAGACCCCGTGGATTGATCAAGGTGTGAGGTGAGATGAGTGGAGAACATCGTTTGACACGCGAAACCCCAGTGATAGCAGGGGGAGTACGATATTCGCTTAGTGATCCACTTAGGATCAATAGTAACATTATTGATCTTAAGGATTTGGTTTGTTTTACTTAATAATCATTGTAACCTGTGGTTTCATGGTATGACAATTCGACCAAGAGAATATTGTCACCTATGGTTTTAGGGGATCTAGTTGCTAAGGATGTGTTGCCCATAATTCCTATCACTATTAAATTATTTTACACATGACTATGCTTAATCTTATTTTTATCCCATTTGTATGCATAGATGAAGGTGAATCTTCAACCCTGGCCTATATCCATCATTGAAAACAACCAAAATAGACAAAGTAAACTGGAAAGATCTAGTAAACGTAAAACAAAATTAATCAGCAAGTCTTGTAGAAGTTCCTCAATTCTTTTTAGCAATTGTTTCCCAAGGTTCAATAAACCTAGGTCTTTTCTAGGGAAAAGGCTACTATAATGTATTCATAATCTAGATCGAAGGTATCAGCAAGGTCTGTACAAAGGGAATCATGGCAACGACGTGTGGTTCTTGAAGCTGTGGCAGATCAAGACTTATGGATTTGGCATTGCTGGATCGCACAATGACATCAATGTGCTGGAGCGCTCTCTAGTGTTCACCAAACTGATGGAAGGTCATGCTACAGCCTGAAACTATGAGATAAATGACCACACATATACCAAAGGATACTACCTAGTAGATGACATCTATCGAATATGAGCGACATTTTTTTAAGACAATCACCTATCCAGTGATTCTGGCGAAGTGTCACTTTGCTTCACACTAGGAGAGTTGCAGGAAGGATGTGGAGCATGCATTTGGTGTGCTCCAATATCGATTTGCGATAGTCAGGCACTCTGCTCTTACCTGGTTTCAAGATCAAATGTTGGAGGTTATGCTTGTGTGATCATGCACAACATGATCCCTGAAAATGAGCGCAAGAGTCCAGTGATGGATGTTAGTCCCTATGATTATCATGGTCCTCTTGCCCATGTTGATCATCAGTCGCACATGAATTTTCCTGATTATATTGCCATGAATGGAGAAATCCGTGATGTTGATGCTCATGAAAAACTACAAAATGATCTCATCGAGCATATGTGGAGAATCAGAGGGAAGCAATCAACCATGGCCGAGGCTTGATCAAGTTGAACTATAATTTATTTGTATTCTTTGTATTGTTTTAATATATTGGATTTTATGAATTTATTTGAATTGTGTATGCAAAATTAAATAAAACTTAGTTTGGGAGTGCCATTTGGGCACGTGATTGGGAATAGGCAGTCCCCAAACATGACACGCTGAGGCGTGCCCCAAATGACCGATTGATGCTTTCGTCAGATGTAGTTTGGAGGACGTGACTAAAGATGCTCTAAGAGCAACTCTAGCGTATCTCGTATAAACTCGTGACCCGCAAAATAACTGCTAGCCTTTGGTTTTGGTGAAATAAAAATGGACCCAAACAGAATTCGTGTGGGCCTTTAAAAGTTTTAAAGGGCCTCAGAAAATTCGTCTCCCAGGCCCATACAGACAAGGGTTTTAGCGAGGGGCCGAGGGTTCCATGTACACAAAAGTGAAGTTGATGGGAGGGACATTTCAGCCCTCGCCCTTCTCGCTACTACGACATTGCTGCGAGTTTATTCGTTCCAGTAATGTTTGGCTCCACTAGTAGGGAATATCTCACTGGTGGTGTTCAAAAAAAATGGTTAGTGACATTCAACCCGCATACCACCAATGTAGTGTCACTCGTACAAGTTACTGGTGGCGTTCATATAGCATGCCACCAATAACTTGTGTACTTGCAATGTTTGCCCAATTTTACACGCCACTACTATTTTTTTAATGTAAAAAGGAATGGTTGTGGAAATGAATTATTAGCAACTGTGAGAATTTATCATTAATATAAAGGACTTCAATAAAACAACAAAATTTTAGTTGCACATTGAATTAACTAGCAATTTGCTTTTTCCACATTTTAGAACAATTATCACTCGGGGTTTGACTCCGAATCTGACTCAAGGTAATGAATGATGATGTCAATGAAGAACATCATGTGAAGTTCCTACGCAAAGTGTTCCTGCTAGTGACGAGTATGGCTTGTCCAACATGATGGTTTGTGGCCGAAAGGAAGTTCTTCAACCCCTTATCATTTAAGGTGATACAACCATCATGTTCTTGTACACAATGGTGGTTACACCACCTTCTGCTCCAACATGTACTCCAACCGATCCTTTTTGAGGAATTTGAAGAGAAGAAACCATCTTCAACAGTGGTTTCTAAGATGCAAAAGCTCGATATCTTGATGTAGATAGAGCACCATCACATGTTATGAACACAATAGATAATAAATGAAGAAAGAATAGTAACTTAGCAACCATACCATATTGCGTAGGTCAAAATTCATGTTCATCAAACGAGTGACAACATATTGTAAGGTCAACATTCATCTTCGTCAAACGAGTGAAATGCTCGCCCGGTGAAGGAATTAGTTGGAGGAAGGATTTCGATGAGGTTCCTCTTCTCATTATGGGTAAGCTTGCATCTTTGAGCGATAATCGGGTCTTTGTCCTTGCCACCCTCGTCCTCACCACTTTCAACCTTTACACTATCCTCCTCATACTTGGGTTCGCACATGCAAAAAAAATACCCTACATGAACAACGAATATCTAGCCATGAAGACACTAACGGGAATAGATCTATATCTCATACTAACATTGATGCGGAAAAAGACGTTGTTCGGTGTAGATGTTGAAGACGAACGCGTTCGTTCCTGCAGGTAGGTGTACCCGTCCCAGCCACAACCAGAATGTCTACTCGATGCTAGGATTGAATGGACGATCCCTCCATGTATTGCACGTATCCAGTTCTCCGATCCATCTGCGTTTTTCCGTGCAGAGCTCGACGCCAATGGTGTCATCCCGCGGCCTTCTGAAAACACTACTATGGTGTAGAACAAGAGACAAAGAGAGAATTGTAGAGGAGTTGTGGTTTCCATTGGAGGAGAAGCCTCATGGGATTTATGTAGGAGGAGGGGAGGCGTGCGCGCCCTAGGGTTCCTCACTTGGTGCGGTGGCCAAGGAGGTGTGACGCCCCCTGTTTGGCAGGTGCCCGATATTTGATTCGAAGATCATCTCCTTCCCCATATGAAGATCCCAATCTTAGAAATAATGAAAATATTATCATATTCCTTATTTACAAGATATGGTCAAAACCTTCCATATATAGATAACTAATTTTATACCTTCCCATTTAAGCAATGCATCAAAATAGGAACATCGGGGTGGCACCCTTGGCCCATGCGCTAGCCCCTGGGAGGGATAGGAACCGGCCATGGTGGCCCAGGCGCTACCCTTTGGGTGGGCCTGCCCCCTCTTATCTACTCTAACCATTGGAACCTCTTCCGACACTTTATATCTCTTCTGGTTTCTGTCAGATGGACCCGGTACCTCGATCCTATATATATTTTAGAACCTTTAGAAAGATCTCTAACATATCCGTTGTCTCGAGATGATAAATATAAACCTCGGAATCATCACCAACGACTCCGGAACAACTTACCCAAATCAGGTTATGTCACCATAACTATTCTGGTTCCACTCTGAAGTGTCTCAATGAATACCAGAACTATTCCGGTATGTACGGAAACCATTTCGGAAATATCTCTCAACTATCTACCATGTAGGTGAAAAGAACAACTTGATCGTAATACCTTAAGCATGTGATCCTTTCTAGACATCGAAGATCATTAGACTAATAACTAACAACGGATCCTGAATGCCCATGATGGTTCCTACTTCACTATGCAAAAATCGCATCGAGTGAACCCGTTCATTATAAATATACTAATCCTTCTACTTTGTTATATTCGTGTGACAATTCGAGGCGAGATATTGGTATCCTCATGAATCAACTCTTGATCACTATACGGGTCATCCTCGTTGTGATTTCACTCTTTAACTCATATATGTATTATGATGTTCTTTATGATCTCATCATAACCATGTCTACATAGACGATTGAGTGACATCGTAATATCGAGTGGGCCTAGAGAATCTCTCTCCATCATTAGGAGGAGCGAGATCCCACTTGTTGAATTATCCAAGTCTCTAGACATACTTTCGTGATTATCTCAGAATTTTCGGTCTGGCCACCTTTGTAGGTGGGGTAGGGAAAATACCAAGGACAAGGCTTACAATATGAGGGTACTTGATATTATCATGGTATTAATGATTCATGCATAATATAATGATCTAATGATATTACTATTAACTCATAGTAAATCATCTTCTGGATATGTTCCATACCCTTGTCTCTCTAGACAACATACTCTCATAGTTGGTGGTATACCGTATACCATGAAAAGGAAATTTGATCACCACTCAACACATGATCTAGTCCTAGAGGCTGTATTAGGAACATCTTGGTGTGTTCATCTTTACTACACCTACATGCAATGCTTCCTTTGATTCTCACAATCAAGATTCACAATAGTTCTAGTATAGTTCGATGAACCTCTATATTGAAGAGGGGATTATAT
The DNA here is from genome assembly GCA_023614405.1 of Avena insularis. Lineage (NCBI taxonomy): Eukaryota > Viridiplantae > Streptophyta > Magnoliopsida > Poales > Poaceae > Avena > Avena insularis. Next base: position 178,943,401 of record CM042692.1, on the reverse strand, counting down.
AATAATCATTATTATTATTGCCCAACATCTCCCATTGAAAAAATAGGTACTCACCTCTAGTGACACGATTCTGGGTACTAAAGCGTCTCCACCCTTAGCCTCCCAAGAGAGTCCTCGTTCGCTCTTTCCGCACTTCAACCTTGTATGTCTTCTCAAGAGCCCAAAATTGCACGCTACCTTCTAATATATCATTCAATTACAACCTTACATTGCATTGGATAGTCTGTGACCAAAAGCATGCATTAAATGACTGCTGAAAGCACAAAAGAAAAAAAGAAAATGGGTTTAATGTATGAAAAATTACAACACATTCTAACTTGGCACGATGTCATATCCTATACAAGTAATCACAAGTTCTTAATCATTTACAGTATACATAGTGAAAGGGAAATGGATGTCGCCTAGAGGGGGTGAATAGGCATTTTGAAAATTATTATGGTTTAGGCTCTAATAAATGCGGAATAAAACTTAACGTTTAATTTATCAAGTCAAAACCTATATTCACTAGGTTCAACTAAGTGCACCAACAACCTATGCTAAGCAAGATAAGAAACAAGGTGATAGCAAGATATAGTACTTCAAGCACGATGGTTATCATAATGTAAATTGCATAAGTAAAGGGCTCGGTTGAGAGATAACCGATGGACGCAGAGACGATGATTTGTTTCCCGAAGTTCACTTCCAAAGAAGCTATGTCTCTGTTGGAGAGGTGCGATGGCGCAATGTACTTCAAACCCCACAAATGGCTCACCTTGAGGTGTGGTGGCTTGATGCTCACCCAATGCCACACAAAGCCTCGCCCCAAGATGCGAAGGCACGCAACAGACCGACGCCACAAAACGCTCACCCTATTCTCCCGTGAGCTCACCACAAAGGCCTACTCACGTTCCACTATGGGACACTTGATGGCGGTCACCGAACCCGTACAAGGCTTGGGGCAAACTCCACAACTCAATTGGAGGGCTCCCAAGAAATGCCACAAAGGCTACAAGCTTAAGGAACTCCACAACAATTTGAGCCCCCAAGAATAATGCCACAAAAGGCCACAAGCTTGAGGAATCTCCACAACTTAATTGGAGGCCCCAATAACACACCACAACTCCACACAACCGTCTAGGGTTCCAAGAACCCAAGAGAAACAAGCCCAAGATCTTGAACTCCCCGAATCTCCAAGGAGAACTCAAACCTATGCACCAAATGTAAGAGGCAACTCCTTCACTCTCAAATTCCACCAAAGACATTGGGGGAATAAGAGAGGAAGAACACAAAACTCTCCAAGATCTAGATCCCAAGGATTCCTTCACAAAGAAGGGATTTGGTTTGGTGGGGGTTGTAGATCTAGATCTCCTCTCTCAAAACCCTCAAAAAGATGCAAGAATCATAGGAGGGGGAAGGGGAGAGGGCAAGCTCTTCAAGGTCAACAATGGAGGAGAGAGATAAGGGAAAAAACCAAGAAGAACAAGTGACCCCATGAAGGGGAAGGGGAGCTCCTTTTAAAGGGATCCCCGATTTGCCCGTTACTCATAGTTTCGCGCATGACCGGTAGTACCGGTGGGTGGCCGATACTACTGGTGGCACCCAACCAACGGTCCAAAACAGCGACACGAATGAACAAAAATGATCCTGGCCAGTACTACCGCCTGACCACCGGAACTTCCAGCGGGGTTGGTACTACCGCCCGAAATACCGATCCAAGTTCTGTCAAATAGATGCGACCAAGACATAGAGGTTACTGAATAGAAAATGGGGTTACCGGAAGTTGGGCCGGAATTTACACCGATACTACTGGCGGCAAAATGCCCTAGTGGTACTAGCGGTGGCCCGCTGGAACTACCGGTCAGGCAAAAACTCTAGAACCAAAACTGCCACAACTTTTGCATCCGAAATCCAAACGAGATGAAGCCAATTTTGTTGGAAAGATAATGACGTGTAGAATCTAAAAAGGGAGAAAATACCATGAATATATATTTGATATATCTCCCAAGGTGTGGAGCTAGAAAACCCCGCAAGATCAAAAACGCAATAGGATATTCAAGGGAAATCCGTTTTTGATGAACTAGAGCTTGTTATGATGATAACCACAAGCTCTGGATCCTCACATGGACAAGAACCAAACAACAACCAATAAATTTATGATGCTATAAATGCAAAGGTTTGAGCTCTCTCTCCGAAAGATACAACCGAGTCACCCACTCGAGAGCCCCTCTTGATAGTACGGCTATCTATCCTAAACCTGGTATCCCAACACTACAAGAGACCGGTAAAATAGAAAACCTATCAAGATCATACCTTTGCCTTGAGCATTCCACTTGAGCTTGATGTAGACCTTCTTGTCCTTCTCAAGATGGATCGCCTTTCTTAATTGCACTTGCTTGCTCTTGCTTGATGAAGACTTGAGAAATGCTCTCTCATACTCCATGGAGAAGCCTCTTCTTCTAACTTGTCTTCATCACTCCATGAACACCGAGGATGGCAAGATTCACACATGATATCTTCTAGATATGGTGCACCTTGAGCTTGCCCTTCATTTCTTGATGATGTCTTGAAGATGACCATAAGGAACTCCATCTTCTTCTTCTTCAAGACATACTTGATCTTCTTCTTCTTCTAGTTGATTCCAATAGGCACAAAGCCCTTGGACATTGCTTCTTCTTTTCAACCTTGAAACCAACACATGCTCCAAGCGATGCCAATGGACAAACCTACACGTGAAACTCAATTTACACATTAGTCCATAGAGATTGTCATTAACTACCAAAACCACATATGGGGCATAAATGCCCTTTCACATAGGTTTATCAACAACAATATATATAGACAACAAAAACCATCATCGATCTACACTACATATATGTTTATTAACAACAAAAAATATACCAACAAATCATCAATGCTCTACACTGCACATGTTTGACTACACACATTCTAACAGTTCTAGCAATTCAAAGTCTAACAATTATAGCAATTCTAACTCTAACATATCTAGCAATTCTATTCTAACATATCTAAAATTAACTACACATGAATTACTCAATCTAAATCAAATATTCACTACCTATCACTCGAAAATAAGAGGATATTGGAGGCTCACTGATGGCGGGACATAGATTGGAGAGTGTGCAACGTGGTAGCATGGATGAAGAGGGAGAGGATGACGGAAACATAGAAGAAGAGGGTGTGGATAGTGGTGATGAGTCCAAAATTGAAGCATATTTATCTTTTGTTTTTGCATAAATAGAATAGGGATTTTGGTATTTCACTGCTTTTGCACGCAGCTTTTTGTCCTTGTTTCAACAGGATCCCGGATTACTACGTCTCTTATAAACATATCAATTGGAACTGTCATATTATGTTGTAATATGATATTTTTAAGTGATAAAATTCATTTTATTGATTTACCTTCGCACCTAGGAGAATACCAAATGTAGGGAAAAATCTGCAGCGATAACAACTAGTGGTACGCTCGCCCGTATCGTTCACTCGTACCACGTGGTAGCACGTCCGCCTCATCAAATACTTTCTCCTAGAAAAGACGACAAAGAGATCCGACATTCACAATAACCTAGAACCACGAAAAATCACACTAGAAAGGGATCTGAAGGAGGAACTTGGAGAAGGGAAAATCCCTGCTGCCTCACGGATTATTTGAGGACATCACATCATCCCCTTCACCATCAACCGCCACATCTCCATCACCATTACTACCCCCATCTCTCATCTATTAGATCTTGTTGTAATTCCAGATTTAATTATGGTTTGCACTAGATTTATCCCCGTACTTTTATCCATCCATTTGATTATGATGATGTTGTTGATTGCTCCCATGTGTGAGTAGTTTCCCCTCATTCTTGGGGAGATGGAGAAACTCTAGCACTATTATGAAGTTGCAATAAATATGATCTATTCTTGTGTCCATATGACTTGCCGGTCTATGATAGATTTATGATTTATGTTCGATCTCTATCTTTAGATGGTATGTGTAGTCGGCCACATTTCATTTGCCCTTCGGGACTAAAGATGAGGGAGAAATCCTTTGGACGTGTTTGGAAGTGTGCCCGGAAAGCTTTGTGACAATTGGCACCGGCTAGCTACCTGCATGGTCAAAGGAGGATAAAGAGAGACTCCCTAAGCTAATTATGATATCCACAGGGAGACCCTTAATTGCGGTGGTCTGTTGATACGTTGCAAACATATCTATAATTTTTGATGTTCCATGCTTGGTTTATATCTACTATCTTATGTTTTGTCCATACTTTGGAGTACTTTTTATACACTTTCTTGGACTAACCTATTAACAAGATGCCATAGTGCCAACTGCCTATTTTCTGCAGTTTTTAGTTTCAGGAAAGTCAGAAAATGAATATTCTCGGAATTGGACGGGACAAAAGCCAAAGTCAGTATTTCACCGAGGGGGACACGGAGCCAGAATACGAGATGGAGAGGGGCCAGGGGTCGCCCACACCACCTGTCCGTGCGGCCAGGCCTGGCCCGTTCCAGGGGGTGGTGTGGCCGCCTAGGGCACCCCCTCGACCTCCCCTTTCACCTATAAGATGCATCCGATGCAGAAACCCTAAGACTCGATCAAAATTCCACGAAAGAGTCTGTAGCCGCCGTCATCTCCATCCCTAGATCGGGAGGGATCTGAAGCTCTTCCCGGTACCCTGCCGGAGGGGAGAATTCACCCTGGAGGCCTTCTTCATCACCATGCAAGCCTTTGGTGTGATGCGTGAGTAGTTCATCCTTGGACTACCGGTCCATGTAGTAGCTAGATGGTTGGTTCTTCTCCTTTGTGCTACCATGTTTAGATCTTGTGAGTTCCGTTCATGATCAAGATCATCTATTTGTAATCCTACATGTTGTGTTTGTGGGGATCCGATGGATATTGAGATGCTATTTCAGATTGATTATTGATTCTATCATGTCTTTGTTATTTGTGATCTTGCATGCTCTCCGTTGTTAGTAGATATCTTGGCCGAGTAGATGCTAGCAACTCCAAGAGGGAGTATTTATGCTCGATAGTGGGTTCATGCCTCTAGTAATCTAGGGAAGTGACAGAAATCTCTAAGGTACTAGATGTGCTGTTGCTACTAGGGAGAAAATAGAAATCCTTTGTTCATAGAACAATCGTATTGTTTACTTTACACGCAATGCGTAATGCAATTATCTGTTGCTTGCAACTTAATACTGGAGGGGGTTCAGATTGACAACCTGAAGGTGGATTATTAGTCATAGATGCAGTTGGATTATGGTTTATGTATAATGTTGTAATGCCCAATCAAATCTCATAGGAGTCAAGATGATTAGTATATGCATGTATGCTTTCTCGATGTTTGTCAATTGCCTCGCTGTAATTTTTTCACCCAGCATGTTATCTATCTTAAGGAGAGCCACCTCTAGTGAACTATGGACCCCGGTCCTTTCTTTTAATATCAATATACAATTGTTTACTGTTTACTTTCTGCAAGCTTTTATTTTCTTCCACACAATACGTTTAATCCTTTGTTTTCAGAAACACTGGTGAGATTGACAACCTCACTGTAAGTTGGGGGCAAAGTTCTATGGTTGTGTTGTGCAGGATTCCAAGTTGGAAACAACACCTTGGAGGTGTTTACTTGCTCCTACTGGTTCGATAACCTTGGTTTCATAATTGAGGGAAAACTTGATGATGTGCTCATCATACCTTTCTCTTGGGGTTCCCCAACGAGCTCGATACATGTTGAGCCAATAATCAAGCTTTTTCTGGTGCCATTGCCGGGGAGTCAAGGACATCTTCACAAGGGGAGTCCCTCATAACCAATCTCTTTACTTTGTTTTATTTGTTTTGCTTAGTTTATTTTTGCTTTGTTTGCTTGTTTCTTTATAAAAAACACAAAAAATGTTTTACTAGTTTGCTTTCTTTATTAAAAACACAAAAAAATGACTACTCTTGAAAACACTAAGTTGTGTGACTTTACTAGCATCAATAAAAATGATTTCATGTGCACACCTATTGCTCCACCTGTTCCTAAAGCTTCTTTCTTTGAAATTAAACCTGCTTTACTCAATCTTGTTATGAGAGAACAATTTTCTGGTATTGGTACTGAAGATGTTGCTGCTCATCTAAATAACTTTGTTGAACTTTGTGAGATGCAAAAGCATAGGGATATAGATGGAGATATTATTAAGCTTAAATTGTTTCCTTTCTCTTTGAGAGGAAAAGCTAAAGAATGGTTGAAATCCCTAACTAGAAATAGTATTGATTCTTGGACTAAATGCAAAGATGCTTTCATTGGAAAATACTATCCTCCTGCTAAGATTATATCTATGAGAAGTGAAATAATGAAGTTTAAACAATCTGATAATGAACATGTTGCTCAAGCTTGGGAAAGAATGAAATCTTTGGTAAAGAATTGTCCCACTCATGGACTGACTGCTTGGATGATTATCCAAACCTTTTATGCAGGATTGAACTATTCTTCAAGAAATCTACCGGATTCTGCTGCTGGAGGTACCTTTGTGACCATTACTTTGGGTGCTGCAACAAAGCTTCTGGATAATATGATGGTTAAATATTATGAATGGCACACTAAAAGAGCTCCACAAGGTAAGAAGGTAAATTCTGTTGAAGAGACCTCTACCTTGAGTGATAAAATTGATGTTATTATGTCTATGCTTGTTAATGGGAAAGCTCATATTGATCCAAATCATGTTCCCTTAGCCTCTTTAGTTGCTCAAGAAGAGCACGTTGATGTGAACTTCATAAGACATAATAATTTTAGCAACAATGCCTACATGAATAACTTTGGTAATAATAATTATAGGCCATATCCTCCCAATAATGGTAATGTTAATGGAAATTCCTACAACAATAATAGGAGCGCTCCCTCTAAACTTGAAGTTATGCTTAAAGATTTTATTAGTAAACAAACTGCTTTCAATAAAACTATTGAGGAAAAACTCTCTAATGCTGAAATAAATATAACATCATTGGCTAAAGCACAATCTTATTTTAATAAAATGGCTTCTAAACCTGAAACTATTGATAATCCCTTTGCTGTTACTAATGACATACAAGTTAGAATTGATGAAAATGTTAGATTATTAGCTGAATTGCATGCTAAGTGGGAAAGAGAAGATGAAATTGCTAGAAATATTAGAGTTTCTACTATCACTACCACTGGTGTTGAAGCTAGTAATAGCTCTACTACTTTAGATGATAATTATGATTTTGATCTTGATGGTTGCAATATCTATGAAGTAATTAAGTTCCTACAAAAGCTTGCTAAAAGTCCTAATGCTAGTGCTATGAATATGGACTTTACAAAACACATTACTGATGCTCTCATAAAAATTAAAGAAGAAAAGATGAAACATAAAGCTTCTATTCCTATGAAACTAGAAGATGGTTGGGAACCCATCATTAATATGCAAGTGAACGATTTTGATTTCAAAGCTTTATGTGATCTTGATAGTAGTGTTTCTATTATGCCTAGAAGGATTTATGATATGCTTGATTTGCCACCATTGGAAGATTGTTATTTAAATGTCCCACTTGATGATAATGATAAAAAGAAACTCATGGGGAGTATTAATGATGTTATTATTATAGTTAACAATGCCTATGTCCCTGTTGATTTCTATGTTTTGGATGTTGAATACAATGCTTCTTGTCCTATTACTTTGGGAAGACCTTTTCTTAGAACTGTTGGTGCCATTATTGATATGAAAGAAGGCACCATTAAATATCAACTCCCACTCAAGAAAGGTATAGAACACTTCCCTAAGAAGAGAGAGAAGATTGTTTTTGCCTCTCCTATGAAAATAAACTTTGCTCTTAATGCTTCTTCATTTGAGAACACTTGATTCTTTTTCTTGCTTCTTATGCCTAACTTAAAGGCGTTAAAGAAAAGTACTTATTGGGAGATAACCCAAAAGTTTTAGACGAGGCTTGGAAGTTATTACTTCCTTATCCTTTTTATTTGCTTTTTGTGCCAAGAGTAACCTCTAATGAGAGGGAAGTAATGCTTGGGAAAGTTGCTGTCCCGAAACAGATTTTTGTGCTTCACTGTAAAAATTCGTGTAAAATCTCTGTATGTTGTTTTGAGGCGTGTATTTTTGTGCTTCTGACCCAGGTTGTTATCTAACTTTCATTAGTTCAACACTTTTCGATTTGACCAACAGAAGGTCTTCAAAAAAATGGTTTTTACCTGCTGGTCTGTTTTGATAGATTTCTGCCATTATTTGCATTTGCTTCTTGTTGGTTCCTTTTTGAGTTCTCTTTAGGGAATTGAGCTTTTTGAGGGAAGTGCTACAGTAGATTGTGTTTTAGTGGAATTTTTATTGGTGTTGAAACTGAACCCGAAGACTTATTATCTTGAGTGCACTAATGTTGCTAATAAATATTGTGTGAAGTTTTGTATGAAGGAAAAATTTCAGGTGTATGGACAGAATAATGTAATGAGATGAAGAATGGACTAAAGCTGAAGCTTGGGGATGACATGCGTGTCACCCCAAGAAATATCCAAGAAGTACAAGCGTCAAAGCTTGGGGATGCCCAAGGCATCCCCTTCTTCATCAATAAAATCCCAAGTTTCTTCCAAACACTTCATTTTTATTGTTTCATGCACAGTTGTGTTGTTCTTGGAGCGTCTTTGTTTTTGTTTTTTGTTTTTGTTTTCTTGGTTTTTTTAGTTTGCTTGAATAAATTGGTTGGACCCCCTCTTTCATACATTAGTTTTCAAATAGTTTGGTTTGGATTGGAAAGGAGTAGGAAAGTTCATGCTTAAGTGGTAAAAGGAGCTTGTATTTGACTGTGGCCTATGCTTTGTCATGCCATGCTTGATATTGTTTTGGCCTTATGCTTAGTGATCTTTGCTTTAGCATGACATGTTATAAACAATTGAGATTGCTTGATGTGCCTTGGAAGAATCATGCGTTGTTTTAGCATATTAAAGCATAGTATTGTGGTATTCTCCTTTGATGCTTTATTTGGGTTGACTTGGTGCATGCTCACACCATGTTAAGACTATCCCAAGTCACCATAGCCTTTATGATCCTTTAGTTTTCGACTTGTAATATCACATTATGCTTTAATTAATGATGTTTTGTCGCTCTCCATGATTATGGCCATTATTGCTCTCTTATTTGGTCGCTCCTAGTCCTTTGCTAGCCTCCATAACCAAGTATGAGTTCCACTCATGCATACAACTCCAAATAAAACCAAGTTATTCCAAAGAGTCCACTGATTCCCAAAATATATCGAGCTCGTTGGGGAACCCCAAGAGGAAGGTATGATGAGCACAGCAGCAAGTTTTCCCTTAGTTATGAAACCATCAAACCAGTAGGAGCAAGGAAACACCTCCAAGGTGTTGTTTCCAACTTGGAATCCTGCACAACACAACCACAGAACTTTGCCCCCAACTTACAGTGAGGTTGTCAATCTCACCGGTTTTGCTAAAAACAAAGGATTAAACGTATTGTGTGGAAGATAGTAAAAGCTTGCAGAAAGTAAACAGAAAGCAATAAACAGTTGTAGATTGATGGTAAAAGAAAGGACCGGGGTCCATAGTTCACTAGTGGTGATTCTCCTTAAGATAGATGACATGTTGGGTGAACAAATTATAGCAGGGCAATTGACAAACATCGAGAAAGCATACATGCATATACTAATCATCTTGACTCCTATGAGATTTTATTGGGCATTACAACATTATACATAGACCGTACTCCAACTGCATCTATGACTAATAATCCACCTTCAGGTTGTCAAACCGAACCCCCTCCAGTATTAAGTTGCAAGCAACAGATAATTGCATTACGCATTGCGTTTAAAGTAAACAATACGATTATTCTATGAACAAAGGATTGCTATTTTCTCCCTAATAGTAACAGCACATCTAGTACCTTAGAGATTTCTGTCACTTCCCCAGATTACTAGAGGCATGAACCCACTATCGAGCATAAATACTCCCTCTTGGAGTTGCTAGCATCTACTCGGCCAAGATATCTACTAACAACGAAGAGCATGCAAGATCACAAATAACAAAGACATGATAGAATCAATAATCAATCAGAAATAGCATCTCAATATCCATCATATCCCCGCAAACACAACATGTAGGATTACAAATAGATGATCTTGATCATGAACCGAGCTCACAAGATCCAAAAATTGTAGCACAAAGGAGAAGAACCAACCATCTAGCTACTACATGGACCGGTAGTCCAAGGATGAACTACTCACGCATCACACCGGAGGCTTGCATGGTGATGAAGAAGGCCTCCAGGGTGAATTCTCCCCTCCGGCAGGGTGCCGGGAAGAGCTTCAGATCCCTCCCGATCTAGGGACGGAGATGACGGCGGCTACAGACCCTTTCGTGGAATTTTGATCGGGTACTTAGGGATTCTGTATCGGAGGCATCTTATAGGCGAATGGGGAGGCCGAGGGGGTGCCCTAGGCGGCCACACCACCCCCTGGCGCGGGCTAGTCCTGGCCGCGCGGCCAGGTGGTGTGGCGGCCCTCTGGCCCCTCTCCGTCTCGTATTTTGGCTCCGTGTCCCCCTCGGTGAAATACTGACTTTGGCTTTTGTCCCGTCCAATTCCGAGAATATTCATTTTCTAACTTTCCTGGAACCAAAAACAGCCAGCTGGCATTGTGGCATCTTGTTAATAGGTTAGTCCAAGAAAGTGTATAAAAAGTACTCCAAAGTGTGGACAAAACATAAGAAAGTAGATAAAACCAAGCATGGAACATCAAAAATTATAGATACGTTTGCAACGTATCATCCACCATAACTACCTATTAGCATTTGCTATTCCAAGTATATTCATGTTTTTATCTACCTTCCGATTAAACTTTTTATGAGAAAACTAGTGATTAAAGCTCTCACAAACTTGATGGCACACTTTACTTTTCTTGCCCTTAATAAACTTGAACCATTGTGTCGTCTATGTTGTATATGCTTGCACTTATATGTTGGGGATTAGCAGAACTATGTTGTCATGGGGAACACTTTCAACAATGCACTTGTACTTTGTACCTAGTTGATATCATGCTCTTTTGTCTATGGATGTCGTTGGTGTGAAATGAAAGGGGAGCTTGTAAGTCCATGGAGTTATGTATGTGTGTTAGAGAACGCTGAGCATGGTCTAATCCATGCCTAATCATGGTGGAAACCTGCAGCGTAACCATAATGAGCAATCTATGAAGCATTCTTCTTATAAAAAAAGAGACAAATATTGAGAAAAAGAGAAAAAGAAAAAAGAGATATGAGAAAAGAGGAAAGAGAGAAAAAAGCACCATTTTCCCATGGTAAATAAGAAGATTGCTGAAATGCTCGTTGTCTGCTTGCCTTGTCATTTTGATATGGGGATTCTTCCGTATCATCGGGCAAGGGGTACCCTGTTGGCGGTTCTCTATGATACACATGTACTTACTATGACAAGAACTTACCGGTAACTAAACTTGAGTAGCATGAGGAGCGGCCCTCGTATTCAAGGGACATGAGATTTCCAATTTATACTTTGTCAAGCATATACTCCATAGTTTGTTCACTTTAACCTTTATCACTTCAAGATGCTTATGATAGGGGCAATGAGAGCTAAAAGCTAATAAGTACCATAATTTTTGGAAGCTCTTTATGAAACTTGAATCCCTGCTTCCTTCTATGAAGGCCTTTCTTTTACTTTTGTGTTGAGTCTCCACCTTCTATCTTTATGCACCTATTGAGAGAGCATAGTGGCCATTCTTAGTTCTATGTGCATTGTCCCAAGACTTTTTGATTGATGCATAACTTTGATATTGCTTGTTCTTAAACTATTTGTATCTAGTCACCCTTATAAACTTTGAGGGTGTCATATGCATTTATGTTTGATACTCTATGGGGGACAAGCTAAATGCCATTATGCTATGTTTTGTTTATGTGAAACAAACAAACGTCTTGCAAAGCATTGTTATTCATGAATCTTTTGTTTTTGCCTTTTCATGATTACAACATAATTTCTATGTCTTATTGTTAGAACTTTATCTTTCATGCTATGTTGAAGTACTATAATCCCAGCTATCAATGTTTTACAAATACTTTGATCAAGTTTATGATGGTGCGTGTCACCTCAAAAATTATTCTTTCTTTTTATCACTTACCTACTCGAGGACGAGCAGGAGTTAAGCTTGTGGGTGTTGATACGTTGCAAACGTATCTATAATTTTTGATGTTCCATGCTTGATTTATATCTACTTTCTTATGTTTTGTCCACACTTTGGAGTACATTTTATACACTTTCTTGGACTAACCTATTAACAAGATGCCACAGTGCTAGCTGCCTGTTTTCTGCTGTTTTTGGTTCTGGGAAAGCCAGAAAATGAATATTCTCGGAATTAGACGAGACAAAAGCCAAAGTCAGTATTTCACCAAGGGGGACACGGAGCGAGAATACGAGACGGAGAGGGGCCAGGGGCTGCCCACACCACCTGGCCGCGCGGCTAGGCCTGGCCCGCGCCAGGGGGTGGTGTGGCCACCTAGGGCACCCCCTCGGCCTCCCCTTTTGCCTATAAGATGCCTCCGATACAAAAACCCTAAGGACCTGACCAAAATTCCACGAAAGAGTCTGTAGCCACCGTCATCTCCATCCCTAGATTGGGAGGGATCTGAAGCTCTTCCCGACACCTTGCCAGAGGGGAGAATTCACCCAGGAGACCTTCTTCATCACCATGCAAGCCTCCGGTGTGATGCGTGAGTAGTTCATCCTTGGATTACGGGTCCATGTAGTATCTAGATGGTTGGTTCTTCTCCTTTGTGCTACCATGTATAGATCTTGTGAGCTTCGTTCATGATCAAGATCATCTATTTGTAATCCTACATGTTGTGTTTGCGGGGATCCGATGGATATTGAGATGCTATTTCAGATTGATTATTGATTCTATCATGTCTTTATTATTTGTGATATTGCATGCTCTCCGTTGTTAGTAGATATCTTGGACGAGTAGATGCTAGAACTCCAAGAGGGAGTATTTATGCTCGATAGTGGGTTCATGCCTCTAGTAATCTGGGGAAGTGATAGAAATCTCTAACGTACTAGATGTGCTGTTGCTACTAGGGAGAAAACAGCAATCCTTTGTTAATAGAACAATCGTATTGTTTACTTTACACGAAATGCGTAATGCAATTATCTGTTGCTTGCAACTTAATACTGGAGGGGGTTCGGATTGATAACCTGAAGGTGGATTATTAGTCATAGATGCAGTTGGATTACGGTCTACGTATAATGTTGTAATGCCCAATCAAATCTCATAGGAGTCAAGCTGATTAGTATATGCATGTATGCTTTCTCGATGTTTGTGAATTGCCTCGCTGTAATTTGTTCACCCAACATGTCATGTATCTTAAGGAGAACCACCACTAGTGAACTATGGACCCCGGTCCTTTCTTTTACCATCAATCTACATCTGTTTACTATTTTCTGTTTACTTTCTGCATGCTTTTACTTTCTTCCACACAATACATTTAATCCTTTGTTTTCAGCAAAACTGGTGAGATTGACAACCTCACTGTAAGTTGGGGGCAAAGTTCTGTGGTTGTGTTGTGCAGGATTCCAAGTTGGAAACAACACCTTGGAGGTGTTTCCTTGCTCCTACTGGTTCGATAACCTTGGTTTCATAACTGAGGGAAAACTTGCTGCTGTGCTCATCATACCTTCCTCTTGGGGTTCCCCAATGAGATCGATACGTGTTGAGCCAATAATCACCTGTATGGGTGATTGCTCTCAGACATCGCGGTGGTTATTTAGAGGTGACCTCATTCTTGTCTCAACAAAGTAGCTTCCTACGAGTCTTGTAGTGAACATCTTATTAGGGAGCTCTCTCCACACATATCATGACACAAGAAATATGTTATCCTAATTATGATTAATAATATCATGCTAGTGGTGTAGCCTACAACCCTATTGAGTTCAACCACGTTTCCAAAGGCTCTTGTTACTTTCTTTTATTAATTTACTACACTCAACCAAAGACCTTTCAAACACCCTTTACTTGAGATCAAAGGTAGCTTATAAGTATCCTTTGGTGGACATCGACGAGGGGCATAAAGACCTTAACCAAATAGCTATTTGTGGGTACGATACTCTTATTTCGAAACTAGCTACAATTGATCTGTGCACTTGCAGCCATAAAGCTATTTTCTGGCACCATTGCTGGGGATCTAAGTGCTTTTGGTCCTTGTTCTTAGTTGATTATTCAACTAATTGTTTTACTAAAGCTGTTTGCTAGTTTCAGGTAAACACCATGGGCAAGTACCAACATATAATCCGGCTGGAGGCTGTAAAGAATTATGGCCTGCCCATGGATGCTTATTTAAAATCCAATAACCCGAGAGGGTATGATATTAACCCCATGCTTTTGGATCTTTTGCATGCTAAAAATTTTGCAGGGGACGATACAGAAGATCCATATGAGCATGTAGGGTTCTTTGAAGATACTTGTGGGACTTTTCGTCTTAATATACTTACTGAGGATGAGGTTAAAACTGCTCTTTTTGTTCAAACTCTTATTGATGAGGTCTGTTCATGGTATATTCAAAGTCCTAAAAATATTACTAACTCCTAGGAGATCTTAGCCTCTTTGTTCCTAGTTGATTTCTTTCCCAGGAAGAAAGTCCTTGGAGCGAGACGCATCATCACAAATTTTAAAGGAAAACCTGAAGAAAGTTTGCATGAAGGATACACAAGGTTTAGGGGATTGCTCGATCATTGCCCCCACCACAACTTCTCTCCTTGGTTGGTAATGCATACCTTCTACGTAGGTTTGTGCACTAATAATAGAAATAAACTCGACTCCCTTACCAATGGGTCATTTACTGAATTTAGTGTTGAAAGAGCCTGGAATTTGCTAGACATAGTGCATAGGATAGAGAAAGCTTATTGTGGGGCTGAACTTAACAAAGAAAATCCTATAGAGTATAATTGTTTGAGAAGATTTCTAGCTTCGGTAAAGTAGAAAAACTGCTTGGAAATTTCAACCTTGACCCTCATATGATTGTTCAAATTGTTAAAAATTATGCTGAATATCTGCAGATCCCAAAAGAATGGGAAAACTACATACCTCCTATGGAGGAGTAGCTCCCTAAAACTTGCCATAGGGACAAATACTCGCAAATGCAGAAAAAATGTTAGACGAGGAGGAAACTATCCTCACAAATAATAATAGAGAGTAAGGGTGAAAGAAATAAAAGGATAGGTAGGTTAACTAAGGACCCGGGAACCATTAAAAAGAACATTAGGATAGTGAAAGAACTTCTGGAACCTGATGTGTTCGAGGATGAAGTAATGGTAGTGAGTAAAGAATCTTCTGATATGATAAGAGGCGAGTTTGATGGTAAAATGGAAGTCAATAGAAAATCATTTTTGTTTAGGGAGAACTACTTATGTAGGATTTTGTGACTTAAGCTCTTCCATTAACATTATGCCTTACACAATCTATGAAGAGTTATGATGCCATCTTGATGAACCAGACCTTGAGTCGTCAAAAGTTACTTTTATGCTTTCTAACCGAACTTTGCAGCGGATTCATGTGATACTTCGCAATGCCTGCATTTTGTGGGAGCTTTTGTGTACCCAGTTGATTTTCATATCATTGAAATGCCTTTAAACTCCTTTTTCCCGGTCATTTTTGGTAACTGGTTTTACAGCTCTATGATATTTATATTGATATCGATAACAAGAAACAAGTTTTGTCTTTACAGTTTGGGGAAGAAGTTTCAGAAATTAATTGTAGCCAATTCACAAAGTTGCCTTATGAAAAGGAAGTTGAAGTTAAAGAGGAGAGAACTATTGAAGAATTGGCAGCAATCTATTTTGGTACTCCACAATCCTAACTAGAGAGGAGTTTGACATGTAATGATCCACTCTCAAACGACTTTGCAAGAGAAGACTTGGATAAAATCCTCAATGCTACAGCAAAAATTGAGACTCGCCTTAGAGACAAATTTGAAGAAATTGGAAGAAAAGGGGATAAGGATCCACCACCTCTCGTTTTAAAACCTCTCCCTCTAGGGCTCAGGTATGAATTCTTAGACAAGGAAGGTATGTGCCCTGTAATTTTAGATGATAAGCTCTCTCCTGAAGAAAATAATAAATTGTTAGAAGTACTTGTCAAACAGCGTGAAGCTTTTGGATACACTCTTAGAAACATACAAGGGGTAGATCTTCCATAGTAACTCATAAAATACCTATGATTGAGGATGCTAAACCATGTGTTGATAATCAAAAAAGGTTGAATCCCAAAATGAAAGAGGTAGTAAGAAAAGAAGTCATATGCATGTTGGACAGTGGTATTATCTATCCAATTTCATATAGAAAATGGGTAAGTCGAACTCATTGTATACCTAGGGATGGATGTATAACTATAATTAATAATGATAATGATGAATTAATCCCCGCTAGAACAATAGCAGGTTATAAAATGTGTATAGAATTTAGGAAGTTAAACAAGGAAACAATAAAAAATCATAATCAATTACCTCTCATGAATAGCATCATGGAAAGGATGTCTGGTAACTCTCACTTCTATTTTCTTGACAGTTATTCGAATTACTCTCAAATCGCTATTCAGCCTGAAGACCAAGAAAAAACTACTTTCACTTGTCCTTACGGAACCTATGCTTACCGACTAATGCCTTTTGGTTTATGTAACGAAGCTGCTACTTTTCAAGAGTGTGTTTTGAAAATCTTTGAAAGTTTTATGGAAACCTCCATGGAAGTTCTCCTATATAACTTTGTTGTGTGTGGAACCGCTTTTGAGCAGTGCCTCTACAATCTTAATAGAATTTTACAGTGGTGTAGACAAACCAAGCTGGTTCTCAATTGAGAGCACTAACGATTTATGGTAAGAGAAGGTATAGTTTTTGGGCATAGAGTTTCTGAAAAAGGGATTGAGGTTGATAGTTCAGACCTAGTTACTTTAGAAAAGTTACCGATTCTGCAAGGCATAAAAGGGGTAAAGAACTTTCTTGGGCACACTAGTTTCTATAAGCATTTTATTAAGGATTTCGCTAAAATAGCTGCTCCTTTAGCTCGTCTCCTAGATAAAGATACCCTTTTTGCTTTTGATAAAAATTGCATTGATTCCTTCGAACAGTTGAAAAAAGTGCTAGTTTGTGCACCCATTATCCAACCACCAAACTGGGATGAGCCATTTGAATTATGTGTGATGCTAGTGACTATGCTATTGGGGATATTCTAGGACAAAGAGATTGATCGAACCTAAATGTCATTCAATACGCTAGTCGAGTTTTCAATGAGGATCAAAGAAATTATGCAACAACTGAAAAAGAATTTTTATCTGTGGTTTTTGCTTGTGATAAATTTACACACTACATTATCAATTCAAAAGTAATAGTTCATACAGATCATCAGGCTTTGAGATATGTTCTAGCTAAGAAAGATGCTAAACCCCCTCTAATTAAATCGGTCTTGTTACTCCAGGAATATGACTTGCAGATAGTGGATAGGAGGGGTAAGGATAATCCAGTTGCTGATCATCTCTCACGTATGGAAGGTATCATAGAAGACCCCATTCCCATTAACAAATCTTCGCTAGGAGAATATCTAGCAGCTATAGCATCTCGTGACCCTTGGTTTGCAGATTATGCTAACTTCCTTCTAGGTAAGTTTCTACCAAAAGGAATGGATTACAATCAAAGAATGATTTTTTAATGATTTAAAACATTACTTTTGGGATGACCCTTATTTGTACAAGCACGGTATTGATGTGATAATTAGGAAATGTGTACCTAACCACGAGCCATTCTCAAGGCTTGTCATGGTAGTCCTTATGAAGGACATCATGTTGGTGATCGTATAGCAGCCAAAGTCTTACATGCTGGCTTTTACTAGCCTACCCTGGTTAAAGATGCTCATGAATATGTTAGGAATTGCGGTGTGTGTGTCAACATATGAGTAGCATTGGCAGAAGACAGGAAATGCCTATGAAATATAATCTCGTAATAGAGCCATTTGAAGTGTGGGGAATGGATTTTATGGGGCCTGGATTGTTAATGGGCAATGTTTAAAGCACTATAAAGTTGGGTAAGTTGACATGGTGGAGCTAATCTCCTTAATCTCGGCCGAAGAGTATAGTAAAGTGAGGTAACAAGATTTTAGCTGCTTAAATTTTGCTGTTCTGAAACCTTTTTAGTTCGTTTAGTCTTGTTATTTGCATTCCCTTCAGTTTTCCGATTTTTCTGAGCTATTTTCCAACCTGGTACAGGCGGGTCGTATGGGTAGATGCGCCCGTACCAGTGGTCGTTAAATAGTCAGAACCCTGTACTTGTTTTCTTGCATATCATCATGACCGAACGGTACAGGCAGACACGCCTGTACCAATGGTCGTTACGACACTATTTTCTTCCTCGCTCATTCGCCGTGTTTGACTAAAAAATGATGAAAGTCGGTAAGACGTCAGTACGGGCGCACGGTACGGACGGAGCCCACCCGTACCATTACCCATGGCTGACTCCAACCCTTTTATCTAAGGTTTTTCTTTCTTTTATTTGCACCTTTTCTCGTTCATTGTGTTTCACCATCGTCTTTTATACCTTGAGTTTTCTTTATTCGCCTTTTACCATGACACCTCAGATCTCACTTGATTGCTCAAGAACTATGCATCCTTTTCATATCAAGCAGATCTGGACCCAGAAGGAAGATGTTCCTGCAGTGCAAGCCAAAATAAGGGGATTCGAGAGGGATACTTCATCCTCCTCAACCCAAGAGTCTACCCAAGTGGTTCCACTCCCCAACTGGGAATATATGTTTCCGCGCAAGTTGGAGATGCTCAGGCACGTGGAACAAAGGAAGAATAAAGGAGAATCCCCACTCAACCCCTACAGGTATAACCTTTGTGGATCTTCTCTCAAATCTCCTCTGGGATCCTCTTCTCGAAAAGAGGTAAGACAAGATGAGATTCGGGAAAAGATTGAGAACCTTGAAAAGATTTCCAAAGCTAGTGTTGAAACTATTGGGGAAGGAGTTGACTCTTACTGGATGATGGGTAAAGACCTCGAAAAGAAAGCCGATGACATTGATGGTAGAGTTCAAATCCTAACCAAGATTATCATGGATATGGCCAATGATACGAAGATCTTAAGCAAAATAATTACAGAACAGCATGCTAGCATCATAGAGATGTCCACTCGATTCGCATGTATTGCTCATGCCTGCAGCCTCAAGGCGGAAGAAGGAGAGGAACATGATGACTTCTTCACTCCCAAGAAGGAGTAGGTATTCGCAAGGGATTATTTGATCCCACCAGCTTGATTCCAAGCTTGAGGGATCTGTGAAGACCATGTAATCTATCTTACTGTTTTAGCATGTCTACTTTCCTGCACGCATGTTAGGTTTTAGTTCAAGGATTTGCATTAGTTGCATCAACTTCAAGCTCCTTTCTGTTCTAGAGAAGATTTATATCCATTGACTTTCGAGACTTTATGATATTTGAAGTTATCTTTTGATTCATGATTATTATATTAGATGACTAGATTAGGTTGAGTGTTATGATACTTGTACAACTATCATGATTTTAGGGACTTCCACACCAATAAAAGTATTGATTAAACTATGAGAAGAAAAAAATGGTATCATATTATAGTCACAAGTTTTAAAATCCATAAATGTAGTGAGCATGATCAAGTGGCTGTACCAAAAAGAAGAGATAAGAGAGATAAAAGAACAGCTATCAAAAAAGCCCAAGGCAAAAGAGATACAAGAAAAAGAATAATCATGAATTTTCATTACTGAAATCAAGTGCTCAATTAATTCAACTCTATGATCATATAATATGTTGAATCACTAAAAGCTTCTTATAACTTCATTGATACTAAGAAAGGTGTGGAAGCCTCTAAGTCATGTGATGTGTAAAGGTGTGATAATACCCCCAAAATAACTTTACATCTGATATTGTATTCTTGTTTCAATTTCTGCCTCATTTATTGTAAAGGATCATGCCTCATGAACATGATGATCTTCCATAAGCCACCATCTTGCTCGGGGACAAGCAAGAGTCTAGATTGGGGGAGTTGATGAGTTCAAAATTGAAGCATATTTACCTTTTGTTTTTGCATAAATAGAATAGGGATTTTGGTATTTCATTGCGTTTGCGTGCAGCTTTTTGTCCTTGTTTCAATAGGACCCCGGATTACTAGTCTCTTATGAACATATCAATTGGAACTATCATATTATGTTATAATATGATATTTTTAAGTGATAAAAGTCATTTTATTGATTTATCTTCACAACTGGGAGAATACCAAACGTGGGGAAAGCATCTGCAGCGATAGTGACCAGTGGTATGAGGGGAGCCTGCTTGTACCATCCGCCCATACCACGCGCCAATGCGTCCGTCAAATACTTTCTCCTAGAAAAAATAGCAAAGAGATCCGACATTCACAACAACCTAGAACCAAGAAAAACCACACCAGAAAGGGATCTGAAGGAGGAGCTTGGAGAAAGGTAAATCCCTGCTGCCTCACGGATCATTGGAGGACATTGCATCATCCCCTTTATCATCAACCGCTGCATATCCATCACCATTACTACCCCCATCTCTCATCTATTAGATCTTGTTGTAATTCCAGATTCAATTGTGGTTTGCACTAGATTTATCCCCATACTTTTATCCATCATTCTTGGGGAGATGGAGAAACCTTAGCACTACTATGAAGTTGCAATAAAGATGATTTATTCTTGTGTCCATATGACTTGCCGGTCTATGATAGATTTATTATTTATGTTTGATCTCTCTCTTTAGATGGTATGTGTAGTCGGCCACATCATTTTCCCTTCGGGACTAAAGATGAGGGAGAAATCCTTTGGACATGTTTGGAAGTGTGCCCAGAAAGCTTCATGACAATTGGCACCAGCTAGCAACATGCACAGTCAAAGGAGGATAAAGAGAGACTCCCTAAGCTAGTTACGATATCCACGGGGAGACCCTTAATTGCGGTGGTCTATATGGGTGATTGATCTTAGACATCGCGGTGGTTATTTAGAGGTGACCTCATTCTTGGCTCAACAAAGTGGCTTACTATGAGCCTTGTAGTGAACATCTTATTATGGAGCTCTCTCTACACATATCATTACACAAGAAGTATGCTATCCTAATTATGATTAGTAATATCATGCCAGTGGTGTATCCTACACCCCCGAGAATGCTTTAACCCTATTGAGTTCAACCACGTTTCCAAACGCTCTTGTTACTTGCTTTCTTTTACTTTCTTTTATTACTTTTCTGCACTCAACCAAAAACCTTTCAAACACCCTTTACTTGAGATTAAAGGTAGCGTATAAGTATCCTTTGGTGGACAGTGATGAGGGGCATAAAGATCTTAACCAAATAGCTCTACGTGGGTATAATACTATTATTTTGAAACTAGCTACAATTGATTTATGCACTTGCGGCCATCAAGTGGCAACGTGGATTGAGTGTGAGAGAGTGGGGGAGGGGAGAAGAGAGGAGCGAGTGGAGGAAGAAGAGGGGCAGGCACCACGGTTTAAAGTGAGAGCATGCATAGAGCGGGATGTGAGCCGATGAGAAAGTGGTAGACAGAGACTACATACACATTGTTTTCTATTTGCATTATTAGTCTCACATATTACTAGTTGCGACCCAGTTTACCTGATCGCCACTAATGGTGGAACTACTAGTGGCATTCGTATATTTTGAATGCCACTAACGCTACATGCCTAGACAAAATGTGGACCTCACATATTGGTGGCATACCAAATCAATGGAACGCCACCAGTATGTATTTAGTAGTGGCATTCGGCTATTTACAGACGCACTATTAATTTGGGTCATAGCGGTAGCCGACGTGTATAAAAAGTGGTGAGCCACTAACGTGATGCACTATAAGGTCTTGCCTACTAGTGCTCGTCGCGTTGCCGAACCGCCGCCATGGACTCCGTAGAGGTCTTGCTCATCGTTGTGCAGGGCCCAATTGACTCACGCAGTTGCTCCCACATCTTGATTGGTGGCGCCAGTGAAGTTAGTCGTCGTGGTCCCACCTCGTGCGGATCTTTGCGAAGGGTTCACAACATAAAAAACAAAAAAATTACTATGATAAGAACGCCTAAATATGCCAAGATCTAATCTAGTAGATGCTAGTAATGAGTAAGGGGGTAACCAGAATAACTTATTGTTGAAGATCGAAAGCTTTTTATAAAAACTAATTATGTTGGTGATATAGTCGATCACTTGCCAATCTCAAGGTCGAGTTGAAGAACGCCACAACCCATCAACGTATCCACCCTCGGGAACACGTATAGCTCCCAACAACCTCCACTCGCACACTCTACCAGAGCAATGGAAGTAGCAGATCCTTCTAAACAAACCATAGAGAACATGTACTTCACTAATCCAAAGCCACGGGGAATTTGCTAGAGGGGAAAGAGAATCCTCACGAAGAGGTGATGCCTGTGGATAGGAGGGACTGACCTCATTTTATAGGTTAGGGAGCAGCCCAAGGGGGCCATGGTGCTAGCCATGGAGGGTGCCCCCACCTCTCCCTCATTCATGTGGTGGACACTCCACTCAATAAACTCATCTTCCACTCACATGTATTATTACCCACTAGTTTAAATGAATTTTTCTCCTGAAATAAAACAATTTTATGTATTTTATTCAGATTTTTTAATTACTTTAATTATAAAACATTTGGATAAAACCCTTGCTTTATTTTGATATCACATTTGAAACCAATTTCAGCAATTTGACCCAAAACAATTCTGGTGATCAATAAAACAATTTCAGCTCTATCAAAAACTTTCTATGGTATCTTTTATCTTCCCATCAATGTTGGTATACCCTAAGTGTGTCACCCTACGGTTCATGAATAATGCAGACATGATAGAGACACTTCTCTGATCATTAATCAGTAGCGGGACCTGGAGATCCGTATTGACTCCTACACATTCAATGATAAATATGAACCATTAACATCATACCCAATTCCTTTTGTCTCGTGGTATGTTACTTGTCTGAGATCCGATCATAGGTGTCAACCATACCCTAGTCTGATCTCATTCCCGATAATTACTCTTTACTCGTTCTATGATACAACATCCTTATGACCTAGTCACATGCTTGTAAGCCGTGTTGATGTGATATCACCTAGAGGGCCTAGAGTATATCTCTCCATCATTAGGATGGAAAAAATCCAACTCTTGATCCATGAGCCTCTACATAACACTTTCGAAATACCTGAACCCACCTTTACAGTCACCCTATTACGTTGTGACGTTTGATGTTATTAAAATAGTCTTCTGGTGTTAGTGATTAACATGATCTCATGGTCTAAGGACTAGGTCTACTACATATATGTTTGATGTAGCAACGTAAACTTAATGACTAGATCGTATTACTATATATACTTTGGGTGTATGTTCATCATAACAATATTCTAATGATATGATCCCGTTATTAACAACATCCAATGTTTATGATCTGTAAACCTTGATCATCTGTTAACCAATGAGCTAGTGTAATGAGAGGCATTACTAGGAACTTTGGTTTGTTTATTAAACACACATGTAATGTTGCCTAATAATACAATTCTAGCATGAGAAATAAACATCGATCATAAACTTGGAATAAGATAATAACATTTTATTATTGCCTCTCGGGCATATTCCCTTTAGTCTCTCACTTGCATTAGTGTCAATAATCTAGATTACATTGTGATGAATCTAACACCCATTGAGTTTTGGTCATGATCATTTCTTGCTCTACGGAGAGTTTTAGTTAATGGATCTACCACATTCAGATCCATGTGTACTTTGCAAATCTTTATATCGTCATCCTTGACATGTTCATAGATGGAGTAAAATCGGCGCTTGATATGCTTGGAATTCTTGTGATACCTTGGCTCCTTGGCATTGGCTATGGAACCATTATTGTCGCAATATATGACCATTGGATCCAACGCACTGAGAACCACACCTAGTTTTGATATGAACTCCTTCATCCAAACCGCTTCCTGTGCCGCTTCCGAAGCAGCAACATATTCTGCCTCTGTCGATGATCCCGCCACCACGGGTTGCTTGGAACTCCTCCAACTCACTTCTGCTCCATTCATGAGAAATATGTATCCGGATTGTGACTTAGAGTCATCCGGATTGGTGTTGAAGCTAGCATTGACATAACACTTTGCAACGATCTCTTGTTCACCTCCATATACAAAAAACATTTCTTTAGTTCTTCTCAAGTACTTGAAGATATTCTTGACTGCTACCTAGTGTTCGAAACCCGGATCATATTGGTATCTGCTAGTCAAACTAATAACATGTGCCACAATTGGTATTGTACACAGTATGTCATACATGATCGAACCTATGGTTGAAGCATTGGGAAATCTTAGTCATCATTTCTCTATCTTCTGTCGTAACTGGACTTTTAGTCTTACTCAATGTCTTTCCTTGTACCATAGGTAAGATACCTTTCTTACTTCCGTACATTTTGAACTTCTTCAAAATCTTGTGAAGATATGTACTTTGCGATAGCCCAATTAGGCATCTCAATCTATATCTATAGATTTGGATGCCTAGTATACATGTTGCTTCACCGAGGTCCTTCATTGAAAAACTACTATTCAAATAATCCTTTACACACTTCAAAAATTATATATCATTTCGAATCAACAATATATCATCCACATATAAAATTAGGAATTCTACAGAGCTCCCACTCACTTTCTTGTAAATACAAGCTTCTCCATAAGTTTGGACAAATCCAAACCCTTTGACGACTTCATCAAAACGAAGATTACAACTCTAGAATGCTTACTTCAGTCCATAAATGGATTGCTAAAGTTTGCTTACCTTGTTAGCATCCTTAGGATCAATAAAACCCTTGGGTTGTACCATGTACAACTCTTCCTCAATGTTTCCATTGAGGAACGCGGTTTCACATCCATCTACCAAATTTCATAATCGAAAAATGCAGCAATTCCTAACATAATCCTAGCTGACTTTAGCATCGCTGCAGGAGAGAAAGTCTCATCGTAGTCAACTCCTTGAATTTGTCAGAAACCTTTTGTGACAAGTCGAGCTTTATAAATGGATACATTATCGTCAGTATCAATTTTCTTCTTGAAGATCCATTTATTCTCAATGTCCTTGCGGTCATGAGGTAGGTCCATCAAGGTCCAAACTTGGTTTTCGTACATGGATCCTATTTCAGATTGCATGGATTCTAGTCCTTTCTTGGAATCTGGACTTTCCATTGCTTCTTCATCAGTCGCAGGGTCCTCATTTCCATCTACCATGAAATTTGCAACTAGATTATTGTATAGTTCAGGAGCTGTACGTGTCCTAGTTGACCTTTGAGTTTTGATAGTCTTCTCTTTCAGAGTTTCATGATTAGTATCATTAGTTCCCTCTTCATTTGGTGAAGTTAACACCAGAACATCTTCCGACGCTGCGCCACTCGCCGTTCCAATGGAGCACTATTCACCATTCCATGAAGAGGAGGTTCAATAAGCTCATTGAGTTCTACCTTCCTACTTATCACACCTTTCGAGACAAACTCCTTCTCCAAAAAGGATCCATGCTTGGCAACAAAAACTTTGCCTTCAGATCTATGATAAAAGGTATATCCAATTGTTTCCTTAGGGTATCCTATGAAGACACCATTTTACGCTTTGGGTTCAAGCTTATCATGTTGAAGTTTCTTCACATAGACATCGCATCCCCAAAATTTTAGAAATAGTAACTTAGGTTTGTTGCCAAACCACAATTCATACGGAGTCGTTTCCACAAATTTAGATGGGAGTACTATTTAAAGTGAATGTGGCTATTTCTAGTGCATATCCCCAAAATGACAATGGCAAGTCTGTGAGAGATATTATAGATCAAACCATATCTAATAATCTATGATTACGATGTTCTGACACACCATTTCTCTGTGGTGTCCCGACAGGTGTGAGTTGTGAAACTTTTTCATGTGTATGCTATGCAGGACATATGCCCTAGAAGCAAATAATAAATGGGTTTTATTATAATATCTCAAATATTTCGTAATACTTCCATATTGTGCTATAACTATATCAAGCGGAAACATTGGTATAGGTGTGGTATGAAACAGACTTAGTCCCTAGTAGCCTCTATTTATACTGGTTCATTGGGCAACCAATGATCAAGGTTTCCTGATCATGGAGCAATTATGCCAGTTGACAACAGATTCATATATGATATGATGGAAATTTCCCAAAGATAGTTATTGTAGCATGATCAAGTCACAAGGTTCATCGTTGCAATAGTTAAAGCGTAGTCTCCTTCTCCTTAGACCGTGAGATCATACTAATCACTATCTCCATAGGCTACTTTGATCACATCAACCATGATGACCATAATCGGGTGACCATAAAGGTGTGTGTCAGGTATTCCAGAGGAATAGTTGAGGCCTATGTTATCAAGATCGTGATTTGTTCACCCATGTGGCGGGAAGATACACACGACCAGCTTGGTGAGATTGCATCCATAATGTTGCAACATGTGACTAGGTCACGGGGATGGAATATCACGGGAACAAGTGAAACAAACTTGTCAGTAACGAGATTGATCAAGGTATATGATACCTATGATCAGATCTCGGATAATTCATATCGAAGAAACAAAGGGAATTGGACTCGAGATTTATGGTTCAAATGACATTGTCTTCATGGAATGCACATGGGTCATTATGGGCATCCCGGTCCCGCTAAAGATCATTGATATGCGAGGCGTCTTGATCATGTATGTGATGTTCCTTGTGCCATTGTGGAAATACACTTAAGGGTACGGTGAGCTAAAGATCTTTTGTAAGAAGGAAACATAGAGAAAGAGAGAAACTGGAATCGTTCCAAAGAGAAAAGAATCCAAAGTTGTTCAGAGAAAGAGAAAGGAAAAAAGGGAACGAAAGGTGTTTCAGGTAAATATGCATTTATTATATGTTAATTATGAATTAATATATATATTAAATAAGTATTAAAATTAAAATTTATAGGGCAACTTCCTCATTATGACAAAACACTGGAGGAAATTGGCCCAGGAGGAAGTCACCCTAAAAGGAACAAAAACAGCAAACAACCAACGCTGGGCTGGTTTTTGAACCAGCCCAGGTGGACAACCGGGCGGCTGATGAGTGCATATTTTCATCATGTTTTACATTATTATTTTGCATTGTAGATGTAGGATTTTGGTATTTTATGGTGCTCGCGCGCACATTTTATGTATGTTTTCACCAGGATCAGGACAGATGATGGATCCAATGGATACAATTATTGAAGCAGTTGTACTATGGAGAAAAGGAGTCAAAAACAACATAAATCGCTTATTTGGGAAATATTAATAATACCAGAAGGAAACCAGAAGCGAACAAAGGAGGCAGAGAGCCCAATGACCAACTATATGGCGGGAGCAACTCTTCCGCCCGTATAGCTCCGGCCGTATAGTTGGCGTCGCCTCCGCCTCGTTAAATAATTTCACCCCCGTGCAATTGGTTCGAGGAGACGACATATAGAACACCCAGAAATCGCAGAAACCTCACCTCCGGAAGGCATCTGGATGGGGAATTCATCCACAAGGGATCCATCTTCACCCTGCACAGATCCGGGAGGCTAAGGCATCGATCTTCATCATCCACCACTGCATCACCACCATCTCCATCCATCCCATCTAGGTCTTATCTAGATCTTGTTGTAATTCCTATACTCGTTGTGGATTTATACAAGTACTATTCATCTATGATTGTTTCCATTATCATTGCCATGATGTTGATTGCCTCCATGTCTGAGTAGATCATTAGTTCTTGGGGAGATGGAGAAACCCTAGTATGATATTGAAATAAGATAAAGTCTATTATGATATATATCGTCGTGACCATGTGTTAGATTCTCTACATCTTGATGTTGAGAGAAGTCGACCTCTCAATATTTGCCTCTTGTGGGGACTTGATGGAGGGAACTACTTGTTGGTAGACAGAGGCGTGCTAGCACTTACAGTGACTATAAAGTTGTTGGAACTCCTTACGTATCAACTTGGGAAATCGAGGAAACTCACGAAACACTATCCATGCCATGGGATATGTCCTACGGGATTACGTCCCTTAATAGTGCAGTAATTTGATTGATGTCGATTGCTGACTGTTGTGGTTATGGGTATGATGTGAGAAGCGGTTGTTGCCTATTCGTCAACATACGGAGTTCCTCCCACACATACATAGTTGAGAATGTTCATGATGATAATCTTTATCTTAGATCTTTATAATACTAGTGGTGTATCCACTACTCCCTGAGAATGTCTTTTCCCTACTACAGTTCCAATCTCTCTTACATACGCGATACTTACTTTCTGTATTAAGTTACTTTGCTTTACTTTATTACTGCTCCTATACCCAAAACCCGAAAACACCTTTTTACACAATACTCGCATTTTATCTTGTTACTTAGAACTTTATCTAGCATTTCTATCGCAATAACTATTTTAAGAATTATTAGACTTCAGACTCCTGCTCCCTGTGGGATCGATATTTTTATTTCGAAACTAGCTACAAACGATCTATGCACTTGCAGTCACCAAGCTATTTTCTGGCGCCATTGCCGGGGAGCTAAGCGTTGTAGGTCTTTTAGTTTTTGTTTATTTATTTTTCTCTTGCTAAATTTTGTTTTGAGTTACAGGTTTCCACCAACTTGATGGAGTTTGAGTATATGACTAGTGCTAACCCATTCAACCACTTTGGGAAGCCCTATCATATTTATAAAAGAGATAACTTCAATGAGAAGACAAGGGGGTTCAAAATAAATCCTCTACTACTTAGTATTCTACATAAGAAGTAGTTTACTGGAGATGGAAAAGATCCTGATCCATATGAGCATATAGCATGTTTTAAAGATATATGTGGCACTTTCCTATTGATGGGATATACCGATGATGAGGTAAGGGTTAAACTTTTTAGTCAAACTTTGACAAGTATAGCTCTCTGATGGTATAGATCTGTACCCACTGAAGCCACTACTATTTGGGATAATTTAGCCTGTGAATTTCTATCAAAATATTATCCATTATCAAAATCTTTTGGAATGAGGCGTCTTATAATGACTTGGAAGAATCGTTCTAATGAAGGACTATTAAAAGCTTATATTAGATTTAAAGATTTACTATGACTATGTCCTCATCATGATTTGCCTGAATGGTATTTACTACATATCTTTTATGGCGGGTTAATTGAACCTAATAAAATTGAACTAGACTCTTTCGCGGAAGGAGCCTTTATGAATCTTCCTATACCTAAAGCTTGGGCTTTACTTAATAGAATTCGTGATCATAGAGTTTCATGGAATTTTGGTCTAGGAAGTGAAGGAGGCGTAGAAATAGAGCATGATTGTATTCATGACTATAATAAAAAAGGGCATGTGAAAGAAATATCTAAAGAACTTTATCTGGATTCAGATCTTGTGTTGCAAGTTGTTAAAGCTTTCACAGAACATATTAAAGCTCCAAAGGAGGGTCCAGTCAAGTATGATCCACCAACCGAACCAGAAAATAAAAGAGAAGATAAAGCAACACTTGCCTCCATAGAACAATTATATGAAGTACCTTTCCCTAACACTGCGCAAAAGCATATTTTTTAATATGAACAGGTCAAGGAAGTACAGGAAAAGAAGGAAGAGGAAAGCATGCCATAAGTTGTGGAACATCTAAAGGAAACCAAAGATGAAGAGGTAACCAAGGAAGCAATTATGGCTATGTACTCACACTATAACATAGTTGAACTTGATGTAGAGACTTCCATATTGGTTGAAGGTAAAACAAAGGTAAAAGATGTGGGTAAGCCTATTCTTCCCTGCATATATAAAGAAACCTCTCATTACGATTTATGTGATCTTGGCACCAAAGTTAATGTTATATCTTATGATTTCTACCTAGAAATAAAAGAAGAAATAGAACTGGCTACAATTGAAAATACTGATATAACAATAATGTTAGCCAATAAAAACCTTAGAATTCCACTAGGAGTAGTTAACAATGCAACTGTCACAATTGGCAACAAAAAATTTCCTATCGATTTTGTAGTTGTTGATATGCCAGCTGACACTTTTTGCCCTATTATATTTGGAAGAACCTTTTTGGGTGATATAGGTGCCTATGTTAATTTCAAGAAGGAGATTGTATCTCTTAAGCTTGGGGGAACGGAAAATAAATTCCATTTTTCCAAATTTAAAGACAGACCTCCAGAAATACAAGAAGAAGAGGAAGAGAGAACTATTGAGGAAATGACAGCTCTTTTCTTTGGTAATCAAGAAGAAGAAACAAACGAAGATCAAATTATGACGAAATAGTTATGGAGGACAAGTCTCTAGAAGAACTAGAAGATGAATTCGATTCACTTCCTATTTTGGGACCTCCAACTGATGAGGCTTTTGAAGAGCCAGAAAAGAGAGAGGACAAGGAATTACCACCCCTAGAGTTGAAGACTCGACCAGATAATCTTAAATACAGGTTTTTAGATGATACCAATAAATTTCATGTTATCATTAGTGCTAAACTTTCAGGAGAAGAAGAAGAAGAACTCATGAGGATACTTAAGGAGCATCGCGAAGCCTTTGGGTCCTATGGATGACTTGAAGGGGATTAGTCCTATGATAGCCGTCCATTGAATATTCATGGAAGAAGGTGCAAAACCAGTTGCGGAATTTAATTGAAGATTGAAGCCTGAAATGAAAGAAGTGGTAAGAAAAGAAATTGTACGCCTACTAGACACAGGTATAATTTATCCTGTTAAAAAAGAGTGAATGGGTAAGTCATGTTCATTGTGTCCCTAAGAAGGGCAGTTTTACTGTTCTTCCTAATGAAAACAATGAACTAATACCTACTAGAACTATTATTAGGCACAAGATGTGCATGGACTTTAGGAAATTAAATAAAGAAACTAGGAAAGATCACTCTCCATTACCGTTCATAGATCAAACTTTAGAAAGGTCAGCAAACCATACTCATTTTTGTTACCTGGACGGATACTCTGGTTTCTCTCAAATAGCTGTTCATCCAGATGACCAACTTAAAACAAGTTTCATAAGTCCTTACGGTTTACATGTTTACCGATGTATGCCTTTTGGTCTATGTAATGCTCCAGGTACTTTTCAATGATGTATGACTGTTATTTTTGCTGATTTTATAGAACTTATAATGGAAGTATTTATGGAAGACTTTTCTATCTATGGAACTTCATTTACTAGTTGCTTGGATAATCTCAAGAGAGTTTTGCAGCGTTGCGAAGACACTAATCTTGTTCTGAACTGGGAGAAGTGCCACTTTATAGTCAAAGAAGACATAGTCCTCGGACACAAGGTATCAGGTAAGGGAATTCAAGTTGATAGAGCTAAGGTTGAAGCAATAGAGAGAATGCCACCACCTAGGGATATTTAAGGTATAAGGAGTTTTCTTGGTCATGTGGGTTTTTACAGAAGGATCATTAGAAATTTCTCTGGGATATCTAAACCTTTGAATAACCTCTTGCAAAAAGGAATGAGATTTAATTTTGATGATCAGTGTCTTGAAGCCTTTGATAAACTAAAAAATGCTTTAACTCGTGCTCCCACCATTAAACCACCTATCTAGGATACAACCTTTGACTTAATATGTGAAGCTAGCGATGATGTTGTAGGAGTAACTCATGGACAACATATTGGTCGTTGATTTAATATTATACATCATGCTAGTAGAACTCTCAATGGTTCTCAAAAGAATTACCCAAAGTAAGAAAAGGAACTGTTTGCTGTATTTTTCTCTTGTGATAAATTTTGTTCCTATATAGTTGATGCTAAGGTAAGAGTTCACACGGATCGTGATGGCTTAAAAGAACTCCTTGAAAGGAAAGACCATAAGCCAAGACTGATCCGTTGGATTCTTTCACTTCAAGAATTTGAGTTACAGATTATGCAGAGACAAGAAATAAAGATGTTAGATGAAGTGTCCATGTTTTCCTAGGAAGACACCAATCTTATTGAGAGGAACTTTAGTCCTAGTGATTTTCATTTACGGGAATTATTTGATGAACAAAAGTCAATTCCTCCAAAATAGAAGGAGTGCTTGTTATGGGAGGAACTTTTCATCCCCGATTAAGCAAATGATGTGCAAGGTAAGTGTTCTTACCCAAATAAGTGATTTATTTCCACAATTTTTAGTCTTGAAATTTCTGTTTTCTAATTCCTTGTGTTTTTCTGAAATTTTAGAGGGGTTTTACCAACTATAGGGGCGGAGCTATACGACTGGAGAGGGGGCTCCTGCTATATAGTTGGTCGTTAAACTCTCTGTATCATCTTTGTGAAATTGTTTTCGATATCTGAGCCTATACGGTCGCAACTATACGATCGGAGCAAAAATTTCAGCCGTATAGTTGGTCATTGAACTCTTAGATAGTTTTGCTTTTTGGTGTCTGTATCTATGCGGTCACAACTATATGACCGGAGAAAAAATTCTAGCCGTATAGTTGGTCATTAAACTCCCAGACACTTTTGATTTTCGGTACGGTGTTTGAAACTATACGGTCGCAACTATATGACCGGAGCAAAAATTCCGGCCATATAATTGGTCGTGAAACTCTCAGACACTTTTCATTCGATCTTTCTTTTATATTCATCAAAAAACATTATTGTTTGTTCCGAGTCGTGATTTAATCAACCTGGACTCGAGATATTTGGAAATATCTGCCCGAAACCAACTATACGGTCGGACCTATACGGGCCGTACCGTATAGTTGGTCATTAGGCGGCAGGTTACTTCCAAATCCGTAATTTCTTTCTCTGTTCCGTTTGGATTCTTTTCTTGGACGACAATTTGGTGTTTCTCGCGAGTTTTACCGACCTCTGACCCCTCTTATATACTGCCATTGTCTCTCTCTCTAATCGCAATCTACAGAAACCAATCTACCTCTTATTTACTCGCAAGGCTCTCACCAAGGGATAAAAGTCAAGAAGAAGGGCTCCCATGGAGATCGGGAGCAATGGCAACCAAGGCAAGGAGATCAAGACCATCCCTATAGAGTTCCTCGACACCGACCATGGGTGTCAGAAGAGGGATTTGAAGGCCCTAAAGCTAAAGATTGAAGAGTTGGACAAGGAGAAGCCAGGGACACCCAATCACCTTCGGTTTCTGTGACTTTATCTTGATAAACTTGATGAAGATACCAAGCGGACAACCGAAGCGGGTTTTGCCATGAGTCTTAAGGCGCTACAAACACTCCAAGATAACAATGAGTTCATTAAAGAACAAGTGAAAGTGCTAGAGAGGAACAATCTTTTCTACAAGCTGCATGTTAAGGAACTAGAATCTGTCAATCAATCCCTCCGCCTCAGGCTGGCCCGTGAGGAGAAGATACCACGTACCATGGCGCCATAGTGATCTACAACAATCACGGTATCAAATAATTGCAAGGGATTATTTGATCCCGCCTGGCTTGATTCCAAGCTTAGGGAGATCTTTAAGACCTTGTAATCTATCTTATGAGTTTTATTATTATTCTTGCATTAGTTCAAACTAGAAATAAAGTTTGCATCATTAGAATTACCTTCAGGAATAGTCGATCCCTTTTATGAAATTCCGAGTTTATTATTATAGATGGAGAAATATTGAGTTTGTGTTTGCTTTATTGATATATGAAAGGCTTGAGTATGATCTTACTTGCACTTGATGATAACAATAGGAGTCTTCCACACAATTGGTATTAATGGAACACATAAAGATAATTTGGTCAATATGCTGTAAGTCTACGGTTTGATTCACAAAGAAAAATTATCTATGCAATTAAGTTGAAAAAGAAAACCTTGAACAAAGGAAAAAATTAAAGTGCTATTCAAATAGAGTGAGAACAAGTCGTGGTAGAATCTCAAGTCAGAAGAATGTTTCATATACAGTTGGAATTTGATAATTGAGATCATTGAACTTTGAATTCCTACATGAAGTGGAATATATGGCTAGCTCCTTTGCACAACACTTAAAACAAAAGTGTGAGCATATATGCAAAAGAAAAGAAAAAGAAAGAAGAAAAAGAGTGAATGTGCAAAGAGCAAATAGGCATATACCACTGTATTGTAGTATGACAAAGAGACACTTTTGAGATTTTGAATCCCAAGTGAATACGTTGATCGTAAAACACTTGGGACTACCTCGTTAACTCATTCGGTTGAACCGGATTCTTTTACATTATGTCGATATTCATCTTTTATGAACTATTGATAACTAAGGTGTGGAAGCCTTCCAATACTATTAAGATGGTTCGAGTAAGGTACTATTCATGAACTTATTCCCCTGTATTGTACATGATAAACACATGCTGTAATTGCCTCATTTATTTTATCGACTTAGCTTCATGAATATGGGGATCACACCCATTAAGCTAAAAACTTGCTCGGGACGAGCAAGAGTCTAAGCTTGGGGAAGTTGATGAGTGCATATTTGAATCATGTTTTACATTATTATTTTGCATTGTAGATGTAAGATTTTGGTATTTTACAGCACTCGCGTGCATATTTTATGTCTGTTTTCACCAGGATCAGGACAAACGATGGATTCAATGGATACAATTATTGAAGCAGTTGTACTATGGAGAAAAGGAGTCAAAAACAACGTAAATCACTTATTTGGGAAATATTAATAATACAAGAAGAAAACCAGAAGCGAACAAAGGAGGCAGAGAGCCCAATGGCCAACTATACGGCGGGAGCAACTCTTCCGCCTGCATAGCTCTGGCCGTATAGTTGGTGCCGCCTCCGCCTCGTCAAATAGTTTCACCCCGTGCAATTGGTTCGAGGAGACGACATACAGAACACCCAGAAATCGTAGAAACCTCACCTCCGTAAGGCATCTGGATGAGGAACTCATCCGCAAGGGATCCATCTTTGCCCTGCGTAGATCCGGGAGGCTAAGGCATCGATCTTCATCATCCACCGCTGCATCACCACCATCTCCATCCATACCATCTATGTCTTGTCTAGATCTTGTTGTAATTTCTATACTCGTTGTGGATTTATACAAGTATTATTCATCTATGATTGTTTTCATTATCATTGCCATGATGTTGATTGCCTCCATGTCTGAGTAGATCATTAGTTCTTGGGGAGATGGAGAAACCCTAGTATGAGATTGAAATAAGTTAAAGTCTATTATGATATTCATCGTTGTGACCATGTGTTAGATTCTCTACATCTTGATGTTGAGAGAAGTCGACCTCTCAATATTTTCCCCTTGCGGGGACTTGATGGAGGGACTACTTGTTGGTAAGCACTTACAGTGACTATAAAGTTGTTGGCACTCCTTACGTATCAACTTGGGAAATTGAGGAAACTCACAGAACACTATCCATACCATGGGATACGTCCAACGGGATTACGTCCCTTAATAGCGTAGTAATTCGATTGATGTCGATTGCTGATTGTTGTGGTTATGAGGATGATGTGAGAAGCGGTTGTTGCCTATTCGTCCACATACGGAGTTCCTCCCACACATACATAGTTGAGAATGTTCATGATGATAATCTTTATCTTAGATCTTTACAATACTAGTGGTGTATCCACTACTCCCTGAGGACCCATTTTCTCTACTGCAGTTCCAATCTCTCTTACATACGCGATACTTATTTTCTGTATTAAGTTACTTTGTTTGACTTTATTATTTCTCTTATACCCAAAACTCAAAAACACCTTTTTACAAAATACTCGCATTTTATCTTGTTATTAGAACTTTATCTAGCATTTCTATCACAATAAATATTTCAAGAATTATTAGACTTCAGACTCCTGCTCCCTGTGGGATCGATATCTTTATTTCAAAACTAGCTACAAACGATATGTGCACTTGCAGTCAACTGCACGCCCAATGAGGGTGCGCGCACCACACTAGGCTGGCAAGCGAAGGTCATGACCGGCCCACCCGGGCCAGGTACCCCGCTGGCCACCATAGCATGCTACTGCTGTTGGGCCGCAGTGGCGTCGACCCACCCGACAGCTTGACCTGCTGAGTAGCTAGGCTGCATGCAGAGGCAGCCCACCCGGTTACCAGCCAGGCCATAGTACAGTGCAGTGTTGGCTGCTGCTGCTAGACCTACTCAGCTAGGCCCAGCCGGCCAGCACTCCGTGTTTTGCCTATTTCCTTTAGTCTTTTAGTCCCACATAGGACACCCAATGGAGGGAGTACCCCTCCTCCAACTATATAATGGGGTGCCCATGGGTGGGAATAAACACACCAATTGAATTATTCTCTAAGGCACTTCCTCAGGGAAATCTCTCACTATTGTTGTCCTCTAGTGATGGATCCGTCCCAAGAAGGATGGCACCTGCAAGAGACGACATACCTGTAGAACGCCATTGCACTCTAGGGATTCCAGCCAGAGGATCTACTTCCGCACTCCCGGCAGGGATCATGAAACTACAAGTCGTCATCATACACTGTATGTGTACGAAACCTCGAGGATCCTCCATTTGTGGATATTGGGTGTCATGAGCTATAGTGGCTGAAGGATCAAGATGGAGCAAGGGGTGACCTGCGAGGAGCTTTGTGACCTTGAGGTCGGCTACGAGTACGACTACTTCAACCATGTTCCTCTCGGAACGTTAACTATGTATGGTGTACAAGGGTATGCACTCTATTTGCACGGACATTACTTTATTACTACATAGATAGATCTTGAGTGTCTGGGCATTCCAATGTAGGATTTTTTTTGTTTTCTGCCACGGAACCCTTTAGTGGTATCAGAGCTGATCTATGCGAAAGAATGATGTACGGCCAATACACACGTGGATTGTGCAGGCATTTGATCCTATAGTTGTTATCTTCTAACGTTTACTTGTTTATATTGTGTAATCGATTGATGAAGCGGTCCGGACCAACCTTACGCATAATCTTACACGAGACTGGTTTCATGCTCAACATACGGCTTGTAGCATATAAGTGGCTAGCGGGTGTCTATTTCTTAATCAGTAGTTGATATAGCATTTACAACGGAGAGCCCCGAGAGGGGTGTAATAGAGACAACTATCTGATCCATGTTGTGGTTGGAAAGTTTGTAGATTAGAAACGTTCTATTGCAAAAGCCCTAACACCCACTTAAAACTTGCAAAAGATAAAGTAGAGGCATCTACTTTATTTTGCAGGAGGGCATGTGTTATGATATGGTCTAGTCGTTATGAAAGGTAAAGTGGTTTATTTTTCCTATTACTAAGTAGTATAGTAATAGTGATCATTATGATGGACGACCTGATGGTGGTGTCGTGGACTTGGCGTCAAACCGGTGGCAAGATGGAGATCATGCCGGAGCACTCTATAGAGATCAAGATGCGAGAACGACTGACATGGGCATAACCGTGGGGCCCCCGGATTAACCATCCGAGAAATCTCTGTTATGCATACTCCATGTTCCCATGATCAGTGAGCCGTTGAACATAACCGACAAGTATCATTACAACATCCGAGACATACCGAATTACAAGACTTACATAAATGTCGTTGTGGCTACATCAATAATCATCAGCGGAACTTCATCAAGCGTAGAGCCCGATCCCTGCCTTAACCTACAGGCAACTGATTGGGAGAATGTCCTAGCTCGCAGAGTCTTCCACTTCACCTTCTTCTCGATATCTGACCAAGTTAATAGCCACGGACAATGCCAGTGAGTACTTTGAATGTACTCGCAAACCACCTTAAAGTAACAATAATAACAAGAGGATATGCATTATGGTTGTGGTAGTAGGAGGGCTCCAAGAGAGGTTCTTTTCTCAATTAGTTTCTCTTGTAGATATAGCATCTACATATCTTTGTTGAAAACATTTTGGAAACTGTTTTGAAAAGTTTTGGAAAACCTTAGGACTGGGTCACCCATTTGTTCGCGTCTTCAGGTCGTCCCACGACCAAACTCCTTTCTCCTCCTTCCGACCATCCCAAGGTCAAAACCTTTCTCCTTTACGACCATCCCATGGTCAAAACACTTCCAAAACCATTTCTTTTCTGAAATCCTTTTTGAAAACAAAACCAGCACCGCTCTACAGCAACCTTCCCAACCGTCCATGACCACAGAATTGGTTATTCGAATAGATTTACACTCTGTAGAGGTTGTACATTTTACCCACACCATCCGAGTACACTACCCTGATCTACAACGATCGTGGGTTAAGTAACCGATCAAGACTCTCCAGATGCCCACTCCAATATAAGTGCCTACCCTATGAGTGTTATTCCCCTCAAAACTAGGACGTCGGGTACCGAGGACCAACCGGAGCACTTTTTCCACTTATCAAGTGTGCGCTTTCAATGAGGGGCTCATAGTAATGCGTGGAGGCCCACAGACCCTTCGTTCCTTCTCCCGGTCGATGTCCCACATGGACCTTTATCGGAGAAGGCCCACCCTCTAGGGATCGCAATCCCATGTAGTAGTTACGAGGCAGCTTATACCAGAATAGACAACCATCAAATCTAGCCCTGTCCCATTCTAGAGTAATATGGTTGCACGGGTTAATTGTTCTAGCAAAACTGCAAAGAACTGGTGTGTTTTCGTAAATCTTTTTCCTCCATCCTTCCTTCAGCATTTTGCAAAACGAAACCTTTTCTTTCTCAACATCTCTTGGGAGGTCACACCTCACCAAGGGTTTTATCATAAAACATTTGGTAAAACTTTTTCTGAGTCTTCCCATCCTCTAGCTTTTCTTTGGCTAAAAACAGGGTCTCCAAAAAGGGGTATGGTGTATTACACCATCTACCATGCTAGGGACAAGTAGGTATCGTCAAGGGGGTTGTACTTAATAGTACAAAGTGTAATAGTTTGGGGGAGCCAAACCACTACCATATATACATCAACATATAGTAAAACAATGCAGTTTTAATAAACAGTAAATAAAACATGCATAAGTAAAACAGTAGGACAAGGCTTATGAGCAAGAAGGTGGCTTGCCTGAGATTAGCAATATGGCATATATGTCCCTGGACTTCTTCTTAGAATACCCAATAATACCAATAATAACCACTTCTTCTGATCTCCGAAGATTAAATCTATAGAAGATTTTGATTTTATTCCAAGGGTACATTGTAGGCATTTTGAATACCTTACTGTATAAATTGGAATCAACCTTTTTGGAGTTGCACAGTTACTTTAGTGATTTATCTAGTGATTAAACCACATGTAGAGGTATTTAATTCACTAGAATTCAACAGAGGATTAATAAGTCCTCATCTCCTGGTTACAGATAGATAATGATGTACCACTTCTTTGGTAGTTTGAATGGGGTCTGTACCATCCTTGGTTTGACCCAAGGAATTTTCTAAAGGCAGATCTGGATAGATTTTGTGATTTTTCTACAGATAAACCAAGGCTCAAATTTGCAATGGGTCAAATTTCATGGATTGGTATAATGAATATCTACGAGAGGAAACTTGATTCACTCCATTTGGGTTTACCAAACTCTCTGAAAGGATTTGTTTCTAAAAGGGACACATCTAGATAGTTAATTTACTATAATTAATCTACACAATATTATGGTCAACTTCTTGTACTGCATGTTGAAGAAAACATTCATAAACATTATAAATTTTAGATCTGGGCATTTGGTTTCATTTATCATTTTTGTCTTGATTTAATCCTAATAGGTGTATTAACAGATCTAGAGAAAGAATAAACTCTAATTGGAAAAAGGGCCACATCTAGGGGCCTACTGGGCCGCAGAAGGGAATTCAGCCCACCCGGGTTGCACCGGGCGCGGGAAGAGAATTTTAAATGGGCCATGGTGGGGCACGTCGGTCAGCCGGTGTGGTGACCGAAGTGGTACGGAACGCTGGGGACCATCGGATCAAGTTAAGATCGACGGCCCCAGGTCGTCTTCCTTCTTCGACTCACGGCGTAGGAAGGAAACCCTAGAGGGCTCTGGTGGAGGACGGGGAGGCTTACCTGGGGTGTTCCGGTGGCCGGGAACTGGCAGCGGAGAAGCGGGGCACGACGGTGATTCTGGTGATGGGCGGGAGCGGTGGTTTTAGCACCAGGGGGATCCCGTGCCTACAGGCGGTTCGCGCGTGCTCTGGAA
Source organism: Avena insularis (assembly GCA_023614405.1). Classification (NCBI taxonomy): domain Eukaryota; kingdom Viridiplantae; phylum Streptophyta; class Magnoliopsida; order Poales; family Poaceae; genus Avena; species Avena insularis. The sequence continues at coordinate 178,903,340 of CM042692.1, read as the reverse complement.
CATGCAGGGAGGCTCACCGCCAGGCAGGAAGGCAAGGCGGAGGGGGCGTAACGGCATGGTGCTTCACACGCTATCGATCTAGGGGCGTCAGGGTGGGCCTCGACACCGGGAGGTGGCTCACACGGTGGTGGCCGAAGGTGGCTTCGTTGGAGCTCGCCGGCGCGGCCGGTAGAGGTGGTCCTGGGAAAAAACAAAGGTACGGTCAGATAGAGGAGGAGGAGGGGATCACCACAGAGTGACATGCAGCAGGGGAGGAGACGAGGAGAGGGATCTTAGCTCAGATCTTGGTAAAGGCCGAGGAAGGAGTTCTTCCTCTCTAGGAGAGAGACAGGGGTGGGAACTCTGTGGGGATGATGCAGGGAGCAAAGTAGAGTGGGGAGGAGTTGAATGGGGATGGAGAGGGAGGCTCGAGTGGCCTAGGGCCTATTTAACTCGAGATGGATCGGTTCATGATGGACAACGTCCAAGAGGGGGCACGGAGGGGTGGTGCTCGAGGATAGGGCGAGAAGGGCGGTGGAGAGGTCTATGTGGTGCAAGGGACCAGAGGGGGAGCGGTGTCTATGCCCCTGGAGCCTTGGGGGCTCCACCCTTTTTACCTCGGGTGAAAGAAAAGAAGGGAGGGAGAGAGGGCTAGGGGAGCTAGGGAAGCTCTCAATGGTGTAGAGGGGAGGGAAGTGGGGTCATGCATTGACTAGAGAGGGAGGGGGAGCCTGCTGAGACTGCTATATTGATTTGTCAAGGTCTTAAGAGATATGTTATATCTCTCCTCTCTCTAAGATTCCAATAGGTAGAGGACAAGGGAGAGGGCTGCTGCTACAGTGGTGCATGACCAATGGTGTGATGGGTGGAGGAGAGAAGTGCTGGTCAAGTTTTGATGATGGTTGGAGGTGGTTTGAGTAGTGAGTTTTGATTAGTTTGCAATATTGGTCAGAACAAGGGTTATGAAGGAAGTACATAGATGTAGTCTTTGTAAAATGAGGGAGTGGTACTGGTGGATAGATATAGTCAAGGTATCTCTCCTATAATTATTTGAGATTTTTCAAATGAGTTTTAGTCCACTTAAATCTATTTATTCAGAAACTGCAGAAGTGAATTCTTGGAGTTCATTTGATATTTTTACATTGGACAAGGTGGGTTTTTGAGTTGAGATGGTCCCAAATGTGAATACACACTTAGGGGAATTTTCCAAGATTTATTTGGGATTGATTGGATCACTCTAGATTACTTTTGTATCATTTATTCAAAAAGTGCAGAAATGGTTTCTAGAGGCTAATGTGATATTTTTACATTATACAAAGTGGTATTTTGGTGTGAAATGGTCCTATATACCATATTACACCTTGGGGAATTTGATTGGGATTTACTGAGGTGGGAAAGTATTTTTAAAGGAATATTTCTTATTTCTGCCATTTAAGAAAAAGGGCAAAAAGAAATAATAAAGAATCTCAAAAATATTTATTCTTGAGATGGGAATGTATGGTATGATATATGGATCTCAATTGAGTCAGAAGTTGGGGAAGTGTTTTGGAAAAAACAAAACTTTCCTTTATGGAAGAGGTTTTGGAGGTTTTGCCTATTAAAGGAATTAAATAGATTTGGGGCCATAATAATTATGGATAATATTTTATAAATCTTGATGATCAAGGTAGATGATGTATACAAGGTGTAGCTAGCATTTGCAACCTTGGGAATTGGAAATCCAACTTGAATTAGATGGAAGAACAAGGAGTTGAGGATCTAGGGTGATGTTATTTTTATATCACCAAAACCTTGTTGGATCTTGGAGCTCAGAGCTCACCTTGATGCAAGGGATAGATGGATAGTTAGACCAAGTCATATGGATGATCATGGCAGAAGGAGTTTGGATTGGTTACATCTGAGGTGGTCTGGAAGTGATGGCAAACTTTGTTGAAAATAAGGCTGCCATACCAGATGAGTCATGATGCCTTATAAACCATGTGGGTTTAAGAAGCAAAAAGATCCACTTGGAACAAGTGAAGTAGATGTTGATATACCTATATGAGTAGAACACAACCATGCAAAGAGTTGGTCCATGGAAGGTTGGATGAGGGTGTGAGCTTCTGTCAAAGTAGGCATGTTGACTAGATTTGCAGGAATAGTTATTTTCTTGCCTGCAAAACCATCAAGAACAAGTAGGTTGGAGGATGGTATAACCAAGGTAAAGAGTGGTCCTTGGTATTCCTTAGGATGTTTAACCAGATGGTTCAGATTCATTTTCAAAAATGCACAAGGGTTGAGAAAGGGAGGCATTCAAAAAGGTGATGTTGGAAATAGTTTTCCAGACTTAGCCAAATTTGGCAGATTCAGGGTTTTTGACTAGAGCATGAGAGAGGATGTTTTTGATGGGTTGCAAGGTACCCAAGGATCATCAAGTGGATGATGTTGAAGTGTAGATTGGGTAGAAAGGATCCATGCTTGATATTGGTCTTCATTGACTTGGAAACTTCTAGAAGGGATATCTTCAGAATTGATCTGGTTAAGGGTTTTAGATGATCACCTAGTATCTAGAGATTAGATCTTGCTTTGTATTCTTTCTTAGGGTGTGGTGATTTGGAAACCTCTTGATCCCAGTGATGAGCTCCTAGAGTAGCTCATACTATCTCCTAAGCAGACAAATCAAGCAGCAGATCAAGGCAATTCATCTTATAAACTAAGTAGACCTACTACTAGGGTTACCATCAAGCTTAGCTTGAGGTAAGGTTGAGGCATTTTGAAGAGGTTGGATTTTGAATAGGATGAGAGTCCTTGGCATCTCTACCAAGAGTAGAATTCAAAAGCTTACAAAAAGGTTTTAGAGATCCTAGAGGTAAGAGTAGTTGAAGGTTCTATCTTGAAAACATAAAGAGATAGTATTCTATAGCTCTCCATAGTTTGATCAATAGAAGCTACTAAAATAGTTGGTTTGCAAAGGCTTCTTGGCTCAGGTTTTGACATGCCAGAACATTTGAGAATATGGAAATTAAGCCAAGACAGTTTTGGGAAGTAGCTTTTGTCAACTGGTGTTAAGGTAAGGAGTATATCACCTAATACATATTCATAAGCATAAACATATTCAAATAAAAGGCAAACACTTCATCACTAAACAAGAAAAACTTTTTGTTCCCTCTGATTTTTGCATTTTGGACAACTAATCAGGGTTGCTGAAATTGGGATGTTACAGACCTTTCCCCCTTAAAAGAATCTCATCCCGAGATTCAGGAGAGTAGGGTTAGGGGATTTTGAGTTGAGTTAATACCAGGTGTCTTACATGTCCTATCTTACGGACTCCATCTTTGAAAGAGGCTACTCTATCGATGAAGTTGCTTCAGTCTTCTGAGATGCACGGAGAGTTGAGTAGAGTCTAGTCATGATTGCGAGGGATGACCTTCTTTTTCTTCTGAACTCTATATCTTGAGGGCTTAGACTGGGCAGACTATCTTGATGCTGAACTTCACGGAGTACTCGTCGGAGGATAGAATCTACAGCTGGTAGTACCTTTGTCTAAGGATTCACAACTCCTCCTTAGGGTCGTAGTGTATCCTATTTAATGATTTTAGGGTCGGGACTCCTGAGGTTGCTCCTGGCAGAGGGTTATTCTATTTTATGGGAAAGATGCAGTCTTTCCCCCTTAAGGTTAAGCTAGGGTAGCACGGGGATAGCACATTCCTTTCTTCTTGGAGTCGTAGAATCTTCAGTTAGTTTCGCTTCTGATGTCTCACGGGTTGTTTTCTGGTGAGAAGGCGTCAAGTCTGGCGGTCTTTCTGAAGTATCCTCGGGTAGATATTCTTCTGAAGATTGAGTGGGAAGACGCAGTCTTTCCACCTTGGAGCTTCACTAAGTTGCTTTAGGAGTGGTGCGAATCTTTTGTCTGGGAGCGTTGCCTAGCGAGTAGCGGAAAGTTGTCTTCTTTCTAGGTCTTGATTGGAGTCTTCGAGTGACACCCTATTCTCGCAACCTTGGTGGGGGTGGTTTCCTAATGCAGCCTTTAAGGGGTTAGCTCAAGGTAAGTTAGCGGTTTACAACTCTTCTGGATCGTCTGGGTTGAAGCAGTTAGTGTCGGGGAAGCGGTCTTCACTTGAATTTCTTGCGTTGTTTCTGCTTGATGGCGGAGTGGGTTCGTTGTCTTCATGCTTCCTAATCATCTATCATCAGGGAACCGAAGTATTCTGGCCTTCTGGGCAGGATCATTCCGTTAGTTTGGGTAGGGTCGACTCAATTAGTTGGTCTCCTGAGGCGGTCAGAAGCTCTAATACACTAAAGGTTAGTGTGGTTAGGTCTTTACTTCTTGTCTTGGTTGACTTATCAGGTGGTTTCTTGTGGATATTGAGGATCCTTTGGTGATCGACTTCCGGCTTCAACGGGATTCTTGTTGTAGTAGACTGAGGAACAAGGGAGTGTGGTGTTATTGACGAGTCTTGCGAGGGGAGTTTGACGAGGTATGCCATCCAGCTGAGGTGAAATCTTCGAGTTGATTCTGACTTGACGATGTCGAACTCCTGGTTCTTGCGATGCTTTTCCTCTCATATACTCTCGAGGTTAGTCTGGGTCTCATTACCGACATCTAACACAGGGGTTTCCTGAGTTACTAGGTGGGTTATTTCTCCTCGAGTCACATTTTTAAGGAGGTCAAAGCACACCAGAACATACAAACAAGACGAACAGAGCAAGGGGATCGCAATGTCCTCGGCAAACAACACACATCAAGCAACACAGGATGTACTTAGGCAAGCAAACACAGTCAACGTTAGGGACCAAGGAGTTAACTACTCGCGATGTAGGGGAATCCTATTCTTAGGACTATTGTCCCTAGATATCGTCTTTCTTCAAGTCGGAGTCACTATCTTGCAGATGAAGCCTTCATCGTATCTTGGACGCTTCTTGATAGTGCAACACTTGATGTCTTCTAATTATGGGGATTCCGCTGGTAGAGCGATATTGTAGTCTCCTTGTGTTTGCTGGTAGTTGCTTGTCTTCATCTTGTTCTCATTATCTTCACCGGGTTCTAGATCCTAGTTATTTAAAATCCGTAGGTTTGAAGTTTGGACGAGAGTTAGAGGAAACCATTTTCGAAAACATTCACTTAGAGTAAGAGAAGAAGTAGAACTCTTTGAAGCTCATTGAGAAACTAGTTTTCGAAAGCCGGGGTTTTCAAAATAAGGTTCCTATCTAACGACCATGCTAACTAAGGTTCTCCTACAGTCAGGATGGCTCTGATACCAAGTCTGTGGGCCCCCCGGATTAACCATCCGAGAAATCCCTGTTATGCATACTCCACGTTCCCATGATCAGTGAGCTGTGGAACATAACCGACAAGTATCATTACAACATCCGAGACATACCGAATTACAATACTTACATAAATGCCGTTATGGCTACATCAATAATCATCAGCGGAACTTCATCAAGCGTAGAGCCCGATCCCTGCCTTAACCTATAGGCAACTGACAGGGAGAACGTCCTAGCTCGCATAGTCTTCCACTTCACCTTCTTCTCGATATCTGACCAAGTTAATAGCCAGGGACAATTCCAGTGAGTACTTTGAATGTACTCGCAAACCACCTTAAAATGACAATAATAACAAGAGGATATGCATTATGGTTGTGGTAGTAGGAGGGCTCCAAGAGAGGTTCTTTTCTCAATTAGTTTCTCTTGTAGATATAGCATCTACATATCTTTGTTGAAAACTTTTGTAAAACATTTTGGAAACTGTTCTGCAAAGTTTTGGAAAACCTTAGGACTAGGTCACCCATTTGTTCCCGTCTTCGGGTCGTCCCACGACCAAAACCCTTTCTCCTCCTTCCGACCATCCCATGGTCAAAATCTTTCTCCTTTATGACCATTCCATGGTCAAAACACTTCCAAAACCATTTCTTTTCCGAAATCCTTTTTGAAAACAAAACCAGCACCGCTCTACAGCAACCTTCCCAACCGTCCATGACCGCGGATGCGGCTATTCGAATAGATTTACACTCTACAGAGGTTGTACACTTTACCCACACCATCCGGGTACACTACCCTGATCTACACCGATCGTGGGTTGAGTAACCGATCAAGACTCTCTGGATGCCCACTCCAATATAAGTGCCTACCCTATGAGTGTAATTCCCCTCAAAACCGGGACGTCGGGTACCGAGGACCAACCGGAGCACTTTTTCCACTTATCAAGTGTGCGCTTTCAATGAGGGGCTCATAGTAACGCGTGGAGGCCCGCAGACCCTTCATTCCTTCTCCCAGTCGATGTCCCGCATGGACCTTTATCGGAGAAGGCCCACCCTCTAGGGATCGCAATCCCCTGTAGTAGTTACGAGGCAGCTTATGCCAGAATAGACAACCATCAAATCCAGCCCTGTCCCATTCCAGAGTAATGTGGTTGCACGGGTTAATTGTTCTAGCAAAACTGCAAAGAACCGGGTGCGCTTTTGTAAACCTTTTTCCTCCATCCTTCCTTCAGCATTTTGCAAAACGAAACCTTTTCTTTCTCAACATCTCTTGGGAGGTCACACCTCACCAAGGGTTTTATCATAAAACATTTGGTAAAACTTTTTCCGGGTCTTCCCATCCTCTAGCTTTTCTTTGGCTAAAAACAGGGTCTCCAAAAAGGGATATGGTGTATTACACCATCTACCATGCTAGGGACAAGTAGGTATCGTCAAGGGGGTTGTACTTAATAGTACAAAGTGTAATAGTTTGGGGGAGCCAAACCACTACCATATATACATCAACATATAGTAAAACAATGCAGTTTTAATAAACAGTAAATAAAACATGCATAAGTAAAACAGTAGGACAAGGCTTATGAGCAAGAAGGTGGCTTGCCTGAGATTAGCAATATGGCATATATGTCCCTGGACTTCTTCTTAGAATACCCAATAATACCAATAATAACCACTTCTTCTGATCTCCGATTTCATCGTAACTATCGTCGTCCCGACAGCACATGCAAGCAAACCAAGCCACAATCAACACAAGGCATACAAGCACCAATACATACAGCAAACAATGAACAATACAAGTTCACAAATCAGTAGTGGTGTTGAGAAAATGGATTAGAAGGATTGGGAGCATGTCTTGGAACGTTTGAAGGAAACCATATGGGTTTCATAGTCTAGAAACTAGGGATGAGAGGGTTTTGGACCAAAGAGTTATTCTATAGGTTACCATTGTAAAAACATGATACCAACAAATAGGTGTTGATAAAATGAAACTAACAAAAGTAGTTTCACTATTTTATCACTTTTCTTTAATTTCTTATGAATATTCTAGTGATAAAAACTCTAGTTTTAGGAAATAATTCACCAGAAACGTTCTGGAGCTCCAAAAATTATTTCCTTGGATAATTTTGTAGGTTTTGATGTAATTATTAGGTGAGAGTTGGAATCACTCCAAAATAATTACCAGAATGCCCTCAGGAAATTCCCAAAGGTAGTTTTGGAGCTGTTTTGTCTTTTTCACCAAATTAAATATACATAAGCTTTTGATTTGATTCCAAGGGAACACTGTAGGCATTTTTAATACCTTACTGCAGAAATTGGAATCAACCTTTTTGGAGTTGCAGAGTTACTGTAGTGATTTATCTAGTGATTAAACCACATGCAGAGGTATTTAATTCACTAGAATTCAACAGAGGATTAATAAGTCCTCAGCTCCTGGTTACAGATAGATAATGAGGTACCACTTCTTTGGTAGTTTGAATGGGGTCAGTACCATCCTTGGTTTGACCCAGGGAATTTTCTAAAGGCAGATCTGGATAGATTTTGTGATTTTTGCTACAGATAAACCAAGGCTCAAATTTGCAATGGGTCAAATTTCACGGATGGGTATAATGAATATCTACTAGAGGAAACTTTATTCACTCAATTTGGGTCTACCAAACTCTCTGAAAGGATTTGTTTCTAAAAGGGACACATCTAGATAGTTAATTTACTATAATTAATCTGCACAATATTATGGTCAAACATTCATAAACATTAGAAATTTTAGAACTAGGCATTTGGTTTCATTTATCATTTTTGTTTTGATTTAATCCTAACAGGTGTATTAACAGATCTAGAGAAAGAATAAACTCTAATTGGAAAAAGGGCCACGTCTAGGGGCATACTAGGCCGCGGAAGGGAATTCGGCCCACCCGGGTTGAACCGGGCGTGGGAAGAGAATTTTAAACGGGCCATGGTGGGGCCCGTCGGATCAAGTTAAGATCGACGACCCCAGGTCATCTTGCTTCTTCGACTCACGGCACGGGAAGGAAACCCTAGGGGGCTCTGGTGGAGGACGAGGAGGCTTACCTAGGGTGTTCCGGTGGCCAGGAAGCGGTAGCGGAGAAGCAGGGCACGACAGCGATTCCGGTGATGGGCGGGAGCGGCGGTTTTGGCACTAGGGGATCCCGCGCTTGCAGGCGGTTCACGCGCGCTCGAGAACATGCCGGGAGGCTCACCGCCGGGCAGGAAGGCGACACGGAGGGGCGGAACGGCATGGTGCTTCACGCGCTGTCGATCGAGGGGCGTCAAGGTGGGCTTTGACGCCGGGAGGTGGCTCACACGATGGTGGCCGAAGGTGGCTTCGTTGGAGCTCGCTGGTGTGGCCGATAGAGGTGGTCCTAGGAAAAAATAAAGGTATGGTCAGATAGAGGAGGAGGAGGGGATCACCACAGAGTGACATGCAGCAGGGGAGGAGATAAGGAGAGGGAGCTTAGCTCAGATCTTGGTAAAGGCCGAGGAAGGAGTTCTTCCTCTCTAGGAGAGATACAGGGGTGGGAACTCTGTGGGGATGATGCAGGGAGCAAAGTAGAGTGGGAGGAGTGGAATGGGGATGGAGAGGGAGGCTCGAGTGGCCTGGGGCCTATTTAACTCGAGATGGATCGGTTCATGATGGACAAGGTCCAAGAGGGGCATGGAGGGGTGGTGCTCGAGGATAGGGCGAGAAGGGCGGTGGAGAGGTCGGTGTGGTGCCAGGGACCAGAGGGGGAACGGTGTCTATGCCCCTGGATCCTTGGGGGCTCCACCCTTTTTACCTCGGGTGAAAGAAAAGAAGGGAGGGAGAGAGGGCTAGGGGAAGCTAGGGAAGCTCTCAGTGGTGTAGAGGGGAGGGAAGTGGGGTCATGCATTGACTAGAGAGGGAGGGGGAGCCTGCTGAGACTGCTGTATTGATTTGTCAAGATCTTAATAGATATGTTATATCTCTCCTCTCTCTAAGCTTCCAATTGGTAGAGGACAAGGGAAAGGGCTGCTGATACAGTGGTGCACGACCAGGGGTGTGATGGGTGGAGGAGAGAAGTGCTGGTCAAGTTTTGATGATGGTTGGAGGTGGTTTGAGTAGTGAGTTTTGATTAGTTTGCAATATTGGTCAGAACAAGGGTTATGAAGGAAGTACATAGATGTAGTCTTTGTAAAATGAGGGAGTGGTACTGGTGGATAGATATAGTCAAGGTATCTCTCCTAGAATTATTTGAGATTTTTCAAATGAGTTTTAGTCCACTTAAATCTATTTATTCAGAAACTGCAGAAGTGAATTCTTGGAGTTCATTTGATATTTTTACATTGGACAAGGCGCGTTTTTGAGTTGAGATGGTCCCAAATGTGAATACACACTTAGGGGAATTTTCCAGGATTTATTTGCGATTGATTGGATCACTCTAGATTACTTTTGTATCATTTATTCAAAAAGTGCAGAAATGGTTTCTAGAGGCTAATGTGATATTTTTACATTAGACAAAGTGAGATTTCGGTGTGAAATGGTCCTAGATACCATATTACACCTTTGGGAATTTTATTGGGATTTATTGAGGTAGGAAAGTATTTTTAAAGGATTATTTCTTGTTTCTGCCATTTAAGAAAAAGGGCAAAAAGAAATAATAAAGAATCTCAAAAATATTTATTCTTGAGATGGGAATGTAGGGTATTATATATGGATCTCCATTGAGTCATAAGTTGGGGAAGTGTTTTGGCAAAAACCAAACTTTCCTTTATGGAAGAGGTTTTGGAGGTTTTGCCTATTAAAGGAATTAAATAGATTTGGGGCCATAATAATTATGGATAATATTTGATAAATCTTGATGATCAAGGTATATTATGTAGACAAGGTGTTGCTAGCATTTGCAACCTTGGGAATTGGAAATCCAACTTGAATTAGATGGAAGAACAAGGAGTTGAGGATCTAGGGTGATGTTATTTTTATATCACCAAAACCTTGTTGGATCTTGGAGCTCAGAGCTCACCTTGATGCAAGGGATAGATGGATAGTTAGACCAAGTCATATGGATGATCATGGCAGAAGGAGTTTGGATTGGTTACATCTGAGGTGGTCTGGAAGTGATGGCAAACTTTGTTGAAAATAAGGCTGCCATACCAGATGAGTCATGATGCCTTATAAACCATGTGGGTTTAAGAAGCACAAAGATCCACTTGGAACAAGTGAAGTAGATGTTGATTGAACTATATGAGTAGAACACAACCATGCAAAGAGTTGGTCCATAGAAGGTTGTATGAGGGTGTGAGCTTCTGTCAAAGTAGGCATGTTGACTAGATTTGCAGAAATAGTTATTTTCTTGCCTGCAAAACCATCAAGAACAAGTAGCTTGGAGGATGATCTAACCAAGGGAAAGAGTGGGCCTTGGTAGTTCTTAGGATGTTTAACCATATGTTTCAGATGCATTTTCAAAAATTCACAAGGGTTGAGAAAGGGAGGCATTCAAAAAGGTGATGTTGGAAATAGTTTTCCAGACAGCCAAATTTGGCAGATTTAGGGTTTTTGACTAGGGCATGAGAGGGGATGTTTTTGATGGGTTGCAAGGTACCCAAGCATCATCAAGTGGATGATGTTGAAGTGTAGATTGGGTAGATCACCTAGTATCTAGAGATTATAGAAGGGATATCTTTAGAATTGATCTGGTTAAGGGTTTTAGATGATCGCCTAGTATCTAGAGATTATATCTTGCTTTGTATTCTTGCTTAGGGTGTGGTGATGTGGAAACCTCTTGATCCTAGTGATGAGCTCCTAGAGTAGCTCATACTATCTCCTAAGCAGACAAATCAAGCAGCAGATCAAGGCAATTCATCTTATAAACTAAGCAGACCTACTACTGGGGTTACCATCAAGCTTAGCTTGAGGTAAGGTTGAGGCATTTTGAAGAGGTTGGATTTTGAATATGATGAGAGTCCTTGGCATATCTACCAAGAGTAGAATTCAAAATCTTACAAAAAGGTTTTAGAGATCCTAGAGGTAAGAGTAGTTGAAGGTTCTATCTTGAAAACATAAAGAGATAGTATTCCATAGCTCTCCATAGTTTGATCAATAGAAGCTACTAAAATAATTGGTTTGCAAAGGCTTCTTGGCTCAGGTTTTGATATGCCAGAATATTTGAGAATATAAAAATTAAGCCAAGACAGTTTTGGGAAGTAGCCTTTGTCAACTGGTGTTAAGGTAAGGAGTATATCACCTAATACATATTCATAAGCATAAACATATTCAAACAACAGGCAAACACTTCATCACTAAACAAAAAAAAGTTTTTGTTCCCTCTGATTTTTGCATTTATGGACAACTAATAAGGATTGCTGAAATTGGGATGTTACAATAACCCTTCGGGTGCCTATTATTGGTATACATGGTGTGTCCCAACGGAATCATTACCCGAAGATTTGCCAAGATCCATGAAGCCCATGACGGTTTTGGCTGATACGAAGTATACAAGGACACTGACTCTTGGCGATATAAGACAAGGAAAGTACAAGACTAGATTAGATACAAACTCTAGCTTGTAACCTACTCATATTAGTACCTGAGACCTAGCTTTCTAATATATAAAGACTAGGAGGGGCCAACGAGGAGAGAGAACACAATACAATAGACGTTACACCCAACTTTAGATCTAGACAATAGATACCCGAAAACTTCCAGACAACTTGTAATATTGTGATTTTCTAATATTCATGCGACTTTGACTTTATTGTTTTCCTGACATCCGACGAAATTTTCAGCGTTCTCTTTTCCGCGAAACCCTAAGTCCTTCACCATGGATATTTCCGAGGTTACCCCTTGTCAATTGGTGCCGTCTATGGGAAACCTGAACGTTGGAACCATGGATTCGGCAGACCGCTTCCATCAAGCATCAACCCGACAAAAGCAGATCCGAACCCTTCCACCCCTCTCCTGGTCTCTGAATGGGAGACAAATCTAATGATCGGGTTTTTCCACTTCTGCATTGGGGTAGCCGAGAATTTCCGCCTTTCAAATCTGATCTATACATTTGGGTCCGTCGGTCGAAATCTCAGCACAAATCAATCGGGTATACATCTGATCGCCGGGTCCATCAAATTCGTGTTCGATGGAGTGCATACGTGCATGTATTCTTGTCGGATGAAAACAAGCGGAAACCTTGAAATAGAGAAATCGCGCGAGCACCTGAATCAAAGTTTCAAGACATTCAGAAGAGGAAGGAAGAGGCAAAGTTGCGTCAATCAGCAAAGGATCTCATAGCGAGCTAGCTATCCAACGGGAAGAGGAAAACCACAAGAAAACCCAAGTGGACTACCTTATGTTTCAAGTAAAAAGAAATCGATTCGGATAGTGTCCTTGTTCAGAAGTCAATTGGAGCTGACTGGATGAGACCCAAGGAAAAAGAACTCGCTCGCACTTTCATACAAATATGTAGACGTGAAGCAAAGAGCACGACGTCAAGTCGCATGTGCAGGGTCACCGGCGTCCGATCGCGCGCTGCAACAAGGACACAGAAAAATAAGAATTCAGAAGCATCAGCTATCCAACTAGCAAGTCCGTGACAATTCCGGGTGGAATCAAGCAGCGCCGTACTCTTCCTAAGAAGATAATGTGCTCAAACTTGATTGCATGATTTTCATTGAGAAAAGAAATTAAACACACTGGTCAGTTTCCTAGGTGGAAAAGGCAATATGAAGAGCAGCGATCGATGAACTAAAGGTGGAAAGATCAAATCAAAGGCTAGCTCACTGCAATGTGCAAATCGACGGAACGACAAGCATCGACATCCAGACGTCTGACTGGCTCGCCGTTTCAGTCACATCGCGTCGACCTCGGATAATAGAGACCCGAAGATTCTCCAGCTCATCGGGTACACCCACCACACGACTTCATCAACCTGGATCACACGTCCGCTGCATCAACTGGTGACCCGCCAAAATCTTTGGCTCTGGTGACACGCCAAAATCTTCGGTTGTGGCAGTCACTAAAATATTTAGCTGCGATAGTCCGCTATAAATCCTCGGATGCGGAAACTCACTGACATCATCAGCTCGGCATCCGCGGCCGCATCGAATTCATCCACGACAACTACTAACAAAGCTAAGTTCTTTACTTTAAGTTGATTTCTTTCTTATTTTAATCGCACTCGACACTCGGGGCTGCACCCTCTTCGAGTAACCTAAGTGTCATGGACTTCATGCACTCGAGCACCTCATACGCGATTTCCTGAATAGTTGACTCTGCCTGAGCGTCGAATTCTTAAATTCCGACCCAGTTGCATTCCAACTGACAGGTCGGCAAGGTACTGAGACTAAGGGTATCAGGATAACGAAAAGTTCTCGTGTTATAGTGCAAAAGTGTCGGGTCCGATGGCACCATAAAATATTATGACAAATTGAAAAGCGATATTCTTTACAAGATGCAAGTACTTCATAATTATCTATGTTTTTTGCAAGGATGGCGACTATATCGAGCTATTTTGTTGGGTCCTCCCACGAAATTGACTAAACACTGCTCACGTCAACTGGTGGCGCACCCGAGAAAAATCAAGACCCGAGTCGAGAAATTTCTCGGGTGAAGATCATATTTGCTCACCCGCTATCAATAAAGCTAAGTTCTCTTAACCGAGTCTACTTTTTAATACTCTATTAAACCCGATACTCGGGGGCTCAGTCGAATAAATTATTACATAATCACACTCCGATACTTAGGGGCTTCGCTACTCAGCGCAAATTAAAAATTCTTCGGCTCCGCCATGAAATACGGCAAACACACGCTTTGACCCGAGTAGCTGATCCAGTCCAGTGGGCATCAGGCTAACGAAAAGGTCTCACGAGGGGTGCAAACGCCATAGCCATCGGCAAAAATATATAAAGTTCCAAATATATCAAGTTCCAAGTTCACACATTCAAAAAAATTATAACAAACTATATTTTCGACTAACGCTACATAATCTACATGTGTTTTTCCAGGGTCCCTATTTTATCTACACGGAGAAATTCTCAGATGAAGAAGATCTCTGAGCCTATGCTCTGCTGCAAACACCCGAACATAGCCTCGGGGGCTCCTCCCATCGGGAGCACTGGCCGCGCACCCGATAGAAAAAACAGAAATCCTCCAAACAGGAGTTGATAGAAGAATATCTACAGTGAAGAAGCATAACTTTGAGTCTACCCAAGTATAGCCTCAAAGGTTACTCCCATCAGGAACGCCTGATGAAAATGCTGACATCACTTCAAGAACAAGAGAATGTCATCCATTGCATTAGCCAAACAAGACATCGACAAGTTCACGCATCCGAAGAAATCTTCGAGTTCACCTTCCAAGCATATTAAAAAAGGACTTTGAGCCTATGCTCAGACGCAAGCATCCGAACATAGCCTCGGGGGCTAATGACATGGGCATAACCCTTTGGGTTCCTATTATTGGTATACATGGTGCGGCTCAACGGAAGCCTCACCCGAAGATTTGCCAAGATCCATGAAGCCCATGACGGTTTTGGCTGATACGAAGTATACAAGAACACAGACTCCTGGCAATATAAGACAAGGAAAGTACAAGACTAGATTAGATACAAACTCTAGCTTGTAACCTACTCGTATTGGTACCCGAGACCTAGCCTCCTCATATATAAAGGCTAGGAGGGGCCAACGAGGAGAGAGAACACAATACAATAGACGTTATACCCAACTTTAGATCTAGACAATAGATACCCGAAAACTCCCAGACAGCTTGTAATAGTGCGATTTTTTAATATTCAGGAGACTTTGACTCCATTGTTTTCCTGACATCCGACGAAATCTCCAGCGTTCTCTTTTCCGCAAAACCCTAAGTCCTTCACCATGGATATTGTCGAGGTTACCCCTCGTCAACAACTGTATCATATCACAATATACATGTGATGTTGATACCAGTTTTTACATCCTATTGTGTGCTTGTATTAGATACTCAACGGCAGAGTTTCCTATTAATACCAATGTAGTGTTCTTCTATTAGTGTGCAACCACCAAGAAAATTCGCAGTTATGAAGCAAGCCGTGATGATCAGGTGCTAGACATCTCTACATTCACATACAGTGGATGCAAGCCATGTATGCACATTGAATACACTATGGTTGAATTGGCGAGCCTAGCATATACAGACATGGCCTCAGAACACGGGAGATCAAAAGATCGAGCACAATTCATATGGTTGATGTGATCGACGGATATAGTCCACCCTAGAAGCCGTATCAAAGGCCATGATGATCGAGGATGATATGGTGAAAATGGATCGTGTGATCGCTAAAATTGTCCAAGTGATGACAATTTTAGTGGGAGCTCAATTATAGAATTGAACTCATATTATGGACTTAGTCTAGATGTATTTTGCAAATATCTTAGTAGATCTTGACTTATACCATTTAGATCCTTGAGACCATGGGAATTTTCTTGCTATTATGAAACTTTAGAAAGGGTCCAACTTCATAGATTAATACCCACGCCTAAGGGATATCCTCGTAATTAGATGATCTTCTCTTCTTGATACAAGAACCATTAGGAGATAGTCCGATGAATCCGAGAATGTCATCCAATGGGCTCTACTCTGTTGATGATATTTTGTGTTTTCTCCATTACCATACAATAAAGCTATGCTCCATTTTATGGAGGCTAGGCTAGACCATGATTGTGTTTTCACACAGATTAGTCACGTAAAGTATGAGTTGTTGGATGAGTTTCCTTCCAGGATGGAAGAAAATGGATCTTGGAGAATAACTTAGTGATCTTGCATTAGCGTCATGAATGCCACATAGACGATGTGGACAATGTACAACTTTGTGGAAAATGGGTTGTTGCAATTCTTTTCTTCCTGATCACAAAGATGTCATCATGGGCTATATTGTGAAACATGAATAGTTCACATTCATAAGTTCATGACAGAGTTAAGAAATCTCAAAGGGCTTGATCACAGTGGGAGTCATGGATGAAAAGGGTATATGTTAGATATACAAAGTATAAATGCTATTCTTGCAAAACTAGTTGCAGTTTACAAAGTATTCGATACTTGTCTAGTTTTAAGAAAACAGGATTTTCTGCTTGAGTATTGCTAAAAGATATTCGAGTTTAAATATTGAATAACACTATCATTTAAGTCATTTTGGTTATTGCATGTTTTCATGTTGAATGAAAAATTGGGGTCTTATATTTAATCTAGAGACTTTGCAAAACCATGCCTCTTGGGCAAAATGACTAAAACACTGCATTCAGGTAAAATGGTGATATGTGAAGAAATGTTGAATTGTATACATATTATGTATTGCATTTTCAAAAAATAGTGGAAATCATTATTTCATAAACTTCATTATGAGTTGAAGTGAATATTGTATTTACTTAACGGAACACAAGTTTGAAACTATTTGAATTGTTCAAATGATTTTGGAATGAAGGAGGATATTTAAATTAACAAGAATACATAGTCTATATGATTTGATCGAAATGATTGTGACTTAAGTGTTAGCATAAAAGGAATTATGGAAGCTGTTTCACAAATTATGATAATTGGACAAATTTAAAGTGTATTGACTTGTCTGAATATCATAATCATATTGTATTGAATATAAAGGGTCTAAAGTTATCTCTTACAAGGTTATAGTTATTGTTTAGAGTTAGAGATCAAATAATCAAACGCTCATTTGAAATATAAGGAACATCTGAAAGATTCGTGGAAACAACACCATATGAGTTATGACATTTCCGAGTTTCTGGAGATTTCAATAGATCGAAATCATGGCGAACATACAACTCTTTCTAGTGTATTATTGATACATATTCCACAAAGGACAAACCTGATATTGTCCTAAGTATTTTCTTTTCTCAAGAAGCAGTTTCATGGTGAATATAGATGCGGGTGGAAAAAGTAAAAGCATAAACAAGGTATTTGACCTTGCATCTGAAATGTCGAGTAGCGCAGCAGAATTTGTTCTAGGGGCTAAACCCTACATAAGGAGAAATGAATGATGCATGATCATAAAGTTTCAGCAATTACTTTTACTAAAGAAAGTAGGATTTATAAATATATTGTGCAAGTTTGCATAATTATATTATTGATTCACTTTTCATGTTAATTGAACATGACATACCTATGAACTAGGAAGAAGCTTGATGGACCTAAGTGCGAGAAATGACTAGGAGTCATAAAATCCTATATTAAGCTACATTTAAGATTGCAAAATAATATGTTACTTGATCTTATTAAGTAAAGATGTTTACTTGATATTTGCAAAGGACTACAAAGTCGTAAGGAAGAAAAATGAAACTTAATGAAAGAAATAAAGCTCAATTTGTCACAAAGTAAGTTTGGAAAAATTCAGGGAGTTGACTACAATTGTAGTGATGCTTGAGTCTTTTGGATTTATACCAGCAATATATTGATATTGGAATCTCGTAGTTGGAATTCTCAATTTGATGGATGACCAAAGAATTTTGGAATGTCTAAAATTACTGAGAGGACCTGCATTTGAGTGGGAGCTAAATGGCTTGACTGATATATGTAGGAGAAATATTTTGAGTAGGAGCTAAGTGAAATCCCGGGATCTCATATATGATGATATATTTGAGTGGGAGTATGACAACATTCTAATATATGTGGAGGATATATATGAATGATGTAATTGGTATTAATAATATTTAAGTTAGTAAATATTCTATGGATGAAGTTGAATAGATTATTAAACAATGAAATCTATCGAGATAGATTGGTAGGTTTAATAATAATTAGTGTCAAAATGCTTCCTGGACTTGATTCTGAAGATGTTCAGAATATCCTAAAGAAGATTCTGAAGTAGTTCAGAATGGAACAAGGTAAGAAAGAGGTTTGAGTTAATCTCAGTATTACAACTGTGACTGAAAAGAAAGAAAGAGATGCGTCACATCTCCTATGCCTCAGTCATAGGTTCTTCCATATAACCATATTGTATACTTGACATAACGAGACCAAACAGTCTGGTTGAAAGAACAAGTTCTTAGATGTAGGAACATGTCTTGAAGTGATTCAAGCAGTTAATCATGGAACCAGAGTTAAGTTTAGACTTAAATTGTAAGGAGAAAGAATAGACATCAAAGTTGCATTCTATGCACTATCGATTAGGATCTGCATAGATATAGAAGTATATGGCTACTTCTGAAGTGGCTATTATAGTGATTCTAAAGAAGTTCGACTTCTGCTGAGTGGTTTCTAGAGTTCACATGACAACAGTGAAAGTTCAATTGACTGATCGACCATTAATGTAACACTAGAAACAAAAGTCTCACTTTGTCACCAAATGAATACTTCAACATATTATGGGATAATGATGTAAATGTCAAAATTAGGAAGACATTAACGATTTGCAAAAGGACATAAGGATCTGGTAAAAAAATCAAGGACAAAACATATTACATGAGCAAGCGTGTTGGTTCATAATGTCATATGATGTTATGACTGGCATGACTGCAGGCTAGATTATTTGTACTCTAGTGCAAGTGGGAGACTGAAGGAGATATGCCCTAGAGGCAAATAATAAATGGGTTTTATTATCATATCTTGAATAGTTCATAATAGTTTCATATTGTGCTATAACCATATCAAGCGAAAACATTGATACATGTGTGGTATTAAATAGACTCAGTCCCTAGTAGCCTCTATTTATACTAGTTCATTGGGCAATTGATGATCAAGGTTTCCTGATCATGGAGCATTTATGCCAGTTGATAACAGAGTCATATATGATATGATGGACATTTCCTGAAGATAGTTATTGCAGCACGATCAAATCACAAGGTTCATCGTTGCAATAGTTAAAGAGTAGTCTCCTTCTCCTTAGACCATGAGATCATATTAATCAGTATCTCCCAAGGTAGCTTTGATCACATTAACCGTCATGACCGTAACTAGGTGACCAAAAGTGTGTGTCAGGTATTTCATAGGAATAGTTGAGGCCTATGTTATCAAGATCAGGATTTGTTCACCCACGTGACGGCAAGATACACACGGCCAACTTGGTGAGATTACATCCATAATATTGCAACATGTGACTAGGTCACGGGGGTGGAATATCACGGGAACAAGTGAAACAGAACTTGTCAGTAACAAGATTGAACAAGGCATATGATACCGATTTTCAGATCTTGGAGAAGTCGTATCAAAGAAAAAAGAGAATTGGACTCGACATTTACGGTTCAAACGACATCATCTTCGTGAAATGCACAGAGGTTCATTATGGGCATTTCGGTCCCGCTAATGATCATTGATGAGAGTCGTCTCGATCATGTCTGTGATGTTCCTCGTGCTGTCAGGGAAATACACTTAAGGGTACGATGAGCTAGATATCTTCTATAAGAAGGAATCATAGAGAAAGAGAGAAACTGGAATCATTCCAAAGAGAAAAGAATTCGAAGTTGTTCGGAGGAAGAGAAAGGAAAAAGGGACGGAAAGATGTTTCAAGTAAATATGAATTTATTATATGTTAATTATGAATTAATATATATTAAATAAATATTAAAAATAAAATTTATAGGGTAACTTCCTTACTAGGGCAAAACCCCGGGGGAGTTGGCCCGGGAGGAAGTCACCCTAGAAAAGGAACAAAGAACAAAAAATAGCCACTGCTGGGCTGGTTTTTGAACCAGCCCAAGCGGACAAGCGGTCGGCAGGCACAAAGTGTCGCGCGGGGGCAGCGGGCAGCCCCACCGCTCACGGGCGCAGCCGCTCGGCCCACTCGGGATCCAGGGCGCACACGTCACGCTGGGCTGGCGGGACAAGGCCACGACCGGCCCACTCGGGCCAGGTGCCCCGCTAGCCGCCGCAGCGTGCTGCTGCTGTTGGGCCGCAGTGGCGCACCAACCCACCTGACGACTCGAGTTGCTGAGTAGTTCGGCTGCATGCAGGGGTAGCCCACCCGGCTGCCAGCTAGGCCGCAATACTATGCAGCGGCAGCTGCTGCTGGGCTAGCTCGGCTAGGTCCAGCCGGCCATCACTCCTTGTTTTTCCTATTTTCTTTAGTCTTTTAGTCCCACATGGACACCCAATGGAGGGAGTACCCCTCCTCCAACTATATAAAGAGGAGCCCATGGGTGAAAATAATCACACCAATTGAAATATTCTCTAAGGCACTTCCTGAGGGAAATATCTCTATCTCTTGTTGTCCTCTCGTGATGGAGCCGTCCCAGGAAGTATGGCGCCTGCAAAAGACGACACACCCGTAGCACGCCGTTGCACTGCAGGGATTCTACATCCGCACTCCCGGTAGGGATCAGGGAACCGGAGGTTGTCATCGTAGACCGTATGTGTACGAAACCTCGAGGATCTGTCATTTGTAGATCTTGTATGTTGTGAGACGGAGCCGCTGGACGATGTAGATAGAGCAAGGGGTGACCTGCGAGGAGCTTCGAGACCTTGAGGTCAGCTATGAGTATGACTACTTCAACCATGTTACTCTCGGAACGTTAACCGCGTATGGTATAGAAGGGTATGTATTTTATATGCACGGTCATTACTGCATTATTATATAGATAGATCCTGGGTGTCGGGGCGTTCCAACGTAGGAATTTTTTTATTTTCTACCACGGAACCCTTCATGCTAAACTTGTAACTTAGATATTCACCTCCATGATCGGATCGCAGAAATTTAATCTTTCTATTACGATGATTTTCCCCTTCACTCTGAAATTCCTTGAACTTTTCAAATATTTCAGACTTTGTTTCATTAAATAGATATACTCATATCTACTCAAATCCTCCATGAAAGTAATGAAATAACGATAACCTCCACGTGCCGACACACTCATTGGTCCACACCCATCCGAATGTATGATTTTCAGTAAGTGTCACCCGTTCCATAGAACTAGAAAACAGGGTTCTAGTCATCTTGCCCATAAGGCATGGTTCACATGTCTCAAATGATTCATAATCAAATGATTCTAGCAATCCATTAGAATAGAGTTGTTGCATGCAGTTTACACCAATATGACCTAGGCGACAATGCCACATATATGCAGCATTATCATCATTCAATTTAATTCTTTTTGTATCCACATTATGGATATGTCTAGTACTATCAGGATCCAAAAGAAATAAACCTTTCTTCATAGACGCATGACCATAAAAGATATTATTCATATAAATGGAACAATCATTGTTCTTGGATTTAAACAAATAACCGTCTTGCAATAAACACAATCTAGAAATAATATTCATGCTCAACATAGACACCAGATAACAATTATTTAGGTTTAAGACTAATATCGACGGTAAATGAAGTGGCATTGTTCCAATGGTGATCACATCAACCTTTGATCCATTTCCGACCCGCATCATCACTTCATTCTTGGCTAGTTGACGCTTGTTCTGCAGCCCTTGTTTTGAGTTACACATATTAGCAATTGAACCAGTATCAAATACCCAGGTGCTACTGCGAGTACTAGTAAGGTACACATCAATAACATGTATATCGTATATACCTTTCTTCACTTTGTCAGCTTTCTTGACATCTAGATACTTGGCATAGTTGGGCTTCTAGTGCCCCGTGTTCTTGCAATAAAAGCACTAAGTCCCAAGATTCGGGCCATTCTTGGTCTTCTTCACAGGTGCGGCAACGGACTTGCCACCTTTCTTGAAGTTACCCTTCTTCTTGCTTTTATTCCTTTCTTGAAACTAGTGTTCTTATTAACCATCAACACTTGATTCTCCTTCTGGATCTCCACTTCAGTAGTTTTAAACATGGAAAGAAGCTCAAGTAGCGACTTATTAATGCATTGCATATTATAGTTCATCACAAAGTTTCTACAACTTGGTGGGAGTGATTGGACAACCCCTATGAATTCCTAGATCATTTGGAATCACAATTCCCAGAGCTATGAGTTTATTGGCGTACCCAGACATTTTGAGTATGTGCTCGCTAACGGAGTTGTTATCTTCCATCATGCAGCAAAAGAACTTTTCAAAAGCTTCATAACTCTCTATGGCAACATGGTTATTGAAAATCATTCTCAATTCAATCATTGTATCATAGGCATTGCTAAGCTCGAAATGCTTTCAAAGCTCAGGCTCTAGACCATATAGTATACCGCAATGGACTAAGTGATGATCATCCTAACGAGTGAGAAACACATTTTCTCATCATCAGGAGCGTATTCAAAAGAAGGGGGTCCTAGAGGTGCATCTAACACATAACTCCTTCGAGCAGCCGAGAAGAGTATCCTCATATTAAGGGCCTAGTCGATAAAGTTGCTACCATTAGTGCTAAGTTTCTCCTTCTCTATGAATACATTGAAATTGAAAGCAGGTGATGCCATGATCTACGACATATTTGCAAAAGACTATGGAGACTAAGTTTATGAAATATTGAGTTCAAACTAATTCAAAGTTACTACTAGAACTCCCACTCAAGTTGTTTTGGTGATTACACGAACCAAATTCACTACACCACAACTGATCATCATGTGATATGGTGTAGCTTCAAAGGCGAACATCAAGTGTTCATCATATCATTCATATGACTGTATATGCTAGGCTCGCTAAGTAGAACCTTAGTAATCGCATGTGTAAATCTTGAAAGACATATGCCCTAGAGGCAAATAATAAAAAGTTTTATTATCATATCTCGAATTAGTTCATAATAGTTTCATACTGTGCTATAACTGTATCAAGCAGAAACATTGATATAGTTGTGGTATGTAAACAAGCCCAGTTCCTAGTTTCCTCTATTCAACTAGTTCGTTGGGCAACCGATGATCAAGCTTTCCTGATCATGGAGCATTTATGTCATTTGACAACATAGTCATATCATTGGGGAATGATATGATGGACATTACCCACTTAAGTATTGCAATGAAATCAAGTCACATGGTTTATCTTTGAAATAGTTAGAAACTAGGTGACCTTCTCCTTAGACCGTGAGATCATATTAATCAATGTCTATCGTAGCTGCTTTGATTACATCAACCATCATGCCCATAACTGGGTGGCCATTAAGGTGTACATCAAGTATTCTGGAGGAACAGTTGAGGCATGTGAATCAAGATCGGGATTTTTTCACCCGCGTGACAGGAAGATACATTAGGCCTAGACTGTATCCAATAGGTTGCAACCATTGACTAGGTCAGGGGATACAATATCACGATAATGAGTAAGTGGACTTGTCGGTAATAAGATAGGTATGTTGATACCATAGATCGAATCTCGAATAAGTCACATATCAAAGAAACAAAGGGATAGGGACACAGAGTTTATGGTTCGAACACGACAGAGTCTCGTGGAATGCATAGGGGTCATTATAGACATCCCGGTCCCGCTATTGATCATTGATCGAGAGAAATCTCGATCATGTCTATGCCATTCCCAAACCGTAGGGTAACACACTTAAGGGTCTGACGATGTTCTAAGATTGATATGGAAAGAAGAGATCACTAATGAGAAAGATAGAGTATTGGAATCGTTCCAATAAGATATTGCCGAAAAAGTTCCAAAGTGGATCCAAAGTTGTTCGGAAGAAGGAATAAATCAAAAGGTGTTTTCGAATTAAAAAGGGATTTAAATATACATTTATATATGTTAATTGTGAATTAATATATACTAAATAAAATATTTAAATGGGGTAACCTCCACCCATGGGCCGAATCTGTAACACCCTCGAATCGGCCCTATGCAAGTTTTAGCCCTTTCCGCCAAACCCGCATAGAAACGATTCAAGGACGCCCACCAGGCACTTTCGTGCGGGTGGAAAACGAAGTAATACCATTACACAACAGTCCTTGATGGGACCCACACAACAGATATATATACAACACGACTCCAAGAGTCAAGAATACAGATATACAATACAAAGATCCAAATCACCTTGAAAACGATACAGCGTCCGAGTACGGACAAGATGCAAATTGGGCTAAGAGCCCTGAAGAATAACCAATGACGTCCATAACCCTGCCCAGGCCAAGCCGGAAGGGTAACCCTGCTAACGACGACGATCTCAAACCTGCTAAAACAAAAGGGGTGCCGACAAAGGGCAAAGGAAAAAGAGGAGCGTTAGTACTGAGGCCAGTACATGGTGAGGCTAGAATTCGGCGGTCCTCGCCTACACATGGTGGGCTGGAGCGGCAGCGCAGCGGCACTAAACAACCTATAGAGACTCGAGACAACTGGCGGTTATCAGAGAGGGGTAAGAAAGACCTATTCGAATCCAACCTGAAGCTAACACCAAACATACCCATCCTGGTATTTCCCCCCTCGAGACCAAACGAGGAAGTCGGACCAAGGACCTCACACAGTGGGCAGTTTTACTCATTCCATTATAGTTGCAGCATTTACTAGTCAGATATATAGCATGAGTCATCCTGATAGCATAAGTAGTGGGCAGTTTTAGTTAACATTCCGTTGTAGTTGGAACATTTACTAGTCAGATATAATTTTCCTAAGGAATCCCAAAACCCAGCAATTGTTGGCACTTCTATCACATTCCATTGGAGTTGCAATACTTACTAGGCAGATAAAACAAGACACAAGGAACCCCAGCTCCACCAGTTGTTGGTATTTTTAATGTACATTCCGTTGTATTTGAATCTGATTACTAGTCACATGTTAAGTCAAATTTATAGCACTACTTTATTTATGCTTTTCTATGATCAAGATACTGTGCTCCAAGTCGTCCATAACCGCGGACACGGTTTTCAGAAAGTTTTACCCTGCAGGGGTGCACAAATAGCAACACACACTCGATCAACCTCGGAAAAACCAACTCAAAACCCAACGAGGCTTTCACGTCAAAGCAATCATAGGATTCATAAATATTTTAGGGGGCCACCCCATTAAGCTACCCGCAACGAAGTTGGCCGGCTCCGAGACGGACCCAAGGTTTGCGTCAATGGCTGTAAACGACTGGGAACCCGAAAATGTGACTGGGCTTGTCGATACCGCGAAAACACTCCGCATCCAAAACAGTACAGGTGCTCCACGCACAATCGTAAACAAAGCAGTAAAGCATGGCATACGTACAGGATAGTAATAAAGCCCCAAACTAGTTTGTGGCCCCAAGAAATAGAAATGAATCAAGCTCTGGCTCAGGGGGATCCCATAGGGTCTCCCAGATGTGGATAGTGCGAATAGTCAAGGAACAGGTATCAAGTACTCGGGGCCTACGGGACACAAGTGGACATAAAAACCAAATAGCATATATTGCCCACCGGTGCCTCTTTCATTAGTTATCCCAGCAATTTAATAGTTGTATTTGAAGTCATGATCATCTCCACCATAAAGCATCTCCACCATTTATCATGTGTCAACTTGCCGTCAATGGTGAAACGACAACGACGGGAAGCAACACATAAGCAAGCAAATACGACTCGCAAGGCTGACTATCTATCAAACAACAGGCAATAGGATGTGTCCATGGCAATATAGAGGCTGCAAGGAGTATAAATGGTGCACGGAAACTAAAGCATCGCAACACGGATAGCAATAGATCAACAGGAGGAAATAAAGACTATAAAAGAAAAATAGGTAGAAAGGGGGAGATGCTCGCCTAGGGAACACTGCTGGAGATCACATCGAGAGAACTTGTCGGTACTCGCATCAACTCATCGGCCTAATCCGCGAAGAAGCAAACACTAGAAGAAACACCGGATGCAATATTTAATACTACGGCAGAAGATCCGGCATGCTTACGGTATGATGCAGATGCGGTGCAATTAGGCAGTATTAAGCGGAATCGGGGTCCCGACAATTAATTAATAGGTTCCAGTTATTTAGATACCCCGCAATTTAAATGTTGTCTTAGCAAGGCAAAACATAGCATCGGTTCGCTACAGAAATTTAAATGGGGGCCAATATAAGACTAGAAAAGCCCGCATGTAGACTCCATATTTAATTTAGGTGAATAGACTATTTAACCCAACCCACCAGATAACATGTATGCAAGCATGATGATATAATGATGCGACAGGTATATGTCATATTATAAAAATAGAGGCTTAGGGTCACACATCTGGGTTCGGAAGATCTTGGTTCCGGGAGTTCAGGTATGGGTCTCAGGGTTCGACGGGAACGGCGGGGATCGGCGAGGTTCGGACTCGCGACGGAGAATTTGTCATGTTGTGGTTCGGTCTTTACGTTCCATGAAGAAGACCTTGTCGATCCATGGGGGTCGATCTTTCTGTCAATGGTGAACTTGAATGGCTCAGGTACCGGTGGTCTTCGGGTCCGTGTAGACGGTCATGGCGTCCGGGATGAAGAACTTGGCGTTCCGTGTCGGCGAACTTGGCGTCCGGTCCTCGGGCATCGCATCCGGGAAGGAGGTCTTGTCGCATCCGTGGAGATCTTGGTTCAGCCTCGGATTAGTCTTGTCGATGAGAAGAGCTTGGCGTCTTGCGGCACACACGGCTAGACGGAGATCTTGGAGTTCCAGGACGAAGTTCTCGAAATTCGATGCCGGTGGTTGAAGACGGACTTGGGTTGGCACTATGGTTTTCGGAAGCACACAGCCTCGGTGTAGATAGCGTCGACGAGCTCGAGACGGGGTCCGGGTACTGTAAACATGGGCTAGGATGTTGACTTGGTACAACACACAAGCACCAACACATACACGCACGGACACAGACGTGTTGCCCCCCTTGGCTTACTCGCACTAGAGTACAGACGGAGGATGGCGGCTGGCGCGAGACAAGGGCGACGGCGCTCGAGAGAAGAAGAGAAGGCGCCGACGCGGCGGAGGGAGGCCTTGGCGCCGAAGCGACAGAGCACCAGCGGCGGACGGCGAGGAGGCGACACTAGGGCGGCCAGAGCAGCGTTCAGGCATGGGCCAGCAAGGGAGAAGGCGGCCCGCACGAGCAGTTGCAGGGACGATGTGGCTCGGTTGGAGGACGCGAGAAAGGTGGTCGGGGGAAACACGAGGAGGGCAGAGGTCGGCGCCGCCATCGGGCTTGGGCTCCCGCGGCCGCAGACAAAAGCTCTGGGAGGCGACCTCGGCGGCGCGACACGTGGGCCGAGCCGGGCCATGCAGCGGCGCCAGCGGTTCCGTGACGAGAGACACAGAGGAGAGCTCGCTGATGGCGGGAGCTCGAGGGAGGTGAAGGTGAAGCCGACATCGGTGATTCCTGCGTAGGTCGCCGCGGTAGACGAGACGAGGACGAGCAGCCGGGTGTTGTACTGCAGGGGCACAGACAGCAGGGCACGCAGACAGTGGGGGCACACGGTGGAGGTAGAGGTCGTCGTGGCTCAAGTCGGCCGGGGTTGCATAGGGGCACCGCGGGAGTGCTGTCGCGGGATGAGGGCGAGAGGAAGGTCGCGGTGCTCAGGCTCGATTGGTGAGGAAGCAATTGTGGCGGCGGATGCGAGGCCTGGCGGGGTAGGTGGCTCCACTGGGGAATCGATCGGGAGGGGCAGCATGCAGGGGAAAATGACGAAGGGGTGGGCCGCGTGGTGGGGCTAGGGTGGTGAGAGGAGCGAGGTACGAGGTTGCTTCCGCTCGACGTGTCGGTCACAGGAAACATGTGTGCGACCGCATGTGCTTGTGTAGGCGGGCTCGCGGTGCGTGCGGTAGGTGGGCCCGCGAGCGTGGGGCTGGTGGGTGGACGCGGGATTGAGAGGGAGTGCGATGGTTGGCAGCGGCAGGGAGACCAGGTGAGGTGGCCCAGGGAGGTGAGGTGGAGGGCTGGGAGTGGCTGGGGTGATGTGGAGGGGTGGGGAAAAGCGCCCAGGTGGAAAGCTGCCGGGAGATGGTGGTGGTGAGGCGGGAGTTGGCGGCTGGCTACGCGCGGGTGCACGCGTGCGATGTGTGTGTGGCGGCTGGGTGAGGGGAAGTGGGAGTGGGATTAGGGTAGGTGGGGTGTTAGGGTTAGCTGGTTGGGGTAGGATAGGATTTGGTTTTGTTTGGACCGGGTAGTAGGCTGCTGGCTTGCTGGGCTTTTGGCCTGGTAGGCTGGCGGACTCCCCGGTAAAACATTTTTATTTAACTTTTATTTTAAAAATACTTTTGCAAATAACTTTTAGGCAAATAAAAGATCCGGGCGAGAGACAGGGGTTTTGATTTGAAATAAAGACGAGGGAATATTTAGAAATCAAAGTAGGCTTTTAGAAAATAGTTTTAGTCAAATAGATGCATGATGATGACGATGCTCAAATGCAATGTGACATGATGACATGAGCATGCGATCATGATGATGCAATGCACAAAACACAGTGATTTTCTAGTAGTTGTTTTAGCGGGATGCCACAGAATCCCCGGAGGGAATCAGCCCAAGAGGGAGGCTACTACCCCAGTGGGAAAATCACCGCTGCTAGCCGCCACTGGTGGGACCCGGTCGGCCCAGGTGGCCGACATCGCCCCACCTGGCTGCGGCAAACTGGAGGGTCGTGGGGCCAGGCCCACCCGGCCGCTGCCATAGCCACACAGGCTACCAGGCTGCGAGCAGGCTAGCGTGCGCGGGCATCCCAGCCGCCGCCAGCTGCTGCCTCTCCTCCTCTTCTTTTCTTTAGTCCCACATGGGGACTTGAGGGAAGGGAGTCCTACTTTTTCGCCTATATAAAGACGTCTATATTGGTCGAAAAAATACACACAAAATAAAGGGGATTTACTAAGGACTATTTTCCTTAGGGAATTTTCCCTCATCTTTCTCTGTTGACTCTCACGAGTGTGGTTCCACAAAGAACTACGCATGATAGGGTTGACATCACCAGCACGCCGTCGTGCTGCTAGATCCTAGTTCGAGAGGGTCTACTTTTGCATCCTGACTGTATCAAGGAGAACGGGAGTCGTCGTTGGACACCATACGTTTGTGAGTTCTCGGATAGCATTGCCATTGGTGGCAATGGGCTATCATGCAAGGACCAGGAGGTGCGATCAAGGAGCTTCGCGATCTTGAGGTCGGCTAAAAGTTCGACTACTTCAGCCATGTTCCCTGCATTACATTAACCGTGTTCGGTCTACAAGGGTATGTAACCAAACCTCTCCATACTGTTATTGTATGAACTCGTAGATAGATCTGGGGGTTTGGGTTATTCTGGCATAGAATTTCTTTGTTTTCTGCTATGAATACCTTTAAGTGGTATCAGAGTCGATCTATGCATAGTTATGCTAGTACGGGTAAACTACATGTTGAATGTGGGCATTAATCACATAGTTGCCACCTTCCCACGTACTTGTTCATATTGCGATATTGTGAGATGAAGTGGCCCAGACCGACCTTACGCGTAATCTTATGCGAGACTGCTTCCACGCTTGACATACAGCTTGTACTGTATAAGTGGCTAGCGGGTGTCTATATCTCTCACAATAGTTAATATGGAATTTACAAAGGAAGGCCCCGGGAGGGGAGTAATAATACAACTACCAGATTAATGTTGTGGTTGATATTCATAGGTATGAACGGTTCTATCTCGGTAGCCCTAACAATCACGTAAAATATGCAACTAATAAAGTAGGATCTTTATGTTGTAGGGAGGGTCTTGTAATGTAGAACGACTAGCTAGTAGCGCCACACAAATGACGTCATACTGGTGGCGTACAGTGATCATGCCGCGCGACATGAAGTACCACATCATATCATAGTTATGGAATTGCATGTAATGTTATTTTGTGCATCTTGTTTTGCTTGTTTGTATTAGATACGTGATGGTAATGGAACATGATAATCGCTAAGTAATATCAACTTCAGTGTTCTCCCATTAGTGTGCACCACCAAGAAAGATCGCAATTATGAAGCATGACGTGATGATCGGGTGCTAGACATCTCTGTGTTCGCATACGGTGGGTGCAAGCCATGTATGCACTAGGAATAAATGGTTGAATTAGCGAGCCTAGAATGTACATACATGGCCTCGGAACACAGTAGATCAAAAGATCGAGCATGAGTCACATGAACAATGTGATCGACAAATATAGTCCACCCTGATAGCTGCATCAAAGGCCATGATGATCGGGGATGATGTGGTGTAAAGGGATCGTGTGATTGCTAGAATCATTTTAGGGATGATGATTGTAGTGGGAGTTCTTGTGATAATTTGATTATAAAACTAGAACCCAAATTATGAACTTAGTCTTATGTGTTTGCAAATGTCTTTGTATATCATGGCAAATAGAATTTTTCCATTCAACTCCGGATCTCTATACCATGATGAGTTGCTTAGAATAGACGAGTCCAACTTCATAGACTGGTAACAACACTTAAAGGATGTCCTCATGGACAATGGCACAATCTACACTATACAAGACCCACTAGGAGATCCTCCCAAAACTGGTGCAAGTCAAGAGGACCATGGTGAATCCTGCAATCGTCGTGGCATGTACATCTATGCCAACAGCGCTATTCAGTTCAACCTAGCACCTGAATTGCATGCGTTGTTCATGCATATTCAATCGTATGAGATAATGGTCAAGTTGAAGGTGATGTTTGAAGGACAAGTCAGGCTTATGAAGTTTGAGCCCCTTGACAAGTTTCTTTCACAAAAGATGGAAGAAAAGACGTGTCTGGACAATCATCTAGAGATTATGTATGAATTGCATGAGTCGCTCGCGTTTGATGTGTACTACTGGATGGATGACAAGCTCGCAATAGATGGGGTGTTGTGTTCGCTTCCCCCAGCTACGAGAATATCGTCATAGATTCATGTAATAGTTGAGAACTATGAAGGTAGAACCCATTGCTAGGGAAATCATCTGTTGAGAAGGTATATGTGATATACAACTTATAAATGTGTTTTTCACATAACATAGTTGTAGTTTTACCAAGTATACTGATACTTGTTCCTGTTTTATGAAAACAGGTCATGTTTTACGAAACAGGACTGTCTGCATGGGTGTTGCATGGAGAAGACGAGGAGACAAGGCGTGTTGATGGCATAGATGATGTTGATGGCTGATGAAATTTCTCCTTCTGCATTTATCATATGGATTAGTTAAGATTAGAATAGATTTTTAATCAATTTGAAAGTGTGAATCTACTAGTGTGTCTTGCTTCTCACGAGACGGTTATTCATAATGGATTTGTAGCAAATTAGTTGTTCAATTATTATGAATGATTTCTATTATGATCACATTGTTCGATTATGAAAATGTTTTTCTCATTACAGTACTAATGATAATGCCTTATGCACAAAGTTAAAATATATCCAAAACTTACTAATGAATGACACTATAGTTCAGGTTATATTGGTATTTTAAGAATTCGTGTTTATGAAAACACGAAGTCATGGGATGTTCAAAAATCCTCTAACATTACAATACTAGGCCTTCCAGGCAACAGTGACTAAAACTAATATGTTATGATAAAACAGAATGTATAAATTGTTGAATATTGTACATAATGATGTATTATTCATTAATACAGTGAAATCATTATTTCATAGAAATAATTGCAAAATTAAGTGAACAATAGTATTCACTTGATAAAGCAAGAGTTTGAAATAGTTTGAAATATTCAAATGTCTTTGGATTAATATTGCATATACTATTAACGAGAAAATGTGATTTGATCAAAATAGAATGGCATTGAGTTAAAAATTTAGCGCATGAAAGACTTGTGAAAACTGTTTCACAAATTATGTTGATTAGATATATCAAAGTGTATTGATATACTCCAAACATCATAATCATAGTGTATTAGACACATATGGTCTGAAGAGAATCTCTGAATAGGTTGTCGTATAAAGTTAGAGTTGTAATTCATAAAATTAGAGAACACTCAAGGGATTCTTACCAAGAAAAGGTTTCTTAATGAGAATTGAATGGAAGAAAGTAAGAGTTTGAAATCAGGATATTCAATCTTACTCAATTTTGAGTTGCACGGCGGAATGTGTTCCGTGAAACAAAACTCTACCAGAAAAGGGTGAAACTGATGATTGTGATCATAACATTTTGATTAAAGACTTTACTTATGAAAAGTAGGATTCAATGGTACATTTCCAAATTGGTGGAAATACATTGATCCACTTCACATGTTAATCGAACATGATATACCGAAGAATAGCAAAGAAGCGATGGTGGACCTAAGTGCGAGAGATGATTTAAGAATCATGAAATCCAAGGCAAATTGTATTTGAGGATTGCAAAAGTAATGTGATTGCTTGATTTTGTCAAAGTAAGTGCTTACTTGGTAATTCCCAAATAACTTACAGTTATAAGGAATAAATGCAACTTTAAAGAAAGGCCTAAAATCTCGATTAGTCGTAAAGATTGTCTTGAAAAATATAAGGGGTAACTATAGTAATGTAGCGATGCTTAAAAGCCTTGTGGATTTAATTAGCAGTTAGATACAATTATGAGTAATTGCAGAATGGTTAAACAAATCTAAATGTTCTCTAAAAATGACATTGAAGAAAGGTTGTAATCAGTACAACAAGCAGAAGTTTGTTAATCATATGGGTGCTAAAACATCTCGTAGGGAAAATTCTCGATTTGATAATCAAATCAAAAGATTTTGGAATTTCCAAAATGTCGAGAAAGCCAATACTTATGAAGTATTTGAGTGGGAGCTATAGGGATATCGAAAAGTACTCATATGTGAAGAACATCATTTTATATGTGTTTGACATATAGTGGATGGGATAATTGATATTAATAATATTTAAAGTAAATATTCTGTGATGAAGTTGAACAAAATATTATATATTGAAATCTATTGAGATAGATTGGTATATTTAATAAACATCAAAGCTATAATGTTTTTGATAGGATTATGAAACAAGTTCAGAATGTCCTAGATTAGATTCTAAAAAGGGGTTTTCTGAATAGGACAAACAAATTTGTTTTGTTAATCTATGTGAAATGTTTGACTAAGCAACAAATGTTGACTGGAGAAGAAGGATGATGCTCATCCTATATGAATATGTCATACGTTTCTTCCACGAATCAATAGGTTATGTACATGGCTAAAATGTGACCCAGGTTCTTAATAAAGAATAGGTTCTGAAGTGATTCTTGAATCAATGAACCAATAATAAGTGAATCATTAGGAATTAGACAAGGATCTACATAGATATTGGAGTACTGACTAAATGTATGACTAGTTTGGCTCATGAAGTTCGACTTCAGTCGAGGGCATTTCTAGTATAATGACAACAGTGAAAGTCCTTGTGATTGATCGTCCATCATAAGAAATACTCAGAAATAGAAGTCTTACTTTATCACCAAACAAACAAATTCTGGTGCATTATGAGATAATGTGATAAGTGTAAAATTGGGAGACACTTAAATGATTTGCAAAAGACATATGGATCTGGTAAAACAGATCAAGGATAGAAAGGTTTCCTATAAAAAAGAATGATCAAAACATTTGTGTTTATGATCAGTTACAGATGCAACTAGATTACTTATACTCTAGTGCAAGTCGGAGACTGAAAGAGATATGCCCTAGAGGCAAATAATAAATAGGTTTATTATCATATCTTGAATTAGTTCATAATAGTTTCTGACTGTGCTATAACTATATCAAGCAGAAACATTGATACATGTGCAGTATGTAAACAAACCCAGTCCCTAGTAGCCTCTATTCAACTAGTTCGTTGGACAACCGATGATCAAGGTTTCCTAATCATGAAGCATTTATGCCAGTTGACAATGGATTCATATCATTGGGGAATGATATTATGGACATTAACCACTTAAGTATTGCAATGTGATCAAGTCACATGGTTTATTGTTGCAATAGTTAGAAACTAGGTGACCTTCTCCTTAGACCGTGAGATCATATTAATCACTGACTCCTGTGGCTGCTTTAATTACATCAACTCTCATGTTCATAACTGGATGGCCATAAAGGTGTACATCGGGTATTCCATAGGAACAGTTGAGGGATGTGAATCAAGATCAGGATTTGTTCACCCGCATGACGGGAAGTAACACTTGACCCACTCTGTGAGACTGTATCCAATAGGTTGCAACCATTGACTTGGTCAGGGGATACAATATCACGATAACGAGTTAAGTGGACTTGTGGATAACGAGATACGTGTGTTGATACCATAGATCGAATCTCGGATAAGTCATGTATCAAAGAAACAAAGGGATAGGGACACATAGTTTATGGTCCGAACACGATAGAGTCTCGTCGAGTGCATAGGGGTCATTATGGACATCCCACTCCTGCTATTGACCAATGATCGAGAGAGAACCGGATCATGTTTGTGACATTCCCGAACCGTAGGGTAACATACTTAAGGGTCTGACGACGTTCTGAGATCGGTATGGAAAGAAGGGATCACTAGTGAGAAACATATTATTGGAATCGGTCCAATAAGATATTGCCAGAAACGTTCCAAAGAGGATCTGAAGCTATTCGGAAGAAGGAATAAATCAAATGGTATTTTTGAATTAATAAGGGATTGAAATATACATTTATATATGTTAATTGTGAATTAATATATACATAATAAAATATTTAAATGGGGCAACCTTCGCCCATGGGCTGAATCCCCGGAGGGAATCAACCCAAGAGGGAGGCCACCCCAATGGGCAAATCAACACACCTAGTAGGCTGCTGGCCGGCCCAGGTGCCGACGGCGCCCCACCCGGCTGTCGCACGTTGGTGGGCCACGGGGCCAGGCCCACCCGACCGTCGCTACAACCACGCAAGCCACCAGGCTGTGAGTGGGATGGCACGCGCGGGCAGCCCAGCTGCAGCTAGCTGCTGCCTCTCCTCCTCTTCTTTTCTTTAGTCCTACATGGGGACTTGAGGGAAGGGAGTCCTACTTTTTCTCCTATATAAAGGGGTCTATATTGGTGGGAAAATGACACACAAAAGTAAAAGGAGATTTCCTAAGGACTATTTTTCGGAGGGAATTTTCCCTCCTCTTTCTCTGTTGACTCTCACGAGTACGGTTCCACGAACAACTGCGCACGAGAGGGTTGACACCACCGGCACACCATCGCACTGCTGGATCTTGGTTCTAGAGGACCTACTTCTGCACCCTAGCTAGATCAGGAAGAACGTGAGTCGTCGGCGGACATAGTACGTGTGCGAGTCCTCGGATAGCACTACCATTAGTGGCATTGGACTGTCGTGCAAGGACCAGGAGGTGACGAGCAAGGAGCTTTGCTACCTTTAGGTCGGAAACAAGTTCGACTACTTCAACCACGTTAACCTGTTCGGTCTATAAGGGTATGTAACTAAACCTCTCCATCCCGTTACTATATGAAATCATAGATAGATCTGGGGGTTTGGGTTATTCTAACATAGATTTTTTTTGTTTTCTGCTGCAAATACCCTTCAAATCTATCTTACACCCATTGTATGCGAACGTAGATTCTATCACACCCGATCATCACGTGGTGCTTCAAAACGATGAACTTTCTTAATGGTGCATACTAAAGAAAGAACATATTTTATCTTGATATTTTAGTGAGAGGGATCATTTTATAATGTTATCGCCAAGTTCTAATCTAGACATAAGCATAAATAAGATGTATAAAATGGATAAACATCACATGCATAAATAATGTTATATTATATGGTCCTTTCTTGCACTTGATATCCATCTTGTCTTCTATGGTATGATCACCATCATTCCACCAGCATGGCTCCAAGGTCCATGATGCCACCATCTTGGTTGTTCTCTACTAATTCAAATTACATGGAATTTCCATTTTTGGCACGCAGGCAATATAAGAATAAAACAACCATATGGCCCCATCCGGTTTTCATAACTTACAAATGATATCACTGCATACATAAAATTTATAACAATTTGACCATATCACATCACATGCCCTGCAAAAACAAGTTATATGCCTCTAATATCTTTTGCATATTTTACATGGCTTTGGGCTCAAGAAGAACCGTTCGTCCTACGAACTTCAAACCAGAACAATGATAAACAAATTATTAATAACCCGTTGTAAACTAGATCTTAGCTATAGTAGGAGAGATAGACACTCGCTAGCCACTTATGCAATACGAGTTGCATGTCAAGCGTGGAACAAGTCTCATGTGCGAGGACATGTAAAGTTAGTCTAGGCCGCTTCATCCCACTATGCCACTAAGATCCAACATACACAAAAGTTACAATAACATGATCATCAACACCCACAACCATTTGTGTTCTACTCGTACAGAACATCTACGCATAGATATGGCTCTGATACCACTAGAGGGTTCACAACATATAAAACAAAAAAAATCCTACTATAAGAACGCCTAAATATGTCAAGATCTAATCTAGTAGATGCTAGTAACGAGGAAGAGGTAACCAGAATAACTTACCCTCGAAGACCAAAAGCTTTTTACGAAAACTGATTACATTGGTGATGTAGTTGATCACTTGCCGATCTCAAGATCGAGTTGAAGAATGCCCTAACCCAGTAGAGTATCATCCTCGGGCACACGTCCATGTCCCGAAAAACTCCACTCACACACTCTAGTAGATCATCGGAAGCAGTAGATCCTTCTAAAGAAACCGTCAAGAACATGTACTTCGCTAATACGAAGCCATGGGGAATATGCTAGAGGCGGAAGAGAACCTTCACGAGGAGGTGGTGCCTATGGAGAGGAGGGAGTGGCCTTATTTTATAGGGGAGGGGAAGCCCAAATTATCCATGGCGCCAGCCATGGAGGCTGCCCCCACCTCTTCCTCATTCATGTGGTGGACACTCCACTCACATAAACTCCTCTTCCACTCACATGCATTTATTACCCACTAGTTTAAATGCATTTTTCTTTTTAAATAAAACATTTTTATTTATTTTATTCAGAATTTTGTAATTACTTTAATTAACAAATATTTTCATAAAACCCATTGCTTTATTTTGATATCACATCTAAAACTTTTCAGCAATTTAACCCGAAACAATTCCGCTGATGTAGCATCCCATCTGTCTAACATCTGTAATGCTACATGGTCTAATAATAAAATGCTACTTCCTGCTTGTTATTAATTGCATCATAATTATATCATGCTCATGTCATCATGCCACATTACATTTGAGCATTATATAAAACCCCTTTTCATTTGGTTTTTCTCTCATATGTATTTGTCTCTTTAATTGTATTTGCCTCTTGATATATTGTATTTGCTCCTTATTAAATTGTCTAATGCCCAAGTTGAGTTGAGGGCATATATTTTACTTCTCTGTCCACCTACTAACTTGGGAACCTCTTTGGGCTCACATACATGTGATATATTTTGTTTTCACCAAATATGCACACATGCAATAATAACACCCTTCTATCCCTCACATGATATAATAACCCTCTATCTTCCACCTTAATCTCTTTTGTTGTTTGTTGTGTTGTTTCAATTCAAATCTTGGCCATGTGATCTTGACGCTATGCTAGCTTACATAAAATCTTAAGCAACCTCATGTGCTCTTTTCCTGATCGCAAATTCTTTAAGCTTTGTTCTTGTTTGATTTTGGTAATCCCATCAAGCTAACCTTCATCTATATCTATCTATCCTTTGAATTCTATCTATCCATATGCTTGTGTCGTACCATTCTACCACATCAATTTGTCTTCCTACCATATGTGTCCAGGTTGCTCGTTTTCAAATCTTTCCTCTAATTGTTTTCCTACACATCTAATAGTGTTCATAATCATTTTTTTTGTCTTCTCTAAATCCTTCCAACCAACCCTTTTGGTTTTACTCTATCTTCCCATATCTAGATCTTTTGCGATATTAAGCCTTTGATCTAGTCACATATATCCTACAACCCGTTTAAAAATTACAAAAGGTTTTCTTATTTAACTAAAAGCAGAAATTGACACTAAATCCGTCTAAAGTTTGTCTCAAACTAGTTCCATCAAGTCTAGTTTGGACTATATAAAAACTCCAATCCCCTTCTTCTTTCCCACAATCCTAGCCATGTGCTCCACACCTCTAGCTAGCTCAACCAGGAGTATGCATCGATGGACCAACCTTGATACTCCATTCTAAACTAGCTACACACACGCACACATCTGCTAATCACACACGCACTCAGCTGCTAGCTACACACACAGACAACCTCGGAGCTGCACCTTGCCTCTTCTATGAATCCTGGGCATGTCAGAACCTGATTAATCCTCCTCCCAACCGAAGCAACAGGCACCCTTGTTGTGCCCTGTTCCGACCCAGCCAGCCCTCTCCAGGCGAGCTGGTGCAGCCACACCCCGGTCTAGCGTGGACACCGACCCGGCCCTGTACTTCTTCCCGGATCACGTGCTCTAGCTGGACAGCGGCGTCTCATGCCCTTGCCGTGAGCCCTCTTCCCTCCTCTGCTTTTAGCCAAGCAACAGCAGATGGGACCCTATCCTTCCAACCACCCCTTGAATCAGATCGAGATCTTGGGGACTTCTTCCTCCCCGGCTCTACCCAAGGCCACCATCTCCTCCCCGGCAACCTGGAGCTTGCCAAGGCAGACCAAGGGCACCGGTGGTCTCACCTACTTACTCTACGTCGACTCAAGCTGGGAGCCAGTGCAAGAGACCGCCGGAAGAGCCCCGCAGCCGCCGTACCCGTGAGCACCAGCAGCTCCCTCACTGCCAGCCTCCTGTTCAATCACCACGACGCTAGCTAGCCGCTCTAGTTAAGATGTTGCTGGGTGAGCTCCTCTAACTCCCTGACATCCTTCTGTGCATCATTTCTTCTGCATCGCCAGGTTCAATCGTCGAGTACTCTGTTCGCGCACGCTGTCCGCCGTTGTTCCCTGCAGATCATCTTTGTTTTGTCGTTGTTTTGCACAGCCACTTGCTCCTCGAGGTCCTCCCTGCCCTGCAGCTCATCCTTGTACGCTTCCCTGTCCAAACTCCTCGCTCGCCTCTCCCGCGCGCGCGTCGTGCAGTTACCGCGTGCAAGCAGACCCCGCACGCCCAGCAGCCCGTTTCGCGGACATAGTGCTTCGCCGGCTTCGCCCTGGTCCCTCCACGCCTCGCTTCGCGCCACGATGTCTGCGGCAGCGCTGCGTCAATGCAAGCAGTCCTCACGCGCATCAGCAAGACAGCAACGTCGGTCACTCCTCTCTGTTCCACGCGTACCCCCGTCCTCCACAGTCCATTTCCGGAGAATCTTCCTAAACGGAAATTATAGCCTGATCCAACCTCTACAACTTTTGTTTTTGAGGAATCTCGTTTCGCTCAGTAGTTTTGTCCCTCTTATGGTGAAACTCCAAACACAAAACGTGTAGATCATTGATCCCTGTCCAACTTTGCTTCTTGCGGCTTATCCCAATTCATCATGCATTAGTCGCCATCTTCCTCCGAAGATCAGCTCAGCTAAACGTTTTTGCGAATCGATTCTCAGAGCCATCAGACAACCACCGCAGCAAAAAGGTACCCCGACCCTTCGCCACATGTCAGACCCACACGCACCCTCCTCGTCCGGGCCCAGTCATCAAGGCGACCCCACATGTCAACAACCGTGGGCAAGTTTGACTGAGTAAAAAAAAGTTCCAGAAATCTTTTCTAAATACTAAAATTCTAGAAATGTTTTAATATGCTTTTAAATCAGGTAAATCATAACTTTATTTTCGTAATTCCAAATTTAACAAATAATATGTCTAAATCGATCAGCGCGACGAGCCCGTTCTATCTATGCATTCCTTGTTCTAAATTGTAGCATGCATCATATAAATAATAAGTATACAGCAACTTAATTGGGAATAAAAAGTGACTAAAACTCAATGAAATGCCTTATTCTTGTACTCCACACCTCACCCATGCCATGCTACTTTATTGCCATGCAAATTGTGCATCATTTATCATGGCATGCTTGTTTGCTTGTCGCATTTTAATTCATATGCTTGTGCACTTTATTTATGTTGGCCCTTGTTTGTTTGGTTCTTCTTCGAATAGACGCCGAGCAGGGAATATATCAGGAACCCCAGGAGCACTACCCAGATCCGTCTCCCACTTCAACTGAGCTACCAGGCAAGCACTACCACATGCTTGCATACATATAGCACCTATTGCCTCTATCTTATTCTTGCATCATTGAGTCGCGATTGCATTAAATTGAATCCTAAGTACTGCATAGCCTTTACTATTAAACCCCACCGAAGCTTGTTCCTCCATCCCATGAGCCATTACTACAGGAGTTGTTTGAGCCATGCGAGTCGTAGAACTGCATGTGTAGGGTATGTGAGTGTCTGATGGATAACGAGGTACCTAAACAACTTAACCTGGGTAGTAATGGGATAACTAATGAAAGAGGCACCGGTGAGCAATATCTGTTATTTGGTTTTTATGCTCACTTGTGTCCCATAGGACCCCGAGTACTTGATACCTGTTCCTTGATTATTCGCACTATCCACATCCGGGAGGCCTTATGGACCCCCCTGAGCCAGAGCTTGATTCATTCTTATTTCTTGGGGCCACAAAATAGTTTCGGGCTTTATTACTATCCTGTACTTATGCCATGTTACTGCTTTATTTAAGATTGTGCTTGGAGCACCTGTACTGTTTTGGATCGTGGAATGTTTTCGTGGTACCGACAAGCCCAGTCACATTTTCGGGTTCCTAGTCATTTACAGCCATCGACACAAACCTTGGGTCCGTCTCGGAGCCGGCCAACTTCGTCGCGGGTAGCTTAATGGGGTGGCCCCCTGAAATATTTCTGAATCCTGTGATCGCTTTGTCGTGAATGCCTCGTTGGGTTTTGAGTTGGTTTTTTCCGAGGTTGATCGAGTGTGTGTTGCTATTTGTGCACCCCTGCAAGGTAAATCTTTCTGAAAGCCGTGTCCGCGGTTATGGACGACTTGGAGCACAGTTTCTCGATCATAGACAAGTATAACTAAAGTACCACTTTTAATTTGACTAAGTACCTGACTAGTAAATAGTGCAATACTCATGGAATGGTTAATAAAACTGCCAACGGATGGGTTGTTCGTCCGCTTTCTTATTGGTAAACGAGAATGAGGATGGATCTGTTAATTATACTGTTATAACTGTTGTTACTAATTAACGGACATCCGTCTATCATTGGTTAGGCGTATGGTTAGTGAGTATCTATAGACTTGTTAGTTATTATCTTTTGCTGCAATTGCGTCACTCCAGGTATATGTCCCCTTTAGAGGCATAAAGACTTGCTGAGTACCCCTAGGGTCTCACACGATAAATTGTTTGATTCAGATGAACAGGTGTATTCGCAAGATGGATACTGGGTGGAGGAGACGGGTGATGTTGGCAACGATCACTCGGTATAGAGATTTCGGGAACGGGGATCCGTGAGATCTGTGGGCAGGATGTGTTTATTTATGTGGCATCTTATGCCGATTTGCTACTTATCCGTACTCAGATCTTGTTTTCCGCTTCCGCCTGATACTCTGATGTTTGATGTATGAGGAGCTATCCTAAAATATTATCTCTATCTAGGATATTTGGATCTTGCCGTATGGCGTTGCAATATTTCTATTTCTTTTAGATGGAATGGCTCTGTGAACAGTTGTATGGTGGCTTGCATACATACTCACTTGTGTATGTAGTTGATCCCTTTGCCTGCCGATTACACCGCTCGTTCTTGTCCCGATGTTCTGGAAGTGGTTAGGACAGCCGAAAGGTCTACCTGTGAGTGGCCCCTGTGCCCGACCGTACTATTTTAAGCACTTTCGCTCATCCAGGCATGTAACTAAGAGCGTAATTCACCGAGGTAGTTATAGCTGATCATCGAAACAATTTCAGCTCTATCAAAAACTTTCACTAGTATCTTTTATCTGCCCATTAGTATCGGTATACCTTAAGTGCATCACCCTATGGTTCGTGATTAGTGCAGAAATGATAGAGATAGTTCTTGATCAATAATTAGTAGCAGGACCTGGACATCCGTATTGACTCCTACATATTCAGTGATAACTCTTGTGATCATGCGAACCATTAACCTCGTACCCAATTCCTTTTGTCTCGCGATATGTTACTTCTTCGAGATCTGATCATAGATATCAACCATACCCTAGTTCGATCTCGTTCCCGACAAGTATGATTTACTTGTTCTATGATACAACATCCTTGTGACCTAGTCACATGCTTGCAAGCAGTGTTGATGTGATATCACCGAGAGGTCCCAGAGTATATCTCTCCGTCATTAGGATGGACAAATCCCACTCTTGATCCATGAGCCTCTACATAACACTTCCAGAATACCTGAATCCACCTTTATATTTGCCTTGTTATGTTGTGATGTTTGATGTTATCAAAGTACTCTTTCGGTGTTAGTGATTGACATGATCTCATGGTCTAAGGACTAGGGCTACTTCGTATATGTCCGATGTAGCAATGTAAACTTAATGACTAGATCGTATTGCTATATCTAATTTGGCTATATGTTCATCCTAACATTCTTATAATGATATGATCTCGTTATTAACAACATCCAATGTTCATGATCATGAAACATTGATCATCTGTTAATCAACATGCTAGTGTAATGAGAGGCATTACTAGGAACTTTTGTGTGTTCATTAAACACACATGTATTAATGTTTCCTATTAATACAATTCTATCATGAGAAATAAACATCGACCATAAATTTGGAATAAGATAATAACATTTTATTATTTCCTCTCGGGTATATTCCCTTCACTTTGCATTTTGCGTGTCTCCCGCCACTACCACGTCCGAGAAGAAGCACAATTGCATGGGAGCCGTGTCGTACAAGGAGGCACACCCACCATGGGTCTCATCAACACCGTGTCCTTGGAACATGCATACCAATACGGGGGTACACTACAGCGCCTTGCCACGGCCTCTCCCACCAATGCGACCACCACCCGCCCGCCCTGGCTAGGTATCAATTTTTTCCCTATCTGATGTAGCGTCAAATTTTCCAATTGCCAGTAGGTAAAATTCAAAATTGTATTCATGTAGCATCGAATTGCACGAGGTTTCTACTACCTATGATATTTTGTTGAATGTGAATGTCATTCACATTGATAGTGCGCCTACTTGAGTCATTAGATCTTGGCATGTCTGATGATGGAGAGGATGTTGATGGTGGATGGAGAGGAGGGTGATGGTGAGGAGGAGGATGGTGTTGATATAGATGGTGATAAAAGCATGTTGTAGCCATTAGAGTTCATGCTTGGAGCAAATGAGAAATGCACCTCTTGCGGAAGAAGGCGAAGACAAGGATAAAAGGAAAGCCTAGGATGCTACATTGAGGAACAAGATTGATCTTACGGTTTCATCAAAGGAACCTTTGATGAGGGAGATAATGCAAGAAAATATGCTCATGACCAAGAAGAACCTCGAAGAAAAGAAAGCAAGGTGAAAAGTGTTAACAGTAGTGTAGCTAGGTGTGCTCCTATATATAATTGGTTAACATCACGATCTAGTCTTGCCCGTGTTTTTTCCACACGATCACATGATCGGTTATTGAGTTGTACACGATCATCACTTGTACTCTGCTATATAATGGCCTTCTGATATCAATACAAATCGTGTTGAATCATGTCCCTGATTTCATGGTATCAAAGCAGGATCTGCTCAACCCCTTCTCGTAGCCCCTCTCTCACGCTTCCACTTCTTCTTTCAACCCAATGGTGATGTCGGATTCGTCTCCTGATAGGTCACTGCCCGGTTCGCCATGGCCCACCATCACCGGAGCTCTCAACATCGTTCCACCAGCAACTGCCCTTCCAACCTCCATGATCCAGACGGTGGCTATCCGTTCCCATGTACCGGTCACCCTCGACCTTGTTGCTGGCAACTATGCCCAGTGGCTTCGCTTCCTCCTCACCGTCATAGGTAAGTTTGGCCTCGGAGATCACATCGACCCGGCATCTCCATGTTGCACCAACGACCTGGAGTGGGTCATGATCGACCGCACAATCGTCCATAGGCTCTACATCACCTTCTTGTTGGAGTTTCTCAATGTCATCATGCATCCCTAGGACACGGTGGTCACCATCTGGGCGACAATTGCGGACCTCTTACGCAACGACCAACTCTCCCATGCTGTCAACATCGACGCCAAGTGCCATGCCATCGTCTAGGAAAACATGACCATCATGCAGTACTGCTCGCG
The DNA here is from genome assembly GCA_023614405.1 of Avena insularis. Taxonomy (NCBI): domain Eukaryota; kingdom Viridiplantae; phylum Streptophyta; class Magnoliopsida; order Poales; family Poaceae; genus Avena; species Avena insularis. The sequence continues at coordinate 178,859,200 of CM042692.1, read as the reverse complement.
TATCAAGAGCTTCTCTGACTAGCTGCACGATCTCGGCCAGCCAGTGATGGAGATGCATCAAGTCTCCAACCTGATCCACAGGATCAGTCGCTAGTACCATGGCTCGATCCCGCGCCTCACCTCGCGTGTACTGTTGCCCTCTTTCCTACAGGCCCGCTTGTTCCTCATGCTGGAGGAGCACCACACGGAGCAAGCCGCCCGTCAGCATGCCCTCTATGTCAGCCGTGCCCCAGATGCACCTGCTCTGGCTGCACCTGCCCCTGCTCTGCCTCTGGCCACTACGTATTACGGTGCACCCTTCGGTTCTGGCTGTGGCTCCAATAGAATAAGGGCAAGGGCAAGAACAAAGGCAAAGGAAAGGCCTCTGACACAGGCTCATCCTCAACACTGGTGCCAGCGGTACCTGCCTCGTGTCCGCCGGTCTACCCTACGCTTTCCCCCAGAGCTAACTCTTGAACCGGGCTCGTTCAGGCCTGGACTGTTGCCTAGCATGCACCAGGCGCCAGTGTGCTCAGGCCTAGCCTCAGCACTCCACCGCAGCAGGCCTACATGGTCGTACCGTAGTACATGGTTCTGCCCTACATGGGCGCTCCGTAGTATGGGTATGCCCCTTCTCACCATGGCTAGGGCATGCTCTTCGATGGGCCATACTCTTCAGGTGTCGGGCCATCCTCTAATCCACCATAGCCCTAGGACATGGCGCCCCTTCGTTCTGTGCTAACCAACGTCACGGCTCCACCCTCTATGTCGACCGATTCATCCGAGACCATCCTAGGCATGGGCACCTCCGCACACATGTTCTCCAACTCCACTAACCTTCACTCACTTTGTTCTTCTTCTTCACCTTCCCATCTTGTTTTTGGCAACGGTGCTCGGCTCCCAATCACACACACCAACGCTAGTCATATTGTCACCACTAGCTCTCCCTTGCACCTTCAGAATGTATTGATTTCTCCCTCATTAAAAACCTTCTGACAGTTCGTCACCTAACTCACAAGAACCCTATTTCTGTTGAATTTCACTCTCATGGTTTATCTATAAAGGATATATGTACGGGAGGGGTAATCATGCGTAGTGACTCTGGTGGTGACTTGTATCCGGTGCTGCATGGCTCTCCGACCACGCCTCGCCGTCCTTCGCTGGTGTCGCCTCCGTCGACCTGTGGCACCAGCGGCTCAGCCATCCCATTCGATATACACTACATAGCAGTTTCCCTTTCACATGTAGCCACTCCAACCCGCATGTCTGTCATGCCTGTCGGATTGGCAAACATATCCATTTGCCATTTGACGAATCTCGTAGCTGTAGTTATTTTCCGTTTCAATTATGGCATCTTGATGTATGGACCTCTCATGTTGTTCAGTGTGCCTGACTATGAATTTTATTTGGTTATCCTTGATGACTTCACACACCATGTGTGGACGTTTCCCCTCAAACACAAATCTGAAGCGGCATCTGTTCTTGTCAAATTTTATGCATATGTCTGCAATCAGTTTCATCTAAACATCCTCACACTTCAGATTGACAATGGTTGGGAATTCGATAATGCCATCGTGCAATCATTGCTTGCGGCACATGGCACTGACATGCGCCTCTCCTTCCCCTATACTAGCGAGGAGAATGGCAAAGCCGAGCGCACACTTCCCATGCTCAATGTCAGTGTTCATGCTCTGTTGTTCCACGTATCTACACCGCGTCAATTCTGGGTGGAAGTGCTCAGCACTGCTGCGTATCTTTTGAACCGGCGGCCATATCGCTCGACCACACCCCACACTCCACATGAGCTTCTCCTTGATGTGGCCCCAAACTACGTCTCTCTATGTGTCTTCGGGTGCTTGTGCTACCCCAACACCGTTGTGACCTCGTGTCACAAGATCGATACTAGCTCTCTACCGTGCATCTTTCTTGGATACCCGTATGATCATCGAGGCTATCGCTGCTTCAATCCTGTGTCGCATCGCGTGCTCACTTCCCATCATGTCACCTTCATCGAGGATGTGTTCCCCTTCACCCAACGCTACACCAATGGCCTCATCGGTGCTGCTCACTCCTGCAACTGACGGCGACACCATATTATACATGTCATCTGCTCCACAGGTGCCCCCTGGCCCAACGCGTTTGGTGCCACGTTCATATGACGGTGGGCCAGCCTAGTGCGTGCCGGCCTCTCTCGCGTGTGTCTCTCCTTCAAGTCGAGTCGTCCCTGCCGCATCAGACGAGCCAGCAGGCTCACCTGTGTTAATGCGCTCGTGCAATTCAAACTCGCCACCATGATCATCGTCTACTAGCGGATCGAGCTCATCGTTGATGCCCTCCTTGCTAGGGACTTGGATTTGTTCGACAAATGATCATGCGATCGACCGGCATCTTCAAGCCGATCCCTCGGTACGCTAACATCGCCTCCGCCGTGACCTCCGTGGACGTCTTGTTGGAGATATGCCCAAGAGGCAATAATAAAGTGGTTATTATTATATCTTTATGTTTATGATAAATGTTTACATCCCATGCTATAATTGTATTAACAGGAAACATTAATACTTGTGTGTTTTGTAAACATAAAAGAGTCCCTAGTAAGCCTCTTGTTAAACTAGCTTGTTGATTAATGGATGATCATGGTTTCCTGATCATGGACATTGGATGTCGTTAATAACAAGATCATATCATTAGGAGAATGATGTGATGGACACACACCCATAGTAAGCATAGCATAAAGATCAAGTCATTAAGTTCGTTTTGCTACAAGCTTTTCAAATGCATAGTAACCTAATCCTTCGACCATGAGGTTATGTTAATCACCATCACCGGATGGGTACTTTGATGACATCAAACGCTGCTTTAGAATCGGGTGGTTATAAAGGTGACATTGGGTATTCTGAAAGTATGTGTTGAAGCGCATGGACCAAGATTGGGATTTGTCCATCCATATGACGGATAGATATGCTCTGGGCCCTCTCGGTGGAATGTCATCTAGTTAGCTTGCAAGCATGTGACTAGGTCACAAGGGATGACATATCATGGAACGAGTAAAGAGTACTTATCAGTAACGAGGAAGAACTAGGTATGGAGATACCGACGATCAAACCTCGGATAAGTAGAATATCGCGTGACAAAGGGAATTGGTTTGTATGTTAATGGTTCAATCGATCACGAAGTCAATGTTGAGTATGTGGGAGCCATTATGGATCTCCAGATCCCGCTGTTGGTTATTGATCGGAGAGGTGTCTTCATCATGTTTGCATATTCACGAACCGTAGGGTGACACACTTAAGGTTCGAAGTTGTTTTAAGTAGATATGGAATATGCGTTGGAGACCGAATGTTGTTCGGAGTCTCGGATTGGATCCGAGACATCACGAGGAGATCCGGAATTGTCCGGAGAATGAGATTTATATATTGGGGATCATTTTCTAAGTTAGGAAATGTTCCGGAGTGTTTGTATGGAGATTCTAGAAGGTTTCAGAATGTTCTGGAAGGTTCTAGAAAATTTCTTGGAGTTTGCTTGAAAACCAAGAAAGGATCAAGGAGTCTTTGTGGGGCAAGACACGGATTCGTGGGGGAGGAGGATTCCTCCCCCCCCCCTCCCAATCCGCCAGCCAAGGAGGAAGGGGAGTCCTACTAGGACTCCCCCTCCCATGGCGCCTCCCTCCTTTAAATAGAGGGGAGGGGGCGCCACCCCCTAGACCTCTCCCATAACAAACCCTAGCCGCCGCCTCTCTCCTCCTTCCTCTGCCCGGCTTAGGCGAAGCCCTGCAGAATTCTCTACTCCACCACCACCACCACACCGTCGTCACTGGGATTCCGTGGAGAAGATCTACTACCTCCACGATCACTGGAACAGGAGAGGAAGGTCTGCTTCGACCGACGCAGTGACCGATCATGGAAGCTGCCATGAACGTGGCGCCGGAAGGATTGTCTACTCGATCTTGAGATCGGCAAGTGATCGACTACATCAACCCCGAGATCTAATCTCGTAACGCTTTCGGTTCTACGAGGGTTAGTACAGATCTATCTCGTTGCACATGTCTAATAGATTAGAGCTTGGCTTTTATCTAGATTAGATCCGGTTACATTGTTCTTCTGCGGTAGAATTTTTTGTTTTCCATGCTACGAACCCATCGGTGGTATCGAGCCTTGTCTATGCGTAGATCTGTTGCCTGAGTAGAACACAATGGTTTTGTGGGCGTTGGTGCTCGTGTCGCTTTTGCTTTGTGTACTTTGCATCTTGCGGTATGGTGGGATGAAGCGGCTCGGGCTAACCTTACATGTCATCGCACATGAGACTTGCTCCACGATTGACGTAACTCATATTGCACAAGTGGCTTTGCGGGTGTCTGTCTCTCCCATCATAGTATAGATCCAATTTACACTTTGCACTTGATAGCACTTGTATCAACGTTGTGGTTCAGTTTCGTAGGTAAGATCTGTTCTTATTCAAAAGCCCCAAACCATGTAAAACATGCAAAGAAAATTAGAGGCGTCTAACTTGTTTTTGCAGGGGTTTTGTGATGTGATATGTCCATCATGTGATTGTGATTATATTTGATGTATGCAATGATCCTTGTTGTAATATGGCAACCGGCAGGAGCCTAATGGTTGTCTTTAATTCTGTTAAGACCTGCGTGTCTATTCATCTTGTAATAGCTTTATGCCAAGTAGTTGCAAGGTTGCTAGTGATGATGGACAACCATGAAGCGGCGCCACTAACCTTGACGCAATGCTGGTGATGATGGAGATCATGTCCGTGCTTTGGAGATGGAGATCAAAGGCATAAGAAGAAAGGGCCATATCATATCACACTAATTATGAATTGCCTGTGATGTTAATCCTTTATGCATCTTGTATTGCTTAGATCGTGACGGTAGCATTATAAGATGATCCCTCTCACTAAATATCAAGTAATAAAAGTGTTCGTCCTTAGTTGGCACCGTTGCTAAGACTCGTCATCTCGAAGCATCTCGTGATGATCGGGTGTGATAGATTCTACATGTGCATACGACGGGTGCAAGCCAGATTTGCACATGCGGATACTAAGGTTAATCTTGATGAGCCTAGCATGTACAGACATGGTCTCGGGACACGGAATGCCGAAAGGTAAAACATGAGTCATATGGATGATATGATGAACATGTTGATTGTTCGCCTTTAAAGCTACATCATCTCACGTGATGATCGGACTTGGTGTAGTGGATTTGGTTCGTGTAATCACTAAAACAACTCGAGGGATGTTGTTTTGAGTGGGAGTTCTTTTGTAATTTGGATTAGTCAAACTCAATTTATCATAAACACAATCAAAGTGAATTTGCATAGTTTGTTGTAGTCATTGGCATCCGTTCACCACCTTACGCTTAGTTATAGTTGAGATAGTGGAACTATAGAAATTCTGGATATTTGCTTTACAAACTGGTATCGTATTGTTTTGAGTGTCAATCTAAAGTTTAAAAGTCATATTGCAAACTTTCAACAAACTCCATTTACTCTGTGAAGTTTAATAAACAGTATTAAACCAAGAGTAACAATTCCATTGTTAGTATCTAATGTATCATGTTTGCCTCCATGATTCTTGATACTCAAAAGATTGATTTTAATATCAAGTTTATCTAAGAGATGAAAGCAATGTTTCAGAAACCATCATATGTGAAAGGTATTGCGATATCTAAAACAATGTGTTGGTTACAACATGATAGAGTATATGTCCTCATATTTGATGAGAATTTGTGAAGGTTGGAGACACTAGTCGTCCTAATCCTCCAAAAGGTTTTGGAAAAGAAACATTATACTCGCAATTCACCTTTATAAGCTATAGCAGCTTGATCATAAAAATTGTCATGATAAGGATGAATAGAAGATGTAAGTAAAATGTTTACTACACTAAAAGATTACTAAAGAATGGAATTTTGAAAGAATGCCAAACATTTGATGAAGGTGATCCACTTCAAAGTGCAAGTCCAAAGGTATTAGTATTTGACTATACACACTTTGTACTATGTGTCATGTGAATGACACCACTATTGATGTTGATAGATTCTTTTAAAAGAAAAGAAATTGTTGAAAGAGAATCTATAAAATATTTGGCAGAAAAGAAAAGATTGGAGATATCCAACTTATGTATATAGAAGATACATGTTATGGCTGTATTCCTTGGTTGTTAAACAATGTGGTTCTGCGGTATTGGATACCGAATTGGTTGGTATGAAGTGTCATACAGGACAACACAATTCATGAACTACAATGGCCTAAGTAACTAGCAAGAGAATATGTGATGATGTTCATCGAAAACAAATAAAGGGTTGTTGTGTTGCTCGTTAACATCAAAGCTTGCCTTCAAGATTTGTTTCAATAATTGTTATTTTGATCAGGTATTATGACGACAAAAAGTTGTTCAAATAATTTTCATATTCCATAATAGATGGATGATATACAAGTTTGGTTAGAGAAATAACGACCATAAAACTAATGCTAAAATGTCGCAAGACAAATGATTGAAAGATCACTTGCGAAGTGACATCACCGTTTAAATTATATTAGGGATACATGAAGAAACTCCATGTTGATGGATTTTTGGAGTCTTTGATTTTGATCAAATGGCGCTTGTGATACTTTCCTGGAGATAATTAAAACTCCGTTCGTAGGCCAAAAGAGGAACGGACGACTAACTGATTGGAATTTGTACATATTGATGTATATAGTCCATTATGTGTAGTCGTGGGCGATAGATTTCAACTTCATATGCTTTCTCCGAAGATTTGAGTGAGTATATGTATATACTTACTCAATAAGGAAGAAGTATGAAACATTTGAAAATGTTCAAAGACTTTCAAGATGAAGTGGAAAATTATTGTAACAAGAAAATAAAAAAGTTTATGATTGGATCATAAAGAAAGATGTTTGAGTTACAAGTTTAGCAAAACACCTAAGATGTGAGGAATCGTTCCATGGATTTGAATTTCCCAAAACACCATAGGATTATGGAGTGTTCAAGATATGTAATGAAACCTTGTTTGACATGGTAAGATCAAAGGTGTCATTTATAAAACTGCCATTATATTTTAAAGATTAAAGCTTTAGTGACTACCGCTTTTACACTGAAAAGAGCTCCATCGTGATCCGTTGAAATGGCACCATATAAGTCATGGTTTGGGATAAAACCCAGGTTGTCCTTTCTTAAATTTTTGGTATGCTAGGCATCAGTAAAATGTTTACAACCAAAGTCGGATGAGCATGTTTTTGTAGGTTATTTTGAAAAACCATTGGGTATTCCTCCATAACACTGAAGACAAAAGTGTTTGTCACTTAGAATGTCGAGTTTCTTGAGAAGGAATTTTTGGTGAAAAGTTAAGTGGGAGGACAATAGAACTTTGACAAGGTTCTTGAACCTTGGTTAATATGTGCTGAGTTGCGCAGCATCGGTAAGTGTCCCGGAGGCAGCAATAATGCTCATGGCTCACGTGCCTCAAAGGTTGTGGTCACGGAGATCTAAGTTCCTATTGAACCAAGTAGGTCGGGTAAGTAATCAAATGCCAAGATTCGAGAGTTAAATCATTGTTGTTTGACAATGATGAACCGACTACATGCAAAGAAGCAATGATGGGCCCTGACTTTGTTAAGTGGCTTGAAGCCATAAAATCCGTGATAATTCCATACACGAGAAATCAAGCTTTGAATTTGAAAGACCCTCTGGAAAGGTGCAAGACCTTACAGTCGTATATGGATCTATAAAGAAATAGACATGGATGTTTCACATCTATGAAATAGACGACATGTCAGAAAGAGTTTACGACAATGTTCAAGGAATTGACTATGATAAGATTTGATCTTTCATAGCGATATTTAGTCTGGACGGATTAATGTAGCAACCACTACATATATTTTGGTATATGGTAGTTGAACAAACAAAACAAGTTCTTCTAATAGAATGGTTACCTAGGATGTGTCCATGACACGATCCAAAGGGTTTTGTTAATTCAAAGGATGCTAAAAGAGTATGGAAAACTTCAATGGTTGAAGTGAGCATCGCGGAGTTAGAATCTTCACCGTGATGAAACCATTAAAAGGTTTAATTTCATCAGAGACGATGAAGATGTTTGCATTTTGCAAGAAATTAAGTGGGAGCGCTAAGACATATTTCTAATACATTATGTGAAAGACATATTGTTGATTAGAAATGATGTATCTTTTATTGACACAGGTTAAGAATTTCATTTCGATGAAAGACTTAGGCATAACCCAAGAATTAGGCATCAATGTCTATATGGATAGATTGAGGCGCTAATATGGTTTTGCCAAATGTACATAGATAAGATGTTGAATGAGTTCAATATGGAAACAACAAGAAAGGTTCTTGATGCACGGAAAGGACTGAATCAAGATTCAAGTGTGTTGACACGATATTCAAGTGTTTTGACACTTGGTGAAATCACAAGAATATTTTGATCAATCATTCTTTGAGATGTACACATCCAGATATGTCCTATGCTCTAAATGTTATGAGCATATACCAGAATGACTCATAAGATGATCATTGGACAATAGTAGGGATATTCCTATGATCTTTGTAAGAACTAAGAATATATTATTTATATAGTGGTGACAAATAGTTCATTGTAAATTGTTACATTGATACTAGTTTTGTCACAAATTAAGTTTATCACAATTTAAACTATGGGTGGCACAATGTAATGGAAAGGAAGTTCCATAACGTATTTGGTTGAGTACCAAAGTTAAAACATTATGACAGATACTACAACAAAAGGCTAAGTATATGACTGCTATTGTAACAGCAAATGAGGGCATTTGCGTCAAGTAGTTTGTTATCAAACTAGGTGTGGTTCATAGCGGGATAATACTATGAAGATACATTGTATGACAATTGTATCAACATGATTTAATCCCAAGGAACTAAAGGTCTCACCAAAGGACCAAATTTATACAATGCCATCTCATTGGAGAATGAGTAATGCGTAGAGACGCAAGGACATGCAAATACACACGGACCTGGAAGTGTCAGATCCGAAGAATATGTTTACCACTAGCAATAGTGTCTATACAACACCAGAAAGCCATAGGTGTTGAATGCACAAGTTATTAACTAGATTATTGACTCTAGTGCAAGTGGGAGACTGTTGGAGATATGCCCAAGAGGCAATAATAGAGTGGTTATTATTATATCTTTATGTTTATGATAAATGTTTACATCCCATGCTATAATTGTATTAACAGGAAACATTAATACTTGTGTGTTTTGTAAACATAAAAGAGTCCCTAGTAAGCCTCTTGTTAAACTATCTTGTTGATTAATGGATGATCATGGTTTCCTGATCATGGATATTGGATGTCGTTAATAACAAGATCATATCATTAGGAGAATGATGTGATGGACACACACCCATAGTAAGCATAGCATAAAGATCAAGTCATTAAGTTCGTTTTGCTACAAGCTTTTCAAATGCATAGTAACCTAATCCTTCGACCATGAGGTTATGTTAATCACCATCATCGGATGGGTACTTTGATGACATCAAACGCTGCTTCGTAACTGGGTGGTTATAAAGGTGACATTGGGTATTCTGAAAGTATGTGTTGAAGCGCATGGACCAAGATTGGGATTTGTCCATCCATATGACGGATAGATATGCTCTGGGCCCTCTCGGTGGAATGTCATCTAGTTAGCTTGCAAGCATGTGACTAGGTCACAAGGGATGACATATCATGGAACGAGTAAAGAGTACTTATCGATGCGAGGAAGAACTAGGTATGGAGATACCGACGATCAAACCTCGGATAAGTAGAATATCGCGTGACAAAGGGAATTGGTTTCGTATGTTAATGGTTCTATCGATCACGAAGTCATCGTTGAGTATGTGGGAGCCATTATGGATCTCCAGATCCCGTTGTTGGTTATTGATCGGAGAGGTGTCTTCATCATGTCTCCATATTCACGAACCATAGGGTGACACACTTAAGGTTCGAAGTTGTTTTAAGTAGATATGGAATATGCGTTGGAGACCGAATGTTGTTCGGAGTCTTGGATTGGATCCGGGACATCACGAGGACATCTGGAATTGTCCGGAGAATGAGATTCATATATTGGGGGTCATTTTCTAAGTTAGGAAATGTTCCGGAGTGTTTGTATGGAGATTCTAGAAGGTTTCGGAATGTTCTGGAAGGTTCTAGAAGATTTCTTGGAGTTTGCTTGAAAACCAAGAAAGGATCAAGGAGTCTTTGTGGGGCAAGACACGGATTCGTGGGGGAGGAGGATTCCTCCCCCCCCTCCCAATCCGCCGGCCAAGGAGGGAGGGGAGTCCTACTAGGACTCCCCCTCCCATGGCGCCCCCCTCCTTTAAATAGAGGGGAGGGGGCGCCACCCCCTAGACCTCTCCCATAACAAATCCTAGCCGCCGCCTCTCTCCTCCTCCTTCGCTCTGCTCAGGCTTAGGCGAAGCCCTGCAGAATTCTATACTCCACCACCATCACCACACCGTCGTGCTGCTGGGATTCCGTGGAGAAGATCTACTACCTCCGCTCATTTGGAACAGGAGAGGAAGGTCTGCCTTCAACTCAAGACGTGTGACCGATCATGCGGCGCTGGAATGTGGCTCAGGAAGGATCGTCTACTCGATCTTGAGATCGGCAAGTGATCGACTACATCAACCCCGAGATCTAATCTAGTAACGCTTTCGGTTCTACGAGGGTTAGTACAGATCTATCTCGTTGCACATGTCTAATAGATTAGATCTTGGCTTTTATCTAGATTAGATCTGGGTTTTGTTCATTCTTGCGGTAGAAAATTTTTGTTTTCCATGCTACGAACCCATCACGTCTTGCCGCTGCCATGCTCCGTCCGCTCCGCCATCTAGGATCCAAACTGGTACGCCGGGATGCAGGAGGAATTCGCTGCTCTCATGGGAAACCGTACTTGGGAGCTCGTACCACAGCCACAATGCTCCAACCTCATCACTGGCAAGTGGATCTTCTGTCATAATACGCACGCCGCCGGTTCCCTCGAGTGCTACAAGTCCCATTGGGTCATTCGCGGCTTCAACCAGCGGCCATGCATGGATTATGGCGCGACATTCTTGCCGGTCATCAAATCGGACACCATCCACATGGTGCTGACTCTGGATGCCTCTCTCCAGTGGCCTATATATCATCTAGACGTGAAGAATGCCTTCCTCCATGGCACGCTCGCTGAGGAGGTCTACTACTTGCAGCCCACTGGCTTTATTGATGCCTCTGAGCCATATCACATATGTCGCCTTATGAAGTCCTTGTACGGCCTCAAACATGCACCACACGTGTGGTTCATGTGGTTTGCTGGCTTCCTCAGCACCATCGGCTTCATGTCGACACGCTCTGACAACTCTCTGTTCACCTTCTCGCATGGGGGCAACGCAGCGTTCCTGCTGCTCTATGTTCACGATATTGTGCTCACTGTGTCAAGTGCGGCTCTGGTTTAGCACATCGTCGTCCATCTCACCGCCGATTTTTCCATGATGGACCTGAGTGCCCTACAATACTTCCTCGGCATCCGCGTCACGTGCACGGACATTGGCTTCTTCCTCTCGTAGTGTCGGTATGCAGAGGAGATCCTCGAGCGCGCGAGCATGGACAAATGCAAAGATGCACCCACTCATGTCAACACCAAGGCCAAGATCCCCTACGCTGATGGTGCCAAGGTCGACAATCCCACTGCCTACCATAGCATTGTCGGGCGCTCCAGTACCTGACAATCACGCGCCCTGAGATGGCCTAGGCGGTGTAGCAGATATGCCTCCATATGCACGATTTGCAGGAATGCCACACCGGCTTGATCAAGCACGCTCTGCGTTGTGTCCGTGGCTCCACTAACCTTGGGTTATGACTCACGGCATCCTTGTCGCTCTCGTTGCGTGCGTCCACCGATGCGGAGTGGGCGGGCTAACTAGACACCCGTCGCTCGACCTCGGGCTTCTGCATCTATCTCCGCGACTCACTAGTTTCTTGGTCCTCCAAACGCCAAACCATTGTGTCTCGATCGAGCACCGAGGCGGAGTACGATAGTGTCGCCAATGTCGTCACGGAGTGCATCTAGCTTCGCCCTCTACTCTGCCCCATCTGCTCGGCTACGATGGTCTACTGCGACAACGTTTGGAACGAGCTCGTTGATGGCGATGTGGGGATTCATGTGACTATGGGCTGGGATAGAATGTGATTGAGTGAGAGGAGCACTAAGAGCTGGTGCTGGGTGATCTCTTTATAGGATAGCGGCGAGGTGTTGCGGGTGGTGGCCGAGCGAGTGGGGCGGTGATGAGATGGTGGATAAGAATGGACTGGTGTAGTGTCATTGGCGTCGTGCGGGGTGGCGGAGGTATCCTGGCATTGTGGCAGTGATGGGATGGGTTGGCTCGGCGGTGCAGTATCTCTAAGAGTAGGGACCCGGCGCGACAGTGCGACAGCACCAACACCTGGTGTTTGGTGGCGAGCGAGGAAGGAAGATACGGCTCTAAGGTGCGGGAGGGTTCGGGGTGGTGCGAGGTGTTAATTGGGCTGGACCAGTAGGCAGGGGAGGGCCTCTGGCGACGACCACAAACTGGCGGCGCCGCCAGTACATGGCTTCTATCAGAGATTCAATTAACTCTGAATTTTACTGAAATTTGACACTAGGCAGAAAATATTCAGAAAAGGATTGTGGGAGTTGTAGAGATGCGAATGACATGGGGTTTTCATCGGTGGATGTACCTTTCTATTTTCCAACTTTTATCTTTTAAAAGGTTTTTAAGATTCCAAACTTATTGCATGTAAAATTTTGAAAATTCAAATCAGCGTGATGTGGTTTTGGAATCTTTTGGTGGCGTTTTTTATGTGATCGTGATCTACTATTTTGGTTAGTTGTAAGTGATCATATTAGGCACCTACTAGTGGTAGATCATCCAAGAAAAAATGTTTTAATTTTTTTTCTTTCGAAATGGAGGTATTACCTCGGCTTCTGCATCAAGAAGATACACACAGCCTGCTTTATTTATTATTCAACAAAATCTTACAAAGAGAATACAAAGATCAATCGAAGTCACCTCTCAAAAAACAACTTGATAAAGGGGTGGCCATGTCAGAACACTCTAACCGCAACACCAACACATCATCAACATACCGGAGATACTGAAAACCTCCCCACGGTGGATCAGGAGCACGAACCGATCCAGCTGATCTGTAGCGCACACCATCGTGCACGCTGAATCTCCTGCTGCCGCCGTCTTCCGCCAACCCATCTTCAGGAGAGATCGATGCAAAGACCTTGCAAGGCCTGCCATCGACGCCGCCATGACGCCAGATGGCACCACCGCCCTGCGCGCTTGCATCAACAAGCACGTGCGATCACCACCGAGACCTCTCGGTGCCATGCCGCCGAGTCTCGCCAACCGTAGCTAGAGACCGCCAGAAGATCTGTCGTTCGTAGCACCTACCGCACTAGGCATGACTAAGCGTAGCACCTGGCGGTTAGGCATGACTTGACATCTTCACTAGAGCCTCCGTGCAAGATGAAGCCGCTCCACCACTAGCCTCTGCCATCCAGCGCTGCACCACAAGCAAAACTCCCAAGAGAGAATACGACACCAAAATGTCGCCACTGCCTGATTTGGATAACTAGATTAGGGTTTCCCCCGGAGCAGCAGGAGTGGCCATGACCTGTAGCCGACGTCTGTCCAAAAATGATGCCCTCAAGAGGGGAATCGACGCCAAGCGCCGCCATCATCCGATCCAGGAGACCCAGATCTGGAGTTTCCCCCGGAACAGCTCGACTAAATTGACGACACCAGCGAAGACGATGCCTCCAACAAGGTACCGACGTCGAGTGACGCTGCCATCGTCCGCCAAGATCAGAGTCAAGGCTTGGTTTTCACCGGCTGCCATGTCCCCTCCATACTCGACGCCGACTAGAAATCCACCACCGGAGATCGGTGTGAGATCCCGAGATCCTCCACACCAGATCCCAATGTGGCCAACCACCTCTAGAGGAGGAAGTTGCCGTAGCCATGCTCGAGGCCGCCGCCCCGGCGCCTAGATGTCGTGATGGCACTGCTTCCTTCGTCGCCGATGCACATCACCGCCACCTGCGATCTCAGGCCACCAACACCACGCGCCACCACGGATCAGAGGAGAGTAGGGCGCCGCCTCCCACCTCTGGCCACAACCAGCAGACGCTCCGCCGCCGCCACACCGCGCAGCCTTTGGCCGGCGACTCCTCCGGCAGTGGCGGAGGGGGAGGGTGATGTGGGAGGGGCCTCGAGGTGGGGCGGTTGGGGAGAGTTAGGTCGGGGGAGGTAGGGTTGTTAGAAACAAGATTAGGGTTTTAGTTGGTGTTGGTCCAAATCATGTATGAAATATTTTTGGATATTTGGGCTAGATATGGATTGAGGATCATTCTCTAAATTTTTGAAAAATTTCGGAAACATATAAAACATGGTTGCTTCCTAAAGTGAGAAAATAGGGTTTTTCTTTTAATAGAAAAATAATATATATATATATATATATATATATATATATATATATATATATATATATATATATATATATATGGTTTTGGTTTTGGTTTTGAAAAAGTTGAGAGGGGGTCACCTTATGGCATGGTGCAAGTATGATAAGGTCCAGAGCAAAAATTCTCAATGTTGGCCACGCTTGAGAATATAAAAGACATAAGAAGAAGCAAATGGAATTAATTTGGCCTCAAAATAAATCATGCAATCAAATCTAGGGTTTTAGGAAACCTTTTAGGAAAGCCTCCCCGGACGGCGAGGAGGTGGAACTTGGAAGGCCGCGTCGCCATCGCGTGACTGGGAAGGGGGTCAGGAGGCCACGGCACACACCGCGTCTCTCACGAACGCTAGCATCGTGTGGAAACCAAAGATCTCCAACGCACAACCTACCAGAAGTCGGATTCACCGGCCGCGTCGGATCGGTTCACCTTTACAACTAGCCTAGCCAGCGCCTACCTTTTCGGTTAATCACGGTTGGGTCATGCTTTGATCCGCATATGACGTGGAATTGGATGTGTGAGAGTACCGTCAGCTAGCGGCATTTGTTTAGAGCTAAGCAAAGACTAATGTCGATTACGGCGGCGCTTAAGCTTAATAAGCCTACTGCCTAGCCTAGCAGCTAGCCAGCCGCCGTGTTCGGGAGAGACGGATGAGTCCGCGTCCACCTCCGGCTCCGGCGCAGAGAAGCCCTCCCGCCTATCCATATATACCCACCAGCCGCCTCGCCGGAGATTGCAACAAGCTAAGACGATCTGATCCAAGAAGGAGCTGCAGAGGAAGAAACGAGCACCGACATTGCCAAGGCAACGATGCCGCGCCGCAAGATCGCGATGAGGCTGATTGAGAACCCGCGGGCGCGCGCCACGACGTACGCTAAGAGGACCAAGGGGCTCGAGAAGAAGGCGTCGGAGCTGTCCACGCTCTGCGCCGTCTCCGTCGCGCTCGTCTGCGCCCCCGCCGCCAGCGCCGGCGCCCGGCTCGTGTGGGAGTCGGAGGAGGGCGTCCTCGACAGGTACCGCCGCGGCGCCGCCATCCCGCCGGATACGCGCGCGCGGCACACGCTCCGGAGCTACCTCGAGGACGAGCTGGGAAAAGAGAGGGCGAAGCTCGCGAGGGCGCGGCCTGGCGCGCTGGCCGACTGGGACGCGGCGCTCAACGACGTGACGCTGGGCGAAGCGCGGGAGGTGCTTGAGACCATCGAAGCCGCGCTGCGGGCTACGCGCGACAGGATGGCGGCTCTGGGCTTGCCCGCTGACACCCGGCTCGAGATCGAACAGGTCGCGGCGTCTGATGGTGCTGCTTCCGGCGTCGTGCCGCGGGACCTCGGGCTGGAGTCCAACATGGACATGGGCGCCGGCTTCCAGATGCAGATGATGCCGTGGAAAGGCGGCGGCAGCTACGACCAGACGCAGGCGCCGGGCAGCTACGAGGACAACAATGCTGATGGTGATGGTGATGCTTCCGGCGTCGTGCCTGTTAGATAATCACGTGTCCTATACCCATTGGAATTACAGTCCGAATAGGTGTAAGTGTCCAGGTAGTATACGTATATGTGTTAGACTAGGTTTTGGAGTAGTACACCGACTCCTAGTTGATTAGGTCCTAGTAGTGCATATATATATGCACACACCTGGCCTTATAATCTTGTACCGGACAACACCGTGGAGTTGAGCAATACAAGAGAGAGAAAGCAAGGCGACAAGAGCCTTTGGCAATCAAAGTTGTTTTTGCGTGTGCGTGAGTGAGTATACTAGTTAGATCAAAAGAATCGATCGGCTAGCAGTACGTGCATCTCGGCGGAAGTTATCGGATACGTGCGTGTCGTCTCGTCGAAATTTCCTCGTCGGTGTCGTCGGAAAGTACTTTCGTGACGAGGGGCTGTGCTAACAATTGGTATCGAGCCAAGGTTATCGCTCGTGATCTGCTGAAAGTACTAGGAGGTCATGGCGATGGTGAAGTTTGGCGAGCTCGCATCGGCACCGGTGATGTGAGACGCGGTGGGGCGGCTTTGTATCCGCCTCGATCGCAAGGACTACGGGCTATGGGCACTCAACATGGAGGTGGCCATGGAGGCTCGGAGGTTTGGGAGGCCGTCGATCCAGGAGGCAACGAAATGCGTCAAGGGAGGCGCTGGCACCGGAAGGATCGCCAAGCGTTAACGGCGCTCTATTCCGTCGTGCGAAGGGCGTGATGCAGCACCTCGTCGGAAAGAAATCGGCGAAGGATGCATGGAGACGATCAAGATCTTGCACCAAGGTCATGCCCGTGAAGGAAGCGCATCTTCAAACTTTGACAAAAAGCTATGAAGATCTGAAGATGGAGGAGGCGAGACGGTTGATCAGTTTGCCGCCGTTTCGTTACCCTTGTCAACGCAATCGGGGATATGGCGAAATTGGATGAGATCAAGAACGTCAGAAGGTTCCTGCGTGCGGCGCGCGCTACATGCAGATCGTTACATCGATCGAACAATGTCTCGACCTGAATACATTGACGGTTGAGGATCTCGTCGGAAGATTCAAGGCACACGATGAGAGAATCCGGATCAGCTTCGGTGATCCAGAACAGGTTGAGCACCTGATGCTCACAAAGCAGCAGTGGATGACTCTTTCAAAAGAAAAGCAAGGAGGCTCCACGAGCAGCAAGGAGAAGCAACGCCCAGCGAAAAAGTACATCGAGGGGCAGGAGGACGAAGATGACACCCGCGCGGAGGAAGTTTGACATAAAGAAAGTAAGGTGTCATAACTGCGGCGAGCTCGGTCACTTCAAGGCTGATTGCCGGAAAGCACCAAAGGAAAAGGAGAGGGCTCTCATCGCCCAGGAAGGAGATGATGGACCGATGATGATGATGCTCGAAGTAACTGAGTTGAAGGATGAGGAGGATCCTCCATCACCGGCTGCGGAGATTGTGGCACAAGTGGATCACGATCTACCATGTGTGCATCATGAGGAACAAAGTGCCCCGTTCCCATGTGAAGCCACGTTTGAGGCAAGTGAAGCCTCGGAACTTGTTCATGGCGATCTATGCGTTGGAATTCACCTGCAACTCCGTCCGGCAATAAGTTCTTCATGCTTGTGGTGGATGATCATAGTAAATACATGTGGATTGTATTGCTGAAAAGTAAGGGTCAAGCTCAACAAGCATTTGAGAAGATCATGGAAGCCGAAGAGTTCAAGGTGGAGGCAAAGATAAGAGCCCTACGCATTGATGAGGGGGGTGAGCTGCATCAAACTGTGTTGACCATGGCACGGAGCATGATGAAGAGTAAAGGCTTGCCAGGAAAATTCTGGGGTGAGGCAGTCAATACGGCTGTGTATTTGCTGAACATGGAATCTACTGAGAGTGGAGTTGGTATAACACCGTACGAAGCATGGTACGGATGGAAGCCCTCGGTTGATCATCTTCGTACTTTTGGATGTGTGGCATGTAAAAGGCGGAATTGGCGAACAACGTATTCCAATGATCATGACAGGCTATGAAGGCTCAAAGACATACCGCTTGTGCAATCCTTATACCAATAAGGTGGTTTTCAAGGGAGACGTAATCTTTGAGGAAGGCAAGTCATGGAATTGGGGCTACGACGAACCGGAATATTCAACTTTTCACGTCATGTGGGATCTTGAGTATGAAGAAAATATGGATCAATCGAGCTTATCCTTGTCAGCAAGTTCGGGCCCAGAAGACATTGAAGGCCTAGGGGCAGCTCCAAGCGTGGACACCAGGCCGTAAGCACTAGGGATTCTCCCAAGACAAAGAGTTTGAAGAAAAGGCTAGTCTGTGGCAGAAGATACGGAACTGGAAGGGCGTCAGATGCATGTGCAGCGATACCTGCACTTATTTGCCCAAAAATTAGAGGAGGAGGGGAGCTGAAGTGAGCCCAAAGCAGGCCAGCAAGGCCAAGGCGATGGTCCAAGAGTGGTGGTGGCCAGATAGATGGAGGAGACCCAACAATAGAGGGTGCAGATCCATCAAAAGGCTTTTCACATGGTATAGAGAAGCTAGAAGAAAACCAATTTGAGTTACCTCCTACTTATTTGTTCTATTGCATCCAAGAGCACCGGCAAGTAGTAGATCAAATATGTGAGGCATCGATGAGAAAGTACTTCATCAAACCAAGTATAATGTCTCAAGGCGTGGACAAAAAGGATAGTCGGGGTGAAGGCATGGAGAAGGGCGCGGACAAAAAGGACTGTCGGCGTGAAGCCATGGAGAAGTCGACAAAAGCAAAGTCGGTGACATGGGTACTGAGTAAGGATGCGGCGAAAGCAATGCCGTGGATGACGCCCGCGAAAAGCAGCTGGCGCATTTGGGATCCAGGTCGATGTAAAGAAGCACATCGTGATTAGGGGGGTGATTGTTAGATAATCACGTGTCCTACACCCATTGGAATTACAGTCCGAATAGGTGTAAGTGTCCAGGTAGTATATATATATGTGTTAGACTAGGTTTTGGAGTAGTACACCGACTCCTAGTTGATTAGGTCCTAGTAGTGCATATATATATGCACACACCTGGCCTTGTAATCTTGTACCGGACAACACCGTGGAGTTGAGCAATACAAGAGAGAAAGCAAGGCTCGACAAGAGCCTTTGGCAATCAAAGTTGTTTTGCGTGTACGTGCGTGAGTGTATTAGTTAGATCAAAAGAATCGATCGGCTAGCAGCACGTGCATCTCGGCGGAAGTTATCGGATACGTACGTGTCGTCTCGTCGGAATTTCCTCGTCGGTGTCGTCGGAAAGTACTCGGCGACAGGGGCTGTGCTAACAGTGCCGCGGGACCTCGGGCTGGAGCCCAACATGGACATGGGCTCCGGCTTCCAGATGCAGATGATGCCGTGGCAAGGCGGCGGCAGCTACGACCAGACGCAGGCGCCGGACGGCTACGGGGACAACAATGCTGACTGCGGGTGGCCCGATCTGACCATATGCTACGCCGCCGACGAGTCGTGGGTGCCAGCTGGGTACTACCCCGACTTCACCGACGGCGTTGCAGCGCCTAAGCACTACTCCGCTCAGGGCGTCACCGGCGGGGACTACGCCGGCACGCTACCGCTCGGGTACCCCATGGCCACGGATGAGAACTTGACTTACAGCGACATGGACAACAGCTACGCGGGGCACTGGCAGCCTGAAGAGTTCCAGCGCTCCAGCACCGGGACCGGGACCGGCCAGTATCAGTATCACTATCACTATCAGTGCTCGGATCCTGAGACATGCAGCTCCAACCAAGCCTTCAATTACCTCTACTACTAGACTCAACTAGGATGAGAGTCAGCTCCGACCAAGGTTGTGCTGTCGCGGAAGGCATTGCGAGTAGAGGATGAAAGATTCTGTCAGTAGGACACAACTGATTCGTAGTTTCGTAGCTAGAAAAAACTTATCTTTCACGGACGCATCTTATATGTTAGAGTTTTGCAGATTGGCATGATTTATCTGTATTACATCCATGAATTTGCACTGGATTTTTATACTCCCTCCGATCCAAATTAATTGACTCAATTTTATCTAAATTCGGATGTATCTCGCACTAAAACATGACTAGATACATTCGAATCTAGACATATCTAAGTCAACTAATTTGAATCGGAGGGAATATCATTATACCATGAACTGTTACCGAATCTTCTCAAAGAGGCAAAATTCATGCTGATAAATCGTGCTCAAGAGCAGAAGGTGGAACAGTAAGGTCGAAAAAAGTACCCACTTCGTCCTGAAATAAGTGACTTGAATTTTTCTAATTTTATATGTATTTAAACACATTTTAGTATCTAGACATATGCGATTCTAGACAAACGTAAGTCATTTATTTCAAAATAGAGGGAGTACTATGTACTTTGCCCTGAATTTGATGTCACAATTTTTTCTAAACACGTCCGAATTAGATATCACAAATTTGCCTAGACGCTTCTAATTCGGGATAGAGTACCTTTTTTTTTTGCAACCGACTAATTTCCTACAAACTACTAGAGTACATGAAGAATTCAGAGCTATACTAGGACCAATGACATTGTGCTGTGTGTGTTTCTCAAAAAAAAGACCGTCACGGGGGCGTTATCAGTAGAGGAAGAAAGGTTTTGTTGGAGCATTTCCACTCGTCCTCCCATGACGTCTGACGCGGTCTGATTTTGGATCGTATTTGGGATGTAGGATTAGTTCACGATTGATTTGAGAGTGCTGGCTCCTAGCTATGCACCCCATATAAAAAAAATCAACAAGTTTTTTTTATCAAATCAACAAGTAGTTTAAACAAATTTAATATAGCAAATAAATAATTGAACATTCAGATATATTACAAGTTCATGAAATTAAACAAATAATTCAAAATGTTCATTATAGCAAACAAAGGCAAACAAATAAACAAACTAGTTGTCTTCTTTGAGCTTCATAAATGCTCTATCAGATCATCTTGCAGTTGGCTATGAGTATTTGTGTCTCAAACTTCCTGTCGCCTAGCAAGAAAAGTAACAAATGCAGTTGGCACTTGGTGGTCAATATCTGCAAGAGGACCTTGGCGAAAATACGGTTCAGTGTCAAACACTGGAGTCTCTCGCTCTCTCTCGATGATCATGTTGTGCATGGTCACACAGGCAGTCATGACCTCCCACATCTAATCTTTGGACCAGGCAAGGGCAGGGTACCTGACAATGGCAAATCAAACTTGCAGCACACCGAATGCTCTCTTCACATCCTTCCTTCAAGCCTCTTGCTGTTGAGCAAACCAAGCTTTATTTCCTCCAGGCATAGGGTTTGAGATTGTCTTTAGAAATGTTGACCATCTTGGGTAGATGCCATCTGCCAAGTATTAGCCCTATCATATTGGTGGCCATTGATCTCGAACAGCACTGGAGGAGCTCTTCCTTCAACAAGTTTGGCAAACACATTTGAACACTGCTGCATGATGATATCATTGTGTGATCCTGTCATACCAAAGAAAACTTGTCAAATCTATAGATCCTGATCCACCACAGCCTCAAGCACCACACTGCATGATCCTTTGTGACCTCTGTGCACCACACTGCATGATCCTTTGTGACCTTTGTACATGCTCTCGTGCGGAATGGACAGTTCTTTCTAGCCCAGTGTATATAGTCAATGCTTCCAAGCATTCCTGAAAAACCCCTTGTAGCTTTCTGTTACAAGATCCGAGCTGTGTTGATGAGGACATCCCTACAATTACACCTACCCCAATGACTACTGAAGATGCTACAACTGTTGCAAGAAAGAATCAGTCCAATGAGATTAGAATTGGACCTATTACAAGAGCTCGTGCTAAGCTACTGGAACAACAGGTGAATTTACTCCTAAACGAATCCGGTACTTTGATTGATGAGAACTTTATGCTGCCTAAGACTATGCATTTATGTATGATCAGGTTCGTTGGAGAAACAAGCATGGCGCGAGGAGGAGAAGGGCTACAAGAGAAGCCCAACATGATGATCGCCCAAGGATGCGCGAGGGAGGAGCGGGAGGAAGGCGCAAGAGAAGATCATCAAGACGAAGGCAATAGATCTCGCCACGACAGAGTGTCCGGCCAGATCCACCCACCGTCCCTAGTCGAGAGGCAAACTGGCGTGGACATTCAGTATGCCAGTTCGGACACTACCCGGACGCCACCCGGAAACTTCAGAGTTTCCGGCCAGACCGGACTGTCCGGCACACTTCACCCGGAGTGTCCGGCCGATTTCGACCGGAGTGTCCGCCCGCCGACCGAATCTGGTCCGAGTCGGTTTGTATCAGTTTGAGTCGTTTGCGTTTAGTTTCGGTTTTTGTCGCGACCCCCCCCCGTATAAGCTATGGGACGACCTCTAGTTAGGGTTTAGACCATGTTAAAATATTTTGGAGTTGTTTCTTTCATAGAACCTCTGGAATTACCCTGTGTTCGAATCTACCAACTATAATTGAGTGTGATCTGTTGTTCCATTGGGAATTAGTAGATTGCATACTACCGTTCGTGGTCACGGCTGTGTGCGCAAGAGCGTGGTGTTGTGAATATCCTACAAGGTTCGAGAGCTGTTGCATTGGCATCAGGGATCGAGCGGGAGAGTTCATAGCTACAGGCTAGTTATCTATCATCCACCATCATCACCACCATCTGCTTACTAAGAAGATCGGGCCACCCCTTATCATCTTGATTGCATCGTTTTTGAGTTTTAGTTGCTGTTTGTATCTTCTCGTAGATCCAATCTGCAGGTTTTTCCTCGTAGGAGTCTAGTTTCTGTTTGTGTCTAGGTTTAGGGTTTGCTCTTGTTTTCCGCTATTCCCACCGTTACCGTTTCCGCAAGTATTTATCGTTTTTCCGAGTCCACATAGCGTACCTTTGTTTGCATACCATAGACACAGCCTATCTACAACATCTGTGCCTAGGAACGTACCCACGAGACTAGTTGCTTTGCTCCGACAGGCTTCTCATTAGGGTTTGCAGTGCAGAAATTTTCGACAGACAAAACCGGACTATCCTGCCGAATCACACTGGACTATCCGGCCCAACCGGAGTCTCCAGCACATATCAACAGTACTACCCGGCCCAGTTCTTTTATAAGTTGATGTGCTCGTTTGCATTGAGTAATATAGTTGAAAAAAAATCAAAAAAAAGAGAGAGAAAAGAAAAGAGAATCAGTATATAAAAAAAAGAGCAAAGAGCTACAAGCCTGGCAAAAAAAAGAGATATAGAAGTGTGCAATATTGGAGGCCTTGTTGTGTATAGCACTAGTAGATTGAGCAATCTTGTGCCTGTTCTATTTGAGCTATTACTAGCGTCTCTCTTGTGCATTGCAATATTCCTTTTCATAAGTTGCTTTGCCACGTTTATCTCTACCGTGTGTGTTTCTTAGGTATTTGTACGATCAGCACTAGGACTTGTTTGCGGTGTAGATAGGGTACCATACCTATAGCTCCACCTTAAATAACATGTGTGTCCTGCGATCGTTCTCTATACCTTTGATATTCACTTCATCACATCAAGTGCATCAGTCTTTGATTTCGTTTGGTAGAGCATCTCTATTCACTTTGGAACGGTAAGATCTCCTTTCTTATTAGTTGTGAGTGAGTTGTGAGAGTTTCCACCATACAGATTTTGATTTTTGCACTAACCTACTAATCATGTCTTCTAGTGATGATGATGTTGTGTTGCAAAAAAATAAGGATGAGGAGCTCGTCAATTGGCGTGAATATGAGGCTTTGAAATCCCACTTGACACGTGTGTTTACTAACACGACAGATGCCATTGACAAGAATCTCCAAGATATGAATATGAGATTGGATCAGCATGTTGGGACAGTTGATACTATCCAAACGCAAGTGGCTACGCTCAATGTCAATGTCACTACTTTGCAGCAGTCCATTGAGGGTTTGATAGCCGCCTTGCATAGAAGGGAAGATCCTCAACATGATGATGCCTTTGATGATGTCGATGAGGGTAGCGTTGTTGATGCTGCTCCACATGTTGGCAGGGGACGTGCTATTCCCCCTGTCCATGCACCTGCTCATGGTCGTGGGTTTGCCCAACTTGGGCGTGGTCCACGTGTGCCCAACCAAGCTGCTGATGACGGTTTGGGCAAGCCAAAATTCTCGATTCCTAAGTTTGATGGTTCCATTGATCCTGAAGACTACCTCACCTAGGAATTGAAGATTGAGAAACTCTGGCGATTATTTGACTATCCAGAAGATAAGAAGGTCAAGCTTGCAGCATCTGAATTTGATGGTTATGCTTTGCGTTGGTGGGATGCTCTTGCGCAACATAGGAGGGAGGACAATGAACTTCCTGTGATGGATTGGCGCAAGATGAAGCAAATCATGAAGGCATGTTTCGTACCAACCAACTACTTGCGATCAGTTTTTGATAAATTGACGCAATTGAAGCAAGGCACCATGACAGTTGATGAGTACTACATGGAGATGGAGATGCTTATGCAGCGTGCTCGAGTTTGTGAGTCCATTGAGATGACCATGCAGCGATTCCTAAACAATCTGAAGTTACCAATCAAGAGCATTGTTCGTCATCACAAGTATGAGACCATGAATGAGTTGTTGCATCATGCTAGAGAGGCCGAATCCCAGTTGGCAGAAGAGGCGAAGTCACGCGCTTGTTTTCCATCCTCCAGCAGATTTTCGTCCAGATCTACACCTCCTACAGTCACGCCACCAGCTGCTGCTCCATTTACACCATCGGCCAAACCAGCAAGTACACCTTCGTTTGGTTCTAATGCTCGGAAACCCGCCGTTCCTGCTGCTAGCTCAGGTTCCAACATGTCTACTGCACGTACTCGTGATGTAGTGTGCCATACTTGTGGAGGTAGAGGTCACTACAAGAAGGATTGTCCAAACAGCAAGGTTATGTTTGTTAATGAACAAGGTGAAGTAGAAAGTGGAGATGAAGCTTCTGAGGATGATATTGATGACGGCGAGGATGGTGCTGATGCATATGCTGAGCGTGCACCCACTATTGTCATATCTTCACGTGTACTTAGTGTGCAACCGGTTGAGGAATCCCAGCGTTGCAACTTGTTCCAAACAAAAGCTCTAGTTGGACCAAACAAAGCTTGCAAGGTAATTATTGATGGAGGTAGCTGCAGAAATCTTGCAAGTAAGGAACTATGTGCCAAACTGAATTTGACATATTTACCTCATCCCAAGTCATACTACATACAATGGTTGAGCAATAATGGTGAGATGAAGGTAAATCATATGGTACGTGTGAATTTTCAAATAGGGTCATACAAAGATTCTATTGATTTTGATGTGGTTCCTATAACTGTTTGTCACCTACTATTGGGTCGACCTTGGCTCTATGATCGCCATGTGCAACACAATGGCCGAGCCAATACATATCACTTGGAATTTAAAGGAAAGAAGATTACTATGCAGCCAATGACACCACAAGAAATTTTGAATGATTCTCGCCAGAAGATAGAGGTGAACTTGAAGGAAGATACTACCACTCGGCGAGACTGTGTAACAGCTGTTCCTGATGTAATTGAGCCTAAATTGAGTGATATAACGAAAAGTGAGAGAGTGACTGGTTTATTGATACTAGCCACCAAGGAGGATATGAGAGAGTTTCGTGAGTATCCTACAGCCATGCCACTTGTGCTCATGTATAAGGGCGAGGTATTGGTTTCTAACGACATGACCCCTATTTCTCTTGGTGTCTCTTCTGTTTTGCAGGATTTTGGGGATGTGTTTCTAGAATACGCATTGCAGGTTTGCCCATTCGTGGTATAGAACATCAAGTGGACCTAATTCCTGGCGCCACACTTCCCAACCGTGCACCTTACAGGACTAATCCCGAAGAAACTAAGGAAATTCAGAAGCAAGTACAAGCGTTGCTGGATAAAGGGTACATTCGTGTCTCTCTTAGCCCTTGTGTTGTTCCTGTTATTTTAGTTCCTAAGAAAGATGGTACATGGCGCATGTGTGTTGATTGTAGAGCGATTAATAACATCACTATTCGATATCGTCATCTTATTCCATGCTTAGAGGATATGCTCGATGAATTGAGTGGTGCTGCTGTTTTCTCTAAAATTGACTTGCGTAGTGGTTATCATCAAATTAGGATGAAATAAGGGGATGAATGGAAAACTGCTTTCAAAACTAAATTCGGTCTGTATGAGTGGTTAGTTATGCCGTTTGGTCTTACTAATGCACCTAGTACTTTCATGCGTTTGATGAATCATGTTTTGAGAGAGTTTATTGGTTGTTTCGTGGTTGTTTACTTTGATGATATATTCATATACAGCCACACCGAATCTGAACATTGCACTCATATTAGACAAGTTTTGCAAGTGTTACGTGATAATAAACTGTATCCTAATCTTGAGAAGTGTACATTTGCAAAAGATAAGGTCATATTCCTAGGATTTATTGTTTCTAAGCATGGAGTAGAGGTAGATCAATCTAAAATTGAATCAATTCAGAATTGGCCTACTCCGATGAATATTAGTCAAGTGCGTAGTTTCCACGGTCTCGCTGATTTCTATAGGCGCTTTGTGAAAGATTTTAGCACCATTGCTGCACCATTAAATGATTTAACAAAGAAAGGTGTTCCTTTTGTATGGGGCGTGGCTCAAGACATTGCATTTGATACATTAAAACATTTGCTTACTTCTGCACCATTACTTGCATTACCTGATTTTTCGAAGCAATTTGAAGTTGAATGTGATGCTAGTGGTATAGACATAGGTGGCGTTTTGATGCAAGAGGGTCGGCCTATAGCTTATTTTTCTGAAAAATTGACTGGTGCTCGTTTGAATTATTCTATCTATGATAAAGAATTGTATGCACTTGTTAGAGTACTTGAGGTTTGGCAACATTATTTGTGGCCAAAAGAGTTCATCATACATTCTGATCATGAAGCATTGAAATACTTGAAAGCTCAATCAAACTTGCATAGAAGATTAGCTAAATGGGTTGAGTTCATTGAGTCTTTTCCTTACATCATTAACTATAAGAAGGGAAAAGAAAACGTTGTTGCTGATGCTCTATCTAGGAAGAACATGATATTAACCAATCTTGATGTTAAAATTCCTAGATTAGAAGCTATTTGTGCACTTTATGCAATCGACCGTGATTTTGCTAAACCATATCGTTTGTGTGCTCTTAGAAACGCATGGGATAAGTATCATATACATGATGGATATTTGTTTCGAGCTAACAAACTATGTATTCCAGAATCGTCGTTGCGTTTGTTCTTAGTGCAGGAATCACATGCTGGTGGTTTGATGGGTCACTTTGGGCGTGAGAAGACATTGCTC
This sequence comes from Avena insularis, assembly GCA_023614405.1. NCBI lineage: Eukaryota > Viridiplantae > Streptophyta > Magnoliopsida > Poales > Poaceae > Avena > Avena insularis. Next base: position 178,831,947 of record CM042692.1, on the reverse strand, counting down.
ATGCTTGCTGATCACTTTTATTGGCCCAAGATGAGGCGTGATGTGTACAGATTTGTGAGCTGATGTATTACATGCCACAAGTCGAAATCTAAGCTGAAGCCTCACGGTTTGTATACACCTCTCTCTGCACCGACTATTCCATGAGAAGACATTATTATGGATTTTGTGCTAGGTCTACCTAAAACTCAGAGAGGTCATGATTCTATATTTGTGGTAGTGGATAGGTTCTCTAAGATGGCTCATTTTATTGCCTGCCACAAAAGCGACGATGCGTCGCATGTTGCTAACCTGTTTTTCAGGGACATCGTGAGATTACATGGAGTACCAAAGGCGATTGTTTCTGACCGTGATGTGAAGTTCATGAGCTACTTTTGGAAGACCTTATGGGGCAAGCTAGGAACGAAGTTGCTGTTCAGTACTACATGTCATCCCCAAACAGATGGTCAAACGGAGGTGGTGAATCGAACATTGTCACAGCTACTAAGGACCATGATTAAAAAGAATTTGCGGGAGTGGGAAGAGTTTTTGCCACATGTTGAGTTTGCTTACAATAGGGTTGTGCATTCAACTACTCAGCTTTGTCCTTTTGAGGTGGTGTATGGTTTCAAGCCATTGACGCCACTTGATATGTTGCCTCTGCCATTACATGAGAGAGTTGATATGGAGGCATCAAAACGTGCTGATTATGTGAAGAAAATACATGAGAAGACTCGAGAGGCTATTGAGAAGAAAGGCAAGAACATTGCTGCTGCAAGGAATCAAGCAAGGAAAGAAGTGTTGTTCGAGCCTAGAGATATGGTTTGGGTGCATCTACGCAAGGATAGGTTCCCACTACTTCGAAAGTCAAAATTGAAGCCACGTGGTGCTGGTCCTTACAAGGTGTTAGCCAAGATTAATGATAACGCCTACTCGGTTGATATACCTATTGAGGAGTTTGGTGGAGTTAGCAATAGCTTCAACGTTGCTGATTTGTCACCATATGTTGGAGAAGACCTTGGAGCGTCGAGGTCGACGCCTTTTGAAGGGGGGGAGATGATGAGGACATCCCTACAATTACACCTACCCCAATGACTCTTGAAGATGCTACAAGCTGTTGCAAGAAAGGATCAGTCAATGAGATTAGAATTGGGCCTATTACAAGAGCTCGTGCTAAGCTCTTTGGAACAACGGTGAATTTACTCCTAAACGAATCCGGTACTTTGATTGATGAGAACTTTATACTGCCTAAGTCTATGCATTTATGTATGATCAGGTTCGTTGAAGAAACAAGCATGGCGCGAGGAGGAGAAGGGCTACAAGAGAAGCCCAACATGATGATCGCCCAAGGATGCGCGAGGGAGGAGCGGGAGGAAGGCGCAAGAGAAGATCATCAAGACGAAGGCAAAAAGATCTGCCATGACCGGAGTGTCCGGCCAGATCCACCCGGACTGTCCGGCCAGGTCGAGAAATGCCGGCGTGGACATTCAGTATGCTTCAGACACTACCGGACGCCACCGGAACTTCAGAGTTTCGGCCAGACGGACTGTCCGCACACTTCACCCGGAGTGTCCGGCTGACCGGCTGTCCGCCGATTTCGACCGAGTGTCCGCCGACCGAATCTGGTCCGAGTCGGTTTGTATCAGTTTGAGTCGTTTGCGTTTAGTTTCGGTTTCTGGTCGCTCTAGCCGCCCTTATAAGCTATGGGGTTTAGACCACGTTAAAATATTTTGGAGTTGTTTCTTTCATAGAACCTCTGGAATTACCCTGTATTCGAATCTACCAACTATAATTGAGTGTGATCTGTTGTTCCATTAGGAATTAGTAGATTGCATACTACCGTTCGTGGTCACGGCTGCGTGCGCAAGAGCGTGGTGTTGTGAATATCCTACAAGGTTCGAGAGCTGTTGCATTGGCATCAGGGATCGAGCGGGAGAGTTCATAGCTATAGGCTAGTTATCTATCATCCACCATCATCACCACCATTCGCTTACTGAGAAGATCGGGCCACCCCTTATCATGTGTCTTCTACATTGGATGTTCTCAGGTATTTCTTCCCGTATACTGCCACAATAGCCCTGCAAAATATGTACATCTAGTCGATAGCTATGGACTCCGCCATGCGGAGGTAGTCATCCTGTGTGTCTCCAGCAACTCCATATGCAAGCATCCGGAGAGCAACTGTACATTTAGATTGTGGAGAAACCGAACGTGCCGATGACATCTCCCTTTAGTTTGAAGTAGTCGTCGAACTCTCCTATTTCCTCGACAATCTTCAGGAACAGCTTTCGGCACATTCTGAAACAGCGCCGAAATGTGACGTCGCTGTGCAATGGGTCGTCAGCGAAGTAGTCGGCGTAGAGCATGCAGTAGCCTTTCATCCTCTGCCTCGGTTTGCTCTTGCGCCGCCCAGGCTTCCAACCCCCAGCAGGCGGCTTCTCATCGGTGCTGGCGATCATGCCCAGGAGGGATGTGACGATCAGGAGATGATCATCGTCACCGACATTGTCTCGGACGCCAGCAGCAACGACAACTTCATTGTCCATCAGAGCAGCCAACATCTCTTCCTCGTCCGAATCCATGCCTTCGGCAAACCGCCGAACACCTCGCGGGTAAGGCGGTTGTGTGGCGGGCTTGGGGCTATCGGCGGGTGTGGGGCCGAGCAGGGAGTGAGTGTGGGCGGCTCGGGAAGGTTGGTGGAGTATTCTCGGCCGCTCTAGCGGGCGAGCAATGACGGTGGCGAGGGTGGCGGCAGTGGTGGTCATTTAGGGAGGGAGGTGGGTGGGAACGCGGTATTTGGGCGGCTTCGCAGGTGCGTGTGACAAGGCTGGTCCGTGTTGTTCTCAGCTCCATTTGGCGCCCCGCTTGCCCCCCGTGGATTGGGTTTGGCCTAGGGCGCCGGATAATTAAACGGGCCACACCGGCACCAAAAAAAACATGACACACCTCATAGGCCTTTGGGGCGCCTTTAGGGACCCCAAGTGAAGAGGCTCTTAGTGGACACCTGATTCGTAGTTTCTTAGCTAGAAAAAAACTATTTTTCACCGACGCATCGAATGTTAGAGTTCTTGCAGATTGACATGATTTATCTGATGTATTATACATCCATGAGTTCTTGCAGATTGACATGATTTATCTGATGTATTATACATCCATGAATTTGCACGGGATTTTTATAACGTTATTATGTCATGAATTGTTTCCGATTTTTCTCAAAGAGGTATGAGCTCTTCTTTGCGCAAAATTCATTTTGATAAATCATACTTGCTCCGTTCAGAAATATAAGACATTTTAGCTTTGTAAATTGAATGTATTTAGATATCTTTTAATGTATATTTCTAAACGGAGGGTTACTAGAGTAGAACGTGGAATAGTACTCTCGAAACAAGAGAGTAGGATGGTGAATACATGGACCCGACGACTGACTGATTTACTTACTCCCTCCGATTCATATTAATTGACTTAAATTTGTCTAGATTCGGATGTATCTAGACATGTTTTAGTGCTAGATACATCCGAATCTAGACAAATCTAAGTCATCTAATATGAGTCGGAGGGAGCTACGTCTGTCTAGATTCGTATGCATCTATAGGTACATTGAATCGCAACCCCTTTGTTATATCCTGCCACTGATAACCTTCACAAGCACCTTCAGGTTTTAGGACTGGAGACAAAAACAGAGCAGACCATAATTAAGTTGCTCGTAACCTTGTGATTGAATTTCATTCCTCTACGGTTTTGCCCGTACCTGGCCCAATAGTTAGACAAATGCGTTCAATATCTATGAATCCCTGATAACTAAAGATTGGCATTCACCTGTTTATCCATAACTAGGGGGCAGTGCCATTATCAGTCTGCATTAGTAAGAGTGTCCATCTCTGAATTCTGGAACATATTTTTTTCCTTAGAAGCTAAATAAATACAGTATATGACATCCAAAGTGGAAGCGCATTGAAGCTACAGTCCATCTCGTACTTTTGTACTACCTTACCAACAAAGTACAGGTGCATATGCTTAGGGCAAGGAGAAAAATATTTAAGCGAATTGGTTTTGTGAAAGGAGAAAAATAAAGAGACGGGGTTATAAGCAAATACCGTGAATTAAAATTGAAGGCATAAAATAGGTATCCGAAGTAGGTTGATGCAAAGTTTCTTGTGTACATATTATACCCAGACTAGGCTGATACGAGAGGCTGATCATAACATCTTTTTCGTTCCACAGCACGGGAGCCAATGTTTGCAAAAATACAAAGTTATCACATACTTGTTCATCACCTTCATTGTCAAGAGCATCATCCTACTAACTATTTCATTCACTCGGATCATTCGTGCCTGGGCTAGGTTCCGCTGGTCTCCGCACTGGTTCATCGTCATCAGATTCTGACCATGCTGACCGTCTCTTTCGCTCTATAGCAGACTGGGGATGTCCAGTTTCACCATCGGCATCAGAATCATCAAGACCAGCAGCCGCAAGAAGGTGATCTGGGGCTTTCTCTGGCTTGTCACCGCCAGTCATTGTTGCGTAATCATCTTCTTCTGGTTCGTTTCTGTATTGATCATCTTCCTCTTCCCCGTATTGCGTCTTCGACTTCTGATCCTTCCTCCTCTTGCCACCCTTCCTCCTCCTCTTGCCACTTTCCCCATCTTCATCATCATGCTTGGATCTATCCTTTCTCTTACCAGCGCTGCTGCTGGAATGTTTCCATTGTTCCTTGACACGCTCAAAGTGCTGCTCCTGTTGCATTACTTGCTTTAGTTCGTCCTCTTGCTTCCTTCTTTCCAGCTGAAATTTCCTCTGTTCTTCAGCCCTCCGGCGAGCTTCATCAGCCAAAGCAATTTGACGGGTAACTTCCAATCTCTGCTTGGTTTGCTGCTCAGCTTGTTCAGCTACATCACGATGAACCTTTGCAGCATCAAGTAAATGCTTGCAGTACTCAACATGCGTTTCTATTTTCCTCTCGTCGAAACCATGGGAATGGTACGTCGATGCAACAGACAACAGACTGAACACTCTGATGGCATTCTCAAGCTCGCTCACTGTTGCACGGACCTCATCAACTGTTCTTTTTGTCTTCTGTAAAGTGGAAGCTGAGAACTTCTGCATTGAAACACCGACATTGAACCGTAACAAATAATTTGATGGAGCCAAATGTATAGCTCTCAGCAAAGAGTTCCGGCACTCCTGCCATTGTTCAGCTTCATAATGTGTCCGGGCAAGGTATAGGAGTATAGTTGCATCTGTGTTGTAGAAGAACTTCCGCAGGCAATTTTGGTACATTTTAACTGCTTGTTGAAAAAGCCCTTGAGCAAAATATATATGAGCCAAATTGATCCATACATCAGGTACCTGAACAAATATACTTCCAGATGCAGCTTCATGTACCTGTGTAAATAACTCCTTGGCAATATCCCACTGGGCTTTCTCAGCATGTAAGATTCCAATACCATTTGCGGCAAACATATTACCCTGGTTTTGCTTTAGTACGCTCAAAAATAGTTCCTTTGCTTTCTCCCGATGAGTAGCCTCGAATTTTGGGGCCTTTTTCTCAGGACGATTGGCAGCAAAGTAGTTCCAGTTCCCCAGCTGAAGCAAAGAGTATGGGTCTTTTCCCCCAGTAGCATCTTTAGCATCACGGAAACGTTCCTTTGCAGTGAGCCAGTTTTCATCATTCTGGAGTTCAAGGCTTCCAAGCATAGACAGTGCATTTGGATACTTACTATTTATCTTCAGAGCATCACCTATCAGCTCAATGCTCAGCTGAATATTGTTTTTTCCTTTTGCAATAGCCGCCAGCCTCAGAAAGGCATCAATGTAGTCCGGGTACTTGAAAATAATGAGACGGTAAAGGAGGCTGGCTTTCACAGTATCCTGGCGTTCTTCCAGTAATCTTGCATAGTTAAACAATGTGGTGACCTTATCGCAAGGTAATTCAACAGGCATAGATTCTTCAAGTTGGTGAAAAAAACTCTGATCCCTGTACTGCACACTCCAGCTTACCATAGATCTACCAACATTACCATCCATAATTGAAACCCAGATACCATCTCCCAGTGCCTCCTTAAAACTTTGTTCAGCCAGCTCAAACTCTGCCTTTTCAAAATAAAGAAGTCCAATTCCATTGAGCAATTCAACAGGTATTTTCTCATCTGCCTTCTTTAGGAGAGTACGTGCTGTTTTCAAGTATTCCATGGCAGCAGCCCAATCTGATTCTACCAACAATTCACCAAGTTCAACAAACGCCTGGTGATCTTTTGGATCAATCCGTGTAACTTTCTTAAAGGTTTCTATGGCTTTGTCATTCTCACCCAAGTTTACATAGATGTTCCCAATGGCCTTCAGGCTTTCGCAATTTTCAGGGTGTACCTCCAGCACTTTCTCAAAGCTAGCTAAGGAACGTTTGAAGTCACCAAATTTCAGATGTATTTGACCAAGTCCAACAAATGGCAACACAAAGTCTTGTGGTTTATTGATTTCTTTGACAGATGCCATATAATACCGTCCAGCAGTCTCAATGTCTCCCTTACTGTGGTATGATCTGGCCAAGTTATAGTAGGACTGTGATTTCAGTAGCCCGTGATTGCTTGAAGAGAGAGCAGTCTCAGTCAGTTGCTCAACCACAAAATGCTGACCAGTAAAGAAGTAATGGTTGGCTAGGTGGTTGAGTGCCAAAGTGCAATAAGGATAAATTTCAAAAGCTCTTCTCATTTTTTCCATCCCTTTGCGAATTCCACCAGCTTCATTTGTTTGCAAGTCCATGATTGCAAGTGCTACTAGTGCATCAACATTTTCAGGGTCCAACTGTAAAACTCGTTCAAAAGCTTGTCGAGCCCTGTCTAGCTGACCAAGTTTGTATCGACAAAAAGCTATACCGAGCCTTACAGCAGGAGGACAATCTGTATAGGCCCGCAGGGCTCTCCTATAGAGATCCAATGAGTTCCTGTAACATTCCAAAGCTTTTTTGTGTTGCTGCTCTACATCACCCATCAGGAAATAAACAGCAGCCTGACCAAGAAGAGCTGGGAAATTATCCCCATCCTCATCCAACACAATCTTGAACGAGTCAGATGCCATTTGCAACTCACCCTTGGCCACACAAAGTTGACCTTTTCCAATCCATGTAGATGGTTCAGTTTCGTCTATCCTGGATGCCCTATTGTAGTACTGAGTCGCATCTTTGAAATGTGCTTCCTTCTGTGGTACTCTGTCAGCCTTTCCTAAGAATGTATGGAAAGAACCCAGAGCATTAAGGATGGCTATCCGCTCGTACTTCACTTCAGCATAATACTCATCAATTTCTGCAGAGAGATGGAATGGTTCAATCAGAGTAGATTTCTACATATAATTTAAAGAAACAATGAGAAAATGAACTAGCATGGTAAAATGAAAAAGGTGACATTCCAATGAAGAAAGAAAAAACAACCTGGGCCAGATCCTTCCTCTAGAATCTGTCGGAACTGTTCTATCTTCCCTTGCTTGAAGTATTCTCTCTGTAAATAATTTTCACAAGTAATTAAAAAACGCAAGAACATCTCCTCAAAACTACCAATCTGGACAGTTCAACATCGCAAGAAGACCACCTATAGATAGGGTATGCAAGTATATAGTTTAGATTAAATGCAAGTCACATGTGTTAGGCAGGATTGAGATATCGAGAATGAACTTGTGGCCAAGCTCCTCCTATTGTTTGGATCTTCAACATTATTTGTCCAAACAAATCACGATGATATGCTTACTAGTTACTAATTATTAGGTCCTCAACATCACTAGCATCAGCCCCAGGCCAAAATAGTTGGGCTTGAACAATCAGGACAAAGCAGAAAATAGAATGGCAGGGACACTTGAGAAATTCAAAAGGATATCGGCCAAACCCTTATTAAAACTGAAAGAGGACGCATCTGCATCTGCAAGGGCGAGACTCCACGAGACCTTCCCTAGCCCTGGAAATCCATCTAACCGCCACCACTGACGACCTAGACCTCGGGAGGATTGCAAGGAAACCTTGGCGGATCACACAACACGGGATTGCGACGACTCGTGAAGAGATTTACCGCGATGATGAGCCAGAGGTGGAGAGGGGCTTGCTCGGCCTTGAGGATGTCGAGGATGTCGGAGGCGTCCTGGGGGAGGTGGTCCAGCGCCACCCGGACCTCCTCCTCCGTCCCCTGCACCGGGATGTACACGCTCGCCATCCCCCCGTGACTCCCCACTTCCCGTCGCCGCCGCCGCCGCCGCCGCCCAAGGGAGAGAAAATTCTAATTCCGAAGTGCGAGTAGCGCTGGAGCAGCGGGGACTCCTATACAACGACCCGGTGCGGCCGGTGCCCCGCGCCGCACACCCAGGCGGGCCTGTCCGGACGGCCCGCACTGCGTTTTTTTTTCGTCTTCTTTTTTTTCTGTTGTTTCTTTTCTGTTTTTTTGCATTTTTTAAATCTGATTTTTTTAATATAACAATTCCTTTTCCAGGTTTCGAGCAACTCGCATACCTGAAAATTTAAAAATTTGAACTTTCTTAGTTTAAACAATTTTCAAATCTGAACATTATTTGAATATTTTTTTAAAAATCTAAATTTTTTACAATCTGAACAAAATTAACTTTAAAAATCTGAACATTTTCCGTATTTGAACATTTCTCAAACTGAACAAATTTAAATTTAAACAAATTCAAAATCTGAACAAAATTTAAAATCTGAACAAAATTAGAACTAAAAATATTTCCCAAATCTAAACTTTAAAAAAAATGATAAAGTAAAGTATAAAAGAAAAAAACTAAAAAGCCAAGTTGGGCCAGTCCATACGGCGCACGGTCGGCATATAGAAAATCCCGGAACAGCTGCGTAGTATTACTTGGGTTTTTAGACTGGTCATAGTGGAAATATCATAATAGTAGTGTATGATACTATTTCTATAGTGCATGGTATCATATAGTAGTATTACTATATATAATGATTTGTAAAATTTTAATGTAAAATTGTGTACAAGATTTACATGCATTAGAATTTCTATTTTTACGTGCTATGATACGGTATCTACCTATGATACTCTAACTATCTCTTTCTTTATTAATTATTGTGTCACATCAGATTTTTGCCAACATGGCATGTATAATACTACTTATGATACTTTCACTAGGACTAGCCTTAGGCCTATTCATTTTCAGCTTCTGGGTGAATAAGCGCAACCCAAAACTTACTCTACCGGAAAAAGTCACTATTTTTTTCAAATGAGATGACAAACTAAATAAAAATACGTTACTCTCTCTAGTATTTTTTTCCCAGAAGTCAAGCAGTACAAATTTTGACCAAGTTTATATAAAAACTACTAACACATATGATTCTTTGTACTAAATAAACGACACTTATTATGAATCAGACGGCGTACTATATTATGAAAATATATTTCCTGGTACATGTACTAAGATGGATTTGACATTGTCAACTTATTTCAATTTTGTATTGTTTGATTTTTGACTATGTGTCTTATTTTGCGGAACTAAGGTGGTATCAACAATTTTTTCTATGATTCTGAATACGACAGCACTAGGCGTTCTCGGGGGATAATTGTCCCGGATCCTCCGGGTTCTCAGCAATGCCACGTGGCTCCAAAAACACCCTCTAATCTGGCTTTTGCTCGAAAGTGACCTGATTCGATAAGGGTCTAAGTCTCTGTGCTATTTAGTGTTAGTCCCTCGATCGAATAGTTTAAAATGTAATTTTTTAAAACAAATATCATAATTCTATTACAGCGTATAATCCAGAATATAACATAGCCTCATGGAAGTTGCATATCAAAAGAGTTTGCTCCTCATAATCAAAGTTTATCAGCAGAAGACTAATAAAAGATAAGGAGTTTCATTCAAATATCACGGGCGAAGCATGTTGAGTGGAGACTTACAACCCTGACATCTTACTTTACTCATCTTTATGCCAACCTGCAACATGAAGCGTTATAGCCACGAGTGGTTAATACTTCAAATGTATTAGCAAGTGTCACTAAGAGGATATGATAATCCAACAAGGCAAAATCAATTAGCTCTTCTTATCTACGGGTTTGTAGGTCAAGTCCAAAGTCTCCTACCGTATCACTCCTCACTCCACTACTCCAAACCTATCATTAAGTCAGGTCCACTACCCCTACCATGCTACTCCTTAACGGCCAAGCTCAACATGTCAGTAAGTCAAACTCCACGCTCCTACCATGCTACTTGTCCAACCCTCCTAATTGAATGAGGTTTATTTTTCCTAGAGGAAATGATAAATGGTATTTATTATCGTATCTCAATTAGTTTATAATAGTTTTATACCGTGTTATAATTGTATCAAGCGGAAACATTGATAACCAAGGTCCCTAGTTGCCTCTATACAACTAGTTCATTGGGCAACTAATGATCAAACTCCCCTAGTCATGGAGAATTTATATCAATCGACAATGAAGTCATATCATTCGTGAATGATATGGTAGATATTATCCAACATAAGTATTGCGGCGCGATCAAGTCACATAGTTCATTGTTACAATAATTAAAAATAAAGTGGCCTTCTCCTTTGACCATGAGATCATATCTAATCACTATCGCCCGAGGTTGCTTGATTGCATCAACTATCACACCATAATAGGGTGATCATAAAGGTGTATATTGGATATTCTAGAGGGATATGTTGAGGTGTATGCATCAAGATCGGGATTTGTTCTCCGCATGATAAGAAGATACACTAGATCCACTCGGTGAGATTGTATCTAAGAAGCTACAGCAGGACTAGGTCATGAGGATACAATATCATGTGAACGAGTTAAGTAGGCTTATCGGTAACGAGATTAAACAAGGAATATTGATGCCGATGATCAAATCTCAGACGAGTTATGTATCGAGGAATTAAAAGGAATTATACTCGACGTTTACGGTTAAAACGACAAGAAATCGTGGAATGTACTGGGATCATTATGGGCATCTCGGCCCCTCCAATGATCATTGATATGAGAGGTGTCCAGATCACGTGTGTGATGTTCCCAAACCATAGGGTAACACATTAAAGATTCTACAACGCTTGGAGATTGTTACGGAATCATCGGGATCACCAGTGGAAAGAAAGAGTTTTGGATAAAGTTCGAAGAAGTTCAGAATGATCGAAAATGTGTTTTAGATCATGAGGAAATGTTGAATATGTTTTTAATATTAATTACTGGATTTAATAATAAAAAATAATATTTAAAAATGACTTTTGGAATAACTCCCCTAATGGGCCAATTCCTCGAGGAAAAGGCCCATCTGGGGGCATCCCGTCGGCCGGCCTCGACCACCGCGCATGGGTGGGAGGGGCCAACCCGGCCATCCCTCATCCCCATGGCGTGCCTCTCCTCCTTTAACCCCACATTTCCAGCTGGCAATGTGGGGTACCTCCCCTTCTCCTATATAAACAAGGGTCTAGGAAGAGGGAAAAGACACATAATAAATTGGAAAATTCCTAAGGAAATATTCCTTAGGGATTTTCCCTTCTATCTCTTGTTGGCTCACGTGCTTGCGATTCCTAGAAAAACTATGCACGTGGGAGACGACACCACCTGGTACACCGTCGCACTGCTGGATCCTAGTTTCGGAAGGTTTACTTCCGTATTCCGGCTGGATTAGGGAGAACGGGAGTTGTTAGAGGACACCAGACGTGTGCAAGACCATGGAGTTACTGCCACTAGTGGCACCTGGACATCGTGCGAGGAGCAACACAACCTTGAGGTTGGCTACGAGTACAACTACATCGCCCACGTTTCCGTGAAACATTAAATACCTTTGGTCTACAAGGGTATGTCACTGAAGCTCTCTCGTTACTACATTAACTGATAGATAGATGTTGGAATTGGTGTTGCGCTAGTTAGAAAAAATATATTTTTCTGCTACGAACCACTTTACTAATATCAACATGTCAGTAAGTCAGCCCGCAACCCTTACCATGCATCCCATCGATCACTCAGCTCAACACGTTAGTAAGTCAGGCTGCAACACTTACCATGTACTCCATCCACTCACTCATCTCAACATGTCAGTATGTCAAGATGCAACCCATACCATGCCACAAAATCCTAGAAAATCTCCTCCTCCATTCTTCCCATTCGATTCATTCACTATGTCAAACTAGTCTCACTGTCCCACTAAGTCAGGGTCTTATCCTAGGTTTTCGCCTGCATCTCTAATTTGGTATAGCCAAATATTTCCAACACAAACATTGGCCACACATCAAACAAGTTGAATCTCCATATGGCTATCCTATCCGGGTTTCATAGTGTATCATTGTACAAACAAAATTACTTCTACACTCACATAGTAAGCGTAACATAGACAAAGGGAAAGTTTCACTTGCAAAGTAAGCATAACATGGACAATGATAAATTTCATCTTGCCTTATTCATTATGATTGTTCACTCACTTCTCGCAATCATAGGGCTTGCACACTTCATAATCTTTTAGACAAAGAATTTCAACAAACACCCAATTACATTCCAAACATCATGCACAAGACATGTATGCATGATCTTATTACAAAACATTTAATATGTATTGAAAAATCATGAATATGGTTCATAAATTTATAAGTTGTATGATGCAACCAGACTTATTTAAAAATCATTTAACAAAAGGAATCATATTAAAATTGTTTTTAGAATGAAAGTTATGTCCATAATTCCTAGAAGGGTAGTCATGTAATACTGTTCAAACTAAAATATTCAAGTTTGAAATTTTACATTGGGCAAATATCTTCATGACACAAGGATTCCAAATATATATTATTTGCAAAGTTTGAATTTACAGAATTGTTTTTATAAAAAATGCTCAAACTTAGATTTTAAATTTTATAAAATTTTAGGTTTGTCAAACTTCATATTTTATTTCATAATATTTTTGTACACAAATTTATGAATCCATACATATATTATATGCATTTTTCTGATAGGTAGGTAATTTACTATGAATTTTGCAAGGTTAAAATGTTTTCTGTCTATCTCTAATACTTAAAGAATAAATCAGAAAAAGAACAAACACATGGCTATGTTTGATTGGCCTGTACCCTTTTGGACTAATAGAAACCATCTGGTTAACATAACTCGGATGACCCAGATCTAAGCGGCTCGTGGCTCGGCTCAATTTGCAGCTGGCGGCTCGGCGCGGCTCGCGACTTGGCTAGGACGTATCTTGGCCACCAAAATGAGATCGGAGGGCCTAGGCTGGGGAGGCGAGCTCACCTGTGTCTAAGTCATCGGATATGGAGGGGAAATGCAGTGGATGGCCTGGCCGATGATGGTGTGGTGGTTCCAGTGGCCCTAGAAGACCGAGGAGTTGACGACGGTAATCGACATGACGCAGAGAGGTCGAGGATTTGGTCAGCGTCCACAATGGCTTGCTGACGTGGTGGTTGTTGATGGTTAGAGCACCACGGCCGCAATCATCGTCGGATGCCATCGTAGGGGTCGTCTCGGCTATGGAAAGGAAGCAAGAGGAGGGTCAGAGGGTGCGGGAGAGGTTGGGGAGGAGCAAGGGAAGGAAGGGGAGCTCGGGGGATGCTCGGTAGTGGGGAAATTTCGTCGGTGAGGCGGCAATAGATAGTGGGCTCTGGAGAGCGAATTGGTCAGCCTGGCAACATGATTGAGAGAAGGGAGTGCGGAAATGGAGAAAGGATCAAGGGATTTAAAGGAGCGTGCTCGTCTCGACAGGGGAGGCTCGGGAGTGGAGTCTTTTAGCCATATAGTGTATTTTATGCAAGAGGAATTTTTTATATTTTATTTAGTCAAATTTAGTTTCTATAAAGTTTTTGATGTGTGTTTTGAATTTACAAACATTTAGAAACTTGTTTTACTCCATTTAAAGTTATAAAACTAAAACTATAAGAAAAACTCTAAAAGAGAAAAAGAAAAAATAATAATAAAACCCTAACCAGTGGGCCGACCTAGAACTTCCTGGCCGGCCAGCTCACCCGGGAAATCCCCTTCCCTCTCTCCCCTACGGCCCAACCCTAGCCCACCGCTAGCCCGTTCCCCACTCCTAAAACAAAAGAAATAAAGGGTGACGAGTCACGACACATGGACCCGACCAATCATCCCAACCTCCCACCCGCCCACGATCTGCAGCACCCCATATCTATTTTGGGCAGTGTCCAATTTTAGAAGAATTGTTTGTACATCTTTTAAAAGTGTCCAATTTTAGAAGAATGGTTTGCACATCTTTTAAAATTAGTAAAGGATTTGGGCAGAAACTTCACTAGGGTTTTGGAGGAGTAAGCTATAAGGTACCTATCAAATATTTTTTACATATTTGACCTATATATGCCCTAGGATTCATCCCTTATTTTTGGTAGATTTTTTAGAAGCATGTAAAAGGTATTTCCTTTAGAAATCTAGGTTTAAAGCATTTTCTCTTATAAAGAAAAGGATAATAGAAAAGATGGATTTTATTTTGGGAAACTAATCATGGGTCAAATTAACTTGAACCTTGACATGTTCAAAGTTCAATTTCTAGTTGGGCCATGGCTTAAGAACTTGAGAATAGGAAAAAAGACAAATAGAAAATTCGAAAGGAGGCCAAAATATTAGGTTTTGAGAAATTTTAGTAAGGCCAAAATTTTGACTGTTACACTATCGTAGGTACTCATAGGGTAGGATGTACGTGTCTCGTGCGTTTATAGGAGTAAGTATGTATATATATTTGTGAGTGCCTATGTTTGTACTTTCTCCATCTCAAATTTTAAGGTGTCTAAGGATTAGTTAAATATTAATGTTTTCTAATTTTTACCAAGTTTATACATAAAAATATGAATATTTACAATACTAAATCAACAAAAACAAATTTACTATAATTTTTTTTAATGTGTCCATTCAATATTGCGGATGTAGATATTTTCTCCTAAGTATTGGTGAAAGGACGATGAATGTCGCCTAGAGGGGAATGAATAGGCATTTAAAATAATTACGGTTTTGGTTGTAATACATGCAAAATAAAACTAGCTTTCAATTTATCAAACACAAAACCTAAATTCACTAGTTTCAACTAAGTGCACCAACAACCTATGCTAAGCAAGTCAAGCAATAAGGTGATAGCTAGGTAGAATACTTCAAGCATGATGGCTATCACAATGTAAGGTGCATAAATAAAGCGCTCAGATATAGGAATAACCGATGGACACGAAGACGATGATTCTATCCTGAAGTTCACTTACAAAGAAGCTACGTTTCTGTTGGAGAGGTATGATGGCGCAGTGCTCCCCGAATACCACAAATGGCTCACCTTGAGGTGTGGTGGCTCGATGCTCACCCAACACCACACAGGGCCTCACTCAGAGATGCGGAGGCATGGTACTCACCAACGCCACAAAAGGCTCACCTTATTCTACTAAGTGAGCACCACAACAGGCACTCGATCAACTATGGTACACTTGAGGGCAGTCACCGAATCCGTACAAGGCTTGGGACAATCTCAAAAACTCAATTGGAGCCTCCCGGTAATCACCACAAAGGCCTCTAGCTTGAGAAATCTCCACAACTCAATTGGAGGCCACAAGGGAATCACACCACAACCACACAACCGTTTAGGGTTCCAAGAACCCAAGAGTAACAAGCCCACAAGCTTGAACTCATTGAATCTCCGAAGAGAACTCAAACCAATGCACCAAATGCAAAGGTAAGTCCTTCACTCCCAAATTCCACCAAAGCTACAAAAGCTATTGGGGAATAAGAGAGGAAGAACACAAAAGGTGAACACCAAATTTTCCAAGATCTAGATCCCAAGAATTTCTTCACAAAGAAGGGATTTGATTTGGTGGGGTTATAGATCTATATCTCCTCTCTCAAATCCCTCAAAAAGATGCAAGAATCATGGAAGGGGAAGAGGAGAGGACAACCTCTGGTAGGTCAATAATGGAGAAGAGTAGGGATGTAGATGGACACCCGTGAAGCCACTGAAACATGTTCGCCTCGTCAATTTCTTCCCTAATCAAGTCACTAGTCCTTAACAATTTTACTCTAAATTCTAATTACATGGATGTCTGATATGTCCATAACATATCTATAATTTTTGATACTCCTTTTTATATAAGTTTATGATTTATTTGGAATAACCTACTAATATTTGCAAAAGTGCACAATGTTCTTGTTTTACACTTTGATGTGTAGGAATTACCAAGAATACAAGTGGAAACCTTGTTGGAGTCAAATTGGGATTTTCCAGAAATCTGTCTCAGAACTCTTTTTGAAGATGGTCATGTTTCAGGTCGAATACGGCGTCAAATAGAAAACTCTTTAACTACAAAGTTGTTGGGAATTTCGCGACAAATGTTCTGGACATACAATTTAGCTTATTCCGAGTCTGGACGAGCCCGATAGGCCCGATTTATTGCAGCCCAAGATGGAGTGACGGGAATCCGAGAAGCTATATAAAGGGAGGAAACCTAATTCGTGGGAGATACCTCCACCCACGAATTTGATGCCACCAAAACCACGTTTTTGCCTCTCCTATAGATCCCATCTCCATGGGAGAGGGCTCCCAATAAGCCATGAAGGAAGGGGGCTAAGGGGCAGTGCTCCCCTATGATACCAGCGACGGAGAAGTGCCCCCGGAGCCATCTCGATCGATCTCCATCGCCGTTGCTGATTCCCATGACGATGAGGGAGTAGTTCTTCCTCGAGGCTAAGGGTTATACCGGTAGCTATGTGCTCATCTCTCTCTGTATGCATGATCATATTATGATCATAAGCTTTGTAATCAAGTAGATCTACCTTGCTACTCAAGTGCTTTAATAGATCTCTGATCTCCCCATGTGTGTGAAAGTGACAGCGTGCACACCATGGTGGCACTTAGGCTAGATATTACAAATACTTATTATAAGTTATATTTGGAGTTGGATGTTTCTATGAAATTGTGGTGTTTGTTGGAACCATCTAAAGCTCAAGGTGACAGTGTGGGGTTATCTAGATAGGGAAAGCGAACTTTGAAGAGTGTTGTTATAGCCCTACCATGGATTAGAGTGTCCAACCGGAGAGTAGTTCAGAGTAGTATCATGAAGAGAAGATATTTATATGAGAGTGTTCACTAGTGAAAGTCTGATACCTAGGCCTTGTTTCTAAGCATTGAAACACCATTTGCGACTAGATCTGTTACATGTTTGCTTGGTTCCATCTTTTTGTCTTTAGTCTTTTTCTCTCGTCAAGCTATTTTCTGGCACCGTTGTCTTATATCCATACCACTTGTATTTCACTATCTCTTCGCCGAACTAGTGCACCTATACACCTGACAAGTGTATTGGGTGTGTTGGGGACACAAGAGACTTCTTGTATCTTGATTGCAGGGTTGCTTGAGAGGGAATACCTTTGACCACTTCCTCCCTGAGTTCGATAAACCTTGGGTGATCCACTTAAGGGAAAACTTGCTGTTGTTCTACAAACCTCTGCACTTGGAGGCCCAACAACTGTCTACAAGAATAGAAGTGCGTAGACATCAAGCTATTTTCTGGCGTCGTTGCCGGGGAGGTAAGGTAAAAGGTACTCACATCCTCCGTGTGAGTGCTCGAAGTTATTTCCTTTAGATTCTGCAATTTTGTCTTTTTGTTTCTTGTTTTCACTAGTTAGGCTTAATGGAAAACAACAACAAAATTAGAGAGCTTTATAGTATTTATCTTGAGTTAGGACATGAAGTGTTTGAAGAGAAAATTAAAAACCTATGGAACTTTATTTGCATGCTAATAGCAATGTTGTTAGTATGAATTCTTTGGACACCATTATTGCTAATGCTATGGAAAAGTCTAAGCTTGGGGAAGCTAGTTTTTATGAAAATGATCTTTTTAGTTCCCCAGCTTTGGAAGATAGCTATTCTATTGCTTATGATGATACCAAACCTCCAATATATGATGATTACAATGATGAATATGATATTTTCAGTCCATCTACTATTGAGGAGAAAATTAATTATGATTACAATATGCCTCCTATATTTGATGATTATGGTGATGAGAATAATAATGATAGCTATTTTGTTGAATTTGCTCCCACCAAAATTAATAAGAATGGCTATGCTTATGTGGAGAGTAATAATCATTTTATGCATGTGGATCATGATAAGAATGTTTAATGCGATAGTTATATTGTTAATTTTATTCATGTTGATACTGAAAGTTATTATGAGAGAGGGAAACATGGTCTTACGCATCTCAATAATATTAAGTTTCCCCTTTTTATGTTGAAAGTCTTGAAGTTGCACTTGTTTTGCTTTCCTATGCTTGTTGCTTTGTGCTTTCATGACTTGTTTCTTTATAAGATTCATATGCATAGGAAGTGGGTTAGACTTAAATGTGTTTTGAATTTGCTTCTTGATGCTCTCTTTTACTTCAATTCATATTTTCTATGTGAGCATCTTCTCAAACTATCATGCCTAACTTAAAGGCGTTAAAAAGTACTTATTGGGAGATAACCCAAAATTTTTAGTTGAGTATTAGAAGTTATTGCTTCAGTAATAACCTCTCCTTATCATTTTTGTGTGGTTTTTGTGCCAAGAGTAACCTCTAATGAGAGAGAAGTAATACTTGGGAAAGTTGTTGTCCTGAAACTGATTTTTGTGCTTCGCTGTAAAAATTCTTGAAAAATCTCTGTACGTAGGTGTGAGCTTTGATTTTTTGTGCTTCTGCCCCAGGTTGTTACCCAGCTTTCGTTAGTTCAACACTTTTCGATTTGAGCAATAGAAGGTCTTCGAAAAAATTGGTTTTTACCTGTTGGTCTGTTTTGACAGATTTCTGCCATTATTTGCATTTGCTTCTTAAATCTCTTTCTCTTTGAGTTCTTAACAGAATTCTTGAACTTTTTAAAGGAAGTGCTACAGTAGATTGTGTTTTAATGGAAGTTTTGCTGTTTTAAAACTAAACCCCAAAGGTTTATTATCTTTTGAATGCACTGATGTTGCTAATGAAGATTGTGTGAAGTTTTGTATGAAGGAAATTTTCAGGTGTAGGGAAAGAATGATGTAATGAGATGAGGAATTAACAAAAGCTTAAGCTTGGGGATGCCACCCCGTGTCACCCCAAGAAATATTCAAGAGGTACGAGCGTCAAAGCTTGGGGATGCCCAAGGCATCCCCTTCTTCATCAATAAAAATCTTAGGTCTTTCTAAACACTTCATTTTTATTGTTTCATGCACAATTGTGTTGTTCTTGGAGTGTCTTTGTTTTTAGTTTTCTTTTGCTTAGTTTGCTTAAATAAGTTGGTTGGATCCCAGTACTTCTTTTTGGAGAGAGACACACTCTGCTTTCATTGTTTAGAACACTAGTTTTTACTCTTATTGTTCTGCGAGTGTTCTCCTTTACTAGCACTGCGTTTAGCTTTAGTTTTCGAATGGAGTTGGAAAAGAGTAGGAAGTTTAATGCAAAAGGAGCTTGTTTTTGACTGTGGCCTAGGCTTTGTCATGTCATGCTTGATATTGTTTTGACTTTGTGCTTAGTGATTATTGTTGTAGCATGACTTGTTACAAACAATTGAGATTGCTTAATGTGCCTTGAAAGAATCATGCGTTGTTTTAGCATATAAAAGCATAATATCGTGGTATTCTCCTTTAATGCTTTATTTGGGTTGACTTGGTGCATACTCACACCATGTTAAGACTACACCAAGTCACCATAGCCTCTATGATCGTTTAGTTTTCGACTTGTAATATCACTTTATGCTTTAGTTAATGATATTTTGTCGCTTTGCATGATTATGGCCATCATTGCTGTCTTAGTTGGTCGCTCCCAGTCTTTTGCTAGCCTCCATAACCAAGTATGAGTTCCACTCATGCATCCAACTCCAAATAAAACCAAGTTATTCAAAAGAGTCCACCATACCTACCTATTAGCATTTGCTATTCCAAGTATATTCATGTTTTTATCTACCTTCCGAAATAAACTTGTTATGTGAAAATTAGTGATTAAAGCTCTCACGAACTTGATGGCACACTTTACTTTTCTTGCCCCTAATAAACTTGAACCATTATGTCATCTATGTTGTATATGCTTGCACTTATACGTTGGGAATTAGCAGAACCATGCTGTCATGGGGAACGCTTTCAACATTGCACTTATACATTGTACCTAGTTGATATCATGCTCTTTTGTTTATGGATGTTGTCGGTGTGAAATGAAAGGGGAGCTTGTAAGTCCATGGAGTTATGTATGTGTGTTAGAGAAACGCCTGGGCCGCTGGTCTAATCCATGCCTAATCATGGTGGAAACCTACAGCGTAACCATAATGAGCAATCTATGAAGCATTCTTCTTATAAGAAAAGAGATAGAGATTGAGAAAAAGAGAAAAAGATGAGAAAAGAGGAAAGAGAGAAAAAAAGCACCATTTTCCCATGGTAAATAAGAAGATTGCTGAGATGCTCGTTGTCTGCTTGCCTTGTCATTTTGATATGGAGATTCTTCCGTATCATCGGGCAAGGGGTACCCCGTTGGCGGTTCTCTATGATACACACGTACTTCCTATGACAAGAACTTACCGGTAACTAAGCTCGAGTAGCATGATGAGCGGCCCTCGTATTCAAGGGACATGAGATTGCCAACTTATACTTTGTCAAGCATATACTTCATAGTTTGTTCACTTTAACCTTAATCACTTCAAGATGCTTATGATAGGGGCAATGAGAGCTGAAAGCTAATAAGTACCATAATTTTTGGGAGCTCTTTATGAGACTTGAATCCCTGCTTCCTTCTATGAAGGAATTTCTTTTACTTTTATGTTGAGTCTCCATCTTCTATCTTTATGCACCTATTAAGAGAGTATAGTGTCCATTCTTAGTTTAATGTGCATTGTCCCAAAACTTATTGATTGATTCATAATATTGATATTGCTTGTTCTTGAACTATTTGTATCTAGTCATCCTTATGAACTTTGAAGGTGTCCTATGCATTTATGTTTTGCTACACTATGAGGGACAAGCTGAATACCATTCTCATTGTGTTTTCTTTATGTGAAACAACCAAACGTCTTTCAAAGCATTGTTATTCATGAATCTTTTGTTTGTACCTTTTCATGCTACAATACAGTTGCTATGTCTTATTGTTAGAACTCTATCTTTCATGTTCATGTTTAGAGTGCCTTGATCCCAGCTATCAATGCTTTTACAATAATGATGATCAAGATTGTCTTGGCTGCATGTCACCTCAAAAATTATATTGTTTTTATCGTTTATCTACTCGAGGACGAGCATGAACTAATCTTGGGGATGTTGATACGTCCATAACGTATCTATAATTTTTGATGGTTTTATGCTAATAATATGCTTTTGATACTCCTTTTTATATAAAGTTTATGATTTATTTGGACTAACCTACTAATATTTGCAAAAGTGCACAATGTTCTTGTTTTACACTTTGATGTGTAGGAATTACCAAGAATACAAGTGGAAACCTTGTTGGAGTCAAATTGGGATTTTCCACAAATCTGTCTCAGAACTCTTTTTGAAGATGGTCACGTTTCGGGTCGAATATGGCGTCAAACGGAAAACTCTTCAACTACAAAGTTGTTGGGAATTTCGCAAAAAATGTTCTGGACATAAAATTTAGCTGATTCTGAGTCTGGACGGGCCCGATAGGCCCAATTTACTGCAGCCCAAGATGGGGTAACGGGAATCCGAGAAGCTGTATAAAGGGAGGAAACCTAATTCGTGGGAGATACCTCCACCCACGAATTTGTAGGCAGCAAAGCCACATTTTTGCCTCTCCCATAGATCCCATCTCCATGGGAGAGGGCTCCTAATAAGCCATGAAGGAAAGGGGCTAAAGGGTAGTGCTCCCCTGTGATACCGACGACGGAGAAGTGCCCCCGGAGCCATCTCCATCGATCTCCACCACCATCTCCATCGCCGTTGCTGATTCCCATGATGATGAGCGAGTAGTTCTTCCTCGAGGCTAAGGGTTCTACCGGTAGCTATGTGCTCATCTCTCTCTATACATGATCATATTATGATCATGAGCTTTGTAATCAAGTAGATCTACCTTGCTACTCAAGTGCTTTAATAGATCTCTGCTCTCCCCATGTGTGTGAAAGTGACAGCGTGCACACCATGGTGGCACTTAGGCTAGAGATTACAAATATTTGTTATGAGTTATATTTGGAGTTGGATGTTTCTATGAAATTGTGGTGTTTGTTGGAACCATCAAGAGCTCAAGGTGACAGTGTGGGGTTATCTAGATGGGGAAAGCGAACTTTGAGGAGTGATGTTATAGCCCTACCATGGATTAGAGTGTCCAACCAGAGAGTAGTTCAGAGTAGTATCATGAAGATAAGATATTTATATGAGAGTGTTCACTAGTGAAAGTATGATCCCTAGGCCTTGTTTCTAAGCATTGAAACACCGTTTGCAACTAGATTTGTTAGATGTTTGCTTGCTTCCATCTTTTTGCCTTTAGTGTTTTCCTCCCGTCAAGCTATTTTCTGGCACCATTTTCTTATATCCATACCACTTGTATGTCACTATGTCTTCACCAAACTAGTGCACCTATACACCTGACAAGTGTATTGGTTGGGTTGGGGACACAAGAGACTTCTTGTATCTTGATTGCAGGGTTGCTTGAGAGGGAATACCTTTAACCACTTCCTCCCTGAGTTCGATAAACCTTGGGTGGTCCACTTAAGGGAAAACTTGCTGTTGTTCTACAAACCTCTGCACTTGGAGGCCCAACAACTGTCTACAAGAATAGAAGTGCGTAGACATCAATGTCTGTCAACGTCCACCAGATAGACAGATAACATCCCTAGATAAGAGAGAGAGAGAGCAAAGAACTAATGGAAGAGCCAACCCCACAAAGGGGAAGAGGAGCCCCTTTTAAAGGGCTCTCCAAATCTGACCATTTGGGCCAATTACGCGCCTGGCTAGAAGTACCGGTGAGCCATAGGAAGTTCTAGTCAGCCCGCCTCCAACGGCTCGAAAGCAGTGGAAGAGACCTAGCTGTACAAGCCGGAAGTTCCACCCAACCTGGGTCGAAACTTCCGGACAGTACTAACAGTCCACTTTTGGCCAAGTTTCAATAAAGGTTAGCGACCAAATAGAGAGAATATTGCGGGGTGTCATGGGGTGAGCCGGAACTTCCACCGATACTACCAGCGAGAAATGTGCCC
This sequence comes from Avena insularis, assembly GCA_023614405.1. Taxonomy (NCBI): domain Eukaryota; kingdom Viridiplantae; phylum Streptophyta; class Magnoliopsida; order Poales; family Poaceae; genus Avena; species Avena insularis. Next base: position 178,808,860 of record CM042692.1, on the reverse strand, counting down.
TAGCGGTACTTCCGGTGGGGCAGCGGTGCTACCACCCATGTAAACTTAGAAACCAAAACTGTAATAACTTTTGCATATGAACTCCAAAAGAGATGAAACCAATTTTGTTGGAAAGAAAGCAACATGAAGATACCAATTTTGTTGGAAATATTAGGTATTACCAAGGGATAAAATACCATGAATAAATATGTGAGATACCTCCCAAGGTGTGGAGCCAAAAAACCCGCAAGATCAAAAACACAATAAGATATACAAGGGAAATTCGTTTTTGATGAACTAGAGCTTGTTATGAAGATAGACACAATCTCTAAAACCCCACATGGATAAGATCCAAATAACAACCAAGAAAGGTGATGTAAGAATGCAAAGGTTTGATCTCTCTCTGAAGGAAACGATCGAGCTACTCACTCGAGAGCCCCTCTTGATAGTACAACTATCTATCCTAAACCCGGTCTCCCAACAAAGTACAAGAGACTGGCAAAATAGAAAATCTATCAAGATCATACCTTTGCCTTGAGCATTCCACTTGAACTTTATGAAGACCGTCTTGATGTAACGCCCTCGAATCGGGTCTATGCAGATATTATAATTTCTGCCAAAATCCACATAGAAGTGATTCAAAGACGCCTACCAGACACTTTCGTGTGGGTGGATTTTATTACAAGTAGTTACATCACAATAGTTTACAACAGAACCTATAAGAAAATTCACATATATACAAACGAGTAAAGAATACAAAAGATATAATACAAAGATACAAATACTAAATAAAGAAAAATAGTATCGAGTACGGATAAGAACCAAATGGGACTAACAGTCCTAAAGATCAACCAAGCACTGATGACAACCCTGCCCAAGCCAAGCTAGAAGGGTAACCTTGCTAACATCATTGATTACATACATGTCAAATCCAAAGGGGTGCTGACAAAGGGCAAAGGAAAACGAGAGCGGTCACTACTAAGGCCAGTACATGACGAGTCTTTGAGTTCGGCGACTCTCGTCTACATGGGTATGGTGGGATCAGCGGCAGCAGAGCTTGCACTATCTATGACAAGGGGTTAACTCATTAATGCCCATCGTTGATGGACTAGGGTTACAGGAATTGGGGAGCACTGGAGGCATCGATCGGCTAGCAAACAAGCACATAGGGTACACGCGGTTTACCCAGGTTCAGGCCCTCGGAAGGGACCCTACTCCTACTTGTCTCCTCTTTGATTATCGATGAGTCAAAAGTTACAGGGGTGTGCAGATGAGATCTAGTGAGGTGTATGCTAGGGTTGTGAATATCCTTCTCGATGCCCCCTCCTAGCCTTTATATAGGGAGGCTAGGTCTCAGGATAGCAGGCCGAGTCGGTTACAGATTAGGGTTTCGCCCTTTTTGAAAATTTGCCTATTGCTTGCTGTGTCCTTCAAGGAGTCACCTTTCTCCAGACTTGGGCCACCCGAATCCTTGTTGGGATTCAGTTTATTCCATGGGTTCCTCTTGGGTTGGACCGTATAGGACAAACATGAGTAACAGTAGGGTATACCCATGTCAGTAGCCCCTGAGTGTCCAGCCAAATCGTAGATTTGGGTGGAGACTATAAAGTTTTCAAGGCCATCTGAAAGTGCTTTCAAGTGCCGCGGTTTGTGTCATAGGGATTGTCGATATCCATGCCTGATACATCCGATAGATCAGGATCAGTTAACTACCTTAGGAAAAACAATGCTATCTACTCAAACTCGAGCCTCCGGACTCGAATTCGGAACATTGCTGGCGAAATTCGACTCATGTCACGGAGGCCTTATAGAGTCAAACTCCAGTGTTTTAATATGAGCACTCGACGTGTCCGTTAAGGCTTTTTCATCATGCTTGTATGCACGGTTTATTTCTGGTAGAGCATAGCAGGTGCGTTGCCAGGCCTTGCGCATGTCTTATCTTCACGTTGTAAATGCGACATCCGAATGTTTATTCACCGCGAAGGTAATTCGGGTGGCCCAAGAGACGTTGTCTCTTTGTAAGGTAATTCCAGTGATTGTGGGGCGGAGTTGCCGAATGTTTCAGATGCTCATGGTGTGGACGTGGTCAACGCTTTTTGCCATGGATAACTAGTTTTGCTTTCTATAGGGTGCGCGACCAACGCTCCCTATGGGAGTAGCCCCCGAGTGCCTATTCGAGTTGCAGACTCGAGTGGGGACTTTGAATTTTGGTGGTTGCTGCCACTGGCTGCAACTTGTCAATTGAGTTTCCAGTGCTCCCTACGGGAGTAGCCCCCGAGTCCGTAATCGAATCGTCGATTCGAAGGAGGGGTTGAGGTGTAAGTGCCTTGTATTTTTGTTGGTGACCTGTTCACTAGACTCGGAAAATACTCGGGTGCACGACTAGCGCTCTTGTTAGGAGTAGCCCCTGAGTGTTTGGTCGAGTCGTAGACTCGAGCAAAAACTAAAGGAGTCGAAGAAAAAATTCCCGTTACACACCTCTACCTTAGGCTGCAGCCAAGGCCAGTGCAAATGACGTCATTGCTTATGATTGGATGAGCTCAGCCACCGGTGTGAGCGGTGTTGATGGGACATGATGATGGTGGGTCCAAGTGGCTGACCAGAATTTGACTAGTCACGCGTAATTTTTGGGGTTTAACTGTGCGCCCCCCGATTTTCGCGCTGAGAGGGGACCGTGCATCGACAGCTCAGTGGAAGCGCTCTCACGTGTCTTCGTTGATGTGAACCACGCGTTGAAGCAGAGAAATGCCAATCGTCATATGGATTTTCACTATCGCTTAAGTAGAGAGTTTAGGCAATAATAACTTCCACACTTTGCATCATCATCTTCCTCACGCCGATGCCATTTTTGCTCTCCTCTGCTTCATTGCTCCACACTTCCCTGCTGCGCTGGACGTCCTTAAAGCTTTTCCCAGCTATTTTCTCTGGTCCCTCTGACGACGGAGAATAGAGAAGATGAAGGGCACCACTGCCGCGAGATTTGGCACCACCGCCACCGTGTCGAAGAAGAAGGCCACCGCCGCCACTAGATCCGCCACTACTGCCATGGCCATGAAGAAGAAAGGTGTTGGGACCTGTGTGACCAACGGGTCGTGGCGGTGCTCTACTTTGAAGCCTCGTGAACTCTAGATGCACCGCCAGGCTGGTTTGATTCTGGCCAATGAAGATGTTGCTGAGTCCCTAGACCGGAGGTAATTCTTGACCCTCCTGCTGGGTTTCGGGTGATGTTTATTGCGTTCATTCTTCAAGGTATTTATATCCCCCTCCACAAATTCATGCGATAGTTGCTTTGTTTCTATAGGATTCAACTCCATTAGTTGACTCCCAACTCTATCCTGCACATTGAGTGCTTCATCACTCTCTGCGAGTGCTGGCTTGGTATCAATCCGCACTTTGGCCTTTTCAAGAAGTTGTTCATCTTGAAGAGGCATTCAGGGTCGAGGTCTATAGTGTATGATCTTGGGGGTTGCGACATACCTGTCGACTCCCATGTTCAATACTTTAGCCTCAATCTCGTTGAATCTGCCGAAGGATGGAGGGAAAAGTGGTTTTACATTCAAGATGAGAAGGCAAACGGTGAAAGGTTCGCCCTCGTCCCCTTTGATCCAAATGTTGAACTGAGGAGAAAGAGGTCCTGGAAGAATGTCATGATGTCAGGAAAAAGAGAAGGAGGTAGAGGTCTTGTACCGCCGGGTGCTGGACCATCAACTTATCCACAGCAAGGAAGTCATAGGTGTGGACATAATTTGGACGTGGTTACAACGTCAGGTGCAACCGCTGCAGGCCAGAGCATATCTGATGTATCTATGGACCACCATGATGGACCCGACTCACATCTCCCCCGAGGATATGACTTCGGTAGAGCTTGACAAGAAAATCAGGGCGCAGACCAAATTTACCCTGAAAGATTCTCTTCCTAGGGAATCAAGCACTCTACCTTTCCTTGCGACTTGTCCTCCTCCAGCGGCAATCTTCCGTTACTAGAGTATTTTTCCTATTTTTTCTGTGGGACAGTTGTAATTGTAATCTGATGACATTGTCTTTTATGCAACAGGAATGGAAGGTCGAGAGTTCGCTACCTCCTAAGCCGGAGGGGATACTTCCTCACGAGGCTGCGGAGGAGGACGAATCAAGGTCGACTGTGCCCGTCGTTAATGCACAGGGAGCCCCCGAGTCTAGTGAAGGTGACACTCGCAAGCGTTCCCAAAGCGAGTATTCAGATGCATCCACACCGGGGACGCCGAAGGATCCTTCACCCGAGGTAGGTACCGCGGATACCATTCTGGCAGTGCTTGTTCACAGTATGGCCCCTTCGACGTTGAAGAGGCTAAGGAAGCTGAAGGAGAAGCAAGATGAGGTCTTCGACCTCGAAAATTTTAACAGGTGAGTTTTGACTGCTTGCTTGTGGTTTGAAGTTGTTCTTGCCATCAGTTTCCTTGTGATAAATGTCTTCATATGCTTGTTGAACCGTAACTGCGTCGTTGTTGTCCGGTACGTACCACGACTTGGAGGACATAGGAGTCGTGGATTCAAAGGGTAAGGGTGTGGAAGGATCCCATCCCTCCCCGAAGACGGTGTCCACCTCTGGCGCGAGTTCCTCGAGTTCTCCCAAGCTAGGGGAACACAGGGTTCTTGTCCAGACACCGATGCAAAAAGAACCTTCAGAGTGTTTGGGTGACCAGGTAAGTGTACCTTGACCTGGCACTTGAAGAGCCCCCGAGTCAAATTCTTCCCTTGAATATCTTCTTCTGTGATCTTTCCTTTAGGAAGCAGTTCGTCTAGGCGAGGAAATTGTTCGCCTCGGCTAGGAGCATGTTCGCCTGGATACTAACCACCACTAGCTTCAGAGTAGGTTTACTTTTGTTTGCTTGATTTGCCAAGGAGGGACTTCGACTATGCCTAATATGCTTGCTTCATATATCAGAGGAGAACAATGACGTTCTTCGTCAGCTAAGTTCCCTCAAAAAGGGGCTTAGTGCACCAGAGATCAAGGGGGATGTGGAACTCGAAGCCCTCGAGCATTTCTAGATGGAGTCAAAGAAGCGTGAGGAGGACTTGATTGCTGCTGCGGCGGATAGAGAGAAAGCGTTCGCATAACAACTTTTTTCAGCTGCTCAGGCTCTCTTCGGTAGGATTTTACTTTAATGGCATGTAAAACTTCATCCTTTATTTTGTTCCCTTCTTAGTCTTTGACTGCTAGGTTTTCACAGATGCAGCTAGAGTTGATTTCAAACATCAGGCACTCGTTTGCGAGGATATGCTGGCTGGTGCCGTGGCTGCAATCGAAGATCACAGTGCTTCCGCCATCGACGCACTTCAAAAGTCTAAGGTCATGGTTCATAATCTCTGCGAGGAAATCATGCTGAAGGCCAATGCGATTGAAGATGTGGGCGGCCTCGTAGACTCTCTTGCTTGAGGCATACCAGCGGAGTACAAGCAAGTTCTGAAAGGAGCGGGCGTGTCTCTCAGCTTGGCGATGGCGCAAGCCTGTGGTGCTGGTCTCGATGTGAGGAAGATCACAAAGAGGATGCCAACGACCGCAGACAGCGAAGAGGTAGCATTCATGCCTTTTACTGCTTGTTGTCATAAGTACCGGCCCCGTCTTATAGAGACGCTCGTGAAGTACTCCGCGAAGCAAAAGAAACTGAGCGCGGCGAAGGCCACAACGTATGGAGCTAATGCTGCAAAGGTTGCGATGTCAGAGGCTGCCATAGAGTCTGCAAAGCCCGCGGGTGCTGACGTGTAGGCCTAGTTGTCTTTCTGTTTGCTTTATAGCGGTGTTAGGACCTTGGTTGTCGTGTAATTCTTTTGTGGGGGTTCCCCTATCAAAACTTGTTTTAAGTTTAATGTAGGAATCTTCTATGTTTGCTTCTTTTGGACCTAAACTCCATGCTTCAAGGGCTCTTCCACTTTGAATTTTTGATTGGTTAGGGTTCTTCGAGTGGCATGCAGGATCTGCCATCTGCAGCCACGCCCTTGGTCTCTCCACCATCTAGAGTGGAAGATCAGTCACTTCTGTCCCGCCTGCGTGACCGTGCAAAGCATTTGGAGCGGGAAGCATTGATCATTCGTGGTCACGCCTACGTGTGGAAGTTGAAAGCAGAGAAATCCGTCGAGCGGGAGAAGTATCTCCTTGGCGAAGTTGCTCAGATCAATGAGAGTTTGCGATGTGATCTGCCGTACGTTGTTCCGTACTCGCCATGGATTTGGCTGATGTATCTTATTTTGCATGCGCAGTTGTCAATCTAATTCTGCAAGAAGAGAAGGACTGAATCAACACTCGACTGAATTGCCTGACTCAGGCGGATCTAGAAGCTAGGGTTTTCTTCTGGACCGATCGAGACTGTGACACCGTATTGGTGACCCTGCAGGATCGCATCTCGCAGGTGCTGCATTTCGTGAAGATGACGCAGTCATCCTTCAGGCACATCTATGTGGCTATGTATCCGTTAGACGCAATTCCTGTGACTCCATTGTCGCTGCTACGGAAGTCCCGTGATGCTGGTGCTATACGCGAGTGCGTGCACCAGCAACTTGTCGCGGGTGCCAAAGTGGCGCTTGCACTTGTGCACATGCAACATCCGGGCATGGACTTGGATGCCATCGCAGAAGTACCGCCAGCACCTCCGGCGAGAATGGCGTGGAACATGGTTCCGCACTACCGAGCAGTCGCCGAGCCAGTGGAGAATATTGTAAACTTGTTCAATGAACGCACCAATGTACTCCTTCAATGCCAGTAGAGTAGTTATTAGCCTGCACATGATGTATAAGTGTTGTAAAGCTCGTATAGTATTCGACCGGGCCTTATGTTGCCCTTGTAGTGTATAAGCTTGTTAGCTTGTGTGTTTTTGAGTGTGTTTATTATGCGATGCCTTTTCGTTAGCTTGGCGCTTTTGGATCTCAGCACCTTGCCAGCCTGTCAGTTGGGTTGTAACTAGGTTGGAGTTATCAAGGGTTGGATTGGAAGCAGAGTCAGCTACTCGGGTCATTGCGGTGTTGAGTTATAGACATGAAGAGGTCGTCAAGGAGGCGCAACCCTCGAGTGTAGAGTGCAAATAAAAGTAAATATAATAAGACTCATAGTTGAAGCACTTAGCTTTATTTATTTGGAGAATAGCGGGAGGTACATTGTTCGGCTGAGTAGCCTGGGTGAGTAGCCTTATTGTAAACTAAATACATCTAGGGGTAGAAACGTCGCAGCTGTGCAACGTTCCATGGGTTGGAGTATTCGACTCCACTCTCTACGTCCTTCAGGCGATAGGCACCACTTGGGATTACTTCAGTGACCACGTAGGGTCCTTCCCATGGTGATTCAAGCTTGAGGTGCCTTTTCTGCTTCAGACGCAGGACGAGGTCTCCTTTGATGAACGACCTTGGACATAGCCGTCGGCTGTGGTAGTTACAGAGGCTCTGCTGGTAGATCGTTGATCGCTCTGCCGCGATTTCACATGCTTCATTGAGAAGGTCAATGGAGTCCTTGAGTGTGGCTGTAGAATCGGCCTCACTGTAAGCGATGACCATTGGGGCTTTGCAGCACACTTCGGCAGGTAGCACTGCTTCAGCACCATGCACCATGAAGAATGGCGTGTATCACGTGGCGTTGTTCAACGTTGTGCGTAAGCTCCATAGTACAGAGGACAGCTCCTCGGCCCAGCAGCCAGCTGCTCGCTTGAGAGGCCGAAGGAGTCTCTTCTTGATGTCGTTGCAGATGAGGCCATTGGCCTTTTCAACTTGACCGTTGGTCTGGGGGTGTGCCATGGAGGCGTAACTGACGTTGATTCCCAAGTTTTCGCAGAAATCCTGGAATTCGTTGGAGGTGAAGTTTGTCCTGTTGTCAGTGATGATGTTGTGCAGAACCCTGAACCTGAAGATGATGGATTCAGAGAACTTGATGGCGATGGCGTCGGTCTGGTTGGTCACCAGCATGGCCTCGATCCACTTGGTGAACTTGTCGATGGCGACGAGAAGGTAGACGTATCCTCCGGGCGAAGATTTCTACAACTTGCCGACCATGTCGAGTCCCCATTATGCAAAGGGCCAGGCCACGGGTATTGGCCTAAGTTCCGCACATGGTGCATGCGGATTATCCGCAAACCTCTTGTAGGCGTTGCACCGTTTGATGATGTCCTTCGCATCGTGCATTGCGGCAAGCCAGTAGAAGCCAGCTCGTAGAGCTTTAGCGACAAGGGCGCGGCTACCAGCATGATGTCTGCAGGTACCCTCATGTATCTCAAGGAGGATGCCCCTTTCGTCGTTGTTGGTGACGCACCGCTAGAGGGCGCCTGTGATGCTGCGTTTGTATAGCTCGCCGTTGATGATGGTGAAGGCCTTGGAGCATCGTGCTATGTGTCGCGTATCTATTGGTTCATCTGGAAGCCTTTTAGTGAGTAGGTATGTGATGTACGGTTGCGTCCAGGATGGCTCGATGAGCATGACCTCCATGGGACCTTCGGGTGTGGTCCCTTGTTCTGCATCACTGGATCCTTCGGCTTCTTCTTGAGACACAACCCTCGAGTGCGCAACCACGCCAGATGGTTCTACATGAGTCTTCAGCTTGATGGAGCGCTCGTAGATCTGCTGGAGGAATACGCCTAGTGGGACCGGGGCGCAGGTGTAGCCTATGTTGGCAAGTATGTCGGCTTCCTGGTTGCTTTCGTGAACTACATGCCACAACTCATAGCCATCGAAGTCTCCTTTGAGTGTGTTGTAGAGGTCGCGGTACACAAACTTGTTGTCGCTCAAAGCATCGCACATATTCATGGTTTGCTAGACCACGAGGTTGGAGTCACCGTAGATGATGAGCCGCGTGGCGCCACAGGCCTTGGCCATTTGCATCCCATGGATTAGCGCCTCATACTCCGCCTCATTGTTGGATGAGCAGAACTTCATCCGTAGGATGTACCGCATCTTATCACCTTGAGGAGATGTTAGAATGACACCTGCGCCAGCTCCTTCCTTTCATTTGGATCCATCGTAGTTCATGGTCCAGAGGTTGGACATGTCTGGTGTATCGAGGAGCTGATTCTCCATCCAGTGGATGAGGAAGTCTGGTAGGACCTGCGACTTGATCGCCACTCGCCGCTCGTATGTGATGTCTGATACCTTCGATCCGGATTCACAAATGTAGTATAATAGCTTTTTCCCTAGAAGACCTAGGTTGAATCGAACCTCGGAAAGCAATGCTAAAAGGTAATAAAAAGGACACATGTACAAGACTTTGTTTGTTTGTTTTATCTTAGTTGACGAGACCAATCTTGTTTAATTTATAATGGGTTTGAATCAATAGATGGAGATAGGCCAGGGTTAAAGATCCACCTGCAGCTGCACATCAAATGAGATAAAAGATAATAATAAGCATAGTCATGTATAATGTTTGAATGGAGATAATATCTTGTGGGCAACACATCCTAATATTCTAGATCCCCCATGATGCAGCAGGCATAGAAATAGACTTTTAATCCAACCGAGTGCACACCGAAGCCACGGGTTACAAACGATTATTAAGTGTAAAACACAGATCAAAGCTTTAAGTGGTGATGTTGTTGTTGATCCTGAATGAGGCGCTAAGCGAAGACCGTACTACCCTTTCTATCATTGAGGTTCCTATGAGATCGCCGCTAGCCAAGTATCTTACCTCAAGCCTTAATCAATCTATGGGATCTTAGGTACCTACAAGTCCACATATCGAGACAAGAGACGAAGAAACAAAAGATACAAATCACAATTGCAAACAAAATACAATTCTCCCATGATCTAGATGCACATAATCGCTGCGAGGTTTCTCCCCAACCCACAACCCGTGAGGACTACTCACTTATAACAAATAGATCGGAAATAGAAAACATCATACAAATACTTAGATTGAAATCAAATATTCTTACAATGGTCGCCAAATCACAAGGAGATCTAAAGTACAAAGCAATGGCTATGGCTAGTGGATGGGTGGACGGTGGAAGTGATGAACAATAGATGAACAATGGTGTGGATCTCCTTTGGTGGTGTTGTGATTGAATATGAGAATGGCGACTCTCTGCCCGGCGGTTGGAGCCTCGAAATATATAGGCATTTTCATGAAAGTTGTAGGGTTTGACGAGACGAAGCCGTCGCCACCTGGTATGGGCGGGAGGTACGGGCGTACGGCGCCTGTATCAGTGGTCGTTATGCGTGCCGGTGCCCTATGACTGCTTTCCAATTACTTGGCTGTGTGTACTTCCTCAAAATCCTTCATTATGACTCCTTTTTTCATATTAAAAGCCGTGATTTCCTACACAACATAAATCAAAGAGAGGATTTGCGTATCTTTGCAATTATTAGTCATTAGTGGCAAGGATTGAGAGTTTCTTTGGCAATTTATTGACCAAAAACAATGTTTAAACGTAGTAGAAGATGGCAAAAATCAGAGCCATCAACTTCCTCGAAGCTCAAACCTTGATCATCCTCGAGCAAGAAGAACCAAAAGAACTATAAAGAATTCAGTGTTTAAACTTGAAACAACGAGAATAAGAGTTCACTTATAGTTGGTAGTCGTATGTGCTCAACACTTCATTCATTTACAGAGCTTATCAAAGTTAGATAGATGACAATAATACTATACAAGCTTTAGTAAGTCAAGACAATCAAAGTAAAGTTTAATATAAGTATACGTAATTAGAAGTGTAGCAATCAATCCAATTCTTCTAATTAACTCTCAGCTTGCCAAGGAACACTAGGATGTTTAAATAGCATAATTGAGTAAGAGAGTTTCATGTCCCAAGTAGTATAATAATGAAGTGTCTTAGTTACACCCACATCAATAAATCAAGTCTATCAAAAACACTTCTAATCCAATCATTGTTTTTCAAGAAAATTCGTAAAGTAGTAATGAGACCATGCCAAGGACTTGTTATGTGGATGCTCATAGATATCTTTTTTATTTCATTCATTTTTCAAGGATTGCTGGTTGTTTCTTCTACAAGTGTTTGCACAACCTTTGAGAGTACCAATACTTTTGCCTATATATTAACACGTATGCCACTCATGTTATCAACTCATGGCCGAAATCCAAGGTTATACCATAGATCATTCAAAATCTAGTGGAGTTGTTGGCATCCCAAAGGTGTGCATTAGAGACATAAAACAAGGTTGTCTCAATTCTTTCTCTTTTTTTGAGCTAGTACCGCGGTTTGACCCACAAGGTTAGCTTTGGCATGCATCACAATTACCACTAGACTTTATTTCAATCAAACAATTCCTTTCATGAGTGTTGTCAAGACTATCAAAATATATATGGGGTTAAGTATCATCATGGGTATACTCTCAAGACAATCATTCATCAAACAAGTCGTAAATTTCAGACTTTTTCTTATTGTACTTGTTTGGCAATATTATTTCCAAGGCAAGACTGGTTAACTAAAAGAACTAGAGCAAGAGCTTCAATAACTAATCATCATACCAATAAAAAGCCTTACTCCAACCACATTAAATTACTTCCCAGTAGCATGGCATCTTAGCAAATCAACCAACTAAGATAAATGACTCAAACTTCATAAGTGGGAGACATAGGACATACCTCTCATAAAATACTCCATGATCCTCTTCCTTATAGGGATGTGTTCCTTCAAAACTCAAACACGATTACTCTCATAATGATATTATAGCAAAGAGGCAAAGTGTGAATCCACATTCATGAAAAACGGAAAAACGGAAAAATCTTTTTGAATTTTTGAGGATAGGGATTAAAGAATAGAAAAGAATTTGGTGTTAAGTTACAATTAATAAGAGCAGCTTTTGCGAGGATCAACATGTCCTCCTCATTAACTCTAGTAAACTCACCACATGCCTGCAGTGTGTTAGCAATCACATAGAATAAATATCGAATAGCAGGATGATTAATTTGGTTCCCCTTGAGTATGTTTCCACAAATTATCATCAAATTAAAGTATTGTGAAGGGGAATGATCTAAAATAAAAGTAGTTGTGCGTACATCGGTGGTGTTATTGGTAAACCCAAAGCATTGAGCCCATTGGATGAGTGTCAAAGTGTACTCAAAGTTCATAAGGCGGAATTTGATTCGATCAACTCCGGGCCTTTGTTCCTCAGTACACCATAAGGATCCATCGTGTGCGTCAAGGTGTTGAAGAACTCAAGCATCAAGCGGCGATACGTGGCAACATCCCAAAAGTCAAAATCATGCAAACCAACATTATTGCAAAGTAAGTTGAAATCAACAGGTATGCCAAGTTGGTTCAGGATATAAGGACACGCCCACTTGGTGGACTTGATTTCTTGAAGCTTGAGACAATTGAAACGGTTCAGCTAGAACTCGTTGATAAACTCAATACCAAGTGACTCGGGGGTTAACGTATCAACGGGTGGTGCGGAGGACTCCGCAGCCATCTCGCGTGTACGACTCCTCGTGTTCATCTAAAAATAAAAATAAGACAAAGTAAATAAAGATTGCTAATAATTTTTTGGTCTAATAGAAACATAGCAGAAGTGAATCTCTACACTAACTACGAAAGAAACTCCTCTAAAAACAATGCTAAGCACACTCAATATCAAGATTGAATCAAGACCAAGACCTATGTCTAGATAGACAATGATGAAAGATTTAGTGAAGCTTTTGCACAAATAAGTTGAGGATCGGAGGAGAATCATACCTTAGATCGAATGAGTGCGAAGAATCGAAGAAAGATTAAGTAAAATTGAAGATCCAATGGAGGTGGTTTGGAGTTTGGAGGAAGAAGAAAGAGAAATATTGATTTTGGGGATTTTTAGGTTACCTCCTCGTGGTTCTTATGGCGGTCACATCACGTAATCTTGGCGGTGATGCATGACCAGCCCGCCTGCATTGTGACTTACCTTGGGGGCGATGGCTTCTCCCAGGCGGTGCACTTGATACGGGCGCGCGGTACGGTCGCGCGCGCCCATACGAATGGTTGTTATCGATTTGGTACCTTTGCTTGAAATCTAATATTTGCTCGAGGGTACGGTACGGGCGCGTCCGGCCGTACTAGTGGTTGTTATCGACACTGATACCTACGCCAAAAATCAGAAATTCTATCTCCCTCTGGCTTGATGTTGTACGGGCGCACGGTACGGTCAATTTCGGCCGTACCAGTGGTCGTTAAGAACACTGTGAGCTACAAAAACTCAATTTTTTTGATTAGGAGCTCCGTGTGCCTTTGCACATCTTATCAAATAATAACATCAAAGATACTAATTAAAAATCCAGCAATACTTCTTAAGCCATGTGTTAGTAGAATAAAATATAAAGGATTACCTTATTTCTTCTCCTCTCTCCATAGGTATTCTTGAACACTCTTCAATAAAAACAAAACAAAACTAACACAACAAAAACTAATACATAAAGAAAACAATTATTTCACATGGTGACATAGGTATGGTTACTCGGGTCCGCATGATTTGCTACCTAGGGCATGCGGAAAGGATTACAGCCCATGAAGAGTCAAGATGAAGATCCAAAAGAGCAACCGACAAAGATTATAGTTATATTAGGAAAGAGGAACAAAGACCGACCTGGAGTTGGTATTGTAATTATGTAACCTATCCGCATACAACTTTGAGACCCGACCTATTATATATAGGATGGGAGAAGCATAAGCGAGATCACCGAACAATTTCCAAGTGATTTGTAACAAAGCAATCCCTCATAATATTCAGGTGACTTTGATCCCATTGTTTCCTGACTTCCGATGAAATCCCCGTCGTTCTCTTTTCCACAAAACCCTAAGTCCTTCTTTATGGACATTGCCGAGATATCCCCTCGTCAATTCGCACCGGCTGTGGAAAACTTGAACGTTGGAACCATGGATTCGGCGGAATTCTTTTCTCCAATTAGCAACCCCACAAAAGCAGATCCATGCCCGCCCACCCCTGTGACAGTACCCACCGATTTCAACGGCGGATTCGATCTGATCATCGGAAGCTTCCACTTCCAAGTTGAACACCCCCAAGAGCCACGCCCTTTGGCCCTGATTGCATCAGAAACGTCGGTGGGGAAAACTACGCTTACAACGATTCCAACATCATCTGTCGGATCCCCCATGGATGTTACAGCGGAAATCGAAGCACCCGACAAAAACAAGCAAGATGAGACGGATCTAGGGGGACCTTGATGGTCTTTACGACAATCTCTCCTTGGGATCAGATTCCTCACTAACTCCACCACGTGAAACAAGCCCAGCAAACTCTGAACCCATGAAAAGTAGGGCAAGCATCGACTTTGGAATAAGTATGGCAGAAATCTACCCAGAACAGAAATTTACAGACTTCACTGATCCATCTGACAGTATCTCTCCCAATCTGGATGACGGTGCCACAAGTCCATATATCACCCAACACCAAGTATGCGTGATCATCGACGACACATCGATCCAACAAGACTACAACTGTAATCCTATTTTTAACCCTGATGATATCCTATCAAGCGACAATGCAGGAAATCATGGAAACAAAGGAAATCGCGGAAATGGGGAAGACCCAGCAAACAACTGCGTAACCCCAGGAGGAGCAGAGCCACGCGGAGGCAAGAGGCAAACTCTCCGGCTGCCAGCCGAAGCATGGGAAAAAGCAAGAGTAGGAATTTCGGGTGCAATTCCCATGACCGCTGACGCCACGCGTGAGGATCTACTAGCATACCAATATTTTCTCCATCGCAAAAAAGAGACCTTCTAAGGATGCAGAGGTAGCTCGACGAAAGAAAAAGACTTGCCGACGAATCTAGCCTATGACGGGCCCAGCTAAGCTCTACCCGAGGATCGGGGAGCATGACAGGAGGAGCACTACCAAGGAGGGGAACATCTCGACTGCAGAACATCCCTGAAGGAGATAGAAGTGAACTGATCTGAGATCTGGATCTGTCTTTCATATCAATAGATCAAGCAGGAAATATCAAGGCAAAAACAGCTCAAGCAGCAATCGTGGCTGCACAAACACACCTGATGACAACTCAACCTGCACCCAACGACCCTCGTGCATCCCTCCATCGCTCCGCCCTGATGAACCTCGACATGGTGGGAGCATCTCTCGTGCAGGAAGTGCAGGGAACCATACGGCAACCCGACAGATCCCCGCATCATCACAGTAGCCCTCGGGATGTAGGTCAGACCCGACAATCATGATCGCCACATCGAGTGTACTTCTCGGGATCATAACCTTGAAATGATGCAAGAAATGACGTTACAGAGCGAAGGATCGATCAATCCAGGGAAGAGCGTAGCAGCCAAAGGTATTATGACGGTGAAAGCAAGGAAGAGCAATAACTATGCGGAGCCAGTTGCTTTACCCGATGGGTTCGCAAGACTCTAGTACCAAAAGATTTCAAACTACCTGAAGCTTGGTTGACAGATTATCTGGCCACAGTTAAACTACAAGGCGGCTCTAAGGCCACCGCGATGCAAAGCTTGCAACTACATTTAACCTGCGTGGCTCGCTCTTGGTTAAGACAATTACCCGAAGACTCTATCAGTAGCTAGAACGACTTGGAGGACAAGTTTATCAGAAATTTCAATTCCACCTTCAAGCGACCCGTGTATCTAGAGCAACTGTGGGCATGCAAACAGAAGTCCGGAGAATCAATACGAGCTTTCATTCAGTGGTGGAGCATTATCAAAAACTCGGCTGAAACAATATCCGATGAAAGAGCAATTGACGCTTTCAACGATAGACTCCGTTGACAAGAGTTCATTGAAGAGCTAGGACAAATCAAACCAAAGACAATTTCTTAGCTGATGGAAATAGCAAATCGTTGGGCCGATGGAGAAGATACATTACACAACAAAAGAGCCTGCTCACCCGAAGAAGATAGGGATAGGCGAAACAACGATAGAAGGCGACGAAACAATGATGGGTATAGCACACCAAGTTATGTTGCAGCCGGTTTTTCTAGAGGGGACAACCGATGAAGCAACAACTAAAATAGCGGGTACCGCAGCAGCAGGGACGTCACTGGAGGAGGCTAGCCACACCAATGGTACCAGCCAACAAATCAAGACCCACCTATGTCAGCATGACAAATGTTGGAAGGGCCATGCGATCTGCACTTCTACGTAGATAGGGAAAATGCGATCCAATCACCTTCTAAAGGATTGCCGAACATTCTTAAAAATGCAGGAGCTATGCAATGTAAAGGCAACCAAAGCAGCAAACAGAGGCTACGTTACTACACCTGGCGCTTTTGCTACCGGTGCACCACCACCACTGGGGCATCCGCCGGTAGGACAACCGTAAAACACAACAAACCAAGAGGATGAGTACCCTAGGTCAAAAGGGGCTATGTCCGGTGATTCATAAGGGGCGACCATCCAATAGAACACAGAAACTGATCACTAGACAAGTAAACATGGCAGAAACGGCGCCACCCCTTCACCGAAGTATCTTCATTGGTTTGAGCAAGAAATAACCTTCAACAGAGCTAACCACCCACTTCGGGTCCCACGACCTGGTCAATCAACACTCATAGTGGAGGCACAAATTGGCGGGTTCGACATGAGCAAGGTTTTCTTGGATGTAGGGAGCAGCATCAACCTCATCTACGCCAAAACTCTATGAGCAATGAATTGGTACTTGACGAATCTAGCACCAACAGATACAACTTTCCACGGAATAGTTCCAGGCAAAGCCGAAGCTCCTCTGGGCAAAGTATACCTCGACGTAGTCTTCGGGTCAAGAAGCAACTTCAGGCGCGAAAAACTGGAGTTTGAAGTCATGGACTGGCCATCACAGTACCACACGATCCTGGTACGACCAGCTTTCGCTCGATTCATGGCAGTACCCCACTACGCATACCTAGTACTAAAAATGCCAGCACCTAATGGGGTCATAAGAGTAAAAGGAAGCTTTAGCCGCTCGAACAGCTGCGATCGGGAATTCAACAGAATCCTTTAGGATGGAGACGCAATTTGGCCAGTTAAAATAGCGAATGAAGGGTTCCTACACGACAAATGCAGAAAGCAAAACCCGGAAAATCAGCAGCACCGTGTACCCGCAAAAGCTACCTATTCGGCCTCCACCTCTGGTCCCGTATAGGAACAAGCACTCGTCAGTTCCACCAAGTATGAGCAACCCAGAAAATCAAACTACTTTTCTCCCTGGTCCGTCGTATAGACACGACGCCTCCAACCGACAAATTACACTTACCGTGAAGAAGCATGATGGAGCACCTCAAGGAAGAAGCAGCAGTTTTTAGGAAAATTCATTACTTTTATATCCAATAATACCAACGGTCAGGTAATTACGCCTATGCAATATATCCATTTATACTCATCAGTAAATAAAGAAAGTAATTCTTGGCATAGAAATTTCTAAGACACATACAGGAAGCTGTGCAAAGAGACATCAGTTTGTTGGGTCCTCAATAAAAGAATACAATGTACAATCAAAATCTCATATAAAGCATACAACCTTTTTGACAAGTATAAAAAGATCTATGCAGTATTTATCCTACAAAAGTACAAAGTTACACAATAGAAGGAGAAATGATCAGATAGCAATGTTCATAAAAAACTCCTCGTCTGCCTCTAGGAACTTTCGAACAATTCTAATTGCAGGTCTACGGGTGGCAGCATAATGAGGTGCCATGTCGATAAGACCACCATCAGCAGGAGAAGGTAGCCCCGACGATATGACGTCCAAATCTAGTGTTGGATAATGCACATGCACCCAAGATAGTGCAAGCTTAGCACCCGCCACAAGTTGAAGCTTCACAAAATGCTGAATCCGTTCACCCTGCCAAAATTCCGCCATCAAATCAGCCAAAGTCTGAGGCTAGGGATCCCGAGGAAACATGGCATTATAAATAATGGCTAGTAATCTGCGACAGCACTCAACAAACTGCTCCACCTTGGATACATGGTCCTGAAGCAAGGCCACGACATAAGCATGACGATGATCAATCCAGAAATCCATCCTGGAGTTTTGAGAAGTAGACACAAGAGCTTGCATTCAGTTGCGCAGACGTTTGGTTTCTTCCCTCTCGCACAATCGAATGCCTACATAGGAAGAGAAAAGGAGAGAGAAATTGGCATCCCGCAAAAAGAGGAGTGGCGGAGAGCAAAAATTTAAAGACTCACACAACATCTTCTCACTTGCCCTGGAAATCTCGTCGAAGAAGTACGCCTCACGATCAAGGGCCTGACGCGTCTTCGACTGAGCAACACCCACCATTGATTGAACAACCTGAAGGTTTCTTTCAAGATTCTTCACCTGTTCAATTTTTTCAGCATATAAAGGCGGGTCTACCATACGTACAATAGCAGTCTTGGCTGCACCCATCCCAGATGAAGACCGGGCCACATCAGACGGCTGCACAGGAGAGCCTGACGAAATACTCAAAATCTGTCAAGGCACACAAAAAATAGAAACAAAAAAATTCAGCAAACAAAGAGCCACCCACATGCATATGAAAAGAAATCCTCTTTTCATCAAAAGGAAGTATTCTAGCAACATGATAGGTTCAATATTCATTACAATAGTAGCATAAGGAATACAGAAAACTACAAGACTAAAGCTATGAAGCTGATTTCTCTAAGGATAAAGTTGCACTAGCAGAAGGAACACTATCTATGGCAGGGGCGGCAGCCGAGGAAGGAGCACCAGTCGAAGAAGGAGCAGTTGATCTCTCCGGACCAAAGCTTATGCCCAGGATCAGACGAGAATATTTCTTGGCCCTCTTAATAGAAGGCTTCAAATCAACTGCTTGGCCTTTGGGGTTGATTGGGATAGAGGAGCTAACCTTCTCCCAATCGACTTGCTCGCCGTGCGCCATCGCCAAATCCATTGAAGTTTCGGCACCACTCTTCAACTGCGTCACACTGTAGCCAACTAGGGGGCTTGGATCAGCACCAAAAATAGCGACGAGGTCGTTCAAATCAGCAGGCATCTCCTTTGATGGAAAAACTTCGGCATGAAGGCTCTTAAAAGCACAGAGTGAGCGGATAAGAAGGTTGCGCACACGAACACTATTAGCCTCCAAAGTACTAACAACATCTGCTAAGGTATCAACCTTTTTATCCTCGTCAAGCAGCAAATTTTGGCCTGGCAACTCTACACATATCAAAAGGGGGACGGTCAGAACACAACAATAGTGAGGACTAAAACAAAAAAATCCCTCCCTGCCAAGCAAAAACTTACGAGTCAAGGAAGCATTGAGGGTCTCCAAGCGCTTCCGAAGATTTTCATCTCAGATAGTGGCTTATTTGGCTCTCTCTTCGGCAACAACACTACCTTTTTGATTGGCCTCCTCCAAATCTTGTTCAGCTATCCAAAGTTTGGCCTCCAGATCGTCGGCACGCTCTAATGCCTGGTCCCAGATGACCTTGGACTCCTTGACAGTGGCTGAAGAAATCAGAAAGTAATGTAAAACGTTAGAAAAGTAAGAGGAAGCGCATAAATCACAAAATAAAAAATGATGATGAAAGTATACCTTTCAGACCTTCGGCTTCATTATGGATCTTGATGAAGTGAGAGGCCATATCATCCATCTCACGCATCACAGGCTGTGGCAAAAGGGGCATTAGGGAAGACAAGTAAAGGAGGGTCCATGGTGTAATTAAAAAATCTTGGGTGTACTCACATCTTGCAGATCCACCTCGGTAGGGCCCTCAGATATCACCACGCCTTTGCCAGCCGATCTTCTTTTCTTCAGTGGTGGGGGCTTCGGCGATGCAACAACATCCTTCTGGACAAGTGGATCCGCATAAGATGTGGGCAAAACTTTCGGGTCCTTGGTAGAAGGAGCAAAAGAAGTGCCAAGATGAGACAAAGGAGGGTCTTCCGCATCATCACCACTACAAGAGTGAAGACGAAGAATAAGGAAGCATCAGCAACTGAGTCATCTGACAAAGCGCTAAACAAGAAGATAAGTACTCACGAGGATACGTCATGTGCAAAGCGGAATAGGTTCTTCTGAGGAGGATCCGATGACATTGGAACGACATCAAAAGTCTTTGAGGCCATAGAATCATTTGAGTCTTCAATCATCTCCACCGCAAAAGAACGCTTTCTTTTCTCGCCAGCGTGCTCCATGCAAAAATCTTCTGAGTGAGCCGATGGAAGAGACTGCATTTTCGATGAAGAATCAACGGCAGATGTCTCCACCTCCTCGTCAGTAGCAGTCCCAGTAACAAGGAGATCATCAGAAGCAGAAGGACTGGCGAGGAGCTCACCGCTCTCAGGGAGAGGAGGAAGCAAAGACAAATGATCATGGTCCTATACCATAATAAATGAAACAACCAAAGATGGAGGTTATCGATAAAGAATGAAACACATCCATGAATACAACTAAAAAGAAAAGAAAGACGGTTGCAAGTGGAAACTTAATTTGGGAAGGCGATTCTTTTTGCCATAAGGCTCTACACGACAAGTGAAGGGAACTAGGATCTTCTGGTTAACGTAGTGAAGTTCCGTACCCTTTTCTCATACTGGTTGAGGGCAAGGTCTTCCGTTGAAATCCTCACCGAGTCCTTTTTTCCAGTATATGCCCACATACCAGAAAGCCGGGCCTGTAGTGGTTACACGCGAATCCACAAGAAATACGCGAGAATCTGAAGACTAGATAATTCCTTGCCAACCTCATGCCACAGTTTTGAAATACGGTCAAGATGGGGTTGGATCTCCGCCATTTCTTCGGCAGAAGGATGCTGATCCTAGGAGTCAAGTTTGCGGCAAATTTTGTTTGGTTCAAAGGGGGATAACCCCAAAGACTAGCCATCAACCATTTGGTCTTTGATATAAAACCACTCAGTTTTGCATCCTTGAACAGAGTCAGTGATTTTAAAATCAAAGTAATCAACATCAGAGCGAATAGAAAAGATGGCACCGCCAACATCGTGAACAAGGGTATCGGAAGCATTCCGATGAACATAGAAAAAGTATTTCCAAAGGCCCCAATGGGGATGAAATCCAAGGAAACACTCGCAAAGAGTAACAAAGCAGGCAACATGAAGGATAGAATTGGGCGTGAGCTGGTATAGCTGCATGCCATAGATGAAGAGGAGACCACGGAGGAACTCATGAATAGGAAGAGAAAGACTGCAAAATAGAAAGGAGAGGAACATTACCCTCCAGCCAGATTCAAGGATAGGGGCAGCTTCACCCCCTAGAAGTTTGAAAGAGCCCTCGGTAAGAAGGCCAAGGTTTCGTGCCTCACTGTAAGATCTCACCATAATAAGGTAAGATCCCTGTGATTGCAGTGCTAGTCCCTGGATCGAAATGCTAGCACCCACAGTTTAAGATGAAGTACATAGAAACAAAGGTCATTATTACATCGCATATCCAGGAGTATAATGGTTCTTACAACTAACTTAGCCCAAGGCTAATGATACTCAAGGTTCACATTACATAGTATAATAATAGAGTCTTTTGTCTTCATGCGCCACAGGCAAACATGTCGAGTGTAGACCCGCAACCCTACTCATCATTAGAGTATCCTACAACATAATAAGTTACAGCCACAAAGGGTCAATACATTTGGAATTGTATTGGCAAGTGATACCATAGATACTTAGTATAATCCAACAAATACATGAATATATGGCTAAGTGTGGTTTTGGCTGACTTTGCTAAAAGCAAGTTTTATCTCATAGTTTTTGAAGAGTAAGTTTCCTCTTTCAATCACTAAGGTACCAATGATAGACATCACTGAACCTCTACCCTTGTTCACCCACAAGTTTTAACTTAGAGAAATTTGGATGAGGAGATTATTGAACTATTTCTCTGTCTTGAGGCTCAGAAATTGTCCATAACCGGGGACACGGCTAAGTACTTAGTTTTACCCTCTCGAGAGGTGGTGCACTTTCCCCACAAGACTCGACATGCATCGAGACGAGACTTTTCAGAAGCAATCCCTCAGACCACCACGGACGCGTTCCATCCTATCATAACTACCATGTTCTGTCTGTCTGGCTGAGTTCTTGCAACTTAGTTGGTCAAGGCAGAGCCCATATGCCATGTGGTTGCACTGGAAGCTTCATGACAAGAACGTCTCCAATCTCTTTGTTCCTGGGTGGCCGTCCACAAGTGCGATACACCAGCTAACCATAGACATGGCCCCTGAGTAACCACTCAACATAATCCAAGCAAGTCCCATTCCACCTAGGTGTTTCATTAACATTAGTTGTTTTCTTAGTCAAACAAAATAATATCCTTCCATACTATCTTAATATGAATTTTCCACCCATGAATTCTAATAGCATGGCTAAGCACTCTAGCATACGAAGTCTTTCAACTAGGAAATACTACCAAGATATAATCTATAGGATAACATAGCATAATATAGTAACAATTAAATAATCCTACCATCCTAAGATCTACCAAAATAACACTAGTGCAATAGTGAAAATAATAGGACATGAGATGAAATATCACTTGCCTTGGTAGCTAGGGGAATAGGTACAATCCTCACAGCAACAAACTTCACAATCCACACAATCTACACAAAGAACAATACAATAACAATAATTCAATCAATATAGCATCACAAAATATGAATGCATGCAAAATGCAATGATATGATCACAACTCTAAAACTTACAAAGTCTATAGTACAGAGGTTTAAAATATTCTATCTAAAGGCATAAGAAAAACCTAAAAACAATTTATGGAATAATTTTTATGAGCAAAATACTCCTAAAAAGGTTCTTCCTATAATTCCAATTTTTTAGAAGCAAAAGTGTGAAACAAGGCCTCTATAATAACAGTCTTATTTTTCTAAATCCATAGACACCAAATTTGCATTTTTCTGAATTGTGGATCAAAAGTTATTGAATTTCTAAGTTTAATATATAATCTGTCTAATTTTCTATTTAAACAGATAATCTGGCCGACGTGGCGCAACCCTATTGGTCCGTACCAGTTCGGTCGGATGGACCGCTGCGGACCGTTAGATTTTAAGTGGCAAACGGACGGATCAGATCAGCCCGTACCACATCGGTCGTCGATCTAACCCTAGCCGCTAAAACCCGATCGAATGGTGCTCAGCACGCAGCCACGAACTGGCGGCGCTGCCTCTCTATGCGCGGCAGCGGCTCGTCGGACGGTGGTGTTCTGGCGGTTCTAAAGGGGAAGGAGGTCCGTGGACTCTTACCAGGGGTCAAGGCGGTCGTGGCGGTCTCGATGGAGGTCACGGTGGAGTGGGAGGGTGCTCTGCCTCGATCTCGATTCCTCGCCGGAGCTCTGTCGATGGTGGAGCTCGTGTCTCTGCATTGACGACGGTGATCTGGGGCTCAAACAAGCAAGGAGAGGGGTCAGTGAGGGGCGCTCGGGTCAGCACGGTCGAGTTGAGTCTAAAAAGGGGCGGCGGAAACCCTAACCTCTCCGAAAAACTCGACGGACGGTGGCGGCAGAGGGAGTTTCACTGGCGATGATCGTATCGTCAACCTAGAGCAAGAAAAGGCACGCGGCCGGAGTTAGAAGATGCGCTAGGACACGGCAAAGTGGATAGGGCAGAGAGGAGGGCGCGAGGTGGTCGGAGCTCACCGGAATCATCGCCGGAGTTGCTTCGGACAGCGGCGGCTCGAGCTAGTAATTGGGGAGCCTGGTGGCTCTCCGGGGGTAGTGGCTGGGGGAAAATGGAAGAGGAATGAGAGGGGATTAAGAAGGGGTGATCGCCGTGGGGAATCAATGCGAGAAATGCTCGAATTAGAGCCGATTCGAAACAACAGAGGAAGGGAGAGGTGCAGCTCGTTCGCGTGGAAGAAGATGAGGTGGCGGTGACGTGGGAGTGGGGCCAGGAGGTAAGTGGGAGGGGGTGTGAGAAAAGAAAGAGAGGGGGAGAAGTGGCCCGGGTGAGCTTGTTGGGCTGGTTTGGGTCGAAAGGCCAGAACTGCTGCTGCTGTTTAAATTTTTTTCCCTCCTTTTCTTTTTCCTTTTAGATTTTCTTTTCCTAGGTTTTGGATTTAGCAAAAGGGCTCCAAATTGCCTCTAAATTTCACCAAATTTTTGGAGGACAAACTAGATGCAAAGTAATACATGCCATGATGATATGAGTGCAATGATGATGGTTTTTAGATGAAATTTTTTGGGATGTTACAAATCTAACCCCCTTAAGATGAATCTCGCCCTCGAGATTCGGGTTTGCTAGCAAATAGGTGAGGGTGATCTCTCCGAAGTTCATCCTCTCGCTCCCATGTTGCTTCTAATTTAGTGTGATGGTTCCACTGCACTTTGCAGAATTTGATTGTCTTGGTACGAGTAATTGTTTCTGCTGTCTCCAGAATCTTAATAGGTTTCTCTTCATAAGTGAGATCATTCTCTAGCTGAATTTCTTCTAACGGTATAGTGTGTTTCAATGAAGTTTCTTCCATCTCTGGGTAACACTTTTTCAGCTGTCTGACATGAAATACATTATGAACTGCTGACAGAGATTCTGGTAATTCTATCTCATATGCCACTTCTCCTCTGCGGCTCAAAATCTTGAAGGGTCCTACATAGCATGGTGCTAATTTTCCTTTGATTCCAAATCTCTTCACACCACGAAGGGGTGATACCCTGAGATAAGATCTATCACCAACCTCATAGGTGACCTCTCTATGTTTCGGATCTGCATAGCTCTTTTGTCGAGATTGGGCTATCTTTAGCCTATCCCTCACCATCTTGACTTTCTCTTCAGCCTCCTTGATTAAGTCTGGCCCGAACAAATTTCTTTCTCCAACTCCATTCCATAGCAACAGTGTGGTACACTTCCTTCCATAAAGGAATTCAAACGGAGCCATTTCTATGCTTGATTGATAACTGTTATTGTAGGAAAACTCTGCGTATGGTAGACTCTCATCCCAACTAGATCCATAATCTAACGCACAAGCTCTTAGCATATCTTCCAATATCTGATTGGTCCTTTCTGTCTGCCCATCAGTCTGTGGATGAAACACAGTGCTGAATTCTAGTCGAGTTCCCAATGACTCGTGAAGTTGTCGCCAAAAGTGCAACTGAATTGAGTTCCTCTATCCGACACGATACTCTTAGGCACCCCATGTAAACATACAATTCTATTCATGTATATCTTGGCTAGCTTGGCACTTGTGTAAGTGGTCTTCACTGGTATGAAATGAGCCACTTTTGTCAAGCGATCAACAATAACCCATATAGAATCGTATCTAGATTTAGTCCTTGGCAGTTCGGTGATAAAATCTATACCGATTTTATCCCATTTCCAATCAGGTATTGGCAGTGGTTGTAATAATCCCGCCAGTTTCTGATGTTCTGCCTTTATACGACTACACACGTTGCACAAGGCAATGTGCTCTACTATATCCTTCTTTAAATTATTCCACCAGAATCTTTCCTTAACATCCATATACATCTTGGTGTTGCCAGGATGAATTGAATATGGTGAGTTGTGAGCTTCTTGTAAGATCAACTTCTTAAGCTCAAGATCCTGCGGAATACAGATACGTTTTCTGTACCATAAGGTTCCTTGTTCGTCTACATGAAATCCTTTTGCCTTGCCTTCACAAATTTTACTTTTGATTTCTTCTATTTCTTTGTCCATCTTTTGAGTTTCTTGGATTTTGTTCATCAGTGTGGGTTGCACCTCCAAGGATGCAAGGTATCCTTCAGGCACTATCTCTAATCTCAACTCCCTAAATTGGGCACATAACTCCTCCGACAATTCTCCTTTATTGAGGCCATTTACATAAACCTTGCGGCTTAATGCATCGACTATGACATTTGCCTTTCCAGGGTGGTATTGCAAACTTAAGTCGTAATCCTTGATAAGTTCTAGCCATCTTCTTTGTCTCATGTTGAGTTCTTTCTATGTAAAAATGTATTTCAGACTCTTGTGATCGGTGAATATTTCACAACGCTTTCCCATAAGATAGTGCCTCCATGTTTTTAAGGCATGCACAACTGATGCCAACTCTAGGTCATGAGTAGGATAGTTCACTTCATGATTTTTGAGTTGCCTTGATGCATAAGCTACAACTCTACCTTCCTGCATTAGTACACCTCCTAGTCCTTGGTGAGATGCATCACAATATACTTGAAAGTCTTTCTCAAGATCTGGCAAACATAACACTGGTGCTGACACTAGTATCTTCTTTAACTCCTGAAAGCTGGTTTCACATGCTTCTGTCCAGTTAAACTTCTTCTCCTTCTTTAGCAGATCAGTCATAGGCTTTGCTATCTTTGAATTTTTTTTAATGAACCTCCGATAGTATCCTGCTAGGCCTAGGAAACTACGGATTTCTTTAACCGATTTAGGAGGTTCCCATTCTGTCACCGCTGCCACTTTTGCTAGGTCAACAGCTATACCACTTCCAGATACTATATTCCCAAGGAAACCCACTTCATTCAGCCAAAATTCACATTTACTGAACTTGGCATATAGTTTGTGTTCCCTGAGTTTCTCTAGAATGAGGCGTAGGTGTTCTTCATGTTCTTTGTTGCTCTTGGAATATACCAATATGTCATCGATGAATACCACTACGAACTTGTCAAGAAATTCCATGAATACCTTATTCATCATGTTCATGAAATAGGCCGGTGCATTGGTCAATCCAAACGGCATCACTATATATTCATACAACCCATATCTAGTGGTGAATGCAGTGTTTGGTATATCATGTTCTCTAATCATTAGTTGGAAGTATCCTGATCGAAGATCAATTTTTGAGAACACACATGCTCCCTCTAGCTGATCAAAGAGATCATTTATTCTAGGTAGGGGATATTTATTCTTTATGGTCACTTCATTAAGTGATCGATAGTCTATGCATAGCCTTTGGCTTCGGTCCTTCTTCTCAACAAATGAAACTGGTGCTCCCCAAGACGAAGAACTTGGTTGGATAAATCCCTTTTTCAACTGTTCTCCCGGCTGTTTCTTAAGTTCTTTTAACTCGTCCACCGACATTTTGTAAGGTCTCTTTGCTATAGGTTCAGTTCCTGGCAGTAGGTCTATCAGAAACTCCACATCCCTATCTGGTGGCATGCCAGGTAATTCTTCGGGGAACACATCTGGGTACTCCTTCACTATTGGTACACTGTCTAGGCTAACCCCCTTAAGAGAATTAACCTTGCTCCCCTTGGGTTCAAAGTTAGACTTGAACCTGATCCTTTTCTTTTCTGGGGTGGTGAGCATAACAGTTTGTTTAGCACAATCAATCACTCCTTCATAACGGGTCAACCAGTCCATTCCTAATATTACATCTAATCCTTGGGACTCTAGGATTATTAAATTAACTGGAAACTTGTTCTTTCCAATTTCTAGGGTTATCTGTCGGCACCCAGAATTTACTATCATTTCTCCACCCGGGGAGCTTACCTTAATGGGACATCCAATGGTTTCAGTGGAGAGATCGTTTTTTACTACAAATGCTCTTGAAACGAATGAATGCGATGCACAGGTATCGAAAAGGATAAGTGCAGGAAAGGAGTTAATCTTGAACTTACCGATCACGGCATCAGATCCTTCTTGAATTTCCTCCACATTGATGTGATTCACATGACCCTTTTGAAATGGGTTCGGCTTAGCCCCATCAGTCTTCTTCTCTGGGCATTCATTAGCATAGCGCCCTGTCTTCTTGCACTTGAAACATTCCACCTGACTGATGTCTTTCTTTGCTGGTTGATTGTGATGATTCTAACTATTTTGATTCCCATGGCCATGACCATTGTGGTTGTTCCTGAATCCACCTTTGTTATGTCCACGATGATTGTCTCCATCATGGTGGTGGTTATTGGTAAGATGGTTATTATGATTCCCATTCTTGTGGAATCCTGAACTCCCACTTCCTTCACCATGAGAACGCTTGTGAGGTGATCCTGATCCAAACTTATCAAAATGGTGCTTCCTCTTTCTACCTTCCACTTGCTTCATCTTGTTTTCTAGGATGGTAGCTTTATCACACAAGGATTGATAGGTTGGAACATAAGCAACAGATAGTTGCATAGATATTTCATCGTTCAACCCATCAAGGAACTTCTCCTTTCTCTTTGCGCCAGTGTCAACATCATCTGGTGCATAACATCACAGATTGTTGAACTCTTTGATGTACTCAGAAATACTGCGGTGGCGTTGCTTGAGGTTGTGAAACTCCTTTTTCTTCAACCCCATTATTCCAGAAGAGATGTGAGTGGTACGAAATCCATCCTCAAATATTGCCCAAGTTACTTCCTTAATAGGGTGAGTAACTTGGAAATTGTCCCACCAAGTAGCTGCATGACCTTCCAATAAGTGTGCTGCGAATCTGACCTTTTTTGCATCCGTGCATCCAACTGTGACTAGGTCCTTATTCACAGAGCGTAGCCAATCATTTGCTACCATGGGGTCAGTAGTACCAGAGAACTTAGCAGGTCTCATCCTTAGAAATCTTGTAAGCATATCCAGAGGTGGTGGATTGTTCTGGTTGTTATTGTTATTATTGTTGTTCTAATTCTGGTTCGCCATGAATTGAGTCATCATTTGCATCAATTGTGTCTGTGCAGCCATCATTTGCTGCATTCCATTGCCATTGTCATTGTTATCCTCGTTGTTGCGTCGGGGAGGCATCTGTGGGTTTAATAAGGGTAAGTAATGATAGATAACTCAAATAAAATAACAACAATCATTCAAACAAGCACATGCAGGTTCAACATCACGACAATAATAGAGTTTGCGAAAATAAACATACTAGCATAGTCACCCACAAGTCGGTATGATCTATGCAACTCGATAATAAAACAATAGATAGATGGATAAGTATCACTACTCCTCCATGTCAACTTCCTCCTCCACTAACGCAAGTCCTGCTGCGGCGAATCCTACCTTGTATTCCTCCAAGCTTGTAGACAAAGCATCGATATTTGCCTGCAATTCTCTCTTCTGTGTGTGTAGCCTCTCTATCACCTCGTGATCCGCTTCCAGCTCAATGTCCTCAAGCTCTAACTCGGTCTCCAAGTCTCTGATCTTCTTGTTCTTCTCCTGAACCCTCTTCTTTTGGCTCTTGAATTTCTTCTCCTGGTCTTCAAACTTCTTCTCCATTTCCTTGATTCGATTCTCCTGTTCCTGGAAGGCCTTGTCCTTCTCCTTAAGTTGGACTCGTAGTTCATCGTTGCTAAGCATCACATTAGTCCTATCAGTATCAAGGTGTCTGATAAGTCTCTCTAAGTCCTGGAGGTGGTGACGCACGGGCTTGATAGACTCCTTAGTGGCCTCGTCCAACACAATAGGCTCTCCGTCCTCGTCGCGCCTCCCGAAGAAGTGGAAGTAGTGGCTCCTGATCTCAGAAGAGTGACGTCCACATAGGCGTCCGAACAGCTCGTGCATAGCGACGTCAAGGCCCCTCTCCATGTCATCATGGAGTATCTTGAAGGCAATCTCCCTAGTTTGGGGCTCTGTCTCATGTCCTGGGTGGGTAACTCTGAATCCCCATAAGTCCTTCCTCTGAAACTTCCTTAGCTGAAGTCCCTGAATGGTAGGGATTGGAAGAGCGAGCACATGGACGAGCTCCAACATATGAGTCCCAAAGCGAGTTCCCTCAAAATCGTCGACCGTGCTGTAGACAAAATTCGGCATCTTTTGCATAGCATGGAGAAAATTAGTAATAACACAAGTCACAAAATATGCAAAGATAAAATAAAATCAACCAACAAAACATTCCTCATACCAAGTAGAAATACATTATTCAACTCAAAGCAGTCAAGGTTCTAGACATAACTTATTTTTTCCATACCACATAGGTCAGTATGATCAAAATACTAACGTGATAAAACACCAAGGGTGGTGGTCCAACTAGTATCTCACTCCTTCTTAACCAAGGTAGCAATCTGGGTATCCTTGGCAGCAATCTGCTTGTCTTGGTAGCATAGCTCCAAGGCCAAGCCTATGATATCCTTACTTAGTCGTTTTACCGTGGCCTTTGAATCTTGGACAAGACGTTTCTCCTCCTTGAGATCCTCCTGAGTATTGAGCATTCTATACTTGAGTCTTTCCCCAAGTTCCTCAATGGATTTCCACGCAACATTCCTTGCAGAGTCAAAGAATGACGTGTGCATTTCAGAGTTGGTGAACATGCAGAATCCCGTACTCTTGGGATCATCTTCCTTGTTCTTATACAAATGGATTTGCACCCACCAATACTCTTGTCCCTCGTCTATCACAGGAAATCCCTTGTACACGGCTTCACCGTCCATTCCCAAGCCGATCATGAGGTTCTTGAGTGCCTTGGGAAATTCTGTCTCACACTCAAGGGTCATAGTCATTAGTGGTCCCTTCTTGATAGATTCATTGATGGTGGACATCTACAAAAATAGATGAGAAAGGATGATCAGGGAAAGTTTTACGAGATGAAAAGACAAGTGTAAAGTTTGAATATAAAGTTATTTCTCCTAAGGGTTTTCCTTAGTCTAATCCAATCTAGGTTCACGAACCTACATGCAACACAGTGCTCTGATACGATCTGTAAGATCTCACCATAATAAGGTAAGATCCCTATGATTGCAGTGCTAGTCCCTGGATTGAAATGCTAGCACCCATAGTTTAAGATGAAGTACACAGAAACAAAGGTCATTATTACATCGCATATCCAGGAGTATAATGGTTCTTACAACTTACTTAGCCCAAGGCTAATGATACTCAAGGTTCACATTACATAGTATAATAATAGAGTCTTTTGTCTTCATGCGCCACATGCAAACATGTCGAGTGTAGACCCGCAACCCTACTCATCATCAGAGTATCCTGCAACATAATAAGTTAAAGCCACAAAGGGTCAATACATTTGGAATTGTATTGGCAAGTGATACCATAGATACTTAGTATAATCCAACAAATACATGAATATATGGCTAAGTGTGGTTTTGGCTGACTTTGCTAAAAGCAAGTTTTATCTCATAGTTTTTGAAGAGTAAGTTTCATCTTTCAATCACTAAGGTACCAATGATAGACATCACTGGAGCTCTACCCTTGTTCACCCACAAGTTTTAACTTAGAGAAATTTGGATGAGGAGATTATTGAACTGCTTCTCTGTCTTGAGGCTCAGAAATTGTCCATAACCGGGGACACGACTAAGTACTTAGTTTTACCCTCTTGAGAGGTGGTGCACTTTCCCCACAAGACTCGACATGCATCGAGACGAGACTTTTCAGAAGCAATCCCTCCGACCACCACGGACGCGTTCCATCCTATCATAACTACCACCTTCCGTCTGTCTGGCTGAGTTCTTGCAACTTAGTTGGTCAAGGCAGAGCCCATATGCCATGTGGTTGCACTGGAAGCTTCGTGACAAGAATGTCTCCAATCTCTTTGTTCCTGGGTGGCCGTCCACAAGTGCGATACACCAGCTGACCATAGACATGGCCCCTGAGTAACCACTCAACATAATCCAAGCAAGTCCCATTCCACCTAGGTGTTTCATTAACATTAGTTGTTTTCTTAGTCAAACAAAATAATATCCTTCCATACTATCTTAATATGAATTTTCGACCCACGAATTCTAATAGCATGGCTAAGCACTCTAGCATACAAAGTCTTTCAACTAGGAAATACTACCAAGATATAATCTATAGGATAGCATAGCATAATATAGTAACAATTAAATAATCCTACCATCCTAAGATCTACCAAAATAACACTAGTGCAATAGTGAAAATAATAGGACATGAGATGAAATATCACTTGCCTTGGTAGCTAGGGGAATAGGTACAATCCTCACAGCAACAAACTTCACAATCCACACAATCTACACAAAGAACAATACAATAACAATAATTCAATCAATATAGCATCACAAAATATGAATGCATGCAAAATGCAATGATATGATCAAAACTCTAAAACTTACAGAGTCTACAGTATAGAGGTCTAAAATATTCTATCTAAAGGCATAAGAAAAACCTAAAAACAATTTATGGAATAATTTTTATGAGCAAAATACTCCTAAAAAGGTTC
Source organism: Avena insularis (assembly GCA_023614405.1). Classification (NCBI taxonomy): domain Eukaryota; kingdom Viridiplantae; phylum Streptophyta; class Magnoliopsida; order Poales; family Poaceae; genus Avena; species Avena insularis. The sequence continues at coordinate 178,777,016 of CM042692.1, read as the reverse complement.
TTCCTATAATTCCAATTTTTCAGAAGCAAAAGTGTGAAACAAGGCCTCTATAATAACGGTCTTATTTTTCTAAATCCATAGACACCAAATTTGCATTTTTCTGAATTGTGGATCAAAAGTTATTGAATTTCTAAGTTTAATATATAATCTGTCTAATTTTCTATTTAAACAGATAACCTGGCCGATGTGGCGCAACCCTATTGGTCCGTACCGATTCGGTCGAATGGACCGCTGCAGACCGTTAGATTTTAAGTGGCAAACGGACGGATCAGATCAGCCCGTACCACATCGGTCGTCGATCTAATCCTAGCCGCTAAAACACGATCAAACGGTGCTCATGGCTGAACGCCACTCTCCTGCACGGCGGCGGCTCGTGCTGACGGCGGTTCTAAAGGGGCAGGAGGTCCATGGACTCTTACCAGGGGTCGAGGCGGTCGTGGAGGTCTCGATGGAGGTCACGGTGGAGTGTGTGGGGGGGGGGTGCTCTGCCTCGATCTCGATTCCTCGCCGGAGCTCTGTCGACGGTGGAGCTCGTGTCTCTGCGTTGACGACGGTGATCTGGGGCTCAAACAAGCAAGGAGAGGGGTCAGTGAGGGGCGCCCGGGTCAGCACAGTCGAGTAGAGGCTAAAAGGGGCGGCGGAAACCCTAACCTCTCCGGAAAACTCGACGGATGGTGGCGGCAGAGGGAGTTTCGCCGGCGATGACCGTATCGTCGACCTAGAGCAAGAAAAGGCACGCGGCCGGGGTTAGAAGATGCGCCAGGACACGGCAAAGTGGATAGGGCAGAGAGGAGGGCGCGAGGTGGTCGGAGCTCATCGGAATCGTCGCCGGAGTTGCTTCGGACAGCGGCGGCTCGAGCTAGTAATTGGGGAGCCTGGGGGCTCTCCGGGGGTAGTGGCTGGGGGGAACGGAAGAGGAATGAGAGGGGATTAAGAAGGGGTGATCATCGTGGGGAATCAATGCGAGTAACACTCGAATTAGAGCCAATTCGAAACGGCAGAGGGAGGGGAGAGGTGTAGCTCGTTTGCGTGGAAGAAGATGAGGTGGCGGTGATGTGGGAGTGGGGCCAGGAGGTAAGTGGGAGGGGATGTGAGAAAAGAAAGAGAGGGGGAGAAGTGGCCTGGGTGGGCTTTTTGGGCTGGTTTGGGCCGAAAGGCCAGAACTGCTGCTGCTGTTTAAAATTTTTTTCCCTCCTTTTCTTTTTCCTTTTAGATTTTCTTTTCCTAAGTTTTGGATTTAGCAAAAGGGCTCCAAATTGCCTCTAAATTTCACCAAATTTTTGGAGGACAAACTAGATGCAAAGTAATACATGCCATGATGATATGAGTGCAATGATGATGGTTTTTAGATGAAATTTTTTGGGATGTTACACTCAATAGTTTGTGCGTGGTGCACTTCGATGGCGCCCATCCGATATCCCTCTTTCACGTGGCCTTGGCGGCTGCAACGGAAGTCCCCACCTTGCTCTTGCCCATAATGATGGTCGAGTAAGCACTAGCACTCGGAGAAACTCACAGGAGTTGGAGAGAGAGACAGAGGAAGGCACATGCGCAAGGAAGAAGATGAAGGAAGAGTAAAAAGCAGTAAAAGAAACCCCTCCCCTTTATAAAGTTCAAGGGCACATAAGCTTGGACCGTTTGATGCAAAATCGAACCGTCAGATGGCGGCACGTGTCAACAAGATTCTATAAAGGAAAAAACCCTAAGAATTTATTACTACGGTAAAAATGGAAGAGCGGTGCACGACTCCTTGATCCTCGCATGGAAAAAGGGAGACGTGCAGTCAGGAAATTGCGCTGAATACGCCACCACACGTCATCATTACTGCAGCACGGGCCCATGCTCGACATGTCTCATCATGAGAATATTTTTCTAGAATAAAGAAATGTAAAATTCGTTATCAATGACATCACAATAAAAAATGGTTCAGTGGAAAGGGTATACACCCAAAGAAAAATAGGGAGTTGAAGTCAATTCCTCCATGAAGAAGATTGAGACTACAGCCAAAAACAAAAAATTTGACTGTAGCCTTGGGGGCTACTCCTATCAGGAGCACTGGTCGCGCACCCGACAAAAGTTTGAGGACACATTGACATCATAATAGAAAAAATTTCAAGCCTATGTCCTGATGCATACATCTGAACATAACCTCGGGGGCTACTCCTATCAGGAGCGCTGATGCACACCTGATAAAAGAAAAGCGAAAAAACTCCTATCAGGAGGGTGTGTATAAAGTAAAGATTAAATTAGCCGACAAAATATATAAATCTCGGATCGTAACTAAATGCGATAAAACTCTGAATGCCGTGTTTAGAAACATGAAGGTAAGACCCCGGGTTTCATCTTGTGTGGCTTGGTAATCGCACAAGAATGCGCTCTTCTAGTATTATATTCGTATACATGATTGATACGTTGCTATCGTATCCATAATATTTGATGTTCCATGCTTGGTTTTATCTACTTTCTTATGTTTTGTCCACACTTTGGAGTACTTTTCATATGATTTCTTGGACTAACCTATTAACAAGAGCCACAATGCCAGTTGCCTATTTTCTGCTGTTTTTGCTTCCAGAAAGTCAGAAAATGAATATTCTCGGAATTGGACCGGACAAATGCCAAAGTCGTTATTTTCCCAGAAGATTCACGGAGCCAGAAGGAGAGACGAAGGGGGGCCACAGGGTGACCAAACCACCCCTAGGCGCGGGTCCCCCATGCCGCGCTAGGGCATGGTGTGGGCCCCCTGGCTGCCCACCGACCTTGCGTCTCCGCCTATAAGATGCCTCCCGATGCAAAAACCCTAAATCGTCAAGCCTCTAGCCACGAAAAGTTCTGCAGAGCCGCCGCCACCAAAGGGGAGATTCGGGGGATAGAAAGTCTCTATTCTGGCACCCTGTCGAGATGGGGAAGTGTCCCCGGAGCCATCCCCATCGATCTCCACTGCCATCTCCATCACCATTGCTGATTCCCATGATGTGGAGGGAGTAGTTCTCTCTCGAGGCTAAGGGGTTCTACCGGTAGCTATGTGTTCATCTCTCTCTCTATGCATGATCTTATTGAGATCATGAGCTTGTAATATATAGATCTACCTTGCTACTCAAGTGCTTTAATAGATCTCTGCTCTCCCCATGTGTGTGAAGTTGCCAGTGTGCACACCATGGTGGCACTTAGGCTAGAGATTACAAATACTTGTTATGAGTTATATTTGGAGTTGGATGTCTTTATAAAATTGTGGTGTTTGTTTGAACCATCTAGTGCTCAAGGTGACAGTGTGGGGTTATCTAGATGGGAAAGGCTTACTTTGAGGTGTGCTGTTATAGCCCTACCTTGGATTAGAGTGTCCAACCAGAGAGTAGTTCATCGTAGTATCATAAAGAAGAATATATTTATATGAGAGTGTTCACTAGTGAAAGTATGATCCCTGGGCCTTGTTTCTAAGCACTGAAACACCGTTTGCTATTAGATCTATTACATGTTTGCTTGCTTCTATCTTTATTTCAGTTTTACTTTAGTCTTTTCCATGCCATCAAGCTATTTTCTTTCACTGTTACCACTTATAATTATCTATACCACTTGTATTTCACTATCTCTTCACCGAACTAGTGCACCTATACACCTGACAAGTGTATTAGGTGTGTTGGGGACACAAGAGACTTCTTGTATCTTGATTGCAGGGTTGCTTGAGAGGGGATACCTTTGAACACTTCCTCCCTAAGTTCGATAAACCTTGGGTGATCCACTTAAGGGAAAACTTGCTGCTGTTCTACAAACCTCTCCACTTGAAGGTCCAACAACTGTCTACAAGAATAGAAGTGCATAGACATCAAGCTATTTTTTGGCGCCGTTGCCGGGGAGGTAAGGTAAAAGGTACTCACATCCTCCGGTGTGAGTGCTCGAAGTTATTTCCTTTAGATTCTGCAATTTTGTCTTTTTGTTTCTTGTTTTCACTAGTTAGGCTGAATGGAAAACAACAAAAAAATTAGAGAGCTTTTTAGTATTTTTCCTAAGATAGAACATGAATTGTCTGAAAAGAAAATTAAAAAACCCATGGAACTTTCTTTGCATGCTAATAGCAATGTTATTAGTATGAATCTTTTAAACACCTTTGTTACTAATGCTATGGAAACATCCAAGCTTGGGGAAGTTAGTTTTTATGAAAATGAACTTTTTAGTTCCCTAGATTTAAAGAAGAAAATTTGCTCAGATGATACTTTATCTCCCATATGTGGTAATTCTAATGATACTTGTGATATTTTAAATCCACATACTGAAAGCATCTCTTTTAAAATACCTATAAAAATTGTTGAATGTGTTATGAACAACTGTTATTTGGGACATGGAACTATCCATCCTGGTGATCATTTACTCTTTATACATGAATTATGCGAGTTGTTCAAGTGTGCAGGTATTTCAATGAACCAAGTTAAGAGGAAGCTATTCCCTTTTTCACTTAGGGGCAAAGCAAGGGAGTGGTATGAGCTACTAGATGATCCTCATCATTTGGAGTGGAAGCAACTTGAATCTCTCTTTTACTCTAAATTTTATCCTCCTCATGAAATTCATAAAGATAGGAATTACATTTATAATTTTCATCCACATGATGGAGAAAGTATTGCCCAAGCATGGGGAGATTGAAGTCACTAATTCTCAAATGTCCCATTCATGAGCTCCCCGGTAATATTGTTATTAATAATTTCTATGGAAGGCTTTCAGGACATTACAAGGACTATCTAGATACTTGTTTAGAGGGATCCTTCACAAGTAAGGAGGTAAAATCTAAGTGGGATCTTCTTGAAACAATTCAAAGCAATACCGAAGATAGGGATAACAACAAAGGTAAAGAACCAGGTATAAACTATGAGTATGATTGCATTAAGTCTTTCGCTAAAACTGCTGATTTTCAAGAGCTTGGTGCTAAATATGGTCTTGATCCTCAAATTCTTGTTGATTGTTATAGAACCTTTGCTTCTCATATTAATGCTCCTAAAGAAAAATGGGACATGTATCATGAGCCTTATAAAGACACTTGCATGGAAAATGAAATTGTTATTAATGATAGCAATAAACATGCTCAAACCACTTGAAGTACTATTTCTTATAAGCATGTTAATTTTTGTGGAATACATAGACCTTGTGAGAATAATCAAATTGAAGAAGAATATTGTATCACCCATAGGAATGAAAAAACTAGAATGTGGTATAGGGCTCTAAATGATCTTGGTAAAAAAGTTTGTGCCCTCTATCCTTTTATTTGTGAACTTTGCCTTGGAGTGGTTCATTCAATTTTCAATGCTCAGGCCATAATAATAACCCTTCTAATCCAATGATTACTGCAAGTTTGTATTGTGATGACATGATCACTCCTAATCAGCATGATGAACTTACATTATTTTGGGGGTGTGAAGAGTTATCAAGAAAAACTTCTTTGGTAGATATGAGTGCTTTTGGTATGATTAGCGTCATGCATGGTTGTCATATTTATTGTGTTGATAATTGCCACACAAATACTTACATACAAAATATTATAAAAGATGATATTTTACCAAAATATGATAGGACTAATATGTGTTTTGTTCTTATTAATGAAAAGGAGGAATCCTCCAAAGTTTCTTCTATTGTCTCTAACAATGAACCAGGGTATATGGAGAAGCTTCCTTTCAAGCCTATCCCTCCTAAAGAGAAGAAGAAAAAGAAGAAAAGGAGGAGTAAAAGGAGAGATGAAACGGTATTTTTCCCTAAGCATGTTGCTCCTATTTTAATTTTTGATGAGTCTGAACTCGATGATGTTCCTATGCCTATCACCTATAGTAGTGATCATGATTGGGAAAAGCACACTACTTTTGATATTGAAAATCTCTTCGGTACCAATTCTGAAAATGATGATATTAATAATTGTTGTACTATTAGTGCTACCCATGTTCCTTCCAATGATGATATGTTTACAAATGAACGCACTTTGGAAGATAATTATTCTATTGCTTATGATGATACTACACCTCCAATATATGATGATTACAATAATGAATATGATATTTTCAGTCCACCTACTATTGAGGAGAAAATTAATTATGATTACAATATGCCTCCTATATTTGATGATTATGGTGATGAAAATAATAATGATAGCTATTTTGTTGAATTTGCTCCCACTATAATTAATAAGAATGACTATGTTTATGTGGGGAGTATTAATTATTTTATGCATGTGGATCATGATAAGAATGTTTCTTGTGATAGTTATATTGTTAATTTTATTCATTATACTACTGAAAGTTATGTTGAGAGAGGAAAACATGGTTTTATGTATCTCAACAATATTAAGTTTCCCCTCTTTATGTTGAAAGTCTTGAAGTTACACTTGTTTTGCTTTACTATGCTTGTTGCTTTGTGCTTTCATGACTTGTTTATTTACAAGATTATTTTTCATAGGAAGTGGGTTAGACTTAAATGTGTTTTGAATTTGCTTCTTGATGCTCTCTTTTACTTCAATTCATATTTCTTATGTGAGCATTTTCTCAAACTATCATGCCTAACTTAAAGGCGTTAAAGAAAAGTACTTATTGGGAGATAACCCAAAAGTTTTAGATGAGTCTTGGAAGTTATTACCTCTGTAATAACCGCTCATTATCCTTTTTATTTGCTTTTTGTGCCAAGAGTAACCTCTAATGAGAGAGAAGTAATGCTTGGGAAAGTTGCTATCCTGAAACAGATTTTTGTACTTCACTGTAAAAATTCGTGTAAAATCTCTATACGTCGTTTTGATGCATGAATTTTTGTGCTTCTGCCCCAGGTAGTTATCTAATTTTCGTTAGTTCAACACTTTTCGATTTGAGCAACAGAAGATCTTCGAAAAAATTGTTTTTTACCTGCTGGTCTGTTTTGACAGATTTCTGCTATTATTTGCATTTGGTTCTTGTTAGTTCCTTTTTGGGTTCTCTTTGGGGAATTGAGCTTTTTGAGGGAAGTGCTACAGTATCTTGTGTTTTAATGGAAGTTTTATTGGTGTTTACACTGAACCCAAAGACTTATTATCCTTTGTGCACTAATGTTGCTAATAAAGATTGTGTGAAATTTTGTACGAAGGAAAAATTTCAGGTGTATGGAGAGAATGATGTAATGAGATGAGGAATGGACTAAAGCTCAAGCTTGGGTATGACACGTGTGTCACCCCAAGAAATATCCAAGAAGTACAAGCGTCAAAGCTTGGGGATGCCCAAGGCATCCCCTTCTTCATCAATAAAAATCTCAGGTTTCTTCCAAACACTTCATTTTTATTGTTTAATGCACAAGTTGTGTTGTTCTTGGAGCGTCTTCGTTTTTGTTTTTAGTTTTAGTTTGTTTGGTTTTCTTGAATAAATTGGTTGGACCCCCTCTTTCATGCATTGGTTTTCAAATAGTTTGGTTTGGATTGGAAAAGAGTAGGAAAGTTCATGCTTAAGTGGTAAAGAGAGCTGGTTTTTGACTGTGTCTTATGCTTTGTCATGCGATGCTTGATATTGTTTTGGCTTTATACTTAGTGATCTTTGTTGTAGCATGACATGTTATAAACAATTGAGATTGCTTAATATGCCTTGAAAGAATCATGTGTTATTTTAGCATACAAAAGCATAATATTGTGGTATTCTCTTTTGATGCTTTGTTTGGGTTGAGTTGGCGCATGCTCACACCATGTTATGACTATCCCAAGTCACCATAGCCTTTATGATCCTTTAGTTTTCGATTTGTAATATCACTTTATGTTTTAATTAATGATGTTTTGTCTCTTTGCATGATTATGGCCATTATTGCTCTCTTAGTTAGTCGCTCCTAGTCTTTTGCTAGCCTCCATAACCAAGTACGAGTTCCACTCATGCATCCAACTCCAAATAAAACCAAGTTATTCCAAAGAGTCCACCATACATACCTATTAGCATTTGCTGTTATGTATATGTGTTAGAGAAACGCCTGGGCCGCCGGTCTAATCCATGCTGTCATGGTGGAAACCTGTAGCATAACCATAATGAGCTGTCTATGAAGCATTGTTCTTAAAAAAAGAGTCAGATATTGAGAAAAAAGAGAAAAAGAAAAAAAAGATATGAGAAAATAGGAAAGAGAGAAAAAAGCACCATTTTCCCATGGTAAATAAGAAGATTGCTGAGATGCTCGTTGTCTACTTGCCTTGTCATTTTGATATGGGGATTCTTCCGTATCATCGGGCAAGGGGTACCCCGTTGGCGGTTCTCTATGATACACATGTACTTACGATGACAAGAACTTACCCGTGACTAAACTTGAGTAGCATGAGGAGCGGCCCTCGTATTCAAGGGACATGAGATTTCCAACTTATACTTCGTCAAGCATATACTCCATAGTTTGTTCACTTTAACCTTAATCACTTCAAGATGCTTATGATAGGGGCAATGAGAGCTGAAAGCTAAAAAGTACCATAGTTTTTGGAAGCTCTTTATGAAACTTGAATCCCTACTTCCTTCTATGAAGGCCTTTCTTCCACTTTTATATTGAGTCTCCACCTTCTATCTTTATGCACCTATTGAGATAGCATAGTGGCCATTCTTAGTTCTATGTGCATTGTCCCAAGACTTGTTGATTGATGCATAACTTTGATATTGCTTGTTATTAAACTAATTGTATCTAGTCACCCTTATAAACTTTGAAGGTGTCCTATGCATTTATGTTTGCTACTCTATGAGGTACAAGATGAATGCCACTATGCTATGTTATCTTTATGTGAAACAAACAAACATCTTGCAAAGCATTGTTATTCATGATCTTTTGTTTGTACCTTTTCATGTTACAACATAGTTGCTTTGTCTTATTGCTAGAACTTTGTCTTTCATGTTATGATTGAAGTACTATGATCCCAGCTTTGAATGTTCTACAAATACTTTGATCAAGTTTATGATGGAGCATGTCACCTCAAAAATTATTCTTTCTTTTTATCACTTACCTACTCGAGGACGAGAAGGAGTTAAGCTTGGGGATGTTGATACATTGCTAACGTATCCATAATTTTTGATGTTCCATGCTTGGTTTTATCTACTTTCTTATGTTTTGTCCACACTTTGGAGTACTTTTCATATGATTTCTTGGACTAACCTATTAACAAGAGCCACAGTGCCAGTTGCCTATTTTCTGCTGTTTTTGGTTCCAGAAAGTCGGAAAATCAATATTCTCGGAATTGGACCGGACAAAAGCGAAAGTCGTTATTTTCTCAGAAGATTCATGGAGCCAGAAGGAGATACGAAGGGGGGCCATAGGGAGACCAAACCACCCCTAGGCGTGGGTCCCCCAGGTCGCGCTAGGGCATGGTGTGGGCCCCCTGGCTGCCCACCGACCTTGCGTCTCCGCCTATAAGATGCCTCCCGATGCAAAAACCCTAAATCATCAAGCCTCCAGCCACAAAAAGTTCCGCAGCACCACCGCCACCAAAGGGGAGATTCGGGGGACAAAAAGTCTCTGTTCCGGCACCGTTCCAGGACGGGGAAGTGCCCCCGGAGGCATCCCCATCGATCTCCACTGCCATCTCCATCACCATTGCTGATTCCCATGATGAGGAGGGAGTAGTTCTCTCTCGAGGCTAAGGGGTTCTACCGGTAGCTATGTGTTCATCTCTCTCTATGCATGATCTTATTGAGATCATGAGCTTGTAATCTATAGATCTACCTTGCTACTCAAGTGCTTTAATAGATCTCTGCTCTCCCCATGTGCGTGAAGTTGACAGTGTGCACACCATGGTGGCACTTAGGCTAGAGATTACAAATACTTGTTATGAGTTATATTTGGAGTTGGATGTCTTTATGAAATTGTGGTGTTTGTTTGAACCATGTAGTGCTCAAGGTGACAGTGTGGGGTTATCTAGATGGGAAAGGCTTACTTTGAGGTGTGCTGTTATAGCCCTACCTTGGATTAGAGTGTCCAACCAGAGAGTAGTTCAGCGTAGTATCATAAAGAAGAATATATTTATATGTGAGTGTTCACTAGTGAAAGTATGATCCCTAGGCCTTGTTTCTAAGCACTGAAACACCGTTTGCTATTAGATCTATTACATGTTTGCTTGCTTCTATCTTTATTTCAGTTTTACTTTAATCTTTTCCATGCCATCAAGCTATTTTCTATCACCGTTACCACTTATAATTATCTATACCACTTGTATTTCACTACCTCTTCGCCGAACTAGTGCACCTATACACCTGACAAGTGTATTGGGTGTGTTGGGGACACAAGAGACTTCTTGTATCTTGATTGCAGGGTTCTTGAGAGGGGATAACTTTGACCAGTTCCTCCCTGAGTTCGATAAACCTTGGGTGATCCACTTAAGGGAAAACTTGCTGCTGTTCTACAAACCTCTGCACTTGGAGGCCCAACAACTATCTACAAGAATAGAAGTGCGTAGACATCAATGATATGATGAAAAATCCTGATGGACGCGTTGGGTACTCGATAAAATAAAACTGGAACTCAGTATTTGATAAGACCTCAGTGGCCCGAACTGAGTTACGCCAGTAATAAATCCCGAGTTCAGGCCTGGGGACTTGAATTTGATGTAGGACAACCTTGCTTTTGCCTAGGAGCAATTAACTGATTCTTGATCCATCGGAAGCATCAGGATCGTTGTACCAAATCCCTATAAAGGCTTAAAAATTGTAAAAACAAAGGATTAAGCATTTTCTTGAGACTCGACCTGAATCTACGGTTCAGGTAGAGTGTCGGGGGCTACTGACATAGGTATGGATACTCGGGTCCCCATGATTTGCTACCTAGGGCCCGCGGAAAGGATTACAACCCATGAAGAGTCACGATGAATATCCAAAAGAGCAACCGACAAAGATTATAGTTATATTAGGAAAGAGGAACAAAGACCGACCTGGAGTTGGTATTGTAATTATGTAACCTATCCACATACTGCTTTGAGACCCGACCTATTATATATAGGATGGAAGAAGCATAGGCGAGATCACCGAACAATCCCCAAGTGATTTGTAACAAAGAAATCCCTTGTAATATTCAGGCAACTTTGATCCCATTATTTCCTGACTTCCGACGAAATCCCCGGCGTTCTCTTTTCCACAAAACCCTAAGTCTTTCTTTATGGACATTCTCGAGATCTCCCCTCGTCACATGGGTTGCCTCCCATGAAGTGCTTCTAGTTAAGGTCAATTAGCTTGACCTTGATAGAAATCACTTAGGTTTGTGAAGTGGAACACCCACTCGAAAGTAGTTGGCTTTCAAAGTAATTACACCATCATCATCATTAGGCTAGGACTTCTTCCTAGGGAAGTGGACTACAAAAGGATCTCTAGATGGTAGCCCTATTCTCACATTCCCTTCATGTAAATTAATCAAAGCTTTAATAGTTCTTAGGAATGGCCTACCTAGAATTATAGGTGCTATGGGATCTTCAGGCATGTCCATAATAACAAGATCAATAAGAGCGGGACTACCTTTAATTTCAACAACTATATTTTATTTGATCCCACCAACTTGTTTATAAGTTGAATCAGCTAGATGGAGTCTTAATTCAGTTGTAACAAATGGCCCCAATTTTAGTTTTTTGAATAAGCTTTTGGAAATTGTTGAGACGCTTGCACCAAGATCACAAAGTGCGGATATCTCATTGACTCCCAATTTAATTTTAATAGTGGGCTCAAATATATCATCTAGCTTAGCTGGAAGCTTATCAGCTAGACTTTTATACTCCATCCCTAAATCGCTAACTTTAGATGATACTTGTTGTATAAATTGTTGGTACATAGCATCATTACCTTGTTCTATACCTGGAGTCTTAACGGTGATCATCTTCAATAGATCTTCCACGGTATATTCCGGTGTTGGCACGTTGCTATAATCCAGCTCTTCAAGTTTTTCTTCATTGGTTACCACCCTCATCATCTTGAGGTCTTCTACCGGATTTGGCTCTGGTTTTTCAGCAAACTTTGCTAGTATGAGATCTTGGCTCTCGGCTACCTTACCTAGCTGAGCCTCCATGATCTTTGTTCTTTCATGTAGAGCCTACACATCATTTCTAATTGCAACGACCTGGTTAGATAATTTTCCTATGCTACTTTCATGGTTCTCCGTGATCTTAATAAGCATATTATTTTTCTTGGTTTGAGCTTGTATAAATGTTCTAACAGTTTTCTCAAACGGGAGATTGCCATTATTTGCTCCATTGTTATTATCATCATTATTATAAGGAGCTCCTGCATGATTAGCATGATATTTTCGAATATTGGAAGCATAATTATTTTTCCATGCAGGATTAGAAGGAATGCGAGCTATAAAATTAACATCATTAACATCAGTAGTGATAGCATTAACTTGGATATCTTCCTTACCTTTTACTAAGCTAAGCAACTCATCTACCTTAGATGTAAGCTCTTCATTGTTTACCTCGGTAATTGAACTTACTCTCTTCGAGGTTCTTTCCACATGCCATTGGGCATGGTTATTTTGCATATCACCAAGTAACTTCTTTGCAACACTCACTTGCTTTCCCATGATCGTTCCTCCTGCTGCAGTATCTAGCATAGACTTAGACATTGGGTTAAGACCATTATAAAACAAATGTAATATAAGCCACTCTTCCATCCCATGACTAGGACAGTTCACTGCGGCTTCTTTCATCCTTTCCCATGCAAGTGCTAGTGGCTCACGGTCTTCTAGTCTAAAGCTTGTAATGTTGGATCTTAGCTACATAGTCTTAGCTGGGGAAAATAATTTAGTCATAAACAAATTAGTACATTACTCCCAAGATTTAATAGTGCCCTTTGGTAGAGCTAGCAACCAATCCTTAGCCTTTCCTCTAAGAGAGAAAGGAAACAATCTTAGCTTAACATCAATTAGATCTACATCCTTAATGCGCATCATGTCGCAAATTTCAGTAAAAGTATTTAAGTGTAATCCCGAATCATTAGTGGATGAACCCCCAAATTGGTTTTGTTGAACCAAACTTAAAAGGTTAGGTTTTATCTCATATGTTTCCGCATCAATTGCGGGCTGAGTGATGGGTGCACGAATAAAATCATCAGTGGGAGTAACATAGTCCCCTAATCTCTTTTGAGCCATGGCTCTTATCTTTTTGGTAATTTTTAAGTAATAAAAACGAATAACAAGTAACTAATTATTCTTGGGTTTTCAAATAAATAACAAGAAAGTAAACTAATAAAAAAATTAAACTACAACTAATAATAAAACTAAAAACAAGGTCTCTAATGACCTCACTAGGTAGCAAAATTGCTTCCCCAGTAACGACGCCAGAAAAAGGGTTGATACCTTCGCTCTGGATTCACAGATGTAATATAATAGCTTTTCCCTAGAAGACCTAGGTTTAATCGAACCTCGGAAAGAAATGCTAAAAGGTAATAAAAAATGACACGACTACAAGACTTTGTTTGTTCATTTTACCTTAGTTGACCGGACCAATCTAGTTTACTTTATAATGGGTTTGAATCAATGGATGGAGATAGGCTAGGGTTGAAGATCCACCTGCAGCTGTACATCAAATGGGATAAAAGATAATAATAAGCATAGTCATGTATAATGTTTGAATGGAGATAATCTCTTGTGGGCAACACATCCTAATATTGTAGAGCCCCCGTAATGCAGTGGGCATAGCAATACACTTTTAATCCAACCGAGTGCACACAGAAGCCACGGGTTACAAACAATTATTAAGTGTAAAATACAGATCAAAGCTTTAAGTGGTGATGTTGTTGTTGATCCCGAATGGGGTGCTAAGCGAAGACCGTACTACCCTTTCTATCACTGAGGTTCCTATGAGATCGCCGCTAGCCAAGTATCTCACCTCAAGCCTTTATCAACCTATGGTATCTTGGGTACCTACAAGTCCACAGATCGAGACAAGAGACGAAGAAATAAAAGATACAACTCACAATAGCAAACAAAATACAATTCTCCCATGATCTAGATGCACATAATCGCTGCATGGTTTCTCCCCAACCCGCATCCCGTGAGGACTACTCACTCATAACAAATAGATCGGAGATAGAAAACATCATACAAATGTTGGGTTCGCAACATAGATAACAAAAAAATCCTACGATGGGAACTATTAAGCACCAAGATCTATCTACTAGATACAAGCAATAGGTGGATATACATCCATATAGATCATACCCTTGAAGACCGACAAAGTGTAACGAGATTTGACTCGTGGATGATGTAGTTGATCGCTTGCCAATCTCAAGATCGAGAGGAAGTCCTAGCACCAAAATCAGCAGCGCATCATGCTCGCACACACATCCGGTCCACCGAACAACCTCCACCTCCTCGCTCCAGCGATGCAGCGGAAGCAGCAACTCCTTCCAGACGAAAAGCCATCGGGAACATGTATCTCACTACTCCAAGACCATGGGGGAATAATTCTAGAGGGGAAGAGAGATCCTTCGTGAGGAGGTGTCCTTTGTGAGGAGGAGAGGGCAGCCTTTTATAGGGGAGGGGCATCCCCTCCCATGGCTGGCAGCCATGGAGGAGCCCCTCCACCTCCTCTCATTCATGTGGGTGGAAACTGCACTCACATAAACATGCCTCCACTCAAAATTTTAATATCACATGCAGAACCAATTTCAGCAATTTCACCCGAAACAATTTCGGTGTCCATTGAAATAATTCCAGCGCTTTGTAAATCTTTTCTCTTGAACACATTTTCTCCAAATGGTGTTGGTATCCCTTAAGTGTGTCACCCTACGGTTCACGAATAATGTAGACATGATCGAGACCCTTCTCCGATCAATAATCAGTAGTAGGACCTGGAGATCCATACTGACTCCCACACATTCAACGATGACTTCAGTGATCGTGAGAACCTTTAACGCTAGTAACTAAATCCCTTTGTCTCACAATATATTACATGTGCGAGATTCAATCATCAGTATCTCAATGCCTAGTTTGATCTCGTTACTAACATGCACTCTTTTCTCATTCCCGTGATATAACATTATAGTGATCACATCACTTGCTTGCAAGCTATCTCAATGTGATATCACCGAGAGGGCCTAGAGTATATATATCCGTCATCGGGATGGACAAATCCCACTCTTGATCCATGAGCCTCAACATAACACCTTCGGAGTATCTGAACCCACCTTTATAGTGACCCTGTTATGGTGTGGCATTTGATGTTATCAAGTTACTCTTCTAGTGTTAGCAATTAACATGATCTCATGGTCTAAGGACTAAGATTACTTCGTATGATGTTATAGAAATGTAAACACAATGACTGATTGTAATGTTATACTTTGGATGAATGTCCATCACATCATTCACCAATGATGTGACCTCATTATTAACAACATCAAATGTCCATGATCAGGAAACCTTGATCATATTGTTAATCAACGAGCTAGTTTATAAGAGAGGCATAACTAGGAACCCTTTATTTATTTATTAAACACACATGTATTGACATTTCCAATCAATACAATTATAGCATGCAAAATAAACATCTATCATATACTTGGAATACGATAATAACAACTTTATTATTGCCTCTCAGGGAATATTCCCTTCATTCTCCCACTTGCACTAGAGACAATAATCTAGTTTACATAGTGATAAATCTAACACCCATGGAGTTCTAGTGTTGATCATGTTTTGCCCTAGGGAGAACTTTAGTCAACATATCTTCTACATTCAGGTCCGTGTGTACTTTACAAATCTTTATATCTCCATCCTTGACATGCTCGCGGATGGAGTGAAACTAGCGCTTAATATGCTTGGAATTCTTGTAAGACCTTGGTGCCTTGGCATTGGCTATGGCTCCATTGTTGTCACAATAGATCACCATTGTTTCCAACGCACTAGGAACCACACCTAGTTCAGTTATGAATTCCTTCATCCAAACCGCTTCATGTGCCGCTTCTGAAGCACCAACGTATTCCGCCTCCGTTGTTGATCCAGCGACCACAGGTTCTTTGGAGCTCCTTCAACTAACTATTGCTCCATTCAAGATAAATATGTATCTGGATTGAGACTTAGAGTCATCCGGATCGGTGTCAAAGCTAGCATCAACATAACACTTAGCGAACATCTCTTATTCACCTTCATATACAAGAAACATTTCCTTAGTTGTTCTGAAGTACTTAAGGATATTCTTGACCGCTATCCATTGTTCGGAACCTGGATCAGATTGGTACCTACTAGTCAAACTAATAGCATGTGCCACATCCAGTCTTGTACATAGCATGTCGTACATTATAGAGCCTATGGCTGAAGCATAGGGGATCTTATCCATTCTCTCTCTTTCTTTCACCGTAGCCGGACTTTGAGTCTTACTTAATGTCTTGCCTTGCAACATAGGTAAGAACCCCTTCTTAATTCCGTCCATATTAAACTTCTTTAATATCTTATCAAGGTATGTACTTTGCGATAGCCCAATTAGGCACCTTGATCTATCTCTAAAGATCTTAATGCCTAATATATATGATGCTTTACCAAGGTACTTCATCGAAAACTTGTTGTTTAGATAACTTTAACACTGCTTAAAAGATCTATATCATTTCCAATCAATAATATGTCATCCACATATAATATTAGAAATTCCACATTGCTCCCACTCACTTTCTAGTAAATACAAGCCTCTCCATAATTTTGGACAAATCCAAACTCTTTGATCACCTCATCAAAGCGGAGATTCCAACTCCGGGATGCTTGCTTCAGTCCATAGATGGATCGCCGAAGCTTGCATATCTTATCAGCATCCTTAGGATCAACAAAACCCTTAGGTTATATCATATACAACTCTTCTTCAATATTACCATTGAGGAACACAGTTTTGACATCCATCTGCCATATTTCATAATCGAAATATGCAGCAATTGCTAACATAATCTTAACCGACATTAGCATCGCTACGGGAGAGAATGTCTCATCATAGACAATCCTTGAATTTGTCGAAACCCCTTTATGACAAGTCGAGCTTTATAGATGGTCACATTACTATCAACATAAATTTTTATTTTGAAAATCCATTTATTCTCAACGGCTTTCGCTCGTGAGGTAAGTCCACCAAGGTCCAAACCTGGTTTTTGTACATGGATTCCATCTCAGATTTCATGGCTTCCAGCCATTTGTTGGAATACGGGCTCATCATCGCTTCTTCATACGTCACAAGGTCATCAATTCCATCTATGATGAAATTCATGACAGGATTTCCGTTTAGTTCAGGAGCTGCACGTGTCTTTCTTAACCTAGCACTGGTTACAACTCACCTAGGTTGATGCCTAGGGCAATGGCAAGCACGGTGATGACACCTCCACCTGTGACTGGTCCTTGGCTTTGGGAGGATTGGTATTATAGGTAGCGCACAAGAATTGCGCCCAAGTTGAGTGAAAAGTTGGTGTTGTTGAAAGAAGCTTTTGCGAGGACTAAGATGTCCTCCTCATTGAGTCTCGTGAACTCATTTCATGCCTGCAAAGTGTTATCAATAACATAGAACAAATAGCGAATTGCAGGATGTTGAATATTCTTCCCCTTGCTTACTCTAGAAGTGAAACTCATTCAATTATAATATTGTTCTGGGGAAGGGTCTAAGCCAGTAAAGGATGCGCGTAAGTCATTATCATTATTGTTTGGAAAGTTAAAACATGCGCACCATTCATCTAGTGATAAATCATAATTGTTGTTCATAAGTTGGAAAGAAATCATGTCCTCTCCATTCCATGCTTTAATGGTGCTTTACAAAGAACTTAGGAATTCAAGAGTTAACCGGCGATAATTAGGCGCATCATTGAATACAAAGTTTTGGAGGCCAACCCTATTCAAAAGTAAATTAAGTCATTAGAAATACCAAGTTGGTTCAATATAATGGGGCAAGCCCACTTGGTTGCCTTTACTTCTCGGTTCTTGATCCTGTTGAAGTGATCACGTTGGAGCTCATCCTTGAACCGTATCCCCATGCGTACTTGAGCGGCAACCCAAGAAGCGCTAGCGGCGGCACGAGCATGAGTTTGGCTCCTTGTGTTCATCATCTAAAATAATAAGAAAAGAAAAATAAAACTTTTTAATCCAACAATAATAAGCATAACATATTCCTCATCATAGCACACTAAATAATCCCCTCAAAATAATAATCTAGGCAAGAGAATCATGGAAATTAGTTCATAGTAGGTCCCATGAAAATGGATCATAGATGAATTTGCAAGAAGTAATTGGAGGATCGGAGGAGAAACATACCGTAGATCACTTGTGTGCGAGGAAATCGAATGAAATTGAGTAGAGATGAAGATCTCTTGAGGTTTTGAGAGAGTTTGGAGGTAGAAGAGAGAAAAAGGATTGAAGTTCTGGGGTTGGAGGTACCTCCTGTGGCGATTTTGTGGTCGGACGCAACTATACAGTCGAACCATTTTGTTCCCATCGTATAGTTAGTCTGCTGTCAAAAATTTAGGGTTTCCACCTGGTGGCGCAGCTATACGACCATAACTATACGGCCAGGATTTTTCATCCCCGCCGTATAGTTGGTCGTCAAACTTTCTGTACCTGGAAAAGAATTTTTACGAAGGCTTCAATATCTATATGGCCAGAATTTTTATTCCCACTGTATAGTTTGTCGGTAAACCTTCAGTACCTGGAAAAGCAAAATTGTCGATGGCAAAGATATCTATACGACCAGAATTTTTATTCCCGCCATATAGTTGGTTGTTAAACCTGATGTAGTCATAAAAAAAATTCCTTTCTTCGAGAATTATTTCTTATCCTGAAACTTAGAGAAACACCTTATTTTTGACATAAAAATTATAGTAAAAATTGTCGACCAACATCAGCATGTATAAAGTAGGATTTTTAGTACTACCGAACTTCTTCTCCTCAACTAGAGCTTTCTAGCACTCTTTATTAAACATAAAACTTAAACTAAAACTTAAAACTTTACTCAAACCTTTATTTCACATGGGTTGCCTCCCATGCATCGCTCTTTTATGGTCAATAACTTGACCTTGATGTTGCTCACTTAGGCCAGATGAGTGGAACACCCACTCCAAAATAGTTGGCATCCAAAGTGATGGCCTCCTTTTCATCATGCTTGGCTTTCTTCTTCCTAGGAAAATGAATAACAAAAGGATCCCGCGAAGGAAATTGAAGCTTTACGGTCGCTTCATGTAGATTAATCAAAGCCTTAATAGTTCTTAAGAATGGATGGCCTAATATAATAGGAGTAGTAGCATCTTCAGGCATATCAACAATAACAAAATCAATAAGAGCAGGACAACCTTTAATGTATACTAAAGTATTTTCTTTAATCCCTACAGCTTGTTTGTAGGTAGAATCTGCTAGATGTAATTTTAACTCGATGATTTCAAAAGATCCAAGATTTAACTTATTAAAAAGAATTTTTTGGAATTGTTGAAACGCTTGCACCTAGATCACAAAGTGTAGCTATCTCATTTTTCCCAATTTTAATCTTAATAGTAGACTCAAATATATCATCAAGCTTCACAGGTAATTTTTTAGCAATTTTCTTATATTCTTCCTCAAGCTCACATACCTTTATTGCTACCTGATTAACAAAGTGTTGATACATAGCTTCATCATTTTCTTCACTTACCGGAATCTTGATATTGATCCTTTTTACAAGATCTTCAACGATGTAACTTGGTGAAGGAGCATTACTATAATCAAGTTCTTCAGGCTCCTCCCTTTGGATTCTCATCATATTGAGGTCTTCAACAGGATTGGGCTCACCTTTACCTGCAAATTTAGCTAGACTGAGAGGTTGACTCTCGGTTATCTTACCTAGCTATGCCTCAATAATCCTCGTTCTTTCTTGGAGGGCCTGCAAATCATTCCTCAAACTTATAGCTTGGTTAGATAATTTACCAAGCATAACATCATGCTTCTCCATTATTTTAACAAGGATATTGTTTTGCTCATTTTATGAGTCAATAAAGGACTTAAGTGTTTCTTGGAGACTACCATTACTTGTTCCCATATTATTATTAGAGTTACTTGTAGGACTAGAATAGTGTTTCTGAAAATTAGGATTATAATTATTCTTCCAAGTAGGGTTATAATCATTACGAGCTATGAATTCTATTTCTTCAATATTTGATTCTGGGATAGATCTTATCTGGTTTTCTTACCTTTTATGGCTAATATGAGCTCATCTAGCTTAGCATTGAGTTTTTCATTTTCTTGTGGTGAGACGGAGTTCACCTTCTTCGTGTTTGATATATCCACATGACATTGGGCATGGTTGTCTTGCATACTGTCTAGCAGCTGCTTTGCTTCGGTAATATGTTTGCCCATAAATGTTCCTCCAGCTGCAGTATCAAGCATAGACTTAGACACTGGATTAAGAGCATTATAAAAATAAATGGAGGATTAACCAATCTTCCATCCCATGACTAGGACAATTTCTCATGCATTCTTTCATCCTCTCCCATGCAAGCACTAGTGGCTCACACTCTTCCTATCTAAAACTAGTAATATTAGATCTTAGTTGCATAGTATTTGCAGGTGGGAAAAATTTAGTCATAAATAAAGAAGTACACTCCACCCATGATGCAATAGTATTTCTAGGCAAAGATAGCAACCATTCTTTTGATCTTCCTCTAAGAGAGAAAGGAATTAAGTGAAATTTGACCGCATCGGGGTCAACATCTTTTATGCGCATCATATCACATATTTCAGTGAAAGTATTCAAGTGCATACCCGCGTCCTCAACAGCAGAGCCTCCAAATTGATTATGTTGAACCAAACTTAAATAATGGGGCTTAATTTCATAATCATCAACAACAATTGCTGGCTGAGTAACAAGAGTACGCAAATAATCATTGTTGGGAGTTGCAAACTCCCCAAGCTTCTTTTCAGCCATATTTCCTATGTTTTGGGGTTTTCTTAAACAAAGACTTATGAGAGTGAAAACAAGAAACTAAAGACTAACTAGTTTTTTGTTTTTTCAAATAAAGACAGAAAGAAAACTAACAAAATTAAAAACAAGAATTAAAACTAGCAAGGTTCCTACTAACCTCACCAGGGTAGCTATTCCTTCCCCGGCAACGGCGCCAGAAAAAGGGTTGATACCTTCGATCCGGATTACGCATGTAGTATAGCTCTTTTTCCCTAGTAGACCTAGGTTTATCGAATCCTCGGGAAGCAGAAAGTGCAGTGAAGTGAGTTTTAGAATTTTTTTTATGTTTTACCGGACCAAGAGTTTGCTGTCTTTTGTTGCTGTCGATGATGGAGAGAGAGGGCCTACGGCGTTCGGTTTCACCTGCAGCTGTGCAAAACATCTGATGTGAATAAAATAAAATAATAAAGTATGCATGTAATAGTTAGAGCAAGATAAATTATATGTGGGTAGTTGAAAGAACATTTCATGGTTCCCTGTGTTTTGAGTGTTAGATAACAATACCGTGGAGTTTCCTCATGTGTGCTAAGTGTGCAGGGAATGTTCTGGTGTTTGGGGGGGGATTATCTGCCCCACCAAGGGCCGGATAATCCGGCCTAACTCATCGATCAAAGGCAGCCAAGGCGCGATGCTCGGAGTGGGTAACAGGGGTGGTTTTTCCTTCCCTGACCGGATAATCCGGCCTTCGCATTGGGCCGGATAATCCGGCCCCCAGAAAACGATCAAATGCAGCCAAGGCGTGACGCTCGGAGTGGGTTTGGATTTTCTTTCGGAAAATCTAAACAGGGGCATTTTTTTCCTTCCTTGGCCGGATAATCCGGCCTTCACAAGGGCTCAAGGGCAGTCTCGGCGCGTCGCTCTGAGTGGGGGTGGTTTATCTGCCAGATAATCCGAGTCTGGGGCGGA
Organism: Avena insularis; assembly: GCA_023614405.1. Classification (NCBI taxonomy): domain Eukaryota; kingdom Viridiplantae; phylum Streptophyta; class Magnoliopsida; order Poales; family Poaceae; genus Avena; species Avena insularis. Next base: position 178,755,250 of record CM042692.1, on the reverse strand, counting down.
GTTCTCCCTAGGCCAGATAATCCGTCCCTCACTTGGGCCGGATAATTCGGCCCCCAAAGGCTCCAATGGCTCAGTTGGGGAAGGGGGGTATAAAAGCCCCTTCACCCCCTTCAGGCAAAACCCTTGATTCATTCGAAAAGTGTCAGACCCATTGCATGAGCTCTCTCTCTCTCGATCTCCCACTTCAACCACCCGAAGGCTTCGATCTTTGGGGGAATTGAAGGAGGATACAATCTACATCGTCATCACGAATCAAGTGCATCAACTCCTCTCCATTCATTTGGAGAAATCCCAGATCTAGTATTCTTGTCAATATCTAGATCTTGTGTTTTGTTATTGATAACTTGTCCTTGTGGCAGCTTGTTGTCATTACGGGAGCCTCCAATTTGGTTGTGGAGTTGTGCCCTGATACATTGCAAATGTATCTATAATTTTTGATGTTTCATGCTTGGTTTTATCCACTTTCTTGTGTTTTGCCCACACTTTGGAGTACTTTTCATATGATCTCTTGGACTAACCTATTAACAAGAGCCATAGTGCCAGCTGCCTGTTTTTATGCTGTTTTTGGTTCCAGGAAAGTCAGAAAATGAATATTCTCGGAATTGGACGGGACAAAAGCCAAAGTGCCTATTTTTTCGGAAGTCTTTAGATGCCAGAATACGAGACGGAGAAGGGCTGGGGGCCGGCCACACCACCTGGCCGTGCGGCCAAGCCTGGCCCGCGCCAGGGAGTGGTCTGGCTGACCCCAGCACCCCCTCGGCCTATCCTTCCGCCTATAAGATGCCCTCGGGATGAAAACCTTAAGTACCAGATCAAAAATCCACGAAAGAGTCTGTAGCCGCCGTCATCTCCATCCCTAGATCGGGAGGGATCCGAAGCTCTTCCCGGCACCCTGCCGGAGAGGGGAATTCACCTTGGAGGCCTTCTTCATCATCATGCAAGCCTCCGGTGTGATGCGTGAGTAGTTCATCCTTGGACTACGGATCCATGGAGTAGCTAGATGGCTGGTTCTCCTCCTTTATGTTTTCATGTTTAGATCTTGTGAGCTCCGTTCATGATCAAGATCATCTATTTGTAATTCTGCATGTTGTGTTTGCAGGGATCCGATGGATATTGAGATGCTATTTCAAATTGATTATTGATTCTATCATTTCTTTGTTATTTGTGATCTTGCATGCTTTCCGTTGTTAGTAGCTATCTTGGCCAAGTAGATGCTAGCAACTCCAAGAGTTAGTATTTATGCTCGATAGTGGGTTCATGCCTCTGGTAATCTAGGGAAGTGACAGAAAGCTCTAAGGTACTAGATGTGCTATTGTTACTAGGGAGAAAACAACAATCCTTTTTTCATAGAACAATCGTATTTTTTACTTTACACACAATTTGTAAAGCAATAATCTGTTGCTTGAAACTTAATACTGGAGGGGGTTCGGATGATAACCTGAAGGTGGATTATTAGTCATAGATGCAGTTGGATGGCGGTCTATGTATAATGTTGTAATGCCCAATCAAGTTCCAAAGGAGTCAAGATGATTAGTATATGCATGTATTGCTTTCTCGATGATTGTCAATTGCCCTGCTGTAATTTGTTCACCCAGTATGTTATCTATCTTAAGGAGAGCCACCTCTAATGAACTATGGATCCTAGTCCTTTCTGTTAATACAATCTATAAACTGTTTACTGCTTTGTGTTTACTTTCTGCAAACTTTTACTTCCTTCCATTTGATATGTTTAATCCTTTGTTTTCAGCAAAACCGGTGAGATTGACAACCTCATCACAAGTTGGGGACAGAGTTCTATGGTTGTGTTGTGCAGGTCTCCACATTCTTCTTGCACCGTAGTGCGCCACCTTAACGCTCATTAGCTACACCTTTGGGGTGTTTCCTTGCTCCTACTGGATTGATAACCTTGGTTTCGTACTGAGGGAAAACTTGCTGTTGTGCTCATCATTCCTTCCTCTTGGGGTTCCCCAACGAGCTCGATATATTTTGGGCCATCAAGCATATTTTCTGGCGCCGTTGCCGGGGAGTCAAGGACATCTTCACAAGGGGAGTCCCTCATAACCAATCTATTTACTTTGTTATTTTTGTTTTGCTTAGTTCCTTTTTGTTTGTTTGCTTGTTTCTTTATCGAAAACACAAAAAAAATTAGTTTTACAAGTTTGCTTTCTTTTTCAAAAACACAAACAAAAATTAAGTCTCCTTTAGTTGTCACCTCTTCCTTAGCTCACCATGTTGATCCCTAAATTCACCCTAAAATACCTTTCAATTGGTAGTGGTTCTATAATTGGGAAAGATAATATTGAAGAATTCTTTAATCATGTTAGTAAACATGAGGATACTGAGGATAGATCCCTTGCAGAACTTGCTTCAAACTATGAGATTGCTGCAGCTTCTTTAATTCACATGTTAGAAGCTAGGTTTGTCAACCTCAACCCCTTAATGCAAGTAATGTTTCTTAAGCTTAAAGAAATTGAGGACCCTGAAAAGAGGGATTTTATTCTAGAAACTTTGTTTAAGGAGTTCTATGATGTTGCAAAGGAAGCTAGGAAAGTCTTTGAACGTTTCAATATGCTAGGCTCATGTGTAGATGTTGTTGGTACACGAGAAAAGATGAACAAAACCGAACCTAATGGAGAGGAACCTAAGATGCCAATACCCTTTAAACTAGTAGCAATGCATGAAGCCATAGAAAAGAATCTTGATTGGATCGTTACTGAAAACCCGTTTGATGAAAGTAGTGAACCTAAGAGCACTGAGAGAGGATCCTCTAAAACTTATTTGGATGATATACCTTGCCTTGTTGAAGATATTTCTGGTATTAATCTTAATGCTTCTTCATTTGAGAACACTTGATCCTTTTTCTTGCTTCTTATGCCTAACTTAAAGGCGTTAAAGAAAAGTACTTATTGGGAGATAACCCAAAAGTTTTAGATGAGTCTGGGAAGTTATTACTTCAGTAATAACCGCTCCTTATCCTTTTTATTTGCTTTTTGTGCCAAGAGTAACCTCTAATGAGAGAGAAGTAATGATTGGGAAAGTTGCTGTCCCGAAACAGATTTCTGTGCTTCACCATAAAAATTCGTGTAAAATCTATGAATGTCTTTTTGAGGCGTGAATTTTGTGCTTCTGCCCCAGGTTGTTATCTAACTTTCGTTAGTTCAACACTTTTTGATTTGAGCAACAGAAGGTCTTCGAACAAATTCGTATTTACCTGCTGGTCTGTTTTGACAGATTTCTGCCTTTTTCTGTATTTGCTTCTTGTTGGTTCCTTTTTGAGTTCTTTTGGGGAATTGAGCTTTTTGAGGGAAGTGCTACAGTAGCTAGTGTTCTAATGGAAGTTTATTTGGTGTTATAACTGAACCTTAAGACCTATTATCTTGAGTGCACTAATGTTGCTAATAAAGATTGTGTGAAGTTTTGTATGAAGGAAAAATTTTAGGTGTATGGAAGGAACGAGTAATGAGATGAAGGATGGACTAAAGCTCAAGCTTAGGGATGGCACACGTGTCACCCCAAGAAATATCCAAGAAGTACAAGCGTCAAAGCTTGGGGATGCCCAAGGCATCCCCTTCTTCATCAATAAAAATCACAGGTTTCTTCCAAACGCTTCATTTTTATTGTTTCATGCACAGTTGAGTTGTTCCTGGAGCGTCTTCTTTTTCGTTTTTGTTTTGGTTTTCATTTGCTTTTGGTTTTCTTAGTTTGCTAAATAAATTGGTTGGACCCCCTATTTCATACATTGGTTTGCAAATAGTTTGGTTTGGTTTGGAAAAGAGTAGGAAAGTTCATACTTATGTGGTAAAAAGAGCTTGTTTTGACTGCGGCCTATGCTTTGTCATGCCATGCCTGATATTGTTTTGGCTTTATGCTTAGTATTCTTTGTTGTAGCATTACTTGTTATAAACAATTTGAGATTGCTTAATGTGCCTTGGATGAATCATGCGTTGTTTTAGCATATTAAAGCATAGTATAGTGGTATTCTCCTTTGATGCTTTATTTGGGTTGACTTGGCGCATGCTCACACCATGTTATGACTATATCAAGTCACCATAGCCTTTATGATCCTTTAGTTTTCAACTTGTGGTATCACTTTATGCTTTGATTAATGATGTTTTGTCGCTCTGCATGATTATGGCCATTATTGCTCTCTTAGTTTGTCGCTCCCAGTCTTTTGCTAGCCTCCACAACCAAGTATGAGTTCCACTCATGCATCCAACTCCTTAAACCAAGTTATTCCAAAGAGTCCACCATACCTACCTACTAGCTTGTGCTATTCCAAGTATATTCATGCTTTTGTTTACCTTCCAAATTAAACTTGTTATGAGAAAACTAGTGATTAAAGCTCTCACGAACTTGATGGTACACTTTACTTTTTTTTGCATCTAATAAACTTGAACCATTGGGTCCTTCTTTGTTGCGTATATGCTTGCGCTTTATAAGTTGAAATTAGCAGAACCATGTATCATGGGGAACGCTTTCAACATTGCACTTGTACTTTGTACCCCGTTGATATCATGTTCTTTTGCTTATGGATCCCGGCGGTGTGAAATAAAAGTGGAACTTGTAAGATCAAGGAGTTTGTATGTGTATTAGAGAAACGCCTGGGACGCTAGCCTAAGCCATGCCTAATCATGGTGGAAATTTGCAGCATCACCATAATGAGCACTCTATGAAGCATCCTCAATAAAAACCTATGCAAATAGCAAATAAAAAGATCGCTGAGATGCTCATTGTCTGCTTGCCTTGTCATTTTGATTATGGGATAGCTCCTGCATCATGTGCAAGGGGTACCCCGTTGGCGGTTCTTTATGATTCACATGTACTTACAATGACAAGAGCTTACTCGTGACTAAAGTTGAGTAGCATGAGATTCGGTCTTCATAAGTAAGGGGCATGAGATTTCGGTTTATAACTTGTAAAGCATATCCTCTTAGTTGTGTCACTTTAACCTTAATCACCTTAAAGATGCTTATGATAGGGGCAATGAGAGATGAAAGCTATAAGTACCATAATTTTTGGAAGCTCTTTATGAGACTTGAATCCCTACTTCCTTTTATAAAGGCCTTTCTTCCACCATTATGTTGAGTCTCCACCTTCTACCTTTATGCACCTACTTTGAGAGCATAGTGGCCATTCTTAGTTCTATGTGCATTGTCCCAAGACTAGTTGATTGATGCATAACTTGATATTTCTTGTTTAAACTATTTGTATCTAGTCACTCTTATGAACTTTGAAGGTGTCCTATGCATTTATATTTGCTACTCTATGAGGGACAAGCTGAATACTATTATGCTATGTTTTCTTTATGTGAAACAAACAAACGTCTTGCAAAGCATTGTTATTCATGAATCTTTTGTTTGTGCCTTTTCATGTTGCATCATAGTTTCTTTGTCTTATTTCTAGAATTTTGTCTTTCATGTTATGATTGAAGTACTATGATTCCAGCTTTGAATGTTTTACAAATACTTTGATCAAGTCTTTGATGGTGCATGTCACCTCAAAAATTATTCTTTCTTTTTATCACTTACCTACTCGAGGACGAGCATGAGTTAAGCTTGGGGATGTTGATACATTGCAAATGTATCTATAATTTTTGATGTTCCATGCTTGGTTTTATCCACTTTCTTGTGTTTTGTCCACACTTTGGAGTACTTTTCATATGATTTCTTGGACTAACCTATTAACAAGAGCCACCGTGCCAACTGCCTGTTTTCTGCTGTTTTTGGTTCTAGGAAAGTCAGAAAATGAATATTCTCGGAATTGGACGGGACAAAAGCCAAAGTGCCTATTTTTCCGGAAGTCATCAGATGCCGAATCACGAGGAGAAGGGCTAGGGCGGCCACACCACTGGCCAGCTGCCAGGCTGGCCAGCTAGGGGTGGTCCGCCGACCCCAGACCTCGCCTATCCTTCCGCCTATAAGATGCCCTCAGGACGAAAACCCTAAGTACCCGATCAAAATCCACGAAGAGTCTGGCCAGTCATCTCCATCCCTAGATCGGAGGGATCTGAAGCTCTTCCGGCACCTGGGAGGGGAATTCACCTTGGAGGCCTTCTTCATCATCATGCAAGCCTCCAGTGTGATGCGTGAGTAGTTCATCCTTGGACTACGAATCCATGGAGTAGCTAGATGGCTGGTTCTCCTCCTTTGTGCTTTCATGTTTAGATCTTGTGAGCTCCGTTCATGATCAAGATCATCTATTTATAATTCTGCATGTTGTGTTTGCGGGGATCCGATGGATATTGAGATGCTATTTCAGATTCATTATTAATTCTATCATGTCTTTGTTATTTGTGATCTTGCATGCTTTCCGTTGTTAGTAGCTATCTTGGCCAAGTAGATGCTAGCAACTCCAAGAGTTAGTATTTATGCTCGATAGTGGGTTCATGCCTTTGGTAATCTGGGGAAGTGACAGAAATCTCTAAGGTACTAGATGTGATGTTTCTACTAGGGAGAAAACAACAATGCTTTGTTCATAGAACAATCGTATTGTTTACTTTACACGCAATTCGTAAAGCAATAATCTGTTGCTTGCAACTTAATAATGGAGGGGGTTCGGATGATAACCTGAAGGTGGATTATTAGTCATAGATGTAGTTGGATGGTGGTCTATGTATAATGTTGTAATGCCCAATCAAGTTCCAAAGGAGTCAAGATGATTAGTATATGCATGTATTGCTTTCTCGATGTTTGTCAATTGCCCCGCTGTAATTTGTTCACCCATCATGTTATCTATCTTAAGGAGATCCACCTCTAGTGAACTATGGATCCCGGTCCTTTCTTTTACATACAATCTATAAACTGTTTACTGCTTTGTGTTTACTTTCTGCAAACTTTTACTTCCTTCCATTCGATACGTTTAATCCTTTGTTTTCAGCAAAACCGGTGAGATTGACAACCTCATCGCAAGTTGGGGACAGAGTTCTATGGTTGTGTTGTGCAAGTCTCCACATTGCTGCTGGCATCGGTAGTGCGCCCTGCCAACGTTCAGCTAGCTACACCTTTGGGGTGTTTCCTTTCTCCTACTGGATTGATAACCTTGGTTTCGTACTGAGGGAAAACTTGCTGCTGTGCTCATCATACCTTCCTCTTGGGGTTCCCCAACGAGCTTGATATATTTTGGGCCATCTTGCCCTGCTAGTTGTGTAAAGGCACCGGTTCCCGCCTCGAAGGGTTCCTATAGTGGAAAGGTGGATCAGGCCTTTGGTGGCGGGATCCATCGGAGAACAGGGTGAGGCCTATTATGGCGTGGTGGTTTTAGTACTGCCCACCCCTCCAACGCAGATGTACTTCCCTTAACAAGGAAGGAACTGTGGTAAAACAAAACCAGTGTCTCCACGTGCTTCACTATGGTTCACCGGTTCCTATTTTCCACTCGCCTTTTACTCGCTAGTACTTAGGTTTGCATATAGGGAAATTCTTCTTAATAGTCTATCTAGATAATTTACCTCTTGTGTCAAGCCTAAAATTGAAAAAGCATTAAAATTTTAAGTAGCACCTATTCACCCCCCCTCTAGGTGCCCATACGATCCATTTCAATTGGTATCAGAGCCCCAGCTCTTTATTCGGGCTTAACCGCCTAAGAGAAGTATGGGTACCAAGGAGAATGGGAATGAGGCTGTGGACAAGGTCTCAATAGATGACCTCAAGATGTTGGAAACAACCTTGTTGAAATCCTTTGAGACCAAGATGGAGGAGATGCACCAAATGGTTGCTTGCCTCACATCATCCGTAGCCCCATCTCCATCCTCCTCTGAGGCTGCCACTCCCCCATCCAAGGATAAGGCTAACACCGGATCCAAGGAAGATGAAGTGGTAGGTGAAAAACATAATGGTTCTACCTCCAAAAAGGGAAGTGGTAAGGAGGAATATAGTGAAGTTCATCACTTATATTCCCCTGACCCACCTATCCCTCATCCTCATATAAACAATAGGGGTGACCCACCCAAGCTTACTGCATCTTCATTTAATCAATGGCAATTCTTAATGAAGTCTCATGTATGCAGCTCTTCCATTGAACTTTGGAGGATTATCGAAGAGGGTCTTCATATTGGAGATCACACCAACTTGACAAGAAGAGAAGTTGTGGATAGCCAATTGAATGCAACGGCTCTCCACATGATACATCTCGGAGTGGGTCCCAAGGACATGCCCCACATTGAACATCTCAACACATCTAAAGAAGTTTGGGATGCTCTCACCGATCTATTTATTGGAAATGAAAGCATGAGAAGGAATAGGTATGATGCCCTTAGTAATGAAGCTGAAGGATTCTACATGTTGGATGGTGAAAACCATGAATACATGTATAGAAGATCAAGGGCATCGCAACAACTTTTAGAAAGCATGGATCAACTCACATTGTTGATGCTTGGATAAAAAGGAAATACATGAGTGCTCTAATGCCTTTTGAGCCAACGGACTTGAAGAGCTTGCAAGGTAGACACAACTACCATAAAATGACTTCCAATGAAGTCATGCAAGAAATGGCATGATTCAAGGTTGCAACTAAGAACGCGGAAGATGCCCGTGCCCGAGCCGTTGGAATGCAAAAAGGGGCAATGTTTCTCTAAAGGCAAAGGTTGTTGAGCAAGATGAGGATGAAAAAGGTTTCGAGGGTGCCTCCATGGACTACTGCGAGGAAGTCAAGCATGCTCATGGTGAGTACATGGCATTCTATGCAAGGAACTTTTGAAAGGATCCAGCCAAGGCCAAGTCGGAACTCGAGCGCAAGAATGGGTCAAGTGGAAGAAGAGAAAATGGCCCAAAACTGAGAACATGCTACAATTGTGGAGATAGGCTACACTTTGTGGCTGAGTGTCCATATCAAAATAGAGAAGACAATGGTGGTAGGCTCATCCTTAAAGAAAAATCCAAGGCACCTAAGAAAAAGCCATTTATCAAGAAGAATGGCCCTTACAAGAAGCAACCCAAGATTGTCTTGGTGGCACAAGAAGAATATTCCTCTACAAGTGAAGATGAAGAGGATGAAGATAGTTCTCGTGAGGTGGCTGCTATAGCCACCACATCGACTCCATCATCTCTCTTCGACTCACCAAATGAAAATGTCATCAACAACAACGTCACTTATCTTATGGCAAGAGGGTCCGAGGTATCATCTTCTAGTTATTCTTTCCCTAAGACTAACATAAATATGGATATGGATGATCATATTAGTCTTAAAATGAAAGAAGAAGTTATTGCTTTGGACAACTTTTTCACTAACTTGCAAGGTGAGCACAAACTTCATTTTGATGCTCTTATGAGTCAACTTTCCCAAGCCGAATATCTTCTCGAAGAAAAGGGCAGAATTGAAAGAGAAGATGCCTTGGAGATAGCTTCCTTGAAGAATGCCTTGGAAGAAGAGGAAGATCAAGTATCCTTGGAAGAGAGACTCAAATCAATTGAGGAGTCACATGAAGAAGTTGTGGCTCAGCTCATCAAAGAACATGGCAACGCTCTTGCCAAGGTAAAGAAACTAAAGAAAGAAAAGATTGAATTTGGGGCTGCTCATGCTAGAATCTCGGAGAAGTTTGAGAAACTTGACATTTCTCACAAGGCATTGGAGAGTGAACACTGTACTCTAAATGAGTCTCGTGACCAGCTCCAAACTCAATTGGAGAAGCATGATGTGCCCAACACCTCCACACCATCTCGTGGACAAGAAGAACTTGCCAAGGGATCTCAACACAAAGGTAAAGAAGTTCTAGATGAGATACTTAGCAAGCAAAGGACAAACAATGGAAAAGAGGGTCTTGGCTATATTCCGAAGACAAAGAATAAGAAGAACAACAACAAGAAGAAGAGCATGACTGCTCAACCAAAGACTAGCACCACCACCAATGACAAGTCTAATTATGATGGTTTTGCAGGCGCTAACAATCCTAACTCTGAGTTATATTGTGATTATTATGGTGATGTTTATGCTAGTTATGTAGGTCCTTATGATTGTTACATTCCTTGGTCTATTTGGGTCCCCAAGACCCTTGTCACTAACATGAGAGGACCCATTGAAAATGGGTACCTAAAACCAAGAAGTAACTTTCTTGCAGGGCTATGCTTCTGGTGGGTCTAAATGGGTACTCGATAGCAGATGCACGAGTCACATGACCGGAAGCAAGGAGATCATCACGGAGATGCGGACAAATCATGATCACATAACCGTCTCCTATGGTGATAAGTCAAATTTGAGGTATTGGGTCTCGACAAAGTTGTGGTGGCTCACGATATCTCTCTCGTGGACATCATGCTTGTTGAGACCCTCGGTTACAATTTTCTTTCAGTTCACGCCCTTGGTAAGATGGGCTTTGCAGTTTTTATTGATGCTGATTTGGTGGTACTCCTGTGGAGCAAGTCTCTAAAAGTCGCTTTCGTGGGATATGTCGAAAATGACTTGTACGTGGTGGACTTTTCGGGGAAAACCACTACAGGCCCGATGTGTCTTTTCGGAAAGGCTGGCGCGGGTTGGTTATGGCATCACCGACTAGCCCACGTCAATATGAGAACTTTGCAAAGTCTCCACAAGGGTGGCCACATCCTTGGACTAAAAGAAAATGTTTCCTTTGCCAAAGATCGTGTTTGCAGGGCTTGTGTTGAAGGGAAAATGCATGACTCTCCTCATCGAAGGAAGACTATTATTTCATCAAAAAGGATCTTAGAGATCTTTCATGTGGACCTTTTTGGACCTCCATCTCATGCAAGCCTTGGTGGGAAGAAGTACTGCCTTGTGATCGTTGATGATTACTCAAGATACACTTGGGTCTATTTCTTCAAGTTGAAGAGCGAACTCAATAAACGGTCATCGACTTTGCCAACGAGGTTCAACGTCAACACAATGTCCCTATTCTGGCAATAAGAAGTGACAACGGCTCCGAGTTCAAGAACTACACCTTAAATGAATTCCGAAGTGAAGAGGGCATAAGACATCAACATTCCACTGCGTACACCCCTCAACAAAATGGTGTTGCCGAGAGGAAGAACCGGACTCTAATGGATATGGCAAGGTCTATGCTAGCTGAATTCAAGTCTCCATATAACTTCTAGGCTGAAGTAATCTCTACTGCTTGTCATTCATCCAACTGGTTATACCTCCGTAAAATCTTGGACAAGACTCCACATGAAATACTTACCAGTAGCAAGCCAAACATCTCATACTTTCGGGTATTTGGGTGTAAGTGTTTCTTTCTCATCAAGGGAGTTCGTTTATCTAAATTTGAGTCTAAGGCTTTAGAAGGTATTTTTGTTGGTTATGGTGCCGAATCCCACACTTATAGAGTCTACAATAAGCTCTCCGGAACTGTTGTAGAATCTTGTAGTGTGGTGTTCGAGGAAAATGATGGCTCCCGTGCGGGGCAAGTTGATGTTTGTGATGCAGATATTGAAATACCCCAAGATACCATAAGAAGAATGGGCATGGGATTTTTCCGCCCCATTGAGGAACCCCTTGTGGCGGATCGGGAAGGACAATGCTCTACTCATGAAGAGCCCTCATCTACACAGACTCAACATGCTCCAACCACGGGAGTAACTTCTACACCAACTCCACCAAATGCTGAAGGTCAACATGATCCTGAATGCTCCAGGCCGGATTATCCGGTCGACACCGGATTATCCGTTCACCACTCCATTGACGACCAAACTGCTCATCATATCGAAGAAACAACTACAAGCCCCAGGCCGAATTTTCCGACTGACCCCAGATTATCCGGACCCTCACCAATTCAAGCAAGCTCTAGGCAACCTGGTGAAGATGTTTCAGGTTCTCCCAGGCCGGATTATCTGGCCTCACCCTTGGCCGGATTATCCGGCCCTGAAACTCTTGATGATCAGCAGCCTCCTGTTACGGCTGTTGGTCCACTTCAAGGGCAAGTTTCATCATCTCCTACTACTGACAATCAGACTACTAATCAAGGTCAAGAAAATGATTCCAACAAAGACACAAGGATGAAACTATTCCACCAAGAGACAACAAGCTTATTGAACTTTGTCGCAAGGCTCGTGCTGATCGGAACCTTGAGTTAAGGGGTCATACCCTTGACAAAGTTGTAGGTGATCTTCGACAAAGAGTTTCCACAAGAAGGGAATTGGCAAGTTTTGGTGAGCATCAAGCCCACATCTCAATGGTGGAACCCAAGAAAGTGTCTGAATCTCTTGAAGATCCGGACTGGGTTGTTTCTATGCATGAAGAGTTGAATAACTTTGAGCGCAAGAAGGTCTAGAAACAAGTGGAGAAGCCCAAGGACTGCCGCAATGTTATCGGCACTAAATGGATATTTAAAAACAAGCAAGATGAGGATGGCATTGTTGTGACGAACAAGGCGAGACTCGTGGCACAAGGCTATTCCCAAGTTGAGGGCATTGACTTTGGCGAGACCTATGCTCCTGTGGCTCGTCTTGAGTCCATCCGTATCCTTCTTGCTTATGTTACCCATAATAATTTTAAATTGTAGAAAATGGACATTAAGAGTGCTTTTCTTAATGGTCCTCTACATGAGTTAGTATATGTAAAGCAACCCCCGGGATTTGAGGATCCTAACTGAACCATGTCTACAAACTCGATAAGGCACTCTATGGCCTTAAACAAGCCCCACGTGTGTGGTATGAGCACCTTAAAGAGCTTTTGCTAGACTGTGGCTTCGAAGTTGGGCAAATCAATCCCACTCTTTTTACTAAGAAGGTTAAGGGGGAGCTCTTCGTATGCCAACTATATGTAGACGACATCATCTTTGGCTCTACTAATAAAGCTTTTAATGATGAATTTTCAAAGCTTATGACTGACAGGTTTGAGATGTCTATGATGGGGGAGTTATGGTTCTTTCTTGGATTCGAAATCAAGCAACTTAGAGAAGGAACCTTCATCAATCAAGCTAAATACATCCAAGACATGCTCAAGAGATTCAATATGACGGATCTTAATGGCGTCGCCACTCCGATGCAAACAAAATGTCACCTTGAACTTAACCCCCACAGTAAAGATGTGGACCAAAAGGTATACTGGTCCATGATCGGCTCTCTTCTTTACCGCTGCGCATCTAGACCCGATATTGTGTTGAGTGTGGGGGTGTGTGCAAGGTATCAAGCAGCTCCTAAAGAAAGCCACTTAGTGGCGGTCAAGAGGATCTTCCGATATTTGGTTCATTCCCCTAACTTTGGTCTATGGTATCCCAAGGGCTCCAATTTCTCTCTATGTGGTTATACTGATTCAGATTGGGTTGGTGATAAGGATGATCAGAAATTAACTTCTGGATCTTGTTAGTTCTTGGGAAGGTCTCTAGTTTGTTGGTCTTCTAAAAAGCAGAATTGTATATCTCTCCCCACCGCCGAAGCTGAATATGTTGCTGCTGCTAGTGCTTGCACTGAGTTATTATGGATGAGGCAAACTTTAAAGGAATACGGTGTCAATTGTGACAAAGTGCCTCTTTTATGCGATAATGACAGTGCAATCAAAATTGCGTACAATCCGGTATAGCACACAAGGACAAAGCATATTGAGATTCAGAATCATTTTATTCGGGACCATGTTGCTCGAGGCGATATTGATCTATCTTTTGTGAGCATGAAGAACCAACTTGCTGATATTTTCATGAAGCCACTTGATGAAGCAAGGTTTTGTTACTTGAGGAATGAGCTAAATATCGTTGATTCAAGGAGCTTGTCTTGATTACCCATGCACTCACTCGTTCATCTCAGTCTTATTTGGTCTAGATGTGGGCATGAATATAGGGGGAGTGTGGTTCTAATTGATTGGGATAACCCTCCTCCCATAATGCCGAAATCAAGTCAAATCATTTCTCTTAATATCATTTTGTGATATGTGAGCTTATTGATGAGTATTGGTCATGAACCCAAAATATATCTTCGAGGTGTCATACCATACACTCCAACAAGGTGGCTTCGGCCACCGCCCTCCTCCATGAGAAGAGTTGGATTTATTTGGATCTTCTTGATCGTTTTTAGCTCCTCTCATGTTTTTATGGGAATCACACTCAATTTTGGCTTTTAGTTGATTTGATTCTTGCAAATTTGAGTGTGTAGTACCATCTCACAAGAGGACTACGAGTGATACCTTGGGGCGTTAGCATCGCTCTTCTTCCTTTTTGGCGTCTCAATGCCAAAGGGGGAGAAGTAGTTCTATTAGGTCTCCGAGGATTTGCATGGGTCGGGCACAAGCATTTGCACTTTTTCTATTCGTTGTTTTCTCGCTTGTGCCCATTTAGCATTGAACTTTAATTTGTGGTTTGTGGTTTGTATGAAACTTTGTGTCTGTGGATTTATCCTGTGGATTATTCATATGGAGTCATCTATCTTATTGGATATTCTTATGGCTATTGGATATCTATATCGAGGAGGCGCGCTCTGTGGCTATCATTGGATATTCTTATAATGTGTTGAGCAAGCTTCTATCTCCCTACCGGTGGTATGAGCTTTTCACATATGTTCCAATGAAATAGACTTTTACCCTCTTGTGTGTATTTGTAATCAAATGCAATTGTTAGTATGAACACATTGATGGGGAGTCTTTGTATTTCATTAAATCATGTTGCCTTGAGAACTTTCCTGCAAATCCTAGTATTGTCATCTAACACCAAAAAGGGGGAGATTGAAAGAATATTTCATGGTTCCCTGTGTTTTGAGTGTTAGATAACAATACCGTGGATTTTCCCCATGTGTGCTAAGTGTGCAGGGAATGTACTGGTATTTGGGGGGCCGGATTATCCGCCCCACCAAGGGCCGGATAATCCGCCCCACCAAGGGCCGGATAATCCGGCCTAACTCGTCGATCAAAGGCAGCCAAGGCACGACGCTCGGAGTGGGTTTGCATTTTCTCCCGGAAAAACCGAACAGGGGCGGTTTTTCCTTCCCTGGCCAGATAATCTGGCCTTCGCATGGGGCCAGATAATTCGGCCCCCAGAAAATGATCAAAGGCAGCCAAGGCGCGACACTCAGAGTGGGTTCGGATTTTCTTCCGGAAAATCCGAACAGGGGCGGTTTTTCCTTCCCTGGCCGGATAATCTGGCCTTCGCATGGGGCCAGATAATCCGGCCCCCAGGAGGCGCTCAAGGGCAGGCTCGGCACGTCGCTCTGAGTGGGGGCAGTTTATCTGCCGGATAATCCGAGTCTGGGGCTTGTAATAGTAGATCTCTTCTCCGATTGGCGACATTGTAAGACTATTGCTATCAATCTTATGATTTTCATTACAATGTTTGTGGTTGTTGATCTCATCTCTATGTGTGAGTAATTCTCCTTGGGCTAAGGGCTTCGGTCTAGCCATATAGCAATTGTGCATGTGACTTATCATAGATGGGATCATGTATTAGTTTGTATGACATGATGATTATTGTATCCTCTCTTGCCTCAATCTAAGAACTTGTCAGGTACCCAAGACCCCAAGGGTTGAGCCAGGTATAGGGAGTATGAGTGATGACTGATCTGCAGTTGGGAACCGCAGTGATAAAAGGGGTAGTATCGCTGTACGTGAGGGATTTGCTTGGGATTAACGGTGACATCACTATGCATATCATTAGTTCTCTTTATTCTATGGATGAGACTAGTAGGTTATTTCTATAAGTGGTTGTGGAGGCAATAGCAATTATGGATGCACTGCCCACATATAATTTATCTTGCTCTAACAAGTACACGCATACTTTATTTCTATCTTTTGTTTCCATCAGATGTTTTTGCACAGCTACAGGTGAAACCGAACGCCCTAGGCTCTCTCTCTCCATCATCGACAACAACAAAAAGACGCAAGCTACTGATCCGATAAAAACACAAAAGGAATTCTTAAAATTCCGAAGGTCCGTTAAAGTAACTTCACTATGCATTCGCTTCTCATGGATTCGATAACCTAGGTCTACTAGGGAAAAAGAGCTATACTACATCCGTAATCCTGATCGAAAGTATCAGTGTACACCGCGCAACTCATGTGAAGGTGTGTCGAGTCACATGCAATTGCATGGTTTGCACAAGGGTGTAGACATGCAAGTGTATTGTGGCAGAGGCTATAGAGAGATATGCCAACTATGTTGGCCGAGACAATCAAAATTGCAGATTCATATGCATTGGGAGATCCGACCCAACCTCTGCTTATGTCGGCTGAACCGAATGAGGAGTACTACTCTAGGGACAGGGCCGAGTCATCTCGGCGGAATGATTTCTAGGGAAAAAGAAGAGATGAATGGCCGGATTATTGGTACAACTCGAACCATGTTGCTTTAGTGAGTCAAGATCAGCCAGATGCTGGGAGTAACCAACGACAAAAGAATAGTAGCCAACGATGGACGCAAAAAACGGGTGGCAATAAAACTTGGACCAATGAGCAGAAAAATCAATGGCAAGAAAAAAGAGATAGGCTGAAGTATACATATGAGTCCATGCTGGAACAACCATGTAAATTCCACACGCCCAATCTGAGTAAACTGGCGAATCATACAACTCGGCAATGTGAATGGTTGCAGTGTACAGGACAAGGTAACATGGGACCTCCTCAAAGACCTCGGCAGCCACAACTCACAGGAGAAAATGCTCAGCAAGTAATGCTGCCACCACCCCCGCCTAGGTATGAAAACCAAGAAAGAAGGGAAGTGCATACGGTGGAGGAACATAATCAGTCAAACTATGAATATGTCAGTCGAGGAGGACGAAATGAGTATACAAAGCATCATCAGAGCTATTGTGTGTTCACCAAAGAAAATGATAGGCAAAGTGTGCATAGGCGACATATGGAGGTCGATGCAGTTAAGTCGGTAGTGCTGAAGTATATGTATTGGTCAGATCGGAAGATCACATGGAGCATAAAGGATCATCCCAAGATCATGCCGAGTCCTGGGTCATATTCTGTGGTACTTGACCCGACATTCATTGGGCCGAGTTTGAACGTCAAGTTCTCCAAGGTGTTGATTGACAATGGAAGCAGTATCAACATACTATATAAGGACACAATGCATAAGTTGGGAATCTCGGATAACATGCTCCAAGATACTAAGACCATTTTCCATGGCATTGTGCCGGGTTTGTCGTGTGAGCCAATTGGGAAAGTTTGAATAGATGTTTTATTCGACACAAGAGAGAATTGTCGGACAGAAAACTTGGAGTTTGAAGTTGTGGACCTAGATAGCTGTTACCATGCACTATTGGGTAGACCAGCTCTATCCAAGTTCATGGAAAGTTGTCACGTAAGTTACTTGAAAATGAAACTGCCTGGGCCAAATGGAGTTATCACCGCTGCTTGAGATTGTATGCATTCTATGAAGTGTGCCTCGGCCGGGTCAAATCTAGCCGAGTCATTGGTAATAGCACAGGAAAAGAAGAGGATTCAGGAGGTTGTAGCACTGGCTCAGTTGGCTCAGCTGAACATGCCGACACTGAGTAACCCACATGGGAGTGTATCATTCCACCCGACTAAGGACACTAAGAAGGTTTCAGTTGATGACCAATTCCCAGAGTGCACTGTCACTATTGGTGCGGGCCTGAATGATAAATAGGAAAGCGAACTCATCAGCTTCCTTCGTGAGAATCGGGATATCTTTGCTTTGTCTACACATGATCTGTAGGGCATTCCGAGGGAGCTGGCTAAGCACTCTTTGCATGTCAGGCCTGATGCAAGGCCGGCGAAGCAACCTCTCTGCCGTTTCACCGAGGATAGGAGAAAGATCATAGGGATGAGATAGCTCGGCTCCTTGCAGTCGGGTTTATCATGGAAGTACTTCATCCGGACTGTCTATCTAATCCCGTGCTGGTGGAAAATAAGAAGGATGATCCAAATATAGTTGTGGTATGGCGTATGTGCATTAATTACATGAACCTGAACAATGTGTGTCCAAAAGATCCATTCCCTCTGCCAAGGATAGATCAGGTCATTGACTCGACAGCTGGTTGTGAGCTCTTATCATTTGTAGATGCGTATTCTGGTTTCCATCAGATACCATTAAACCCGGTTGATCAAATAAAAAGTGCATTTATTACCCCGTATGGGGCTTATTTTTATCGCCCTATGCCATTCAGCTTACGTAATGCAGGGGCAACGTATCAAAGATGCATGCAAAAATGCTTGCATGATCAAATTGGCAAAAATGTCCAAGTGTATGTTGATGATGTGGTGATAAAAACCAAGGAGAGTCATACTCTCTTAGATGATATCTGACAAACATTTGCAAACTTAAGAAGGTTCCGAATGAAACTTAACCCGAAAAATGCACCTTCGGTGTCCTAGCTAGAAAATTACTCGGTTTCCTCGTGTCCAGCCGAGGTATCAAAGCTAATCCGACTAAAATCCGAGCTATTAAATGCATGGAACTGCCAAAGTGTCTCAATGGTTTCCGAAAGTTCACTGATTGCTTGGCATCGTTGAGTCGTTTTGTATGTCTGCTAGGAGAAAAGGAACTGCCTCTATACCAACTAATGAAAAAGTCAGATAAGTTCATCTGGACACTGTAGGAAAATGATGCATTTCACGAGTTAAAAAAGATGCTAGCCTCTACACATGTGTTAGCCTCACCACTATCCAAAGAGCCGAGGTTGCTCTATATAGCAGCGACCAACCGAGTCGTAAGTGTTCTGGTAGTGGTGGAGCATGACGAGGAAGGTAAATCGGTGTAGAGGCTAGTTTATTACCTAAGTGAGGTACTTTCTGCTTCCAAGCAAAACTATCCCCATTATAAAAATATGGCATATGGTGTCAATATGGCGGCCAAAAAGCTTAAGCATAAAGGTGATATGTGAAGCACCAATTTCTGAGATAATGCGAAACAGAGATGCAAGTGGCTGGATCTCCAAATGGGCAATTGAGCTAGCACCATATGCTCCATAGTATGATAGGAGAGACGCAATCAAGTCTTAGTAGTGTCCGACTTTTTTGTTGATTGGGCCGAGATGCAATAGGAATCGCCCTTACCTGATTCAAATTACTGGAGAATGCACTTTGACGGATCAAAACTGAAAGATAGGCTAGGTGCCGGGGTATTACTTACCTCGCCCAAAAAATAGCAGCTGAGATATGTGCTACAAATCCAGTTTAGAGCATCAAACAATGTGGCCAAAAATGAGGCACTTGTGCATGGCTTGAAAGTAGCAAAAGAAATTGGAATACGTTGGATCCAATGTTTTGGTGATTCGGATTTGGTAATACAGCAAGTGTCGGGTCATTGGGATGCTTTGGATGCAAATATGGCCTTGTATAGGTTTCACGTTCAAAAAATCTATAGGTATTTTGAAAGATGTGAGTTCCATCATGTACCTCAGGTAGAAAATGATGCAGCCGACGTTTTATCCAAACCTGGTTCATCCCGGCAAGCAATCCCGCCAGGCATAGCTCTAGAACATCTCAGAAAACCATCTATCAAACCATCACTAGAATCCGAGTCAATCTATATCCTGTCCAATCCAGGATCCGAGGTTGTCCTAATGGACATTGATTGGGGGAGTATCTCAGGTAACTCGGGGACTGCCTCGGTACAACCGGGGATTACCTTGGCAAACCCGGGGACTATCTCACAGAACCCGGGTGTAATACCTCGCACACTACACTCTAAGCAACAAGCTGGTATGATCCAAAAGTGGACATGATGTACTACCATGGGGCCGCACAGCCACACACAGTAGGCCCACCTCGTGGAGCAGGGCATGGTACTGGCCAACCATCCCACCCACTTTTATGATCATAGCTTCAGGTGCAAGCGGCATAGTCGATAGGTAATGCAATCAAAACATACAAAAATGAGTATGTATGCAAGCGATATACAATAGTACATCATAGCCAGACCATCTAAAAAAGATAGAAAGAGAAATATTCAACTCCATACAACAAGATCCAAATATCCTAGATAGATATAATATTTTAGGATACATCCTCATACATCAAACATCAGAGTATCAAGCGGAAGCGGAAAACAAGATCCGAGTACAGACAAGAATAAAATTGGCATAAGATGCCCTGAAAATAAGCACATCCCGCCCACAGATCTCATGGATCTCCATCCCCAGAATCTCTACACCTGATGATCGTTGCCACCATCATCGATCTATTCGACCCAATAACCTTCTTGAGAGTATACTTGTCCATCTAAAATAAATATTTATCATGTGATACCCTAGGGGTACTCAGCAAGTCTTAGTGCATCTAAAGGGAATAACCTGGGGGTGACGCAATTGCAGCAAAAGATAATAACTAACAGTTCTATAGAGACACGCTACAACATCCGCCCAACTAGAGATGGCCGAATGCTCATTAATTAGTAACAACAGTTATGTAAGCAACATAATTAAATAACGCTCGCCCTCCTTATCTCTTACCAATGAGGAGGCGAAAGAACATCCCATCTATCGGCAATTTTATTAACCATTCCATGAGTGTCATGCTATTTACTAATCATGTCTTAGTCAAATTAAAGGCAGTACTTTAGTTATACTTGTCTATGATCAAGAAACTATTCTCCAAGTCGTCCATAACAGCGGACACGACTTTCAGAAAGATTTACCCTACAGGGGTGCACAAATAGCAACCCACACATGATCAACCTTGGGAAGAACCAAATAAAAAGCAATGAGGCCTCACGACACTGTGTTCACATAATTCATAAATTATTTCAGGGAGCCACCCCATTAAGCTACCAGCAACGAAGTTGCCTGGCTCTCAAACGGACCCAAGGTTTGTGCCAATGGCTATAAACAACTGGGAACCCGAAAGTGTGACTGGACTTGTCGATACCGCGAAAACATTCCACATTCCTAAATAGTACATGCGCTCCACGTGCAATCGTAAATAAAGCAGTAAAGCATGGCATTATTTTACAAGATAGTAATAAAGCCCCAAACTAGTTTGAAGCCCCAAGAAATAAAGTGTGAATCAAGCTCAGGTGAAGGGAGATCCATAGAGTTTCCCGGATGTGGATAGTAAGAATAGCCAAGGAACGTGAATCAAGTACTCGGGGTCCTACGAGACACAAGTGAGCATGGAAGAACCAAATAACATCTATTGCCCACCAGTGCCACTTTCTTTAGTTATCCCATTACTACATAGTTTAAGTTGTTTAGGTACCTCATTATCCAAAGACTTGCACAAACCCTATACAAGCAATTCTACGACTCACATGGCTCAAACAACTCCTATATTAATGGCTTATAGGATTGAGGATACAAGCTTCAGTGGGGTTTAAAACTAAAGGCTATGCAATACTTGGGATTCATTTTAATGCAATCGCGACTCCGTGATGAAAGAATAAGATAGAAGCATAGGTTCTATATGTATCCAAGCATGGGGAATTGCTTGTCTATCGAATCAGCAATTGGGTAACCGGGATCCGGATAACACTCTTGGTTCTCCTCATAATTCCCTTGCTCGGTGTCTGTCCGGATAAAAACCAAACACACAAAGGGCCATGATAAATAAAGTGCACAATCATACGAATATATGCAACAAGCAAACAAAGTATACAATGATGGTATCATGCACAATTGCATGGTATAACATAGCATGGCATTGGTGAGGTGTGGAAACAATATTAATTACAACACTTTATTTATTTATATAGGCATGTTTTACTCCCATAAACAGTTCTGAATATTTAATATTTATGTGATGCATGCTTCAATTCATATCATGGAATGCATAATCAAAACGGGATCGTCATGGCTGATCGATTTAGACATATTATTTGTCGAATTTGGAATTACAGAATTAAAGTTATGAATTTATTAAGAAATGGCATTTATTGGCATTTAAATAATTTCGAAATTTTAAATTTCCCAAAAATTATTTTGGATGGCATATTTGAATTCCTGGCATTTTTCTTATTCAAAAACATATATCATTTGTATTATTTGAAAATGTGTATTTAAATTTATTATTAAATGCAAAACAAATTAAATTAGGTACAAAGTCAAAGGTTTGACTAGCCAGGGTCAAATGTGGGAAAATTTGAATACATGGTTGAATTCATATTTAAATTTTAATCACATTTCATTTTTGTTTGTCAAATTCGAAATATTTAAAAAGATATGAATTTATTTAGATTAAAGGGATTTCTATTTTCATGCCCCTGGTTCGTTAGTTGTACTCAGTTTTCCCTAGCCGCTTAGTTTTTCCTTACTTTTCCCCTCCCTCCATTCTAAAACCCTCACATGCGCTCAGACGGGGGATGCTTTCAGGTCAAAGGCTTGACCGTTACATGCTGACAGGTGAGACCGTGTTGGGCAGGTCCTGCGCAGAGCGTTACGTTATGTCGCCTCGACCGTTACATGATGACGGGTGGAGCCAAGATACACAGCGGACCAGCCATCCGTCTCGCATTGACTTGTGGGCCTTGTTTTTCCTGATTGTGTGGCCGGTGCAGCCAATGACAAATGGGGCCATTCTGTGGGCTGTCAAAGCCAATGAACGATGGGGCCGCTGTGTGGAGCCATTCTGTGGGGCCTTCGTAGCCAATGGCCGGTGGGGCCGTCATGTGGGGATGGAGGGGGGATTTGCATATTTGCCACGTTTTACTTTGCAACTTGCATATTTTCCATTTTGTGTGTCACTGACATGTGGTGGTCACGTGGCAAATATGCAAATTTCGAAGAAAAAGTGTGGCAGATATGCAAAATTGGCAATTATGGAATAATTGACAGGTGGGGTCATGTATGACACGTCGACCCTCTCTCTCATCCGCTCCCAGCGCCAGCCCCAAGAATCTCCTATCCCACCGTGACAAAGCGACATCGATCGTCGACTGTCACGCCGGATCATCTCTGGCCCGATGTCGGACGGACTACCGCGCTGCACCTCAACCACGGCTCCGGCACCTGTTTCTTCCGCACGCATTGTATGTTGAGGCAAGACCGACCGTAGGCAGGTCCGCTGTCCACGATGACCGGGATTTGGTTCCGCAGCCATAGCTCGACGAACAGTTGCAGCAATTGCTAGTAGTGGTTGCTAAGACCTTCGCTCCTGCTCCGCCCACCCTAATCGATCCAGTTCCTGTAATTTCCTCGATATTGTAGGTGCAAATTAGTCCTCAATGTCTAGTAATAGTGGGTACACCGGCGAGGGTGGGGAATCAATCATGTCGTGGCCACTTTCTCCTTCTCCTACCACGTCAGAAGTTCATATAGCTCATTCTCTTTGTACTACCATTGAATTTGAAGTGCTGACATGGCCTGTCAGACTAATTCCAATTTGGTTTGTTTTGGGATTGTTGCAGTGTGCTATGCAGGCCGATGATCCATGGTACATTGCATACCAAGATGAATCAACTCAGTGGTCTAGCCATAGGATGGATTTGGAGGAGATGGTTTCCAAGTTAGGTGATGAATTGGCCCATAAAAACCTATTGATATTCAAGCTGAAGCGTATTGTCGAGGAAGAATTCATAGCTTATTCGCAAAGAGAAGTTGACACCTGAGGTTGATCCTGCCATATATGATCAAGTCGTAGAAAATCTAAAACATGAACTTAAAGTGAAGAGGGGGGGGAATAGTAGATTCATGTGGGCAGTTTTATTAGTTATCATCCGCGTCCTAGCAACTACAGTATGAGGTTGTGGTGAAGGGTGGAACGTGTAATGATTAGTTGAATAGATAGCTAATTTAGAGAGTAGAATTATTATTCAATAGATGGTTGTGAATTCCTGCTAATTTAGTCACTTTGCGGTCCCAAAGTTATCTAGAGAACACATTGTGGTGCCCGAGTTGCTTGCCATTAGATCTAGCGGTCCCAAAGTGGTCGAGAGAATGCATTGCGGTATCTGAGTTGCTTGCCAATGGATCTAGCGGTCCCAAAGTTGTCGAGAGAATGCATTGCGGGGCCTGAGTTGCTTGCCATTGGATCTAGCTGCCTATAGTTGGCGTGCCAAATGCCTAGAGGGTCAAGTTGGGGCCTATCAGTTTTGACTGTTCTGTCTCTACCATCGTGGCTGCCATGTAGAGTTGCAGCGTTGGCGGCAACATCCATTCCCTATTCCAAATTAGTGGCTGAGATTGTAAATCCAAGTTAGATGACTCAAATTCCTCAAGATACAATCGAATCCAGACAAATCTAAATCAACTAATTTGGGTCAAAGGGAGTACTACTTATGAATCAGCTTTAGAGCTTATCCACCATCCTCACTGCTCAAATACATATCAATTTTGATTCAAATCATACATATTTTGATCAAATTTATACAAGCCCACCGGAGATTGTCAAAGCAAGTACTACTACTTATGAATCAGCTTTAGAGCATATCCACCGGTCTCACGGCTCAAATACATCTCAAATTTATTCAAATCATACATATATTTTAAGTCACAAAATTTTGGTTCAAATTGGGCTTAAATTTGTCCCAATTTTAAGTGGACGTGAGCTAGCCTCCCTCCCCGCCGTATGTGTACTCCAAGAAGTACGGGCAAAGTGCTCCCATCCAGCCTTCACCGTCGAAGTGCACCTCGACGTGCTAGCCGCAGCCGCGGCCTGCCTCCCACAGCTTCGGTTCACGAGGGCTTAATATGCGGATGATGGCTTCAATCGTCTTCGCATCGATGACCACTGTCGGCACCACATCCGTAGATGTTGCAGATGATGGCTTCAATCGTCTTTGCATCGATGACCAGTGTCGGCACCACATTCGTAGATCTTGCGTATGCTGGCTTCCATCGGTGTCTTTCATCGATGGCCACTGTCGGCACCACCGCCATCGCACTAATGTTGCGGATGATGGATTCCATCAGCGTCTTTCATCAGCAACAGATCTGAGGATGTGAACGGAAGTGAGACAGACAGAGACATAAATTTCTGACGGTTAGATCCTCACCGCCGCACGCTGTTCTAGCAGCCGTGCTTAGATCCGTGCCGCTACAAGCCGTTCTGACCCCCACGCGTAGGTCCACGCCGCCACACGCTGTTCCGACCGCCATGCTTAGGTCCGTGCCTCCGCATGCCATTCGGACCGCCACGCTTAGATCCATGCCGCCGCACGCCATTCGGACAGCCGCGCCGCCGTACGTCGATATGAGGGAAGGAAGATGCGGCTGGTATATGTGCGATAGGGAAAGGGAGGGAGAGACATCTAGCCCGTCGGGCTCTCCTCTCTGTAGCCAAATAGGAGAGAGATACCTCCAGCCCGTCGGATCATGATGTATCCAATGGTGGTTGGCCAAGATCATGTGACATACATCTCAACCAATCAGAGCGCAACCAAACTGAGCGCTAGTTGATGCGGCTAGTATACGTGCGCCAGGGAAAGGGAGGGAGAGATATCCAGCTTGTCGGGCTCTCCTCGCCGTACAAGGTTAGGTGCGCCCATCAGGAGAGAAAGACCTCCAGCCCGTCGGATCATGATGTATCCAACGGTGGTTGGCCAAGATCCATGTGACATACATCTCGACCAATCAGAGCGCTAGCCAAACTGAGACATGGGAGAGGGGAAAAGTGAGGAAATCTTTAGCGGGAGGGGAAAACTTAGGAAACTTTAGCGGGAGGAGAAAACTGAGTAGAGCTAAGGAAAACACGGGCGCTCAAATAAAAAAATGACTAAGGGAAATTCAAGCTTTTGGCATAACGAATGGAAAATGTGTTATTTGAATAAAATAATCCATCTTGGCTGACATTATATTGTTTGCAACTCAAAGATACACAAGTGTGCCAAATTTGGCCTCATTTAGACAAAGTATGTTTTGGGATGGGTTATCTTGGAGGTTGACTAAGTAGAAAGCCATGCATCTTCATAACTAGTAGCTCATTCCAAGAAGGATTTAAGAAGTGGTTTAGGGGAAAAGTCCATTTCTCTTTATTTCCTTTTCCTTTATTATTCATGCTAGGTTGTAGTTAACATAACAAGACTCCATGCGAAGGTTGCTCTATGTTTTGACTTCTTTTTTGAATTAAACTAACCCTCAAACCATTTATTTGAATTTAATCACTTAGAAAAAGAAAAATGTGGCTGATTACAGGTAAATCCAAAATTTCCAATTTCATATGGTAAATCAATCCAGGATACACAAGTGTGCCAAATTTTGGATCAATTGATCAATGTTTGCTATGGTTTAAGCCATGAACTAGATAAACCCCATGTGTTGACCACATGTTGAGGGCAAAACTGAGCAGTGCTAAGCAACTAGGTGGATGACAATATAAACTTGCAATCACACATATATTATGGGGTTATCCAACATACAAACTTGGGAGCGTCACAAACATTAACAGTAGTTCAAATTCAATACAAACATTGACAGTAGTTCAAATTCATCATACAAATTCAAATTAATAATTCAAATTCATTTTTTTCTTGATCCCAGTGTTTTTCGCTGGAATATTCTCGGAGTTCACCACCTTGCTCCGGGTGATCCTGGCTGGAATATTCTCGGAGTCCACCATCAGCTTCTTCCGTTTGTTCCCTTTGTTCTTTTTCTCTACATCAAATGAATCAAGTGCTTAAGTCTATCGTACAATTGGTTCAACCATGTTTTGATTCATTGGTTCATACGGTTCAAAATGCATTGGCATCATTTCTTCAATATCCTCTTGTGTAATTCCTTTACTTTTGAACTCTGCTTCCAATGAATAAATTGCTTCAATCTCCCATGCATTTGGTGCAATCTCCCCTTCATTTGGTTCAATCTCATCTCGATCCATTGGTTCAATATCCCCTGCATTTGTTTCAATATCCCCTCCATTTGGTTCAATCTCCTCTTGATCCATTGGTTCAATCTCCCCTGCATCTAGTTCAACCTCCCCTGCATTTGGTTCAATCTCCCTGCATTTGGTTCAATCTCCTCTCGATCCGTTGGTTCAATCTGCAACGTATCCATTGCTTCATTCTCCTCTGGTTCAGATACTTCATTCTCATCTGCATTTGCTGCTCCTGCCTGATCATCCATTCCATAAGCTGGGTCCACTACATTTTTACAAAGCCTAGCAATGTGCCCTAGGATCCCACGATGTTTGCACTTATGTTGTCGAGGTGGTGCACCATCCTCTGCACTAGCTCTCATCCTATTCTTCCTTGGCCTACCTGCTAGTCTAGTAAAAACTAGAGGGTATAGCTTGAAGAATGGATTCACTTCCATCCATTGGTCTTTTCCCAACAAGGCTGGAACATTCTAAGCATATGCTACCCTAAATTTGGCAACGGAGGAATACTCCGACACGTACTGATCAACTTCACCCTCTTCACCTCCTAGAACACCTATGAAAAATAATGCATGTATGCAGGGTTTCCCACAGAGCTACCATTTCCTGCAATGGCATGTCCTGTTAGCCAAACTCACTAGATACCTCCATTGCCTATCTTTACTATCAGTGTACGTTACCTCAGCCTCCATTCCTTTTCTAATGTATTTCATCTTCAATTGTTTTTCCTGGCATGCAAAGCCTTAATCAAAGATGGGAGGATGAGATGGCCAGCATATACTGTTGATGCTATTCTTTGATGCAAATTGATCTTTATCATGATCATCTACCTAATCTTATCAAATATTTGCCATAACATAAGCCCTTTGAATGACTTGACCTTTGCATTGAAACTCTCTGAAAGGTTACTTGTCACATACTCTACCTTGAAAATTTCATTGAATTGGCTTCTTGACCACACCATTCCATGATGTGCATCCAAGTACTCCTTCACCGCAGGTTTTTGTTTATACAACACTTCCAAATGATACAGATGCTTCGTCAAACTGCATGTGCATGAAGATGGTCATAGGTTGTCAGTATAAACTTTACCCTTGAATTTCTTTGTAAAATTATGCACTAAGTGTTGCATACATTCCCTATGCTCCACTCCGGGGAATACTGCTTCTACAACTTTCTCCAAACCTTTGCAAGCGTCCGTGTGGATAGTAAGTCCTGGTGGATGACCTATAAGGTCACACAAATTTTCCAGAAACCAAGTCCAACTTTCCTCTGACTCAATCTCCAAAACTCCAAAAGCAACAGGGAACATCCAATTGTGGCCATCAACTGCAGTAGCAGCTACTAGTTGTCCTTTAAATCTGCCATGAAGAGTTGTTGCATCCACGGCCAAATAAGTCCTACAACCATCCAGAAACCCTTGCCAGCAAGCTTTGAAACAAACAAAAGCCCTTCTAAAGCACTCCTCCATTGTCTTCCCTCTTATTTTGTACTGAACTATATGCATGTCTATCTGTACAACACTACCTAGACTAGCCATCTCCACTTCGGCTTTGAAGCTGTGAAGCAACTGAAAACTTTCATTCCATGGACCATTGATCCTATCAAGAGCCATTTCCTTTGCATAGAACATCCTCATGTAAGGTACTGTAATATTAAACTTTTCAGAAACTTTTTTATGAGCGTTGTTGCACCAAGTGATGGGTTCGCTCTCATCCAATCCATGATTGCATTTGCCAACCACCTAGTCTTTGCTAGTTTTGTTTTTTCCTTTGGATGTCCTTGATGACCCACAAGTATAGGGGGTGTATCGCAGTATTTTCGAGGGAAGTGAAACCCAATTTATTGATTCGACACAAGGGGAGCCAAAGAATATTTATAAGCCTTAACAACTGAGTTGTCAATTTAGCTGCACCTGGAAACAATCTTGCTCACAACAGTTTATCAGTAGCAACAGTTTTGTAGTAGCAATAGCAAAGTAATAGCAGTAGTAAAAGCAAAGACAGTAGTAACAATTGCAGTAAACAGTAGGATTAAAGCACGGTACGCATAGGGATGGATGGACAGGCGTTGCATGGACAATACAATGCATATGACAATCAAGACATAGGGCATTTGCAGATAAATAAGATAAAGCATCCAAGTACTAAATAATCATAGGCATTTGTTCTATATATAGTCATACGTGCTCGCAATGAGAACTTGCACAACATATTTTGTCCTGGCAGCCCATTTGCAGCGGGGCCTCAAGGGAACTACTGGCAATTAAGGTGCTCCTTTTAATAGAGCACCAGAGCAAAGCATTAACACTCTGTGAACACATGTGATCCTCACATCAAAGCCATCCCCTCCAGTTATCCTGATTATTGTCACTTCAGGGCCTTTGGTTCCGGACAATAATATGTGTATACAACTTGCAGGTAAGACCATAAACAATACTATCATAATGAATCAATAACATGTTCAGATCTAAAATCATGGCACTCGGGCCCTAGTGACAAGCATTAAGCATAACAAGTTGCAACAAAGTCAAAAAGCACTAATAATAGATACCAGGAACCATGCCTTAACAATCTGGTGCCATTACATGAATGATCTCATCCAATCCCTACCATCCCCATAGCCTACAGCGGGGGATTACTCACTCATGGATGGGGGAATCATGGATGGTTGATGGAGAAGCGATGGTGATGATGACGTCGATGATCTCCTCCAATTCCCCGTCCTGGCAGGGTGCCAAAACGGAGTTTCTGGTTCCGAATCACGGAATCTGGTGGTGATGGCGCAGTGGAACTCTTTCTAGAAAAACGTCGACCCCCCTGGGTTTTTAGGTCAGGAGGTATCTTATAGGCGAAGAGGGAGGCCGAGGGGGTGACCGAGGCGGCCACACTACCCCCAGGCGCGGCCTGGCCTGGCCCGCGTGGCTAGGTGGTTTGGGTCCCTCGTGGCCCTTCTCCGTATCGTCTTCCGGCTCCATGAGTCTTCTGGTGAAATAGGATTTTTGGCATATTTTGCGGGATTTTCCTGATAGTTGATTTTGTAGACAAAAACTAGACACCAAGGTAATTCTGCTGAAAACATCGTCAGTCCATGTTAGTGGTATCCAAATCACACAAGTTTAGAGGAAAAACAATAGCAAAAGTGTTTGGGAAAGTAGATACATTTTGGACGTATCAACTCCCCCCAAGCTTAGCTTATTGCTTGTCCTCAAGCAATTCAGTTGAAAACTGAGTGCGATAAAGGAAACTTTCACGAACACATTTGCTTCATAAGATGTATATATTCTCAGCATATGATCAACTACTTAGGCAATTCATAATAAAGAGTATGCAAATAAGTTTACTTAATAGTCATTGCAAGCTATGAAGATATTCCAACTCAAAAATAATAAATAGCATGAAGCATAAACATAAGCAACATTGCAATGCTCATAAAAAGGTATGATAGAGTGGTATCTCGCTTGCCTTTGATTGTAGAGCAAATAAATGCCAAGGCACCTCTGAAGTTCAAGTGAAGACTAGAAGTAAAGATATCAAAGATACAAGCATCAAAGTCATGACACAATTAACCAAGTTTTGAGACAAGCACATTACACTAAGAATGACAACTATGCTCTCAAGAAAGTGCTCAGAGAATAAGTGGTGACTCAACAAGGAAGTGAAAAGGTTTTGAAAAGTTTGAAAGTCTTCCAAATGCTGAAAGTATGGTACTCGTTAGCTTTGAGCTCTCGTTGCCCCTATCATAAGCATCTTTAAATGGTTAAGGTGAAAGTGAGGTCCAATATGAGTTATATGCTTGACATACCATAAACTGGAAATCTCATGTCCCTTGAGTACGAGGGTTGATCCTCATGCTACTCAACTTTAGTTACCGGTAAGTTCTTGTCATAGTAAATACATGCATATCATATAGAACCACCAACAGGGTACCCCTTGCCCGATGATACGGAAGAATCCCCATATCAAAATGACAAGGCAAGCAGACAATAATCATCTCAACATCTTCTTATTTACCATGGGAAAATGGTGCTTTTTTCTCTCTTTCCTCTTTTCTCATCATCTTTTTTTTTCTCAATAACTATCTCTCTCTCTTTTATAAGAAGAATGCTTCATAGATTGCTCATTATGGTTACGCTGCAGGTTTCCACCATGATTAGACATGGATTAGACCAGTCGCCTAGGCGTTTCTCTAACACACATACATAACTCCATGGACTTACAAGCTCCCCTTTTATTTCACACCGATGACATCTATAAACAAAAGAGCATGATATCAACTGGGTATATATTTACAGGTGTTGAAAGCGTTCCCCGTGATAGCATGGTTCTGCTAATCCCCAGCCTATAATTTGCAAGCATATAACTTTTCATGGACAGTCACAATGGTTCAGGTTTATTAAGTGCAAGAAATAAAGTGTGCCATCAAGTTCGTGAGAGCTTTACTAACTAACTTTCTCATAGCAAGCAAACATTTTAGTCGGAAGAAAACAAGGCATACTAAATATGCACGAAAAAGCAAATGATGCTAATAGGTAGGTATGGTGGACACTTTTGGTAATATTGGTTTTGGGGAGTTGGAAATACGAGTAGAGCTCATACTCAGTGCAAGTGAAGGCTAGCAATAGTATGGGAGCGACAAACGAGAGAGCAATAACTGTCATAATCATGCTTTCAACAAAACAGGACTAATCATGGCATGAAAGTGATTCAAGACCCCTGAGGCAAAATAATTCATCGAGGCTTAACTGATTATTGTTTCAGTCATATGCATGCGTGAGCATGTGCCAAGTCAATTCAAGTGAAACATTTAGAGGAAGATACCACAGTGTCATACCAAGTTGTGAATAGAGCAATGCAAGAAAACATTCATATGACATGCTATAAACCATTAGCAAGCCGGAGCTAATCATAAGAAAGCAAGAACTACTAAGAATCCATAAATACATACACCTTACATGAAAAAACTAAGCATTCCCACAATGATGAGTATATGTACAAAAATGAAAACAAATAGAGTTTGTTACCAGCCTCTTACCACACCTCAAGTTGTCATTAATCTTCGTTATTGCCCTTCACTTGTGTGGCTTGAATAGTAACAAGAAACCAAACTCCACTGAGGACTGCTAAACCCTACAACGAACTTCACGAAGCCAAAGAAGAACAAAAAATATTTTTGGGTTTTCGATTTTTAAGGCAAGAACCAAAAGGAAGAACAAGCAAACCGAAATCTTTTTGGATTTTTAGGATAATCAAAACAAAGCTAAAAGGAAAAAGTAAACCAAGGCTAAAAAGACAAAGAAGCAAACAAAGAGAAACAACAAAAATATTTTTGGTTTTTTTGTGTTTTGGAAAGCAAAAGTAAAGAAAGAACAAAAAACTAAAAAGATAATGAAACATGGATATACAAAGTACCGACTGAACATGGTATGGAGATGAGTGTGGTGTCGGTGTACCTCCCCCCAAGCTTAGGTTTTTAGCCTAAGTGGGTATCAATCCCAAGCTGGCCAAGATGGAGCGCCTCCGTAGTACGGCGAGGAGGTGCCCTCTTCCTGATACGAGCTCGAGGATGCCCCAGCATAGTGCGTAGAATAGTCGTAAGAAGGCACATCCCCCTAGTGCTGCCCGTGGAAACCAAGCAAGTGGAGCTGCTCATCCACCTCCTCCTTGGAACGCGACCATGGCATCCTGTAAATACTAAACAAAGTAGATTGTGGCAAAGGAATTTCCCTCTCGGCTCCGTCAGTAAACAACATCTTGTATACTAAACTCTCCGTACGAAAGTCAGTAGTGACAAAGTGATGCGTTTTCATAGCAGCAAGATCAAGCCTTTATGGTGTCAACACAGTATCATTAGGATCAACAGCAAGTTCCAAAGCAGCAACCATGCATGAGGCAATAATGCCCCGATAAATAGGTCCTCTAGCGGCTAGGCGGCAAGCAATGATATAACCAAGATTATACTTGGTATCATTATTAAGTGCAGCAGCGAGGAAGGCCAAATGATAATTAGAAATATTACTAGTGTTCTCCCTACCAAGAATGCTAGTGGCAAGATAATAAGCAAAATATCTAAGATCCGGGAGTTGAATGTTCCTTATCTTCCCGGGCTGAGCTACGCGGTCATCGTCATTTATCACACTTTGGTAGAGCTCTAGCAAATCAGCGGGTCGACCTTGGATCTTCTTCACTGTCCCAGTCATGCCTATGCCTATAATGCTGCAAAATCTTTCCAATGACATGGTAATAGGCAGATTATAGATTCTGAACAAAATAGTTGACTGATAAGGGGTGTTAGTGAAAAGGAAACTGTCAACAAAAGCTTTGGTGAGCACGGCATATTTCTCACTCTCATCTTCCATGTAAGTGGTCAGACCAACCCTCTGAACCAGTAGTAACAAATCATTGAGGATCCATGCAGCTTGCAAAAAGGTAAAACAAGGTAAGGTAGATGGGTGAGCATCTCCCTCATCTCCTTCAATGCCAAAGCGTGGTGCAATAAGATCTTCATTATATGATGGCCTAAACTGAGAGGCTGATCTTGAAGGCCTTGCCCTACTGGGTGTGTCCCTCTCAAATATTTCTCCAAAAGTGTGGTTGTTCATCTTTGATATTCTGAAATTTAAACATCCATTATACAAGTGATTGCAAAGTGAATACATAATGAAGGGAACTACTTATAGGGACTTGTAAGAAGCCTAAACATGCATCAAAACAATATCTCTAAGCATTGAACAAGCTTACAAGCTCACATAACCTGTCACCTACAGCAGCAAAATACTCAAGATATAAACCACTAAACACAAATCTACTTGGACAAGCGGAGGAGTCACATACCGGAGAACAAATGCTCCAAATTTCAGCAGCAAAGATGGGCTGAGCAAGGAGATCGAAAAATCATGGACAAGAATAGCAAGAACATGATTTCGAGCAATGAACGGATGTTTTCTCGGGAGAGAGAAGGCAGTGGCAAGTGAGAGAGTAAGTGGAGGGCTAGGGGTGGCCCACACCATGGCCAGGCGTGCCCCTGGTGTGGCTGCGCCACCAGGTGGTGTGCCTGCCTAGTGGGCCCCCCTGGTACTCTCCAGGCACTTCTCTGCCCCTTTTTCATGTAAAAATTTAATATGAATTTTCTAGAATTTTTTGAGACACTTTATTTTTGAGCAATTTTCAGGTATTGATGAATGATTTCCTGACAGGAAGATGTTTTTGAAATGATGCAAAAAGCAAAAAAAACTAAAACTTTAGAAGTTCTAAGACACTCTAATAAGCAAGCAACTAACAACAGAAAAGTAAACTAAGTGGAAACAAAAACTAAAATGGATAAACTAAAAGTAAGCAAAGATAATCATGGTGAAGACATTGTTTTGTTCATTAAAATTCCTTTGTTAACAAGGTTGATCAGGTCTTGTTACCAAAACAATTTTATATGAAACAAAACTTTGCATTCCACTGAATGATTATGTTACCTTAACCTTGATAGCAATGGTCCCAATCATAATAATTTCATATTTTTCTTTTGGTATGGGACAATATATTTCTCCAACTTGAATACCCTCAATATTTTCAATTGAATTTAAGCCATAATTCCTATCAATCTTCTTGGGGAAATAGATAGTATGCTCCTTGTCATTAACATTAAAAGTTACCTTTCCTTGATTGCAATTGATAACAGCTCCTGCAATATTAAGAAAAGGTCTCCCAAGAATAATAGACATATTATCATCTTCAGGCATTTCAAGCACAACAAAGTCAGTTAATATCAAGCAATCATGAGCAACTTGAACAGGTAAATCCTCACATGTACCAATAGGAATAGTAGTAGATTTATCAGCCATTTTCAAAGATATATGAGTTGATATTAGTTTTTCCAATTGAAGTCTCTTGTAGAGAGAAAAAGGCATAACACTAACTCCTGCTCCCAAATCACACAAAACAGTTCTAACATAATTATTTTTAATAGAGCATGGAATAGTTGGAATCCCTGGGTCTCCAAGTTTCTTTGGAACCTTACCCTTAAAGGAATAATTAGCAAGCAAAGTAGAAATTTATTCATTAGGGATCTTCCTTTTATTAGAGACAATATCCTTCATATACTTTGAATAAGGAGGCAATTTAATAGTATCAGTCAAAGGAATTTGCAAAAATAAAGGTTTCATCCACTCACAAAACTTGTTGTAGTGTTCATCTTCCTTTGACTTGTGTTTCTTATTAGGGAAAGGCATAGGTTTTTGGACCCAACGCTCTCTTTCACTACCATGTTTCTTAGCAACAAAATCTTCTTTAGTGTATTTAATATTCTTAGTGTGCCTTTCAGGTTCTTCTTCAACTTTTTATTTATCAGGAGCATCATTTTCCTCATTACCACTTTCAGTTTCAGCATCACAGACAGATATACTATTAGGATCTTTAGCAGGTTCAGAAGGTTCTACAATAGTTTTATGTTTCTTTTTCCTTTTCTTAGGAGAAGTACCACTATTTTCAATTTGTTGAGAATCCTGCTCAATTCTTTTAGGATACCTCTCAGATATATAGGATCCTGGGTGGCAGCACCACTTCTACTTATAATTTCATAAGCTTGTTTTTCCTTAGAAGCATTAACTAGGAAATCTTTTTGTACCTTAATAAGCTGATCAATTTGAGTTTGAACCATTTGGAAGTGTTTAACAAGCATTTTAACATCATTAGAGGTTCTTTCCACAATATCTTTTAACTCAATAATAGCTCTAGAGTTTCCATTAAATGATTTTGCACCCTTTTATTAAAATTATATTGCTTAACAATAAAACATCAAATTCTTCT
This sequence comes from Avena insularis, assembly GCA_023614405.1. Taxonomy (NCBI): domain Eukaryota; kingdom Viridiplantae; phylum Streptophyta; class Magnoliopsida; order Poales; family Poaceae; genus Avena; species Avena insularis. The sequence continues at coordinate 178,719,872 of CM042692.1, read as the reverse complement.
AAGCATTGATCAGGAGGTTTAGAGTAAGGAATATCACCTTCATCAAAATGTTGGAGAGAGTGTACCTCAATAGTGGATGAGTGGGAGATTGGCTTACAAAATTCTTCTATAGGAGGTAAATTCTTGACATCTGCAGCTTTAATTCCCTTCTCCTTAAGACATATCTTAGCTTCCTTCATCACTTCATCATTTAGTTCAATAACTCCCCTCTTCTTTGGTGTTCGTGTTGGTGTTGGCTCAGGCACAGTTAACTTAGGTGTAGTTGTCTCAGGTGTAGTTGGCTCAGATGAAATCCAGTCTTCATAGTTCTTGCTTATTTTAGCCATTAAATCCTCAGCTTCTTTGGGAGTTCTCTTCCTGAAAACACAATCAGCACAACTATCCAGGTATGTCCTAGATTCTTCAGTTAGTCCATTATAATATACATCAAGAAGCTCATTTTTAGGTAATGGACATCCAGCCTGTGAATGAATCAAAGCAGAAAACCTTGCCCATGATTTAGGCAATATCTCTTTCTTTCCCTGTTTAAAATCAAAAAGTTCCTGCAAAATAGCATGTATAGCACTAGGAGGGAAATGTTTCTGAAGGAAGGTAATAATCAAGCAATCAGGGCTATAAATAGATCCAGGAGGTAAATTATTAAACCAAGTTTTAGCTTCTCCTTTCAGCAAAAAAGGGAAAATTTTAGCAACAAAGTAGGTGTGCATCTTAATATCATCAGAAAATAAACCACTCATGGTAGAAAGCTCAGTCATATGTGCTACATCACTTTCATTCTTAGTCCCACAAAAAGGTTCTTTCTCAACAATAGTTTTGTAAGATAAATCAAGAGAGAAATCATAATCCTTATCTTTAATGTTTATGGGAGATGTAGCAAACTTAGCATTAGGGGATAATTTGGGTTTTATAGTATGCCTCTCAAGGAGACTCTTAATAGCACTTTCACCATGAGTATTTTGACATTATTTAATAAATTCATTAGTCATTTCTATATATCTGTCTTCAATATCATAGCTCTCTCTAGACTCAGGTGAACTGACAGGTGTAGTAGTGTCTTCATTAGGAGTTTCCTTATTTCCAGCTATAGTTCTAGCAATCGTAGCATCTAGGAAAGGACCTAATGAACCACTTTTATCAAGCATAGTAGAAGCAGCATCATAAGTATCAGAAGTTTCAGATTCAGCAGAAGTAGCAATATGTGTAGCATGTGTATGTGGTAGTGGTGTAAGGAGCTTACTCATCACAGATGGTGAATCAAGAGCAATAGAGGTGTTCAGAACTGTACCTCTCCTTGTAGTGGATGGTAATATAGGAACCTTTCCATCACGAGATTTACCCATGATGAATGGATGGCAGCGAACAATAGTGATTCCAAGTGAACTTGATAAATAGATCTATGCTCGCCGGCAATGGCGCCAGAAAATAGTCTTGATGACCCACAAGTATAGGGGGTGTATCACATTATTTTTGAGGGAAGTGAAACCCAATTTATTGATTCGACACAAGGGGAGCCAAAGAATATTTATAAGCCTTAACAACTGAGTTGTCAATTCAGCTGCACCTGGAAAAAATCTTGCTCACAACAGTTTATCAGTAGCAACGGTTTTGTAGTAGCAATAGCAAAGTAATAGCAGTAGTAAAAGTAAAGACAATAGTAACAATTGCAGTAAATAGTAGGATTAAAGCGCGATAGGCATAGGGATGGATGGACGGGTGTTGCATGGACAAGACAATTCATATGACAATAAAGACACATGGCATTTGCAGATAAATTATATAAAGCATCAAAGTACTAAATAATCATAGGCATGTGTTCCATATATAGGCATACGTGCTCGCAATGAGAACTTGCAGAACATCTTTTGTCCTGCCAACCCGTTTGCAGTGGGGCATCAAGGGAACTACTGGCAATTAAGGTGCTCCTTTTAATAGAGCACCGGAGCAAAGCATTAACACTCTGTGAACACATGTGATCCTCACATCAAAGCCATCCCCTCCGGTTATCCCGATTATTGTCACTTCGGGGCCTTTGGTTCTGGACAATAATATGTGTATACAACTTGCAGGTAAGACCATAAACAATACTATCATAATGAATCAATAACATGTTCAGATCTGAAATCATGGCACTCGGGCCCTAATGACAAGCATTAAGCATAACAAGTTGCAACAAAGTCAAAAAGCACTAATAATAGATACTAGGCACCATGCCCTAACAATCTGATGCCATTACATGAACGATCTCATCCAATCCCTACCATCCCCATAGCCTATAGCGGGGGATTACTCACTCATGGATGGGGGAATCATGGATGGTCGATGGAGAAGCGATGGTGATGATGACGACGATGATCTCCTCCAATTCCCCGTCCTGGCAGGGTGCTAGAATGGAGTTTCTGGTTCTGAATCACGGAATCTGGTGGTCGCGGTGCAGCGGAACTCTTTCTGGAAAAACATCGAACCCCATTGGATTTTTAGGTCAGGAGGCATCTTATAGGCGAAGAGGGAGGCCGAGGGGGTAACCGAGGCAGCCACATGACCCCCAGGTGCGGCCTGGCCTGGCTCACGCGGCCAGGTGGTGTGGGCCCCTCGTGGCCCTCCTCCGTCTCGTCTTCTGGATCCATGAGTCTTCTGGTGAAATAGGATTTTTGGCATATTTTCCAGGATTTTTCCTGATAGTTGATTTTTTGCACAAAAACTAGACACTAAGGTAATTCTGCTGAAAACAGCATCAGTCCATGTTAGTTGTACCCAAATCACAATAGTTTAGAGTAAAAACAATAGCAAAAGTGTTCGGGAAAGTAGATATGTTTTGGACGTATCAGCCCCCCTTGAGGTGGACAAGAATGTTTGAACCGGTTACCTTTTATCTGAAACATAATGAAAATGTCAGGTACAGTTAACAAATTCTACACAATGATCTAAAATACACAACTGATTGTAATACCTGAACCAAACTGCTCCTGAGCATAGTGGATGCATGCATCCTCCACCTACACCTCATGTATGGGCACTTCATTGTGAACCTTGTTGGCTCACTCTTAATAACAACATAATCATTATTGGTGCAGATGCAATATGTAGTAATGGCATTACGATAGTCCCGCATCATTTCAAATATGGTGCCTTTCTGAAATCTTAGGATCGTTCCTATCCCACTCAATTACTGGCAAGTCCTCACCATCGTACTCGGATAAAACAAGACTGTCATTGTTCTGCTTGTTCTCTTCTTCATCAGTGTCATCAAATCTGGCACCGTGGGCCAATTCCTCCATGTATTGATCCTCTAGTGCCTATTTACTAAATCTACCTACCAATCCAGGAAACATCAACTCATCCTCATCATCTAGTAGAGTTGCTCCCTCGGCAAACTCTGCTTCGTCCTCCACATCGGCCGCACGAGCGGCTTGGCTTACACTCGCAGTGCGAACAGATGGTATTGTTGTGGACCTACAAGGAGCACGGGGGTGCACACTATTAGTAGAGACAACAGAGACACATGATGTACGACCACCTGATGATGCCTGACCACAAGATGATGCTTTAGCCCTCTTTCTCGTGTGTTCAACTTTAGGTTGCACATGGAGACAAATTCGACCAAAACGTTCGGCATCATTCAAAGAGAAAATCATTACCAGATCAGCTTCGCTAGTTAGTGGGATCAATCTTTGCTCGCTAATGTTGAAATATTGCAAATCAACTGAACCGCCATTGCTCCAGGAGAATTTAGAATATATATTATGTTTCAAATCTCTGAGAGTTATGGAGGTTGCAACCACCACTGGGAAGTAAAATCCAGAGAGATACCGTTCACAACCACGAATTACGCTAGTATCCAGTTTAACTACCAGCCGAACTGCCAGCGCTAGACCAATCCTATTCGAAAAGCACGGCAGTTAGCTGTGCACCGGCGATTCGCGCTCAATTACTTCCTATAATCAATCCACAAAGGGAAAAAATACTTACCTTGCTGGAATCCATGCGTTAGATCCCTCCGATTCCACCCAATCTTCTCCGCTTCATGACGGGAGGACGGTACACCCTTGACGCCATATCTTGTTCCGAAAGGGGTAGATCTAGCGGGGGAGGAAGCGGAGCCAGAGTAGGCTCCGTGGCTAGGGGGAGGGGGCGACTCAGGGGCCGAGGACAACAGAAGGTAGAAGGGGCTCTTAGGTAGGAGGGCACGCTGGCAGGGGAGCGGAGCGAAGCGGCGGTGTGGGAGCTGTTCCAGGCTCGAAGCGAGAATGGCCGGTCCGACGTGTCTCCATGCGGCCCCACCCTTCACCACGTATGCAAGACCCATCCCAATGTAGCCCCACCCTTCACCACGTATGCAGGACCCGTCCCAACACGGCCCCACCCGTCAGCACGTAACGGTCGAGGCGACGTAACATAATGGTAAACACAGGACCCCCCTAGCGCGGTCCCACCTATCAGCATGTAACGGTCGAGCCTTTGACCTGACGACATCCCCCGTCCGAGCGCATGTGAGGGTTTCGAAATGGAGGGAGGGAAAAGTGAGGAAAAACTAAGTGGATGGGGAAAAATGAGTACAACAAATGAACCAGGGGAACGGAAATAGAAATCCCTAGATTAAACCAATTTCTAGAATTTTTATTATTTATAAAATGTTCTGTAAACTTTTGTTTCTTGGGGCTGATCTAGCCACAACCAATGACATACAGGACCAACACTGACTCAGTGCTGCACTGGCAAAAATGTCATGCTGGGGATTTTCTTACACGGTACTGTTCTTCTCTCTCTCTTGCGGTTAATTGATAGAAAAGAAAAACGACACCGCCCGTCAGATGAATTCAGAACTGTGCGGCGTTCGAACCAGCGACGCAGGGCACCGGGTGGCAACATGGAACCACTATGGTAGGAGCGGGCTTGCGCCTGGTGGGGCTTGTATGTCTAGATAGGCTCCAGGGGCTCGTGTTCGTCAACCACAGCATGACAGGAACATGACCGGCATGTTTGACTCAACGGAGGCATTGTGGGTGGCTCTAGGAAACGCGGTAGGTGGCTTCCGACGCGCTACAGGGATGCGGGTTCAGGCATACCCACGCACGGCAGCAGGGAGCACTTCAGCGGCTGTGCGCAAGCGAGGTGGCAGCGAATGGTGGTGCGCGCAAGGTGTTCAATAGAACAAACAACCAAACCTGGAAGCAATGAGACATGGGACCTTGTCCAAGAGGTTCGCGTGCTCACTGCGGGTGTGCTGTTGTAGGCGATCGTGCTCGGCGTGACAATGATCTACAGGGAAACTTGCAATCTGGAACTAGGGTTTTGGGCTCGACCTCATGGTTGTGCTGCTGGTTCAGGGCTTCTCCTTCCTCGACTCCATGTACAAGCAGCGTCCTAGGCTCCTCTTGGTCTTCCTCAACGCCCATCTCCTTGCCTCATTCTTCTCCAACACGCCGGTACAAAGGTGAAGCCGATATGGGCGGGTATGGTGTAGTGAGCTAGCAGGGGTAGGTAGGGGAGAGGTAGAAGGGCGCGGGACAGAGCTCAGGTGGAGATCTGGATAGAGGTGGTTGGTGTGGTATATAAGGACATGAGAGAGCTGCTCGGGTTAGGGTTTTTTCCCCAAAAGCAACTCAGGTTGCTTTTCTCCTTCCTCTCTCTCTCGGGCAGGTAAGGTGGAGGCGACCGGAGGTTAGAGGGTGTGGGGATGGGGTTAACATCTTGCCCAGCAAAAAGGCAAAGGGGTAGCTAGCTTGGTAGATGGGCACATGGGCACCATGGAGTGGTTTGGGTTGGACAAGATGGGGTGAGACAAGGTGGCATGGTCTGGTGTGAGAGTGTGGTGAGGTAGTGATTTGGTCCAACCGACCCACAAAGAGAGGCTCGGGTTTAGCTAGGTAGATAGATGGTTAGAAAGGGTTTTTATCTTATTTGAATTCAAAAGGTTGTTAGATTTATTTTGTTTCCTTTCAAAACATGAAATATCCAAAAAGAGGCCAAGTTGATACTAGGGATACCTAGGTAGATCCATGCAACTCAAGTACAAGCTTGGCCAAAACATAAATAAAAGGAGGAGTAAGATGGTCCAAGGTATTTATATGAATTAATTCAAATATGAACGGATCCAATCAAATAGCCCCTTATTCCAAAGGTGGAAACAAGAAGGAGAAGGTGGTGGTGTTTCTTGCATGGGCCATGCATGTGGTATAAATGGCACCTCTATATTTGGTGAAAACAACATATAGTTTCAAATGGGCACATAACCATGCATGCAATCAATGATTGAATTATGACCCAACAAAGAATGTAGCTTGCTGATGAGTGCATATTTGCATCATGTTATATTATTATTTTGCATTGTAGTTGTAGGATCTTGGTATTTTATGGCGTTTGCGTGTACATTTTATGTCTATTTTCACTAGGATCAGGACAGATGATGGATACAATGGACACAATTATTGGAGCAGTTATATTGGGGAGAAAAGGAGTCAAAAACAACATAAATCGCTTTTTTGGGAAATATCAATAACACAAGAAGAAAACCCGAAGCGATCAAGGCATCCAGAGGGTTTAACGACCAACTATACGACTGGAATACTTTTTCCGGCCGTATAGTTCCGATCGTATAGTTGGCGCTGCCACCGCCTCATCAAATAGTTTCACCCATGCAACTGTATCGGAGAGACGACATACAGAACACCCAGAAATCACCGAAACCTCACCTCCGAAAGGAATCTGGAGGGGGAACTTGTCTAAGGGATCCATCTTCACCCTACGCAGATCTGGGAGGCCAAGGCATCGATCTTCATCTTCATCAACCACTGCACCACCATCATCTCCATCCATCCCATCTTCACCCCATCTAGATCTTGTTGTAATTTCTGTACTCATTGTGGATTTATACAATAAGTATTTATTTACACTTGTTTCCATTACCATTGCCATGATGTTGATTGCCTCCATGTCTGAGTAGATCTTTAGTTCTTGGGGAGATGGAGAAACCCTAGCATATGATTAATATTTGATAGATATTATTATGTTATACATCATTATGTGTATGTGTTAATTGTCTTCATCTTGATGTTGGGAGTTGTGCACCTCCTTAATATTTTCCTCTTATGGGGACATGATGAAGGGGATTACTTGTTGGTAGCCGGAGGGATGATAGCACTTACTGTGACTATAAAGCTGTTGTCATTCTTTACATACTAACTTGGGAAAACAAGGAGAACTCATAAAGCCATGTCCATGCCACGGGAGAAATCCCTTAATAGCGGGATAATACGATTGATGTCGTTTATCTGTCAGCTGTGGTTATGAAGGATGATGTGAGCAGTGGTTGCTCCCTATTTGTCCATATATGGAGCTCCTCCCACATACATACATATCATGAGAATATTTGTTATAATTTCTTGATTGCTTAGTCTAAATTGCTAGCGGTGTATCCAGCACTCCCTGAGAACGCCTTTCTCCCTATTGCAGTTCCAAATTATTTTACATATGCGATTCTTACTTTTTGCATTAAGTTTTACTTTATTTTAATTACTTCATTCAATTAAAAACCCAAAAACAATTCTAATTTTCTTGCATCTCAAAGTTATTCCTTAAGTACTACGTTTAGTTTTAGTTAAAAGCATTTTAGTCTTTTGCCTACTGCTCCCCGTGGGATCGATATCTTTATTTCAAAACTAGCTACAAACGATCTGTGCACTTGCAGTCATCAAGCTATTTTCTGGTGCCGTTGCCGGGGAGCTTAGCGCTATAAGTCACTTTACTTATAGTTATTTACTTTCATTGTACTAAATTTTTTAATTTAAGCTTGCAGGACCGCAACAATGGACAACACTCAGCATTTAATCCAGCTTGAGGCAGTAAGGAAAATGGGTTGCCCATGGATGCTTTTATAACTGTCAATAAAAGCATAAATCCAGATGGAATTAAGATCCACCCTTTATTATTTGAACTACTACAATCTAAGAAATTTGCAGGAACAAATGAAGAGAGTCCATATGGACACTTACAATTCTTTGAAGACGTTCTCGGTTCCTTTATATTTGACAATTGTAGTCTTGATATGGTTAAAACCCATTTGTTTAGACAAACTGTCTCTAGTAATGTTTGCGACTAGTATATATCTTTTTGTGCATAAGCACCAAGGACTTAGACGGAATTGACAACCAATTTCCTATCAAAATATTACTCAGAAAGCAAAGCTCACAGGATGAGAGGTATTATTATCAGTTTCAAAAAATAGTCCTGATGAGGGTTTATATGAAGGGTATCTAAGGCACAAGAGCTATCTAGATAATTGCCCCATCATTGTTTTCTTGATTGGTTAATCACTCACACTTTTTATGGATGGCTTAATTAGGGATATTAAAACTAAGTCAAAGAGGAGGCCTCTCATGAACTGGGTAGTTTTGGCCATCAGCTCGCGCCATCTGTAGGTTTTTAGCTGTTGGATGGTCATCAAATACCTCATGGGCTGAATTATCCCTTAGGGACGCTTCTCTGGCCATCAAATAGACTTTTAGTGGTTAATTGGCCCCAAATGCCTACTCAGCCTGTTACTTTATTTACTAGACCGTGGTATAAGGCTGTTGACGCCGGGGAAATTTCCACCATACACCATCTAGAAAGCAACTCAGGTGACAGAGGAATCACAGACTCAAAAATCGTACGCACAGGGTCAAGGAGCAACCTTCACGCTTGTGCATCAGTTGGTCGCCCGCTCTACACACTTATTTATTTTTGCTCGGAATATTGATTATTGAAACCACTTCTCTTCACTTCTTGCTAGCACAAGTACACAAGTACACAAATACAGGAGGGTTTGTGCCATATGTTTGTCTTTGGTTCATCGAACAACCAAATGAGAATAGGGAATCACAAGGCGAACAAGTAATATACTCCCTCCATTTAGAAATATAAGATGTTTTACATTTGTGAAGCAAATGTATCTAGACATATTTTAGTGTGTAGATTCACTTGAACCTAGACACTGAAACGTATCTAGATACATTAGGTTCATAAACCTAAAACATCTTATATTTCCAAACGGAGGGAGTATATACTAACAAAAGTTAATCGGCGTGAATTAAAATCAACACCCAGCGTTCAGTTATTCTCACGTAAATAATGTTGCACAACAATTACTACCACATTAGCGCTACTAGGACTCTTCGCATGCTCCTGACCCCCTTCTAGATTCAGGTGATGCAAAGGTATGCTAGACACGACTTCGGCCTATACGGCTCCAAAGCAGAACCATATATTCAACAACCTAGAGAACCAACCCGTAGTTGGATGGTTAGGAGGGCAGTGACACCTCTAGCCCATGAGAGTTCAAACCCTAGGTTTGGTACTTTGGTGTTCATAAAAGCGGAATATTTTCAGCGGGAGGCGACGCTCCCGTCGATAGCGAGGCGCCCGTGGTGACTTCGTCAAGCTCAAAACCCGTCGGATCAGTCTTAAGACATAGTATTTCAGAGGTGCTCATAGGGATAGATGTGCGTGAATGTGTTCATAGGGGTGAGTGTATGTGCGTATTTGTGAGTGTATGTGTTGTACTAATGTACTGGGTTTCACAAAAAGAGATATCCAATAGCCCAACGAATAACTTTTAAATAAACCTAAATTATGATACATCTTTTTACAATTTAAATAGGCGTTTACCATTTCATAACTATTCATATATTTCTAATGGATGGGTACGGCAACGCGCGCCTACATGATCTAGTAATGAAAATAGAATGAATCTAGACACCGCTTCTAATGGTAGTTTTCTATCTTAGACCTATGATGAAGCGTGGAAATTAATAATGAAAATGAGGGAGGCAACAGAAAATCTTAAAAATGAGGAGAACATTACAAATAGTTTTCTAAATATGCTTGTGTTAACGATTTCCTTGCAGATAAAAGTACTTGTGCAATGATTAAAATCCTTGGTATTGATTCTTACTCAGTAAAGAAAATTATTGGGAATTATGCAGGGCATTTATAGGTACCCATAGAATGGGAACCCCATAAACCCCTTGAAGAAAAGAAGCGTGCAAGAGAAAGTGCACTAATGGAAGAGTTCTCCTCTACACCTATTCAAGATAATATCAAGAAAAAGCAAAAAGAGGAAGAACAAATAAAGAGAAGGTTAAAGAAACCAGAAAAGAACCCAAAGCTACCAATATAAATAATATTATATTGAAGGATCTTATGGAAGCACGAACAGTGGATAATGAAGTGGTTATGCTAGACTTTGAAACATCAAAATTCATCGAAGGTAAGGTACACGGTAATGAAACTTCTAAACCTATGACTCCTATATATTATGGAGAAACTTTCTTATACGGAATTTGTGAGACGATTTCCACTATAAACATTATGCCTTCATCACTTTATGAGGAACTTCGCTACAATTTAATTAATCCAGATGTGGAACCGGTAGACACTACTATTAAATTGTCTAATAGAACTAATATAAAACCGGAAGGTGTTATCAGAAATATCTATGTCTTTATTGGATCACTCATGTACCCCCTTGATTTTCATATTGTTGACATGCCTCAAGATTCTTTTTGTCCTATTCTTTTAGGCATGCCTTTTGTTTCCATAACCAAAGCTCGAGTTGATAATAAGAAGGAGACTATTTCACTAATGTTTTGAGAAGAGGAAATGACATTCCACTTCACCAAACTAAAGAAGAGGCCATATGAAGTGGAAGATATCAAGGAAGAGAAAATGATTTCTGAGCTGGCCACAATTCATGTCAGTACTCCACAAGATGAATTAGAGAGGAGCCTAATTAATTGGGAGGAAGCACTAGATGATGAGGAGAGAGAAGACATGGATGATTACCTTGATTCAGTTACGGAAGCACAAAATCCACATGACTATGAAGAACTGGTAAGAAAAAGGAGATGAGGAACCTCTGCCATTTGAATTGAATCAACTTCCAGATGATATGAGGTATGAGTTTTTATATAATGAAAATAAATGTCCTGTTATTATTAGTAAAATTCTATCGGAAAATGAAACAAATAAACTCATTTCGGTCTTAGTTAAGCATCGTGAAGCCTTTGGATATACTCTAAGTGATATTAAAGGAATAGATCCATCTATTATAACACATAAGATTACCATGCTTGATGATGCTGAACCTGTAGTTGATACACAAAGAAGGCTTAACCCGAAAATGAAGGAAGCAGTAAGAAAAGAGGTTATACGCTTATTAGATGTTGGCATAATATATCCTATTTCTGACAGTAAGTGGGTTAGCCCAGCTCATTGCATACTAAGAAAAGGGGGTCTTGATGCTGCTATGAATGAGGATGGTGAGCTAGTTCCTGTAAAACCTATTGTTGGATATTGCATGTGCATTATTTTAGAAAACTAAACCGTGATACACAGAAAAAATCATAAACCTATACCATTTATGGATAAAATTTTAGAAAGACTTAGTAATAATTCTTATTTCTGTTTTCTTGATGGTTATTCTGGATATTCTCAAATTGCTATACAACCGGAAGATCAAGGGAAACAACTTTCACTTGCCCTTATGGCACATATGCTTATAGATTAATTCCATTTGGCTTATGTAATGCAACTGCGACTTTTCAAGAATATGTTTTAAATATCTTTGATGATTTTGTTGAGAAGACTATGGAAGTTCTAACAAATGATTTTTTGTTTCTGGAGCAACATTTGATAATTGCCTCTACAATTTAACCAAAGTTTTGCAGAGATGCAGGCAATCAAAGTTGGTTTTGAATTGAGAACAATGTTGTTTCATGGAGAGAGAAGGTAAAGTTTTTGGGCATAAGGTTTCGGAGAAGGATATAGAATTAGATAAAACTAATATAAATGCTATAGAAAATCTTCCAATGCCTCAGGACATAAAAAACTTTAAAATGTTTCTGGGACATGCAGGTTTTTATAAGCGTTTTATAAAAGATTTTGCTAAAATAGCTATGCCTCTCACTAACCTTCTTGAGAAAGAAACTCCATTCTACCTAGACCATGACTGCATTGCAGCTTTTGAGAACCCTAAAAACAAATTAGTTTCTGCACCCATCATGTAATCTCCAAAATGGGATGAACCTTTTGAAATCATGTGTGATGCTAGTGACTATGCTTTAGGGGCTGTGTTAGGACAGCAAGACGGAAATAATTTAAATGTTATTTATTATTCTAGTAGAACTCTAAATAAGATTCAGAAAAATTATGCGACTATAGAAAAAGAGTTCATAATTTTCGCTTGTGACAAATTTAGATCTTACATCATTAATTCTGAGGTAATAGTTCATATGGATCACCAAGCTTTGCGTCACTTCCTTGTGAAAGAGGATGCTAAGCCCAGGTTGATTAGGTGGGTTTTATTACTACAAGAATATGATTTGCAAATAGTAGATAGGAGGGGTAAGGATGATCCGGTAGGAGATCATCTCTCTAGGATGGAGGGAATAATTACTAACCCTGTACCTATAAATGAGTCATTTCCAGGAGAATATTTAGCAAATGTGGAAATTACTGATCTGTGGTTTGCGGATTATGCTAACTATCTCATAGTAAAATTTATACCTCCTGGTATGACAAGAAATAAAAGAATGAAATTCTTTAATGATCTTAAATATTACTTTTGGGATGATCCATATCTATATCGTTATGGACCTAACGGAATGATTCAGAAGTGTGTTCCTAACCATGAAATGAATGCAATTTTGCAAGCTTGTCATGACAACCCGTATGGAGGACATCATGCAGGCAAGCGAACTGCAACAAAGGTACTTTAATCTGGATTTTATTGGCCCACCTTGCACAAGGACACACACATGTATGTAGAACACTATGATGCTTGCCAAGAAGGGGTAATATTCATAGGAGACAAGAGGTGGCAATGAATTATAGTCTTATAATCAAACCCTTTGATGTTTGGGAATGTATTACATGGGACCTTTTATAGAATCAAATGGTTACACTCATATTCTTGTTGTTGTTGATTATGTTACTAAATGGGTTGAAGCTATTCCAATAAGTCATGCAGATGCAGCTGCCTTAGTGAAGATGATAAAGGATGTTATATTCCCCAGGTTTGGAGTTCCTAGATTTTTAATCACTAACGGTGGTTCTCATTTTATGAAAGGAACTTTCAGGAAAATCCTCAGCAAATGGAGTAACTCACCGCGTTGATTCACCATATCCTCAAACGAGTGGTCAAGTGGAACTCTCTAATAGAGATTTAAAGACCATACTCGAGAAGACGGTGGACAAATCAAGAATAGATTGTTCATACAAGTTAAGTGACACTCTATGGGCATACCGTACTGCGTTTAAAAATACAATGGTTATGACACCTTATAAGATGGTATACGGTAAGGCATGCCGTTTACCTTTAGAATTAGAAGACAAAGCTTTTTGGGCGATCAAGAACCTAAACTATGATCTTAAAGCAGCAGGACAAAAACATTTATTAGATATTCATGCTTTAGATGAGTTTACAAGTGAGGCTTATGAGAATGCTAGATTTTTTAAAGAAAAAGTGAAAAGATGGCATGATAGAAAAATATAAAATAAGACCTTTAAAAGTGGAGACAAGGTGTTACTCTATAATTCTCGTCTTAAGTTGTTTTCAGGGAAGCTCAGGTCGAAGTGGGAAGGCCCTTATATAGTTGAAGAAGCTTATTCACTAGGAGTAGTGAAGCTCTAGGGAAAAGCACCCTCTCTTTCATGGGTAGTAAATGGACAATGCTTGAAGCATTATCGAGTGAAAGAAGATATAAGTGCAGTCACCATACAAGTGATCACTCTAGAAGAGATGATTAAGCAAAGATATACAAGGAATGGAAACTGCAAGAAGAATGGAATCGAGACGAAATGAGCAACACTATGGTCAAGCTATTGACCATAAAAGAGTGCTTCATGGGAGGCAACCCATGCGGAATAAAGGTTTGAGTAAGTTTTTTAATTTTTTAAGTTTTAATTGAGCTTGTGTTAAGGAACATTTAAAGCTCTAGCGAAGAAAAAGGAAGATTGATAATGCTAATATTGGTCGAAAATTTAAGCTGTCATTTTTCTGTCAAAATTTGAAATATCATTAAGCTTCACATTAATAAAGAATTCTCGTAGAAGGAGGTAATTTTTGGTGGATCCAGAAGGTTTAACGACTAACTATACGACGGAAATAAAAATTCCGGCCATATAGTTGCGGTCGTATAGCTGTTTCGACATGACCCCTTTTGTCCACGAAAGGTACTGATAGTTTAACGACCAACTATACAGCGGGAATAAAAATCTTGGTCGTATAGTTGTCGTCGTATAGATATCAATGCCTTCGTCAAAACTCTTTTCTAGGTACTGATAGTTTAACAACCAACTATACAGAGGGAATAAAAATTCCGCCCGTATAGTTGCCGTCTTATAGATATCGACCCATCTTCGAAAACTTTATTTGGAGTACAGAAGGTTTAACTACCAACTATATGGCAGGAATAAAAATTCCCACCCGTATAGTTTCGGCTGTATAATTGGTTCCACCATAGAAGGAAATCTATAGTCGGTTCATAACTATACGGCGGGACCTATACGAGCCGCGCCCGTATAGTTTCTCGTTACGGATGGCGGCTAGGGTTTTCGACCTTCCCTTTTAAAGCTGATCACATCTAACCTCTTTCATTAAGTTTTTGCAGAGCTACAGCCTCCAGCCTCGAAAAATCCTTGCCATCCATATACAAGCCCCTTCTAATAATATTCGTGCAGCGAAGCCATGCATCCCTTCCATGTCAACAAGATTTGGAGGAAGAAAGGAGAGAAGCCCGTGAAGAGAATCGAAGAAGTACAACCTAAAGGATCATCATCGTCCAACCCAGAGATCAAGCCTCTCCCAAACTGGGAGGACATGTTCCCGCAAAGGACGGAGATGATGAGGCAAGCATAGCGGGGAAAGAACAAGGATGAGTATCTCCCTAATCCCTATCATCACAACATAGGATCCTATTATAAACCTCCTCTTGGTCTGTCGCCTCTTAAGCCTAAGAAGGTACGGCAAGATGAGATTCATGATAAGATCTATCAGTTGGAAAAAGCTTCAAAATCATGTGTTGAAACAATTGGAGAAGGGATTGACTCCTACTGGATGATGAGCAAAGACCTTGAGAATAAGGTCGATGACATTGATGGTAGAGTTGGTTTCTTGATTAAAACTGTTTTTGAGTTAACAGATGAGAATAAATTCCTCCAGAAGAGAATTTTCAAGCTTCAATACGACATGGCTGAGCTCAGCATCCGCCTCACAAGCATAGCTAAAGTTTGCAACACAGGGGAAGAAAGCAATACTCTTCCTACCCAGGAGGAGGAATAGGTACCAACAAGGAGTTATTTGATCCCGCCTGGCTTGATTCCAAGCTTGGGGAGATCTTTAAGACCTTGCAATCTATCTTTTATATCACTATTTTAGTTTCACATTAGTTTGAGCTTAGAAATAAAAGTTTGCATCATTTGAACTCCCTTAAGGAATAGTCAATCCCATTTGTGAAATTCTGAGTTTATTATCACATATGGAGCATTATTGAGTTTGTGCTTGTCTTATTGGATATATGAATGGCTTGAGTATAATTTTACTTGCACTTGATGATAGCAATAGTAGTCTTCCACACCATCGGTATTAATGGAACATACAAACATAATTTGGTCAATATGTTGTAAGTACATGGTTTGATTTACATGGAAAGAAAAATTATCTAATCATTTAAGTTGAAAAAGAAACCTTGAACAAAGGAAAATTAAAAGTGCTACCAAAATAGAGTGAGAACAAGTCGAGGTAGAATCTCAAAGTCATAAAGATGCTTCATATACAATTGGAATTTGGTAATTGAGATCGTTAAACTTTGGATTCCTACATTAAGTGGAATGTATGGCTAGCTCCTTTGCACAACAATTAAACAAAAGTGTGCGCATATACATAAAAAAAGAAAAAGAGTGAATGTGCAAAGAGCAAATATGCATACACCACTATATTGTAGTATCACAAAGAAGCGTTTTGAGATTTTGAATCCCAAGTGAATATGTTAATCCTAAAACACTTGGGACTACCTCGCTAACTCATTCGGTCGAACTAAATACTTTTACATCATGCTGAGATTCATCTTTTGTGAACTGTTGATCACTAAGGTGTGGGAGCCTTCTAATATTATTCAGATGGTTCGAGTAAGGTATTATTCATGAACTTATTCCTATGTATCATATATGATAAACACATGCTGCAACAGCCTCATTTATTTTATCAACTCAGCTTCATGAATATGAGGATCACATCCATTAAGCTAAACTTGCTCGTGACGAGCAAGAGCCTAAGCTTGGGGAAGTTGATGAGTGTATATTTGCATCATGTTTTATATTATTATTTTGCATTGTAGTTGTAGGATCTTGGTATTTTATGGTGTCCGCACGCAGATTTTATGTCCATTTTCACCAGGATCAGGACAGATGATGGATACAATGGACATTATTCTTGGAGCAGTTATATTGGGGAGAAAAGGAGTCAAAAACAATGTAAATCGCTTATTTCGGAAATATCAATAACACTAGAAGAAAACCCGAAGCGGTCAAGGCATCCAAAGGGTTTAACGACCAATTATACGACCGAAATACTTTTTGTGGCCGTATAGTTCCAGTCATATAGTTGGCGCTGCCACCGCCTCCTAAAATAGTTTCACCCAGTGCAACTGGATCGGAGAGATGACATACAGAACACCTAGAAATCGCCGAAACCTCACCTCCAGAAGGAATCTAGAGGGGGAACTTGTCCAAGGGATCCATCTTCGCCCTACGCAGATCTGCAAGGCCAAGGCATCAATCTTCATCTTCATGTTCATCTTCATCAACCGCTACACCAGCATCATCTCCATCCATCCCATCTAGATCTTGTTGTAATTTCCGTACTCGTTGTGGATTTATACAAGAACTATTCATTTACAATTGTTTCCATTACCATTGCCATGATGTTGATTGCCTCCTTGTTTGAGTAGATCTTTAGTTCTTGGGGAGATGGAGAAACCCTAGCATATGATTAAGATGATATAGAGATTATTATGTTATACATCATTATGTGTATGTGTTAATTGTCTTCATCTTGATGTTGGGAGTTGTTCACCTCCTTAATATTTGCCTCTTATGGGGACACGATGAAGGGGATTACTTGTTGGTAGACGGAGGGATGATAACACTTACTGTGACTATAAAGCTGTTGTCATTCTTTACGTACTAACTTGGGGAAACAAGGAGAACTCATAAAGCCATGTCCATGCCATGAGAGAAATCCCTTAATAGCGGGATAATACGATTGATGTCGTTTATCTGTCAGCTGTGGTTATGAAGGATGATGTGAGCAGTGGTTGCTGCCTATTTGTCCATATATGGAGATCCTCCCACATACATACATATCATGAGAATAATTTTTATAATAATCTTGATTGCTTAGTCTAAATTGCTAGCGTTGTATCCAGCACTCCCTGAGAACGCCTTTCTCCCTATTGTAGTTCCAAGTTATTTTACATATGCGATTCTTACTTTCTGCATTAAGTTTTACTTTATTTTAATTGCTTCATTCAATCAAAAACCCAAAAATAATTCTACTTTTCTTGCATCTCAAAGTTATTCCTTAAGTACTACGTTTAGTTTTAGTTAAAAGCATTTCAGTCTTTTGCCTACTTCTCCTTGTGGGATCGATATCTTTATTTCAAAACTAGCTAACAAACGATCTGTGCACTTGTAGTCATCACTTGCTATCATATGAGATTAGCCAACATATGCACATGTATGGATCCCAATGGCCAAATAGTGTTTATTTCCCACTAGATCATTTTGTAGCCAAATTAGCAACATGCATGAGCATATATTGAATAAAACCATATGGGAGATTACAAAATAGAATTCTACCCACATGGCATCAAAGGTGGTCATGAGGATCCACATACTTAATATTGTGAAAACAATAGAAAACATACATGGGAGCATGTAGATTTATAAATGGATCCATCTTATTATATATGATCTAGAAAAATACCAAAAGAAATGCAAATGCTCATATATAGTTGGGATGGTGGGATTATAAGGTGGTGACAAGAAAGGTGGTGGAGTCAAGAAAAGATATGCCCCCAACTCAACTTGGGCATGAAACAATTTATCAAAAAGCAAATACAATATATCAAGAGGCAACTACAAGTGATACAATATGATGCATATGGGATAAGAACCAAATAGACGGGTTTTATATGATGCTCAAATGCAATGTGGCATGGTCACATTGCATGATATAATGATGATGCAAGAATAACATGTAGGAAGTAGCATTTTATTAATAGACCATGTAGCATTACAAGGTTTTGAACATTGGGATGCTACAACTCTCCCCCACTACATAGGAATCTCTCCCTGAGATTCTAGGACGAAGAAGACTCAAAGAGGGTAGGATACTTGGAACGGAGGTCATCCTCGCTCTCCCAAGTGGCTTCATAAATGGAATGGTGCGACCACTGCACCTTGCAGAACTTGATAGACTTGTTGGGAGTCTTGCATTTTGCTTTTTAGAAACAAAGGACTTGAAGAACCTAGAGAATTGTTGTGAGATGAGAGAGATAGGATGAACGTAGCTCCGGTGCTCTTGATAAACACGATAAAAGAATAGAAACACTTCTTGAAAGAATTATGAAAGACGGTGTATCGAGGAGAAAGAAAAGACACATTGTTAGGATTCAAGATCAAAAGCTGCAAGTGAGGATGATTCTTGCTCTCACCGAAAGAGAAGAGCAACTTTGGAGAAATTGTCAACAACTATGAAACTAGCATTGTCTCTTCCCTCAGATTTAAGAAATGAAGTTTGGAGAAACAATATTTCCTTCAAACAATAGAGTTCCTTGATATCAATGGAAAAGATTAGGATTGAGGACTTCTTGGATTAGCTTCTCTTGTGCTGGTAAGACCCAAAGGATCACGCAATTGAGGTGCGTGGATTTATCTTCCAAAGAAAGAGGTGATGCTAGTTTATGGTGGAACCTCGAGAAGAAGTTGAATGTTGAATATCGGGATTTTATTATAGATATGCTTGTTGCTTACCTTAATGAAGAGTATATTGCAATAGGTTTTTGTATGGCATCGGCCATAATTGGATTTACCAAGAGAAAAGGTTTTGACAAATGAAGTCAAGGATATCTTCCATTCATCTTGTTTGGCAATGTCGTGCACCGGTAGAATGAAGAGGACAGAGAAGATTTTGCATCTGTTTCCACCAAATCGTTAAAGATTTTGCTCCATCTTGAAATAGACGAGACCACCAACAAGATATTGTTGTTCACGTTCATCGATAGAGCACTCCAGAGAAACAAAGGATGGAGGTAAAAGTTCTGAGGGTTAAGGGCCACTTCTGACTTCTGTGGAATGAGTAAAATCGCATAATCCACTAATCTAATGTAGAAGAGCGAATGATAAGAGTAGTGGTATGGTAGGTACTCCATCCCGCACCCAAAGCATTACTCCGTACATGAATATGAAAATCATGCAACCTAACTCTCGAAAATTTAGACTGAAGATCTTAACAAGCAGAATTCATGAAGATTTGTATGAAAACAAGGATGTGATGCAAACACTTTGTCGGATCCAAAGTATATAAATATTATGATGTTTTCGTCGTGTTGGAAGTCCCAGCCCATCGGAAACGATATGAGCAAAAATCACAGAGACAGATATTAGGTTCGACAGATAGTTTAAGGATAGCACACAAAACTTGAACAGAAGAATTGCGAAAGATCTGGAAGTATTCGTGGCATCTGGTGGATTGAGGATAGGAGATAAAATGAGAGGGTTTCAAAACATTTCTTGATGAGTAGGAGAGAGATCTAACCGTCTTGAGGAAATCTTCAGTAGAACGATGATGATAACTTCCCCAACAAGGAAAAGCTCTGGAGTTGTTTGGAATCTAATGATGGGTGATGATTAACAATTTATTTGATGATTCAAGAATTGTAGCAATGTCTTTAGCAGAAGGATGTGTACGATATAGGTGACTTTAAAAAGTCAAAATTACACTTTGAGAACCCTGCACAGATGCGGTGCTCTCGAACCACCACAAATTTTTGAAGTATTCCAAGAATACCAAGTTCAAGAGGAGGAAGAAATGAATAATTGCTCGAAACACTTTCTGAGCTCAACGCTCTTTGAAAGATCAACGTTATGAGCAAGGATTTGTGTTGGAAGAGATGTATTGGAAGAATAGATTATCTGGCCCTTTGGAATAATGAAGAGATGTTGAGATATCCACATAGTTGCTTGGATTACCAATTGAAAAGATAAAGAGATCTTGGATAAAGAAACAATGATAACTCATACCTTAAGCAAAGCTATCCGAGATGAAAAGAATGAGATTCTCTTCTATCAAAAAGAACCTTTGTGGATATGTAGTCAAAAGATGTGAAGCATGACAATCAGATGATAATCCATCATAGTGCCTTTAGAAACCTCCGGATTGCCAAAGATACTTGAATATGATATAGATATGATCACGGTATAACTTAAAATCACAAGACATAACCGCCATCATTTGGAGGATTAGATTGATAGCATGGGCCATATTCCACTCATGATAAGCGTCATATATCTATATCAAAACCAAATTACAATTGCAAGCATCAGATTGATGCAAGTTATGCATTTAGCCCAAAAGAATTTGAAGACGAAGTAAAAAACTCCAGATTGAAGCGCCGGTAGCAAAAGATCGAGTTAACATGGACATGCCGATAAAAGAAGGTGAATAGTGTATCACACATGACTGAAAAGGAGTGTGGAAACATAGATGTATCAAACAAAAAATTCCGCATTTTTCGACATTAAAATACCAACTAGATGCACAAAACCACTTAATAGATAGAGATTAGCAACTCCACATTATGTGAAAGCATACTAAAGAACGAACATCCTTAACAAGATTGCGTCAGTTAACAAAGAGTCAGATAGATCGTGTTGGTTTACACATGAGCCTGTCGATATGGAATGTACCAATAGTTGATAACCAAAGGCAGACTACGAAGCAAAGTTGGATGCAACAGATCAACAAAAGATTAACACATCTATGGTACTACAGATACCCTGAACACGTGAATCCTAGTTTAAATGTTTAGAAGAGGATAGATAAACGTTAAACTTCCTTACCAGAATAGGGTGAGTGGGTGGGTAAAAAGAAAAATGGAAGCAGTCCTACTCTCACATTTATTTTTTCCCTAGTATACATAGCTACCAAAATATTTTTCTAAACTAACAATGACCATCTTGGCTGAGACCCTGAAGGGTGGAATGGCTCTGACGCCAATTGTAATACCTTAGACACTACGCTCTAAGCAACAAGCCGATATGATCCAAAAGTGGACAGGACGTACTATCGTGGGGCTACATAGCCACACACAGTAGGCCCATGTCGTGGATTAGGGCACGGTATCGGCCAACCATCCCACCCACTTTTATGATCATAGCTTCAGGTGTGAGCTGCATAGTCGACAGGTAATGCGATCAAAACATACACAAATGAGTATGTATGTCAGTGACACACAATAGTACATCAGAGCCAGACCATCTAAAAACAATAGAAAGAGAAATATCCAACACCATACGACAAGATCCAAATATCCTATATAGATATAATATTTTAGAATACATCCTCATACATCACACATCAGAGTATCAAGCGGAAGCGGAAAGCAAGATCCAAGTATAGACAAGAAGCAAATTGGCATAACATGCCCTGAAAATAAGCATATCCCGCCCATAGATCTCATGGATCTCCATCCTTGGAATCTCTAGACCTGATGATCGTTGCCACCATCATTGGTCTATTTGACCTAGTAACCTTCTTGAGAGTATACATGTCTATGTGAACCAAATATTTATCGTGTGAGACCCTAGGGGTACTCAACAAGTCTCAATGCATCTAAAAGGAACAACCTGGGGGTGACGCAATTGCAGCAAAATATAATAACCAATAGTTCTATAGAGACACGCTACAACATCCGCCCAACCAGCGATGGACAGATGCTCATTAATTAGTTACAACAGTTATGTAAGCAACATAATTAAATATCGCTCGCCCTCTTTCTCACTTACCGACGAGGCAGCAGAAGAACATCCCATCCGTTGGCAATTTTATTAACCATTCCATGAGTGTTGCGCTATTTATTAGTCATGTCTTAGTCAAATTAAAGGTGGTACTTTAGTTATGCTTGTGTATGATCGAGAAACTGTGCTCCAAGTCATCCATAACCACATACACGACTTTTAGAAAGATTTACCCTGCAGGGGGGGGTGCACAAATAGCAACACACACACACAATCAACCTCGGGAAGATCCAAATAAAAAGCGACGAGGCCTCACGACAATGCGTTCATAGGATTCATAAATTATTTTAGGGGGCCATCCCATTAAGCTACCTGCAATGAAGTTTGCTGGCTCTGAGATGGACCCAAGGTTTGTGCCAATGAGTGTAAACGACTGGGAACCCGAAAGTGTGATTGGGCTTATCGATACCACGAAAACATTCCACATTCCTAAATAGTATAGGCACTCCACGCGCAATCGTAAATAAAGCATTAAAGCATGGCATAAGTACATGATAGTTATAAAGCCCCAAACTAGTTTGTGGCCCAAGAAATAAAGTGCAAATCAGGCTCAGGCGAAGGGGGATCTATAGAGTCTCCTGAATGTGGATAGTGCGAATAGTCAAGGAACATGAATCAACTACTCATGGTCCTACGGGACACAAGTGAGTGAGGAAGAACCAAATAACAACTATTGCCCACCAGTGCCGCTTTCTTTAGTTATCCTATTACTACACAATTTAAGTTGTTTAGGTACCTCATTATCCAAAGACTCGCACAAACCCTACACATGCAATTCTACGACTCACTTGGCTCAAACAACTCCTGTAGTAATGGCTCATAGGATTGAGGATACAAGTTTTGGTGGGGTTTAAAAGTAAAGGCTATGCAATACTTGAGATTCATTTTAATGCAATCGCGACTCCATGATGCAAGAATAAGATAGAAGCATAGGTGTTATATGTATGCAAGCATGGGGAATTGCTTTCTTATCGAATCAACAGTTGGGTAACCGGGATCCAGGTAGTACTCTTGGTTCTCTTGATAATTCCCTTGCTCAGCATTTCTTCGGATAAAAACCAAACACGCAAAGGGCCATGATAAATAAACTGCGCAATCATATGAATATACACAACAAGCAAACAAAGTATGCCATGATGGAATAATGCACAATTGCATGGTATAACCTAGTATGGCATGGGTGAGGTGTGGAAACAATATTAAAGCACTTCATTTATTTCTTTAGGCATGTTTTACTCACATAAACAGTTCTGAATATTTAATATTTATATGATGCATGCTTCAATTCATATCATGGAATGCATAATCAGAACAGGCTTGTCGTGCTGATTGATTTAGACATATTATTTGTCGAATTTGGAATTACAGAATTAAAGTTATGAATTTATTAAGAAAAGGAATTTATTGGCATTTAAATAATTTCTAAATTTTAAATTGCCCAAAAATTATTTTTGATGGCATATTTGAATTCCTGGAATTTTTCTTATTCAAAAACATATATCATTTGTATTATTTGAAAATGTGGATTCAAATTTATTATTAAATACAAAACAATTTAAATTAGGAAAAAAGTCAAAGGTATGACTAGCCAGGGTCAATTCTGGGCAAATTTGAATACATGGTTGAATTCATATTTAAATTTGAATCACAATTTATTTTAATTTTTTGTCAAACTTGAAATATTTAAAAAGATATGAATTTATTTAGATTAAACAAATTTCTGGAGTTTTTATTATTTGTAAAATATTCTGTAAACTTTTGTTTCTCAGGGCTGATCTAGCCACAGCCAGTGACATGCGGGACCAATGCTGACTCAGCGCTGCGCTGGCAAAAATGTCGTGCTAGGGATTATCTTACATGGGTGCAGCTAGCCACTGAGGCTGACAGGTGGGGACGGTGCCTCGGCGGGGCCACACATGAGCGCGCCAGCAAGGGTGCAACACGTGGGCAGTCCAAGGATGGTTTTGTGATTTGTGTAAAAGCTGGGTTCCTTTTTATGATTGTTAGGGAGGCTGCCAAGTGGGCCACAGGTTGAGCAACAAAGAACTATAGGGGGTAAGTGCGAAAAGGCCACGCGGTACTGTTCTTCTCTCTCGCGTGGTTGATAGAAAAGAAAATTGACACCACACGTCAGGTGGATTCAGAACTACGCGGCGTTCGAACCGCGACGCGGGGCATCAAGTGGCAACACAGAACCACTGTGGTAGGAGCGGGCTTGCGTCTGGTGAGGCTTGTGCGGCTAGATAGGCTCTAGGGGCTTGTATTCGTCAACCACGGTAAGACAGGAACATGACCGGCATGGCCGACTCAACGGAGGCACTACGGGTGGCTCCAGGAAACATGGCAGGTGGCTTCCGACGCGGCGCAATGAAGCGAGTTCAGGCGTGCCCGCGCACGGCAGTGGGGAGCACTACAACGGCTGTGCACGAGCGAGGTGGCAGCGAACAACGATGCGCTCAAGGTGTTCGATAGAAAAAACGACCAAACTCAGAAGCAATGCGACATGGGACCTTGTCCAGGAGGTTCGCGTGCTCACCGCGGGTGTGGTGGTGTAGACGATCGTGCTCGGCGCGATGAAGATCTATGGGGAAGCTTGCGATCTGGAACTAGGGTTTTGGGCTCGGCCTCGCGGTTGCACTGCTAGTTCAGGGCTTCTCCTTCCTCGACTCCATGTACAGGTAGCGTCCTGGGATCCTCCTGGTCTTCCTCAACGCCCAGCTCCTCGCCTCCTTCTTCTCCAACACACCGGTACAGAGGTGAAGCCATGGTGGGCGGGTATGGTGTGGTGAGCTAGCAGGGGTCGGTAGGGGAGAGGTAGAAGGGCTCGGGGCAGATCCCAGGAGGATATCTAGATCAAATTAGAGGTAGTTGGCGTGGTAGATAAGGACAGGGGAGAGGGAGCTGCTCGGGTTAGGGTTTTTTCCTAAAAAGCAATTCGGGTTTCTTTTCTCCTTCCTCTCTCTCTCGGGTAGGTAAGGTGGAGGCGACTAGGGGTTAGCAGGGTGTGGGGCTAGGGTTAACATCTTGCCCAGCAAGAAAGGGAAAGGGCTAGCTAGCTTGGTAGATGGGCACATGGGCACCATGGAGAGGTTCGGGTTGGACAAGATGGGTGAGACAAGGTGGCATGGTGTGGTGTGAGAGTTTGGTGAGGTAGTGATCTGGTCCAACCGACCCACAAAGAGAGGCTCGGGTTTAGCTAGGTAGATAGGTGGTTAGAAAGGGTTTTTATCTTATTTGAATTCAAAAGGTTGTTGGATTTATTTTGTTTCCTTTCAAAACATGCAAGATCCAAAAAGAGGCCAAGTTGATACTAGGGATACCAAGGTAGATCCTTGCAACTCAAGTACAAGCTTGGCCAAAACACAAATAAAAGGAGGAGTAAGATGGTCCAAGGTATTTATATGAATTAATTCAAATATGAACAGATCCAATCAAATAGCCCCTTATTCCAAAGGTGGAAACAAGAAGGAGAAGGTGGTGGTGTTTCTTGCATGGGCCAAGCATGTTGTATAAATGGCACCTCTATATTTGGTGAAAACAAAATATAGTTTCAAATGGGCACATAACCATGCATGCAATCAAGGATTGAATTATGACCCAACAAAGAATGTAGCTTGCTATCATATGATATTAGCCAACATATGCACATGTATGGATCCCAATGGCCAAATAGTGTGTATTTCCCACTAGATCATTTTGTAGCAAAATTAGCAACATGCATGAGCATATATTGAATAAAACCATATGGGAGATTACAAAAGAGAATTCTACCCACATGGCATGCAAAGGTGGTTGATACCTTCGATCCGGATTCATGGATGTAGTATAATAGCTTTTTCCCTAGAATACCTAGGTTTAATAGAACCTCAGAAAGCACTGCTAAAAGGTAATAAAAAGGACACGTCTACAAGACTTTGTTTGTTCGTTTTACCTTAGTTGACCGGACAAATCTAGTTTACTTTATAACGGGTTTGAATCAATGGATGGAGATAGGCCAGGGTTGAAGATCCACTTGCAGCTGCACATCAAATGGGATATAAGATAATAATAAGCATAGTCATGTATAATGTTTGTATTGAGATAATCTCTTGTGGGCAACACATCCTAATATTCTAGAGCCCCCGTGATGCAACAAGTATAGCAATAGACTTTTAATCTAACCGAGAGTACACTGAAGCCACAGGTTACAAACGATTATTAAGTGTAAACATAGATCAAAGCTTTAAGTGGTGATGTTGTTGTTGATCCCGAATGGGCCACTAAGCGAAGACCGTACTACCCTTTCTGTCACTGAGGTTCCTATGAGATCGCCGCTAGCCAAGTATCTCACCTCGAGCCTTTATGAATCTATGGGATCTTTGGTACCTACAAGTCCATAGATCAAGGCAAGAGACAAATAAACAAAATATACAAATCACGAATCCAAACAAAATACAATTCTCCCACGATCTAGATGCACATAATTGCTGCGAGGTTTCTCCCCAACCCGCAACCCGTGAGGAATACTCAGTCATAACAAATAAATCAAAGATAGAAAACATCATGTAAATACTTATATTTAAATCAAATATTCTTACAATGGTCGCCAAATCACAAGGAGATCTAAAGTACAAAGCAATGCCTATGGCTAGTGGAGGGATGGATGGTGGAAGTGATAAACAATGGTGTGGATCTCCTTTGGTGTGCACCTCGCTCTTACGAGACCTACCATTAGATCGGCCATTCGCAGTACTTCTTATCTTATCTTTATCTTGTCTCTTATCTCTTACAATACCATACCACTACACATAGTGTAGAGATTAACTTTGAACATTAATAGTTGGATCAAGACTGGCAAATACAAATATTGCTAACCGTTGGATCTTATTTTCCATTCTTAGAATCTAGAAAGATTCTACTAATAGTCTTTAGCATGATGAACGCTAGTATGCGCAAACCTCAAAACACAGTACTTCATTGCTCAGTTTCAGGGTCCTTATGCTAAATGCATGGACTTGGATGCAATTTTCATTCTTTATGAGGTCCTTGATGTAACTTGTACTTCCACCGACCGTGTTAACTCTTAAGCACCTCGCTCCTACAAGACCTATCAAGGTTAAAAGAAAATACAACTGCCCCAATTATCACACAAACTGGACCACGGTTTCTTATACGTAATACCCAAGTTTTTAGTACTAGAATTCCTAGCTAACTTCACGCACTTTGGTGACTTCTTGTCAATTTAATGAAATTAAGTCAAACTTTAGCTTCTAGACATATTATCTAGGTGGACCAATGTGTTTTACTTACGATTCCCATGTTTTATGAGTTTTCAAGGTTCCTAGCTGACCCTGTCCACTTGTCGAATGGATTTATGTCAATGTATCGAAATAAAAGGTCAAATTTGAACTACAAGCAATAAATTGTAGGTTGGTTTGAAAGTTTTATGTAAAAAGCTTTTGGGGGTACCCATCGAGCGGTCAATTAATATATCAGTTGAGACTGTTTGACTTCTAGCTACTAAGATTTTGCATCTTGAAAATTTTGAACCCCTTTTGAAAATGATCACATGAAATAAGGAGAGAGTGGAAATGATTTTTCTATTCTCTATGGTCAACACACAAGCTTGAGGTGCACCTTAGGCTTAAAGATACTTTATAGTTTCCACTATGTATAAGGTGAACCTTAGCGGATGCCACAGAGTAGGCCTTATTAAGGTGTGCTTTTTATCTACTACTATAATGAAGCAGTTTTGAATTGGATCCATAACACCAATCCTGGCCGTTGGGTTGTTAGATCCAATGGTTCAGAGAAGCTGGATTCGTGTTGAATAGTACCTAGAGCAAACTCCACCATGTTCTAGAACCATCATGTCACCAACCCCAAAATTTCAAAGCACTGTAGGTTGTATTCTCAATATGTGTAGATAGTTATTATTAATAGACTTAATTTATGCATTTTGGGGGTGGTGACATGATGGTTCTAGAACATGGTTGAGTTTGCTCTAGGTCTGTACTCCCTCCGTCCAAAAATATAAGGAGCCTAAGGATTGGTAAAAAGTCAAACATTACTAACTTTGACCAAATATTTAGAAAAAAATCTACATCTACAATATTGAATGGACATATTAAGAAAATATACTTTATGGTGAATCTATTGATATTAATTTAGTATTATGAATTTTTATATTTTTGTGTATAATCATGGTCAAACTTAAAAAATGTTGAATGACTAATCCTTAGGCGCCTTATATTTTGGTGGAGGGAGTATGATTCAACACAAATCCAGTTACTCTGAACCATTGGATCTAACAGCCCAACGGTCATGATTGATGCTATGGATGCAATTCAAAACTGCTCCACTATAGTAGTAGAGAGAATACAACCTACTAAAATTTTGGGGATGGTGACATGATGGTTCTAGAACATGCATGTTCGAGTTTGCTCTAGGTACTATTCAACACGAATCCAGCTTCTCTGAACCATTGGATCCAACAGCCCAACGGTTAGTAGTAGAGATATCTTATCTTACCACTATATAGTGTACGAATAACTTTGAATATTGACCGTTGGATCAAGACTCGTGAATCCCAACATTTCTAGCCGTTGGATCTTTTTTCCATTCTAGCATCTAGAAGATTCTATTGATAGTCTTTAGCATAATGAATGCTATGCACAAACCTCAAAACACACTTCTCCATCATACTAGAATCTTCTCCCTCATAGCTAATAATCGTTGACTTCTACATGATCTTATCTTATCTTATCTTATCTTATCTTAACACTATATAGTGTACGGATAACTTTGAATGTTGACCGTTGGATCAAGATTCCCGAATCCCAGCATTTCTAGCCACTGGATCTTCTTTTCCATTCTAGCATCTGGAAGATTCTATTAATAGTCTTCGGCATAATGAATGCTATGCACGAACCTCATAACACACTTCTCGATCATACTAGAATCTTCTCCCTTGTTTCTCTAGACCATGTTATCAAAAATTTCATGTGTTAGGTAGCTAATAATCTTTGACTTCTACATGATGATACACAGTACAAGGACCAAATATACACCCATACTTTATAGATGTTGATCAAATTTATAATTTTTTGTGCTTTACCAATTATAATTTTATATAGTGCTGATATGTCATACATCTACTATCTGAGTCTCACGTGCAAGGCACGTGCAACTTACTAGTTTACACAATGCGGGAGTAGTATATTTCTTTGCTTAGACATATGGTCACCTCTGTCCACACATAGTAAATGCCGAGAGAATAAAACGATGGCAGGGGAGAGGGCAACAACAAAGATAAGTTGAAGGTGGTTCCATGTCAGAGCAAAGTTATGATGGGTTTCTGACACGAGGTACTCCTGCGGCCTTACAGTGTACACTCTACTAGTAGTAAATTTCAGGACCTATGCACGCAAAACAAATTGTGTGTTTTCTCTCTCCTTCCCTTTCCCCTCGCGCACCAGTCCGACTGATCTCTCTCCCCTCGTCCACAGCGTGGCGCTACGCATGTGTGCCTTGGTACGGAGGCTCTATGTCTCTGGCGTGTTCGGCAGCCGCGCGTTGGTGTGGAGTAGGGATGAGGAGTACATAAGAAGGAAACCACTTTGGTCCTTGGCGGCACAAAAATTCAAACTTTTCCGGTTTTCAAAATTTTCACTTGCTTCCCAAACATCGGGAGGGAAGGTTATTCAAAAGATCAGCCAAACATCGGGAGGAAAGGCAATTTTGAACCCATTTTGAACATTGACCGTTGGATCAAGACTGGCGAATCCAAACTTTGAACATTGATCGTTGGATCAAGACTGGCAAATCCAAACTTTGCTAACTGTTGGATCTTCTTTTCCATTCTTAGCATCTAGAAAGATTCTACCGCTAGCCTTTTGCACAATGGACGCTAGTATGCGCAAACCTCAAAACACACACTTCATTGCTCAGTTTTAGGGTCCTTGTGCTAAATGCATGCTTGGACTTGGATGCAATTTTCATTTTTATGAGGTCCTTGATGTAACTTGTACTTCCACCGACCGTCTTAACTCTCAAGCACCTCGCTCCTACGAGACCAACCATTAGATCGGCCATTCGCGGTACTTCTTATCTTATCTTTATCTTGTATTATCTCTTACAATACCATACCACCATTGTATAGTGTATGAATTAACTTCTAACATTGACCGTTGGATCAAGACTGGCAAATCCAAACATTACTAACCGTTAGATCTTCTATTTTCCCTTAGCATCGAGAAAGATTCTATTAATAGTCTTTAACACGATGAACGCTAGTATGCGCAAACCTCAAAACACACATACTTCATTATTCAGTTTTAGGGTCATTCTGTTAAATGGATGGACTTGGATGCAATTTTAATTTTTTTTGAGGTCCTTGATGTAAGTTGCACTTCCATCGATCGTGTTAACTCTCAAGCACCTCTCTCCTACGAGACCTACCATAGTTAAAAGAAAATTTAACCACCCCAATTATCACACAAACTGGACCAATGGTTTCTTATACGTAATGCCCAAGTTTTTAGTACTAGGATTTTTCAAGCTTCCTAGCAAACTTTGCACACTTCAGTGACTTCTTGTCAATTTAACAAAATTAGGTCAAACTTGAGCTACAAGTAAACGCGGTAGATTGCTCTTGAATTAAATGTATGTTTGTAGGTAGATGGGTGCATCTTCTTATAGTAAACAATATCATCGGTGTGAGTTTCTAACTATGAGGAAAGAAAATCCTCAGTTTTCTGAGTGATGATGATATGGTTCTTTTCTATAAAGAAAGACTGAAGAATATGAATCTCAATGCCATAAGACAAGCTTTTAGACATATTAAGTGGACCAACGTGTTTTACTTACGATTCACATGTTTTATGAGTTTTCAAACTCCCTATATAGCTAATTAACTTTGCCCCACTTGAATGACTTCATGCATATATTTATCGAAATTTGGTCAAACTTGAACTACAACAACTAAATTGTAGGTTGCTTCTAAAGAATTACAAAAACTTTTGGAGGTGTACCCATTGGGGCCTCAGTTAATATATCAGAAACCAACCGAGGTGTATCTTGAAGATTCTATTGATAGTCTTCATTACAAACCACTATATAGTGTACGAATAACTTTGGATGTTCACATTGGATCAAGACTCGTGAATCCCAGCATTTCTAGCCGTTGGATCTTCTTTTCCATTCTAGCATCTAGAAGGTCTTCGGCATAATGAATGCTATGCACAAACCTCAAAACACACTTCTCCATCATACTTGAATCTTCTCCCTTGTTTATCTAGACCATGTTATCAAAAATTTCATGTGTTAGTTAGCTAATAATCTTTGACTTCTACATGATGATACAAAGTACAAGGACCAAATATACACCCATACTTTATGGATGTTGATCAAATTTATAATTTATTGTGCTTTACCAATTATAATTTTATATACTGATGATATTTCATCACGATATACAATTATAATTGGTAAAGCATAAAAAATTATAAATTTGATCTAGTAAGTTGCACGTGCCTTGCACGTGAGACTCAGATAGTAGACGTATGACATATCATCACTATAAACAATTATAATTGGTAAAGCACAAAAAAAATATAAATTTGATCAACATCTATAAAGTATGGGTGTATATTTGGTCCTTGTACTTTGTATCATCATGTAGAAGTCAAAGATTATTAGCTACCTAACACATGAAATTTTTGATAACATGGTCTAGAGAAACAAAGGAGAAGATTCTAGTATGATGGAGAAGTGTGTTTTGAGGTTTGTGCATAGCATTCATTATGCCAAAGACTATCAATAGAATCTTCTAGATACTAGAATGGAAAAGAAGATCCAGCGGCTACAAATGCTGGGATTCACGAATCTTGATCCAACGGTCAACATTCAAAGTTATCGGTACACTATATAATGGTTTGTAATGAAGACTATCAATAGAATCTTCAAGATGCTTGAATGGAAAAGAAGATCCAATGACTAGAAATGTTAGGATTCGCGAGTCTTGATCCAACGGTCAATATTCAAAGTTGTTTGTACACTATATAGTGGTAAGATCATGTAGAAGTCAATGATTATTAGCTACTAGTTAGTTGCACGTGAGACTCAGATAGTGGTAAGAGAATACAACCTACTGTGCTATGAAATTTTGGCGGTGGTGACATGATGGTTCTAGAACATGGAGGAGTTTGCTCTAGGTACTATTCAACACGAATCCAGCTACTCTGAATGAAGATCTAACAGCCAGCGGTCAGGATTGGTGTTATGGATCCAATTCAAAACTGCTCCATTATAGTAGTAGAGATATATATTGGATCAACATGTTGTACTAACGATTCATATGTTTTATGTGTTTTCAAACTTCCTAGCTAACTCCGCCACTTGAATGACTCTATGTAGATTTATCAAAATTAGGTCAAATTTGAACTACAAGTAAATTGTAGGTTGCTTTGAAAGTTTTAAGAAAAAACTTTTGGAGGCACCCATCAGACAGTCAATTAATATACTCCGTATCAGAAACCACAGAGAGTTTTGACAAGAGGTTCAACTTCTTCCGAAGATTTTTCATCTTGACAAACTTGAACTACAAGTAAGTGTAGATACTTGTCTTGAATTAAATGTCTTTTCAGAGTTAATTAATGAAAAAAATTAAAGTGACGTAATAACTTATCTAGTTACCATAACATCACACATACCAAGACTAGTAGTATATGATTCTACTCCCTCCGTTATGAAATATAAGACGTTTTAGCTTTGTGAAATGAATGTATCTAAACGCCTTTTAGTGTATAGGTTCACTATGAACTTCTACGAACCCATACACTAAAATACATCTAGATACATTCGATTCACAAAGCTAAAACGTCTTATATTTCTAAACGGAGGGAGTACAACCTAATTAATTAGGCCTTCGCGTGACACTACACACATGTTGTTACCCACTTTGAAGGTACATATGCAAGTTACTAGTCTAAAGTTATTTAGCACTATGTGACCATCCTAAGAACGAAGGTGTATGTACTGTATGCCTTAAAGGAACCTGTTCCGCTGTGCTTCAAGTTGTTCACCACTCGTGTCGTCTCTTACTAGTTAGACGGATAAAGCCACTGACTTGTTGATTTGGTACTTTATATCGTCGATCTTCTTCCGTCACTGATAGAGAATAAATTCTTCTAACGCTTCCAGGCGCGTGTGATGGCCCAAGATATCTCGAGCTCGTTGGGGAACCCCAAGAGGAAGGTATGATGAGCACAGCAGCAAGTTTTCCCTCAGTGATGAAACTAAGGTTTAATCGAACCAGTAGGAGGAAGGAAACACCCCAAAGGAGTTGCTAGCTGAACTTTTGCAGGGCGCACTACCGGTGCCAGCAGCAACATGGAGACCTGCACAACACAACCACAGAACTTTGTCCCCAACTTACAGTGAGGTTGTGAATCTCACCGATTTTGCTAAAAACAAAGGATTAAACGTATTGTGTGGAAGAAAGTAATAGTTTGCAGAAAGTAAACAGGAAGCAGTAAACAGTTGATTGTAGATTGATGATAAAAGAAAGGACCGAGGTCCATAGTTCACTAGTGGTGGCTCTCCTTAAGATAGATGACATGTTGGGTGAACAAATTACAGCGAAGCAATTGACAAACATCAAGAAAGCAATCATGCATATACTACTCATCTTGACTCCTTTGAGATTTGATTGGGCATTATAACATTATACATAGACCGTAATCCAACTGCATCTATGACTAATAATCCACCTTTAGGCTATCATCCGAACCCCCTCCAGTATTAAGTTGCAAGCAACAGATAATTGCATTACGCATTGCATGTAAAGTAAACAATACGATTGTTCTATGAACAAAGGATTGTTGTTTTCTCCCTAGTAGCAACAACACATCTAGTACCTTAGAGATTTCTGTCACTTCCCCAGATTACTAGAGGCATGAACCCACTATCGAGCATAAATACTAACTCTTGGAGTTGCTAGCATCTACTTGGCCAAGATAGATACTAACAACAGAAAGCATGCAAGATCACAAATAACAAAGACATGGTAGAATCAATAATCAATCTGAAATAGCATCTCAATATCCATCGGATCCCCGCAAACACAACATGTAGGAATTACAAATAGATGATCTTGATCATGAACGGAGCTCACAAGATCTAAACATGATAGCACAAAGGAGAAGAACCAGCCATCTAGCTACTACATGGACCCGTAGTCCAGAGATGAACTACTCACGCATCACACCGGAGGCTTGCATGGTGATAAAGAAGGCCTCCAGGGTGAATTCCCCTCTCCTGCAGGGTGCCAGGAAGAGCTTCAGATCTCTCCTGATCTAGGGATGGAGATGACGATGGCTACAGACTCTTTCGTGGAATTTTGATCGGGTACTTAGGGTTTCTGTATCGGAGGCATCTTATAGGCGAAAGGGGTGGTCGAGGGGGTGCCGGAGGCGGCCAGACCACCCCCTGGCATGGGCCAGGCTAGACCGTGCGACCAGGTGGTGTGGCGGCCCCCTGGCCCCTCTCCGTCTCGTATTCTGGATCCTTGTGTCCCTCGGTGAAAAACTAACTTTGGCTTTTGTCCCGTCCAATTCCGAGAATATTCATTTTCTGACTTTCCTGGAACCAAAAATAGCTGAAAACAGGCAGCTGGCATTGTGGCTCTCTTTAATAGGTTAGTCAGAGAAAGTGTATAGAAAGTACTCCAAAGTTGGAACAAAACATAAGAAAGTAGATAAAAACCAAGCATGGAACATCAAAAATTATGGATACATTAGCAACGTATCACCATCCCCAAGCTTAACTCCTGCTCGTCCTCGAGTAGGTAAGTGATAAAAAGAAAGAATAATTTTAGAGGTGACATGCACCATCATAAACTTGATCAAAGTATTTTTAAAACATTGATAGCTGGGATCATAGTACTTCAACATAGCATGAAAGAAAAAGTTCTAAGAATAAGACATAACAACTATGTTGCAACATGAAAAGGCACAAATAAAATATTCATGAATAACAATGCTTTGCAAGACATTTGTTTGTTTCACATAAAGAAAACATAGCATAGTGGCATTCAGCTTGTCCCTCATAGAGTAGCAAACATAAATGCATGGGACACCTTCAAAGTTCATAAGAGTGACTAGATACAAATAGTTAAAACAAGCAATATCAAAGCTATGCATCAATCAACAAGTCTTGGGACAATGCACATAGAACTAAGAATGGCCACTATTCTCTCAAAGTAGGTGCATAAATATAGAAGGTGGAGACTCAGCATAAAAGTAAAAGAAAGGCCCTCATAGAAGGAAGAAGGGATTCAAGTTTCATAAAGAGCTTCCAAAAATTATGGTACTTGTTAGCTTTCAGCTCTCATTGCCCCTATCATAAGCATCTTGAAGTGATTAAGGTTAAAGTGAACAAATTATGGTGTATATGCTTGACAAAGTATAAGTTGGAAATCTCATGTACCTTGAATACGAGGGCCGCTCCTCATGCTACTCAAGTCTAGTTACCAGTAAGTTATTGTCATAGTAAGTGCATGTGTATCATAGAGAACCGCCAACGGGGTACCCCTTGCCCGATGATACGGAAGAATCCCCATATCAAATTGACAAGGCAAGCAGACAACGAGCATCTCAGCAATCTTCTTATTTACCATGGGAAAATGGTGCTTTTTTCTCCCTTTCCTCTTTGTCATATCTTTTTTTTCTTTTTCTCTTTTTTCTCATTATCCGACTCTTTGTTTTATAAGAAGAATGCTTCATAGACAGCTCATTATGGTTCCACTACAGGTTTCCACCATGACATCATGGATTAGACCAGTGGCCCAGGCGTTTCTCTAACACACATACATAACTCCATGGACTTTCACACCGACGACATCCATAGACAAAAGCGCATGATATAAACTAGGTACAAAGTACAAGTGCAATGTTGAAAGTGTTCCCCATGACAGCATGGTTCTGCTAATCCCCAACATATAGGTGCAAGCATATACAACATAGACGACACAATGGTTCAAGTTTATTAAGGGCAATAAAAGTAAAGTGTGCCATCAAGTTCGTGAGAGCTTTAATCACTAGTTTTCTCATAACAAGTTTAATTCGAAAGGTAGATAAAAACATGAATATACTTGGTATAGCATATGCTAATAGGTAGGTATGGTGGACTCTTTGGAATAACTTGGTTTTAGGAATTGGATGCATGAGTGGAACTCATACTTGGTTATGGAGGCTAGCAAAAGACTAGGAGCGACCAACTAAGAGAGCAATAATGGCCATAATCATGCAGAGCGACAAAACATCATTAATCAAAGCATAAAGTGATACTACAAGTTGAAAACTAAAGGATCATAAAGGCTATGGTGACTTGGGATAGTCATAACATGGTGTGAGCATGTGCCAAGTCAACCCAAATAAAGCATCAAAGGAGAATACCACAATACTATGCTTTAATATGCTAAAACAACGCATGATTCTTTCAAGGCACATTAAGAAATCTCAATTGTTTATAACAAGTCATGCTACAGCAAAGAATACTAAGAATAAAGCCAAAAAAATATCAAGCATGGCATGACAAAGCATAGGCCACAGTCAAAAACAAGCTCTCTTTACCACTTAAGCATTAACTTTTCCTACTCTTTTGCAATCCAAACCAAACTATTTGAAAACCAATGTATGAAAGAGGGGGTCCAACCAATTTATTCAGCAAACTAAGCAAACGAAAAACCAAAACGAAAACAATGATGATCCAAGAACAACACAACTTGTGCATGAAACAATAAAAATGAAGTGTTCGGAAGAAACCTGGGATTTTTATTAATGAAGAAGGGGATGCCTTGGGCATCCCCAAGCTTTGATGCTTGTACCTCTTGAATATTTCTTGGGGTGACACGGGGTGGAATCCCCAAGCTTGAGCTTTAGTCCATTCTTCATCTCATTACATTATTCCTTCCATACACCTGAAATTTTTCTTCATACAAAACTTCACACAATCTTTATTAGCAACATTAGTGCACTCAAGATAATAAGTCTTTTAGGTTCAGTTCCAACACCAATAAAATTTCCATTAAAACACAAGCTACTGTAGCACTTCCCTCAAAAATCTCAATTCCCCAAAAGAACTCAAAAAGGAACCAACAAGAATCAAATGCAAATAATGGCAGAAATCTGTCAAAACAGACCAGCAGGTAAAGACGAATTTTTTCGAAGACCTTATGTTGCTCAAATAGAAAAGTGTTGAACTAACGAAAGTTATATAACAACCTGGGGTAGAAGCACAAAAATTCACGCCTCAAAGGGACATACAGAGATTTTACATGAATTTTTACGGTGAAGCACAGAAATCTGTTTCAGGACAGCAACTTTCCCAATCATTACTTCTCTCTCATTAGAGGTTACTTTTGGCACAAAAAGCAAATAAAAATGATAAGGAGAGGTTATTACTGAAGAAATAACTTCCAATACTCATCTAAAACTTTTGGGTTATCTCCCAATAAGTACTTTTCTTTAACGCCTTTAAGTTAGGCATAAGAAGCAAGAAAAAGAATCAAGTGTTCTCAAATGAAGAAGCATTAAGAGCAAATTTTGTTTTCATAGGAGAGGCAAAAGAAATCTTCTCTCTCTTATTAGGGAAGTGTTCTATACCTTTATTGAGTGGGAGTTGATATCTAATGGTGCCTTCTTTCATATCAATAATATCACCAAAAGTTCTAAGAAAAGGTCTTCCCAAAGTAATAGGACAAGAAGCATTGCATTCAACATCCAAAACATAGAAATCTACGGGGACATAGGCATTGTTAACCATAATAAGAACATCATTAATACTCCCCATGAGTTTCTTTTTAGCATTATCATCAAGTGGGACATTCAAATAACAATCTTCCAATGGTGGCAAACCAAGCATATCATAAATCCTTCTAGGCATAATAGAAACACTACTATCAAGATCACATAAAGCTTTAAAATCAAAATCATTCACTTTCATATTAATGATGGGTTCCCATCCATCTTCTTGTTTTATAGGAATAGCAGCTTTATGTTTCATATTTTCTGCTTTAATCTTTATGAGAGCATCAATAATGTTTTTGTAAA
Organism: Avena insularis; assembly: GCA_023614405.1. Classification (NCBI taxonomy): domain Eukaryota; kingdom Viridiplantae; phylum Streptophyta; class Magnoliopsida; order Poales; family Poaceae; genus Avena; species Avena insularis. Next base: position 178,681,668 of record CM042692.1, on the reverse strand, counting down.
GGCCATATTCATAGCACTAGCATTAGGACTTTTAGCAAGCTTTTGTAGGAACTTAATAACTTTTATCAAAATCATAATTATCATCTAAAGTAGTAGAGCTATTACTAGCCTCAACACTAGTGGTAGTGATAGTAGAAACACTAATGTTTCTAGAAATTTCATCTTCTCTTTCCCATTTAGCATGCAATTCAGCTAATAGTTTAACATTTTCATCAATTCTTGCTTGTATGGCATTAGTAGCAGCAAAGGGATTATCAATAGTTTCAGGTTCAACAGCCATTTTATTAATCAAAGAGGATTGTGCTTCAGACAAAGATGATATATTTCTTTCAGCATTAGAAAGCTTCAATTGCAAACTAGGAATTTCCCTATTCAAACTCTCAAGTTGATGACTAATATTCTTCAAAAGGGTAGATTGTTCATCCATAGTTTTAGTAAATAATTTATTTTGTTCATATTGCATTTGCATGAAGTTTTTAGTGGCTCTTTCAACTTCTAAAATTCTTCCTTCACTAGGTATTCCGGGTTTACCATTATAACCATAAGTATTATTAGGAGGGTAGGGCCTATAATTGTTATTACCATAAGCATTGTTGCCAAAATTATTATTTCTTATAAAGTTCACATCTACTTGCTCTTGAGCAACCAAAGAGGCTAAGGGAACATGATTTGGATCAGTATGAGCTTTCCCATTAACAAGCATAGACATAATAACATCAATTTTATCACTCAAGGAAGAGGTTTCTTCAACAGAATTTACCTTCTTACCTTGTGGAGCTCTCTTACTATGCCATTCAGAATAGTTAACCATCATATTATCCAGAAGCTTTGTTGCAGCACCCAAAGTAATGGTCATAAAGGTACCTCCAACAACAGAATCCAATAGATTTCTTGAAGAATAGTTCAATCCTGCATAAAAGGTTTGGATAATCATCCAAGCAGTCAGTCCATGAGTGGGATAATTCTTTACCAAAGATTTCATTCTTTCCCAAGCTTGAGCAACATGTTCATTATCATATTGTTTAAATTTCATTATTTAACTTCTCATAGATATAGTCTTAGCAGGAGGATAGTATTTTCCAATGAAAGCATCTTTGCATCTAGTCCAAGAATCAATACTATCCCTAGTTAAGGAATTCAACCATTCTTTAGCTTTTCCTCTCAAAGAGAAAGGAAACAATTTAAGCTTAATGATATCTCCATCTATATCCCTATGCTTTTGCATCTCACAAAGTTCAACAAAGTTACTTAGATGAGCAGCAACATCTTCATTACCAATACCAGAAAATTGTTCTCTCATAACAATATTGAGTAAAGCAGGTTTTATTTCAAAGAAAGTAGTTTCAGGAACAGGTGGAGCAATAGGTGTGCTCATGAAATCATTGTTGTTGGTGCTAGTGAAGTCACACAACTTAGTATTTTCCAGAGTAGTCATTTTTTGTGTTTTAATAAAGAAAGCAAACTAGTAAAACTATTTTTTTTTGTGTTTTTGATAAAGAAACAGGCAAACAAAGCAAAAGTAAACTAACAAAAACAAAAATAACAAAGCAAAGAGATTGGTTATGAGGGACGCCCCTTGTGAAGATGTCCTTGACTCCCCGGCAACGGCACCAGAAAAAGCTTTGATGGCCCAAGATATCTCGAGCTTGTTGGGGAACCCCAAGAGGAAGGTATGATGAGCATAGCAACAAGTTTTCCCTCAGTTATGAAACCAAGGTTTAATCGAACCAGTAGGAGCAAGGAAACACCCCAAAGGTGTTGCTAGCAGAACTTTGGCAGGGCGCACTACCGGTGCCAGCAGCAACGTGGAGACCTGCATAACACAACCACAGAACTCTATCCCCAACTTACAGTGAGGTTGTCAATATCACTGATTTTGCTGAAAACAAAGGATTAAACGTATTGTGTGAAAGAAAGTAATAGTTTGCAGAAAGTAAACAGGAAGCAATAAATAGTTGATTGTAGATTGATGATAAAAGAAAGGACCGGGGTCCATAGTTCACTAGTGGTGGCTCTCCTTAAGATAGATGACATGTTGGGTGAACAAATTACAGCGAGGCATATACTACTCATCTTGACTCCTTTGAGATTTGATTGGGCATTACAACATTATACATAGACCGTAATCCAACTGCATCTATGACTAATAATCCACCTTCAGGTTATCATCCGAACCCCCTCCAGTATTAAGTTGCAAGCAACAGATAATTGCATTACGCATTGCGTGTATAGTAAACAATACGATTGTTCTATGAACAAAGGATTGTTGTCTTGTCCCCAGTAGCAACAACACATCTAGTACCTTGGAGAGTTCTGTCACTTCCCCAGATTACTAGAGGCATGAACCCACTATCAAGCATAAATACTAACTCTTGGAGTTGCTAGCATCTACTTGGCCAAGATAGTTACTAATAACGGAAAGCATGCAAGATCACAAATAACAAAGACATGATAGAATCAATAATCAATCTGAAATAGCATCTCAATATCCATCGGATCCCCGCAAACACAACATGTAGGAATTACAAATAGATGATCTTGATCATGAACGGAGCTCACAAGATCTAAACATGATAGCACAAAGGAGAAGAACTAGCCATCTAGCTACTACATGGACCCGTAGTCTAGAGATGAACTACTCACGCATCACACCGGAGGCTTGCATGGTGATGAAGAAGGCCTCTAGGGTGAATTCCCCTCTCCGGCAGGGTACCGGGAAGAGCTTCAGATCCCTCCCGATCTAGGGATGGAGATGACGGCGGCTATAGACTCTTTCGTGGAATTTTGATCGGGTACTTAGGGTTTCTGTATCGGAAGCATCTTATAGGCGAAAGGGGAGGCGGAGGGGGTGCTGGAGGCGGCTAGACCACCCCCTGGCGCGCGCCAGGCTAGGCCGTGCGGCTAGGTGGTGTGGCGGCCCCCTGGCCCCTCTTCGTCTCGTATTCTGGCTCCTTATGTCCCTCGGTGAAAAACTGACTTTGGCTTTTGTCCCGTCCAATTCCGAGAATTTTCATTTTCTGACATTCCTGGAACCAAAAATAGTAGAAAACAGGCAGCTGGCACTGTGGCTCTTGTTAATAGGTTAGTCCAAGAAAGTGTATCGAAAGTACTCCAAAGTTGGAACAAAACATAAGAATGTAGATAAAAACCAAACATGGAACGTCAAAAATTATGGATATGTTAGCAACGTATCAGTGTGCTTTCGCGGAGCTACAACCATTAGCTAAGACGACTACTCCCGCGTGGCGCTCGAGCAATTGCGACCGTCCGTTCATAATGAACGGGAAGCATTAGACAATGGATTTTCTTTTGATGAATGGTTGATTTTTTGAGAGATTGTCGACTTTTTTTCTTTATTGAACTAAGAGATGTTTGATTTGGGGTCCGGTAACGGGGGCGTAGAGGCCGACAGGGGAGAGGAAATTGGCGGTGTGGCAGGCAAGCTTATTTGAGGTGGCAGCATGTGGTTGTACAAATGGTACTGGTAGCCCATTTTGTGAGCATTTTGTTGTTATACTACACAAGAGTTCGAGAGTAGTAGTATTCCAGTTTTGGTTCCTTAATTACCGGTAGAACCTTTATGTGTTTATTAGTTAAAGTAATAGTACAGTAGTACTTGTTCCAAATGTGCCTTGACAAGATGATAATATAGAAGATCCAAGGATTATTACGTTCGGCAAGAGGAGCTCTGAGTATACTCCAAACCATATCTATGCCATGACCATTTATTTGAGAGGACAGTACAGCTCCATCCCGTGCTAGGCTAGCTATGATGTACTACTCCTAGAAAGGCCTGACCTATTTACTTGATAGGCACCATGAAACATAGAGAAGATAGAAAAATCATGCTCAATAGGCGGTACGATTTCAATCGATTTATTCTATTTTCCTTTGCTCTCCGTCCTCTTCCTCTCCATCTTCTCGCTGATCCCCACTCGCCCACCTTTAGCACACGCCAACGCTGCCATGCCGCTTTCGGAGCATATCCATAGCCCAGTTCAATAGCCACAGTAGATTTAGCAGAGAGAAAAAGGCACACTTGGTTTTATTTCATTGTGTATTTCTCTTTGCCTTGATCTCCATCCTCACTTCACCTCCAGCGTCCCGGTGACGGCCATTACCACTCGCACACGAATACAGGCATGTGCCAACGCCGCCATGCCTCTTTAGGATCAGCTCCGACACCCAGTTTGATACACTGTTTTCCGTCTTGCCCTGCCAGCTGCCACTCGCTCTCTCCTCCAAAACCCCCAATCAAAACCAAACACCATCGTCCCCCACCGGCTCGAGATCTTACTCGTAATGGCCCAATTGATCGATGATAGTGACACTTCTAGGGTGTTTTCCGATGGCACCCTTGAAGAAATCTTAGCCAGATGCGATGTCATCACCGCCGCGAGCCTCGTCGCCTGCTGCAAACGTTATCTTTACTCAACAACACATAGTGCATCCCTATCGAAGTCTCATCCGTTTGGTCTCCCCTGTGTTCTTGACACTCACCCAACTGAGGTATCGTGTGAGTACAATGTCTTCTACCGCAACAATCGCATGAACCAGTTCTACAAGGGCAGCTACTATTGCAGCAAGGGCAAGCAGAAGCCACAGAAGAATTTCGGGTGGACCTTGTGCGAGCTGATGCCGCTGGACAGGTCCTCCTCCGATGTTGTGATGCCAGATTGTGAGGGTAAGAAGTGGGTAGGCGCCCATGGAGATTGGATCGCCACTGTTGGCCTCGCCTAGAACTAGGAGCTTGTGAATGTGTTCACTCATCACCGGATTCCTCTATCAGCGATCTTCGATTTTGAGGCCACACCCGAGGTACTTAAGTTTATCATGGCTAGTCAGCCTACTGATCTACTGAAGATAGCCATTTGCCGAGTTCCCACAGCTGCTGGGAACTATAAGGATTTCTCTGTCCTAGCCATCTTTGACACGGTAATTGCCTTCCTTGATGGTTCTCATGGTATCTGGATGGTTCTTGAGAACCAGTTCAGCTTGTTCAGCTACCACGATGCAATTATCCACAAGGGAGTTGTCTATGCTATAACTCAGATTGGCAATCTTTATGCATGGGATCCTTGGGCATGGGGTAAAATTTCCATCCTTAAATTTTCAAGATTCATCATTCAAATTTTGCTCAGCTGACCGCTGAATGTGCTTTCCTTGCAAGGTCATGTGCGTCTTCCGGTACCACCTGAATTAGACGGTAATCATGAGTATAGTCCTGATCTGTGGTGGTTAGCAAGATCTCCTGATGGTGGTAGCCTTATTCTGATCAATACTGTGGGCGTTAGTGCTAGGCGGGATGACACTACTTATGGTGGTTATCCTGCGGCTGAAAATATTGGTTATCATCATAGCCGCAATATTCACACCTATTCTACTAGGTTTTGCTGCCATGTGTTCTCGATGGACACTAGTAGGTTAATTCCATAGAGGCAATGGCGGAGGGTTTTAGACCTTGGCACATTTTCTATCTTCCTTGGATGGACTATCCGATTACCATTCCAGTTGGTGCGGCAGGACTTGTCCCTAGAGATCTAACGAGGAGCAACTGTGTATACACCTCGCCGCATGTAGTTAGTCTTGGTGGATTTAATCTTCGTCCTGAAATATGCCGCTTCAGTATAAATGCTCAATACAATGTTGTTGGTTTCTCAACCAACATTGGCTGGAATTTCCCTCAAAAAAACATTGGCTGGAATTGGTGGCAGACTCCATTGTGGTTCGTCCCAAGCTTGGCCAACGCGAAGGATTAGAACCGGCATAATTAACGGTTCAAGGGAGATCATATCGAATAGGGATTTGCGTATCTTGAATTATTTCCTTCGCCTTATTTGTATCGTATGGCCTTAGCCATTAACTTGCTGTACTCTAACACTCATTTCACTGCAATGTAGTGCAAGGCCTGCGATTTGATCAAACTCCTTATGTATGCAAGCCATAGTTTTAGTCAGTGTGGGTTGAATATTTTGCAACTCGTTGCGCCCGCACCCCTTTATTATTTGTTGCACTTTTGAGTTCTCAAAAAATGTGAAATAAATCCGGAACATTGGCTATGTTGTATCTTGTGCATCTACAATATTCGGTCCCACAAACAGATCTTATGTGACCTGTGTGAATGAAAAAGAAAAAACCTAAGCGAACAATATCTTGTGTTCATTTGTTCATTTTATGGTGGTCAGGCACTAGTAATATTTTTGGGATGGAAATTTATAGATGAACTATATAAATATGATATATGTTCATGATTTATTTCACATTTTCTGAAAACTTGGAAGTGCCACATGCAATAGCTTGTTGCCGGTGCAACTAGTTGCAAATTGTAATTTCCGTTGTGGATGTATCTAGTGGCTCCAAGCGCATGGTGCATGCAGATTCTCACTAGCAGGTGGGACCGACCTAAACAGGGCCCACATGTTAGTGAATCAGAGCCACACAGAGTCATGCACGTTGCCTGACTTGAGCGAAATCTAGTGTCCGTGCACGTCTCTCATTTTGCTGTGCGGTTGCATGTTGTACACGTGTAATTCCATGTACCTTGTACTAGATCATATATGAACACATGCAACATGCCAAAAATACCGCGGACACACTCGTAATATGCATTATATCTGGTGTATATATTTTCGGTTCTGTGCTACGAGTTCTGCATGTAGGGGAACCAGATGAAAGTACATGTGTCCATGTCGCGGCTACTACTACTAGTAGTACTTTGTCCTCCTATTTTCCATTGAAAATACTACACTATGTTGAAATGAAAGCTATAAAAATAAAACCCTCGGGTCAAACTGATGTGACTAGACAGTACTACACCTATGATACAGAGTAGTAAGTAGGAGTATTGTCAAATTACTAGCTGCATGGCGTGCTAGTCTAACATACAGTAAAGTCTAGGCGGCGGTGTCCTTGATGCTGTTGTTGACTAGACAAAGCAAGCAAGTAAAATCTCCTCCCTCGTTTTTTTCTTTGCCTCTCCATCTTCTTCCCCAGTCCCTACTCCGCCCACGATCTCCCCCACGCTCTCTATTCTCACCCATTCCTAACGCTCCCCTCGTCCTGCAGAAAACCCCAGCCGCACTTGGTATCCGCCTAAATCCATCCGGCTGTGATGGCCGATTTGAAGCTCAGCGGGCGATGCAAGTGGGATCAACTCAGCGCGGACGATGTCGACCTCATCGTTCAGCGTCTGGACATTTTCAGCACCGTCAGGCTAGTCGCATGCTGCAAGCTACTGTACGATCGTATCACCAACAACGAATGTACGAAATGGACTTTTCACCGTTGGAATGAACCCTGCCTACTGATGCCTCAGCCTTCTTATTGGTTCGACGAGCACTATGACAGTACGAGGGTACATCGCCTGCATGACACGGTGTATAATGTGGTGCCCCTCGACCATCCTCGATGCACCACCATCTTGCCCTTCATGCATGAAAAATTCTGGGCTGGCATGAACAGCGACTGGCTCGCTGCCATGGACCAGCGTGGGGCCTGGTGCCTAGCAAACATCTACAACTATTGAGTAATCGACCTTCCATCGACGAATACTTGTGGCATTGAGGCTGCCTCACATCCAGTATATAACCTGTAATGCTACTAGCCAGCCAGGGTTCCCCCTAGTTACATGTAGTCATTCCTGAACTCATTCACATTTCAAAAGTTTTTTTTGGCAAATCCACAGGTATGGAGAAAAGTTCAATAAGTCATGGGATGGATATCTGGAGCTGTTGAAGATTGTAATCTGCAGAGTGCCCACAAAAGCTGGGGGTTACACAGACTATAAGCTCATCACGTTGTTCGACGGTGAAATCGCCTACCTGGAAGGCGGTAGCCAAGTTTGGAGATGTCTAGAGCATTCAGGTCATGGAAGACGATAGTACTATGATGCCATTGAACACGGTGGCCTCATTTTTGCGGTCACAAGTCAAGGCTGCACCTACTGCTAGGATCCCATATTGGAAGGTAATTCTAGTTCCATGATGATACATTGTGAGTGATTCAGTGAAGTTGTTCTTTAACTACCTTGTTTGTGTTTTACCTTTCGTATGACTGAATGAGCATACGCTTTATGTCCTAAAAAATGAATGAACCATTACCAGTAATGAATTATTACCAGTAATATGCCTTCCAAAAATATAGTCTATGATGGTGTCCCTACACTAGTAAGTTCATTCATTATTAGAATATGAAAGGTATTGTTAACCAGCATCTCAATTGTGAGCGCAACACAATAAAGCCGGGTTTCTTTATCTGTTTGTACTTTTAGGCCCTCCTCGGATTGTAGGAATCACATAGGATTTTTGTAGGACACCAATCTTTCCTTTTTGGATTTTTCCTTGGGATTTAGAGGAATTGTGTAGGATTTTTGTAGGATTTGGATCCTTAGGGTTTTTTTCTATAAAATGTTGTTTGATTTGAAAGAGTATAGTCCTTACGAATTCCTTCAAAGGATTCCTTTGCACTCTATTTTGGAGGAAAATTTCAATCCACTCCAACCTCTTTGTACAATTCCTTTGGTTTTCCTGTGCAATCAAACACCACTTGATCCAAAATACTGTAGGCATCTAATCCTATAGGATTCAAGTGGACATGCCTCTATATCAATAAAAAGTGGTGCTTCCTCTTTTGAAACTTACAACATCTAGGAAACTAAGATAAACAAGGAATCCAAATATTCGGAATAACAAAGTAAGAAATGCAATTCCTAATGTTGTTAATTTATTGAGTAATATTATTGTTAGGATTTGCCTATTCACACTATTAGCATGAATAATGAAGAATGTTGGTGTTAGAATATGTATGCCAATAATGCACTTTTTATCTCGAATTTGTATGTTGCAGGAAACAAGGAGCTTCCGTTTGTAATCCCAGCACCTATTCTAAATGATCGGCCAGGTATGTGGTTCCTCGCTCGATCGGCTGATGGTGAACGCTTGATGATCATAATTAACGTATGGCATGGGGGTTGCCCATGGCGAAGAGGGTGAAATCATTCCTCATGCTCAAAATAGGACTAACTTACGCCTATATCCTGCCTCTTGTGTCTACTTTTGAAGAGGATCCTAGCTCTGCTAGACCTCTAGGGGTCATGGTTTGGAGGCAGGTTAACAACCTGGGGGACAGCTCTCTGTTTCTGATTCTCAATTATCCAATCATTGACAAGATGATGAAGAAACGCAGATGCAAGGCTGCTGATGGCACATTGTTCCCATTCATGAGAAAAACTGTGTGTACACAACATACAGGAGCTTTCGTGGAATACAATTCCCTCAGATTAAATGCTGCAACCTGCAGCCAACTGAAGGTGAGCCTGTGGCAGTTATCAGCCTTCCCAAAGATGGTCGGAACTATGTGCGACAGACGGCAATTTGGTTTAGGCCTAGTTTAGGTGTGGTAGGCTCGTTGTGCCGTCCCTAGACTGAGTTGTGGATCTTTCTGGTGTATCGTTGTGTCATCTTTTTTGCATCGTGGTTTAACAGTTGACTGTTAGTACACTGGTTTTGGTGGCCAGCTTAAATCAGTTTATATGAGCCCTGCCATACTTTTTTATTTAGTATTGCCTTCCATGGTATAATCCATGTAGCGGTGCTTATTTCATAAAATGATTTCTGTACTATAGTTTTCAGTACTGTTACTGGCTTGTATATACGTGACTCATGCAACTTTTTTTTGAACCATCGCACCTCGTGCAGCTTTGTGTTTAGAGAGGAATATTCCTTCTTTCCTCTTAGCGAATAGGGAAAAGTAGGTCACTGCTTCTTATAGGACCACGAAATAGGCCTTAATTGGGCTGTAATTGATCTTGGCTTGGTACGCCAAAGCAGGCCGAGACGCCCTAGGATGATAGCCGCAAATGTTTATGCCGATATTCTAAAAAAAGAGTTAATGCACACCCTTCCTCAAAAGAAAAATTGTTTACGCAAACCCCATATTGTCTCTGATACATGGCATACTTTTGGCGCTACCGTGAAATTACTTGTTCAATATAGTATGTATCCTTGTTCATTCTTCTGTATGTGAAATGAACAAGTCAAGCTCTAATGTGACATGAACAAGTTATGCTCTGATGTGCTGACATCGTACTGTCTATGCTAGCATACAAACTGGTTGTATTATTGTGTTCGAAACTGTGAACTAAATGTGCAAATTCCGAGCCTTTTTGCATGATGACAATGCCACATGTTGGCGCTAATTGCGGCATGTACTAATTTCATCGTACGGAAGCATACAACTTCGAGTCATCAGTTTAAGCTGGTGCTTACCCAAGCTATCTGCGGCTGGGCAAGTCAAGGCCACCGTGGGTCTAACGCCAACAACTTATGTGGCATAATTACAAGGTTTTGAGTACATCAAATCGATTAGGCACTTAGGCCGATTCAAAGCCACCCAAACCATCTCAAAATATATCCTTTGCTGAAAACATGAGTGCATGTTATAAGGCTTGATATGACACGATTTTATGTCAATCAGTCAAACTCCCTCTAGTACTTTCCATGTTCGAATCCTGCGCTACCCAAGTTCCTTGCTATGTTCGCTATGTATAATAAGACGCAATATCGGTCACTTTTCTCCATTTCCAACTTCATTCTTTTGGATCTGGCGTAGGTATAGCCTGTTTAGATGGACCATCGACCTTCATTACAATATATTTTTACTACTCAGCCTATGAAAACGAATATTTCAACCCCACTTCGGACAAAAAACTTCCCATATTCTTGTTTCAAAAAAATCTCTTAATTAGCCTTCCGTGGTGAGTAGAGTATATATTTTTTAGGGTACCAACTGCATTTTTTTAAGGATGGGGTACGAACTACATTGAATTTGCACTAAGGACCTAGCGAAAAGATTGCACATTCGACCCAACACTGGGCCCAAAACCTTGCAAATTTAGCCTGCCGAGTCAGGTGGACTGCTGACCACCGACATATTGAGTATATTGAATTTCAGTGAGGAGGTTATTATAAAATAGTACTACATTCTACCCAACTGTGAGCCAAAACCACGCTAATTTATCCTTTCGGGTTCAGGTTGGCCGTGGGCCGCCAACCCTCAACACATTGTTACTTGGTTTTTTAAGCATGAACCACACTGAAGAAGTTTCGGTAAGGAGCCCACGATAAGAAGCCCATTGGTTCACAATATTGGACCCAAGTTATTTTTGTATCACTCAAAATCATCTTAATTTAGTATTTCCGTGCCATTCTGATAAATTATAGGACAAGCTTCTCCTACCCATGTTGTATTTGTACAAAGCATTTAGCATTTTTTATGCCAAGTCGTCAGGGTCGCTGCCTTTTCATTTTAAGTGATTTCAACATTTCTAAATGTAATCTTTTCCAGTAGTGGCATAGATGGTGCTGCCATAGTGGAAGCACATGTGGTTCCCATTTGTTGAAGTCTTGAGTTAGATTTCTAGTTTTTTCAATATAAATATATAATATATAGTATAATCTATGTCGTTCTTTTACATTTTTTCCAGCATACACACGTTTCTTACACAGAGAAGGCTGACATCTAGGACCCAGCAATGTTGCCAAGGTCAAAACAGCGGAGTCCATCATACACACGTTGCATTTGCAGAGACGCTGATATGTTGGACGCAGCAGAGACCTTATACAGATGTTGCATCGAGTAATCAATGTTTCATTTACAGAGATGCTGATATGTGGGACCCAGCAACACGACCTTATACAGATGCTGCATCAAGCAACGTTGCCAGTTCGAAACAGGGAGGCACGAACGAGAAAAGAGTTTAGCCTGCACACATTTCTTATAATGAGAGGCTGAAATGGGAGACCCAACAGCGTGAGAAACCGACAGATTCGTCGAGCAACGCTATCTAGTTCGGAACAGGGTAGCGCTAGAGAAGAAAAAATTCTGTCATACAAACGATTCTTCTAATGTGAGGCTGACATAAGGGACCCACCAGCCTGAATAAATGACTGATGCAGCGAGCAACGCTATCAAGTTCGAAACATGAAGGCGTGACAGAGGATATAAAATCCATCATACACACGTTTCTTCTAATGATAGGATGACATGTGGGGCCCAGAAGCGGGGCTTGTTCACCTGCGGTACCAAAGTTCACAGGCCAGCGCATGGCGGTACCTAAGTTGCCTGAAATTACCGAAAGTTGGGCCGCCAACTACTGAGAGGGGCCATTTCGAGGCAAACTCATCTCACCCCTGCCAAATTCAAACATTCCATTAAACTGCCCCGTGAAGTAGACGGTCGGGACCCTCATGTCGGTCATCTATCCGTGACACGAGCGCCAACGCGGCAACGTCTTAGGCAAATCGAGCAGCTAAGTGGATTGGATATGTTGACCAATTTCACAAATCCATTCCCAGCTTTCCCCTAGCACCGGCGGCGTCGGAATCCACCCTCTAGGCAGGACGATCCCTTCGGACATTTGACTTCTGGTGCCAAGTTGCTGCGCCCAATCGCTAATCCCGAGCTCCAACGGCGCATGCCGTAGCCGCCGTTGCGAGGCTCTAGCCTGCCTCCGCCGCCGACGAGCCAAGCAGCTCGGAGGATGGCAGATCCTACTATCAAGAAAGAAGAAGTTCTGTCTACAAGCGGGTGAGCTACCTTTCTCTTTGCTATTCGCGCTAATTATAACTGCTAGTTGGCTACTGAACCTCAAATTGTTTGTTAGCCCAACGCTGACAAACATATTTTGTCCACAGTTTTCTGTCAAGTGGGATCTGTGCGGACCCCCTTACCTGGTTACAGTAGTCCTCTATAGGTACGACTCTAAGGGCAAGAGGTATGGACACCATTGTTTCATGATGGAAGAAGCGCCTGCACAGATCTGCACTATATCTGGTATGGTTGCTGCTCTGCGTAATCATGTTGAATTATGGCTGAAGCAGACTGCAAAGTTCAGCTTCATGGATGAACATGGCATCATGGTTCCTATAACGTGTGACAGTCAGCTAATTGGGTTGATGAAAAGGTATGCTTCGGCTGCCATATTTGAGCTGAAATGTGATGTACTAGATGTGGAAGCTGCTGCAACTGGGAGTCACCCTTCTATTCTTGGATAGGGTGGTTGCTCGAACCCAATGAGCTCCTGGTAAGCAAAGGTCTCTTGGAGTTCACATGTTTGTGCTGAATTGGAATTTTTGTTTTATTTACTCTATAGATATTGGACAGTTATGCAACAGTCTTGTTTCTTCGACAGGAAGCGCCGCAAGGTTAGAAACATGACTGTCGGGTCAGTCATTTTGCTGCCCGAAGAAATTAAAAACGAGTGGAAAGATGTCATTTTGCTGCCCAAAGAAATTAAAAACGAGTGGAAAGATGATGCTGGACACGATTCTGGTGCCCATTGGCCCGACGATGCAGAGTACGTGAAGCTAAGAAAATTGGCACCGAGGAAGAGGAAGAAGCCAGGAAATGAAGAAGCCAGTGGACGTGAAGGCTTGGCACCCAGGCTGCGGAAGAAGGCTGCTGGCAATGAAGATGCATAGTAATGTGTTGAACTTGAACCTATATATGTAATTCTGTTAAATTCCGATCGCTCTGTGTGTGGCATGTTGCTGGGCGAAACAATCTACCCACGTTCTCTGAGTAAAATGTACCGCGACTTAGGGTTTGGAAATGCCCGAGTTAGTAGTTAAATCCGAAATTGTGATTGTGCCACTACTATCTGAAAACAAGGATCCACCGGTTCCACGATTGCTGAGGGACAGGAGGTCTCCAAATACGACGGAATGTAAGTGGCACAGAGATAAATTATTTAAGCTGCCACACTCCACGAAGCAGCAACTTATTTCAGATGCTACACAATGACGTGGCAACATAAACAGCAATGTTCTCACCGATAATGCCCAGATGAGGAGGAAATTGGTACCACTTTCTAGCCTAATCTTGAGCCCGTCTATCTCACTGCCTCTCTGCTCCTGTGTCCCCTGCATCTGGCGAAGCTCCCGGATCTCCAGTAACCGGGTGTACATGCTTCCACTTTATAAATTGTGGTTGTGCCATTTGCATGCGGCACAATCCACGTAGATTACGTTTAAACAAACCACCAATGTCAGAATACACTAGTAGAAAAGGTGTGTTTGGTCCACGGTCATGTTCCCAATCCGGGATAGATATCTAAATCGAGACAGAAATTGATCTAAATCACAAATTCTTCCACAAATTAATCGAGACAGAGATCTAAATCGAGGCATTTCATTACTTCAACCACAAATTCTTCTAAACAAAAGTGTGATTTCACATCCTACATTAATTCAACCACTAGTCAACAATTTCACTTCCGCTGCCACTATCCTCCGAGCCGCCGGCTTCCTCGTCGCTGTCGGACGGAACCTCCACGATGTCCGCATTGTTCGCGAGACGGAGCACCTCTTCACGTCCAGCGGCGGTGATGACGGTGTGCTTGGTCCATCCAGGGACGGACCAGAACCTCTCCCGCCCTTCTTGGTTGCGGAGATCCCGGTGCACCACGCGCCCGTCAACGATGCAGTTGCCAATCTTGGCCTTCCGCTCCTTCTTGAACAGCGCTGGCCAGTACGGGCTGGCCGCCGTGTATCGGGGTAGAGCCCTCTTCCACGCGGGCATCTGGCAGCGGCGCGCCGCGATTTCGCTCTCCATCTCGGCTCGGCCAGGGAGCGGAGCCACCGGCACCCCCGTGGAGCACCGTCGCGGCTGGCGGCGCGAGGATGTCGAAGTTCGCGAACATCACCGCCTCGTAGAAGTTCAGATCGGGCATCTCCATGGCGGCGCGGTGAAGATTGGAGAGGACGAGGGGATGGACGATGAAGCGACGCGCTGTGGTGCCTCCTATTTGTACACGAGGACGACGAAGCGACAGGCGGAATATCCAAGGGGCATTGGTCAGACAAAAGAAGTAATGCGGGGTCAGACAAAAGAAGTAATGCAGGGTCAGAGCAATTTTTTTCCTCCCTGTAATCCGGGACCAATAGTTCAGACTGCTAGGTCAACAAGTACAACTATTACAACTTAAAAAGGCACGGAGCTTAAGCTAAATAGAACTAGTTATCACACATCTCCTTGATCTTCCTAATCTTAGCCCGATGCGCATCTTCCTGCGAGAGCAAGGATTGAATCATATGCTCCTTCCTTTTAGCATCTTCCTTGCACAACTTCAATTGTTTCTCTGCATTTTTCCTCATGCACTTGTCAATACTCATAGTTGTGTACTGCAGGACTTTGGCCTGGTGGAGATCATTCCTTGCTTGAGACAGTTCTTGCTCTGCTTTAGCCTTCAGGGCCAACGCCGCGTCCCTCTCCTTCTCGACTTTGCTAACCTTGTCTTGCACCCACCTGAGATCTCGCTTATGCTTGGTCGTGTCAACTGGTTCCCATAGCTTCATCTCCACACTGTCAAGAAGTGAGCTGAATACGGATTCTTTCAAGTCGACAGTCATTTCCCATAGTTTGTCCAGCGTTTTCTTCATCGATTGGGGCCACTCTAGATCTACCCATTTGACAACACTGCAACTTCCGCCTTGCATCATTGCACGATGTCCTTGACACCATAGAAACCTCCTGCCTGTGTTTCGTCCTTCGAACGCTACAAATTTAGCGGGCACATATCCATGTTTACATACCAGAGGACTGTCTTCATCCGCTAAACCGTGATACTCGGAGTCATACATCGTCTGGTTGGCCTAACACATCATACGCGCATGAGTAAATAGATTAGATCTAGGTCAAAAAATAGATAACTGGCCACAGATGATAGAAATAGAGATGAGACGACTCACATTGAAATCACTGTCCCTATCGTCACGACGCGTTTCCTCGCCATCTCCCCTTGAACCCATGGCGAGAGGGGAGGGGGTGGCTGCCGGAGAGGGGAATTGGGATGGAGGCGCCGTTGGATTGCGGCTACGGCAGGATGGGAGTGAAGTGGGGAAAGTGGCTTCGAGGGTAAGGAAGAGAAGTACGGGGAGGAAGAGAAGTAATGGGGACGTGACACTGGGATGTCGCCCACTGAACTCGTGAGACATGGCACGCAATGTGGGAGCGCCCGTTGCCGCTTGTCCGAAAGCAAGCGTGGCCAATCATGCCGCAGAACAGCCTACTCGCGGATCGCTCTCACGAAGACCATCCCAATCGTCCAAGCGCCCCAATCGAACGGTATGTAACAATCGTCAAGTAGAACAACTGTGTTAGGGCGTGCCTTCTAGAAGACTCAGTCTAACGGCTACCCATGCAATGACACTGGTGTATCCATGTGTGGTTTGTGAAAAGAACAGACATGCAATCACACTAGGTGGATCCATATGTGGTTTATGGAAGTAACAGACATGTAATGACTCTAGCTGTGATTCATGAAAAGAACAGACATGCAATAACACTGGTGGATCCATGTGTGGTTCATGAGAAGAACACATATGCAATGACACTGGTGGACTCTAGCTGTGGTTCATGAAAAGAACAGACATGCAATGGAACTGGTGGATCCATATGTGGTTTGTCTAGAGGAACACACATGCAATGACACTGGTGTGGTTCATGAAAAGAACAAACATGCAATGACACTGGTGGATCCTTATGTGGTTTGTGAGAAGAACAGACATGCAATGACACTGGTGGATCCTTATGTGGTTAATGAAAAGAACTGACATGGAATGACACTGGTTGTGGTTCATGAAAAGAACTAACATGCAATGACACTGGGTGTGGTTCATGAAAGGAACAGACATGCAATGACACCGGTGGATCCATGTGTGGTTTATGGAAGTAATAGACATGCAATGACTCTAGATGTGGTTCATGAAAAGAACAGCCATGCAATGACACCGGGTGTGGTTCATGAAAAGAACAGACATGCAATGACACTTGGTGTGGTTCATGAAAAGAATAGACATGCAATGACTCTAGCTGTGGTTCATGAAAAGAACACACATGCAATGACACTAGGTGTGGTTCATGAAAAGAACAGACAGCAATGACACTGGTGGATCCTTATGTGGTTTGTTTAGAATAACACACATGCAATGACACTGGGTGTGGTTCATGAAAAGAACAGACATGCAATGACACTGGTGGATCCTTATGTGGTTTGTTTAGAGGAACAGACATGCAATGACACCGGTGGATCCATGTGTGGTTCATGAGAAGAACACACATCCAATGACACTGGTGGATCCTTATGTGGTTCATGAAAAGAACAGACATGCAGTGACACCGGTGGATCCTTATGTGGTTTGTCTAGAGGAACACACATGCAATGACAGCGGGTGTGGTTCATGAGAAAAACAGACATGCAATGACTTATGTGGTTTGTTTAGAAGAACACACATGCAATGACACTGGGTGTGGTTCAGGAAAAGAACAGACATACAATGACACTAGTGGATCCTTATGTGGTTTGTTTAGAGGAACATACATGCAATGACACCAGTGGATCCATGTGTGGTTTATGAGAAGAACACACATCCAATGACACTGGTGGATCCTTATGTGGTTCATGAAAAGAACTGACATGCGGTGACACTAGGTGTGGTTCATGAGAAGAACAGACATGCAATGACACCGGTGGACTCTAGTTGTGGTTCATGAAAAGAACAGACATGCAGTGACACCGGTGGATCCTTATGTGGTTTGTCTAGAGGAACACACATGCAATGACACTAGGTGTGGTTCATGAAAAGAACATACATGCAATGACACTGGTGGATCCTTATGTGGTTTGTGAGGAGAACAGACATGCAATGACACTGGTGGATCCTTATGTGGTTCATGAAAAGAACTGACATGCAATGACACTGGGTGTGGTTCATGAAAAGAACTGACATGCAATGACACTAGGTGTGGTTCATGAAAAGAACAGACATGCAATGACACCACAGTGGATCCATGTGTGGTTTGTGGAAGTAACAGACATGCAATGACTCTCGCTGTGGTTCTTGAAAAGAACAGACATGCAATGACACCGGGTGTGGTTCATGAAAAGAACAGACATGCAATGACACTGGGTGTGGTTCATGAAAAGAACAGACATGCAATGACTCTAGCTGTGGTTCATGAAAAGAACACACATGCAATGACACTAGGTGTGGTTCATAAAAAGAACAGACAGCAATGACACTGGAGGATCCTTATGTGGTTTGTTTAGAATAACACACATGCAATGACACTGGGTGTGGTTCATGAAAAGAACAGACATGCAATGACACTGGTGGATCCTTATGTTGTTTGTTTCGAGGAACAAACATGCAATGACACCAGTGGATCCATGTGTGGTTCATGAGAAGAACACACATCCAATGACACTGGTGGATCCTTATGTGGTTCATGAAAATAATGTACATGCAAAGGACACCGGTGGATCCTTATGTGGTCTGCCTAGAGGAACACACATGCAATGACACCGGTGTGGTTCATGAAAAGAATGTATATGCAATGACTTATGTGGTTTGTTTAGAAGAACACACATGCAATGACACTGGGTGTGGTTCATGAAAAGAACAGACATGCAATGACACTGGTGGATCCTTATGTGGTTTGTTTAGAGGAACAACCATGTAATGAAATCGGTGGATCCATGTGTGGTTTATGAGAAGAACACACATCCAATGACACTGGTGGATCCTTATGTGGTTCATGAAAAGAACTCACATGCAGTGACACTGGGTGTGGTTCATGAGAAGAACATACATGCAATGACACCGGTGGAGGCTAGCTATGGTTCATGAAAAGAACAGACATGCAGTGACACCAGTGGATCCTTATGTGGTTTGTCTAGAGGAACACACATGGAATGACACTAGGTGTGGTTCATGAAAAGATACTTCATGCAATGACACTGGTGGATCCTTATGTGGTTTGTGAAAAGAACAGACATGCAATGACATTGGTGGATCCTTATGTGGTTCATGAAAAGAACTGACATGCAATGACACTGGGTGTGGTTCATGAAAAGAACTGACATGCAATGACACTAGGTGTGGTTCATGAAAAGAACAGACATGCAATGACACCACGGTGGATCCATGTGTGGTTTATGGAAGTAACAGACATGCAATGACTCTAGCTGTGGTTCATGAAAAGAACAGACATGCAATGACACCGGGTGTGGTTCATGAAAAGAAAAGACATGCAATGACACTGGGTGTGGTTCATGAAAAGAATAGACATGCAATGACTCTAGCTGTGGTTCATGAAAAGAACACACATGCAATGACACTAGGTGTGGTTCATGAAAAGAACAGACTGCAATGACACTGGTGGATCCTTATGTGGTTTGTTTAGAATAACACACATGCAATGACACTGGGTGTGGTTCATGAAAAGAACAGACATGCAATGACACTGGTGGATCCTTATGTGGTTTGTTTAGAGGAATAGACATGCAATGACACCGGTGGATCCATGTGTGGTTCATGAGAAGAACACACATCCAATGACACTGGTGGATCCTTATGTGGTTCATGAAAAGAACAGACATGCAGTGACACCGGTGGATCCTCATGTAGTCTGTCTAGAGGAACACACATCCAATGACACCGGGTGTGGTTCATGAAAAGAACAGACATGCAATGACTTATGTGGTTTGTTTAGAAGAACACACATGCAATGACACTAGGTGTGGTTCATGAAAAGAATAGACATGCAATGACACTGGTGGATCCTTATGTGGTTTGTTTAGAGGAACAGATATGCAATGACACCGGTGGATCCATGTGTGGTTCATGAGAAGAACACACATCCAATGACACTGGTGGATCCTTATGTGGTTCATGAAAAGAACTGACATGCAGTGACACTGGGTGTGGTTCATGAGAAGAACATACATGCAATGACACCGGTGGAGGCTAGCTATGGTTCATGAAAAGAACAGACATGCAGTGACACCGGTGGATCCTTATGTGGTTTGTCTAGAGGAACACACATGGAATGACACTGGGTGTGGTTCATGAAAAGAACGGACATGCAATGACACTGGTGGATCCTTATGTGCTTTGTGAAAAGAACAGACATGCAATGACACTGGTGGATCCTTATGTGGTTCATGAAAATAACTGACATGCAATGACACTAGGTGTGGTTCATGAAAAGAACTGACATGCAATGACACTGGGTGTGGTTCATGAAAAGAACAGACATGCAATGACACCGGTGGACGATACATTGCAAATGTATCTATAATTTTTGATGTTCCATGCTTGGTTTTATCCACTTTCTTGTGTTTTGTCCACACCTTGGAGTACTTTTCATATGATTTCTTGGACTAACCTATTAACAAGACCCACAGTGCGCCTGCCTGCTTTTCTGTTTTTGGTTCCAAGAAAGTCGAAAATGAATACTCGAATTGGACGGACAAAAGCCAAAGTGCCTATTTTTCCGAAGTCATCGATGCCGTATCACGAGAGAAGGGCTGGGGTCAGCCACACCACCTAGTCAATGCCAGGCTGCCCAAGGCCAGGTGGTCTAGTCGACCCCAGTACCCCCTCGGCCTCTCCTTCCACCTATAAGATGCCCTCGGGACAAAAACCCTAAGGACCCGATCAAAAATCCACGAAAGAGTTTGTAGCCGCCGTCGTCTCCATCCCTAGATCGGGAGGGATCTAAAGCTCTTCCCGGCACCCTGCCGGAGAGGGGAATTCACCCTAGAGGCCTTCTTCATCATCATGCAAGCCTCCGGTGTGATGCGTGAGTAGTTCATCTTTGGACTACGGATCAATGTAGTAGCTAGATGGTTGGTTCTCCTCCTTTGTGCTTTCATGTTTAGATCTTGTGAGCTCCGTTCATGATCAAGATCATCTATTTGTAATTCTACATATTGTGTTTGCGGGGATTCGATGGATATTGAGATGCTATTTCAGATTGATTATTGATTCTATCATATTTTTGTTATTTGTGATCTTGCATGCTTTCCGTTGTTAGTAGCTATCTTGGCCAAGTAGATGCTAGCAACTCCAAGAGTTAGTATTTATGCTCGATAGTGGGTTCATGCCTCTGGTAATCTGGGGAAGTGACAGAAATCTCTAAGGTACTAGATGTGCTTTTGCTACTAGGGAGAAAACAATAATCAATCCTTTGTTCATAGAACAATCATATTGTTTACATTACACGCAATTCGTAAAGCAATAATCTGTTGCTTGCAACTTAATACTGGAGGAGGTTCGGATGATAAGCTGAAGGTGGATTATTACTCATAGATGTAGTTGGATGGATGTCTATGTATAATGTTGTAATGCCCAATCAAGTTCCAAAGTAGTCAAGATGATTAGTATATGCATGCGTTGCTTTCTCGATGTTTGTCAATTGCCCCGCTGTAATTTGTTCACCCGGCATGTTATCTATCTTGAGGAGAGCCACCTCTAGTGAACTATGGATCCTGGTCCTTTCTCTTACATACAATCTATAAACTGTTTATTGCTTTGTGTTTACTTTCTGCAAACTATTACTTCCTTCCATTCGATACGTTTAATCCTTTGTTTTCAGCAAAACCGGTGAGATTGACAACCTCATCGCAACTTGGGGACAGAGTTCTGTGGTTGTGTTGTGCAGGTCTCCACGTTGCTGCTGGCACCGGTAGTGCGCCCTGCCAACGTTCAGCTAGCTATACCTTTGGGGTGTTTCCTTGCTCCTACTGGATTGATAACCTTGGTTTTGTACTGAGGGAAAACTTGCTGCTGCGCTCATCATACCTTTCTCTTGGGGTTCCCCAGTGAGCTCGATATAATTTGGGCCATCAAGCATATTTTCTGGCGCCGTTGTCGGGGAGTCAAGGACATCTTCACAAGGGGATTCCTTCATAACCAATCTCTTTACTTTGTTATTTTTGTTTTACTTAGCTTCTTTTTGCTTTGTTTGCTTGTTTCTTTTTCAAAAACACACAAAAATTAGTTTTACTAGTTTGCTTTATTTATTCAAAAACACAAAAATTAAGTCTCCTTTAGTTGTCACCTCTTCCTTAGCTCACCATGTTGATCCCTAAATTCACCCTGAAAGACCTTTCAATTGGTAGTGGTTCTATAATTGGGAAAGATAATATTGAAGAATTATTTAAGCATGTTAGTAAACATGAGGATACTGAGGATAGATCCCTTACAGAACTTGCTCCAAACTATGAGATTGCTGCAACTTCTTTAATTCACATGTTAGAAGCTAGGTTTGTTAACCTCAACCCCTTAATGCAAGTAATGTTTCTTAAGCTTAAAGAAATTGAGGACCCTGAAAAGAGGGATTTTATTCTAGAAACTTTGTTTAAGAAGTTCTATAATGTTGCCAAGGAAGCTAGGAAATTCTTTGAACGTTTCAATATGCTAGGATCATGTGTAGATTTTGTTGGTACACGAGAAAAGATGAACAAAACCGAACCTAATGGGGAGGAACCTAAGATACCAATACCCTTTAAACTAGTAACAATGCATGAAGCCATAGAAAAGAATCTTGATTGGATCGTTCCTCAAAACCTATTTGATGAAAGTAGTGAACCTAAGAGCACTGAGAGAGGATCCTCTAGAACTTATTTGTATGAGATACCTTGTCTTGTTGAAGATATTTATGGTATTGATCTTAATGCTTCTTCATTTGAGAACACTTGATTCTTCTTTTTGCTTCTTATGCCTAACTTAAAGGCGTTAAAGAAAAGTACTTATTGGGAGATAACCCAAAAGTTTTAGATGAGTCTTGGAAATTATTACTTCAGTAATAACCGCTCCTTATCCTTTTTATTTGCTTTTTGTGCCAAGAGTAACCTCTAATGAGAGAAAAGTAATGATTGGGAAAGTTGCTGTCCCGAAACAGATTTCTGTGCTTCACCATAAAAATTCATATAAAATCTATGAACATCTTTTTGAGGCGTGAATTTTTGTGCTTCTGCACCAGGTTATTATCTAACTTTCGTTAGTTCAACACTTTTTGATTTGAGTAACAGAAGGTCTTCGAAAAAATTCGTTTTTACCTGCTGGTCTGTTTTGACAGATTTCTGCCATTTTCTGCATTTGCTTCTTGTTGGTTCCTTTTTGAGTTCTTTTGGGGAATTGAGATTTTTGAGGGAAGTGCTATAGTAGCTAGTGTTCTAATGGAAGTTTATTTGGTGTTAGAACTGAACCTTAAGACTTATTATCTTGAGTGCACTAATGTTGCTAATAAAGATTGTGTGAAGTTTTGTATGAAGGAAAAATTTCAGGTGTATGGAAGGAATGAGTAATGAGATGAAGGATGGACTAAATCTCAAGCTTGGGGATGCCATGAGTGTCACCCCAAGAAATATCCAAGGAGTACAAGCGTCAAAGCTTGGGGATGTCCAAGGCATCCCCTTCTTCATCGATAAAAATCCCAGGTTTCTTCCAAACGCTTCATTTTTATTGTTTCATGCACAGTTGTGTTGTTCTTGGAGCGTCTTCTTTTTCGTTTTCGTTTTGGTTTTTCGTTTGCTTTTGTTTTCTTAGTTTGATGAATAAATTGGTTGGACCCCCTCTTTCATACATTGGTTTGCAAATAGTTTGGTTTGGTTTGGAAAAGAGTAGGAAAGTTCATACTTATGTGGTAAAAAGAGCTCGTTTTTGACTATGGCCTATGCTTTGTCATGCCATGCTTGATATTGTTTTGGCTTTATGCTTAGTATTCTTTGATGTAGCATGACTTGTTATAAACAATTGAGATTGCTTAATGTGCCTTGGATGAATCATGCGTTGTTTTAGCATATTAAAGCATAGTATAGTGGTATTCTCCTTTGATGCTTTATTTGGGTTGACTTGGCACATGCTCACACCATGTTATGACTATCTCAAGTCACCATATCATTTATTATCCTTTAGTTTTCAACTTGTAGTATCACTTTATGCTTTGATCAATGATGTTTTGTCGCTTTGCATGATTATGGCCATTATTGCTCTCTTAGTTTGTCGCTCCTAGTCTTTTGCTAGCCTCCACAACCAAGTATGAGTTACACTCATGCATCCAACTCCCTAAACCAAGTTATTCCAAAGAGTCCACCATACCTACCTACTAGCTTATGCTATTCCAAGTATATTCATGCTTTTGTTTACCTTCCAAATTAAACTTGTTATGAGAAAACTAGTGATTAAAGCTCTCACGAACTTGATGGCACACTTTACTTTTTTGCATCTAATAAACTTGAACCATTGGGTCCTTCTTTGTTGCGTATATGCTTGCTCTTTATAAGTTGAAATTAGCATAACCATGTATCATGGGGAACGCTTTCAACATTGAACTTGTACTTTGTACCCCGTTGATATCATGTTCTTTTGCTTATGGATCCCGGCGGTGTGAAATAAAAGTGGAACTTGTAAGATCATGGAGTTTGTATGTGGGTTAGATAAACACCTGGGCCGCTAGCCTAAGCCATGCCTAATCATGGTGGGAACTTCCAGCATCACCATAGTGAGCACTCTACGAAGCAGCCTCAATAAAAACCTATGAAATTAGCAAATAAAAAGATCACCGAGATGCTCATTGTCTGCTTGCCTTGTCATTTTGATTATGGGATAGCTCCTGTATCATGTGCAAGGGGTACCCCATTGGCAGTTCTTTATGATACACATGTACTTACAATGACAAGATCTTACTCATGACTAAAGTTGAGTAGCATGAGGTTCGGTCTTTGTAAGTAAGGGGCATGACATTTCGGTTTATAACTTGTCAAGCATATCCTCTTAGTTGTGTCACTTTAACCTTAAGAACCTTCAAGATGCTTATGATAGGGGCAATGAGAGATGAAAGCTATAAGTACCATAATTTTTGGAAGCTCTTTATGAGACTAGAATCCCTACTTCCTTCTATGAAGGCCTTTCTTCCACCATTATATATTGAGTCTCCACCTTCTACCTTTATGCACCTACTTTGAGAGCATAGTGGCCATTCTTAGTTTTATGTGCATTGTCCCAAGACTAGTTGATTGATGCATAACTTGATATTGCTTGTTTTAAACTATTTGTATCTAGTCACTCATATGAACTTTGAAGGTGTCCTATGCATTTATATTTTCTACTCTATGAGGGACAAGATGAATACTATTATGCTATGTTTTCTTTATGTGAAACAAACAAACGTCTTGCAAAGCATTGTTATTCATGAATGTTTTGTTTGTGCCTTTTCATGTTGCATCATAGTTTCTTTGTCTTATTGGTAGAACTTTGTCTTTCATGCTATGATTGAAGTACTATGATCCTAGCTTTGAATGTTTTACAAATACTTTCATCAAGTCTTTGATGGTGCATGTCACCTCAAAAATTATTCTTTCTTTTTATCACTTACCTACTCGAGGACGAACAGTAGTTAAGCTTGGGGATGTTGATACATTGCAAATGTATCTATAATTTTTGATGTTCCATGCTTGGTTTTATCCACTTTCTTGTGTTTTGTCCACACTTTGGAGTACTTTTCATATGATTTCTTGGACTAACCTATCAACAAGAGCCATAGTGCCAGCTGCCTATTTTCTGCTATTTTTGGTTCCAGGAAAGTCAGAAAATGAATATTCTCGGAATTGGACGGGACAAAAGCCAAAGTGCCTTCCGGAAGTCATCAGATGCCAGAATACGAGACGGAGAAGGGCTGGGGGCCGGCCACACCACCTGGCCACGTGGCCAGGCCTGGCCCACGCCAGGGGGTGGTCTGGCCGACCCTAGCACCCCTCGGCCTCTCCTTCCGCCTATAAGATGCCCTTGGGACAAAAACCCTAAGGACCCGATCAAAAATCCACAAAAGAGTCTGTAGCCGCCGTCGTCTCCATCCCTAGATCGGGAGGGATCTGAAGCTCTTCCCGGGACCCTGCCGGAGAGGGGAATTCACCCTGGAGGCCTTCTTCATCATCATGCAAGCCTCCGGTGTGATGCGTGAGTAGTTCATCTTTGCACTACGGATCCATGTAGTAACTAGATGGCTGGTTCTCCTCCTTTGTGCTTTCATGTTTAGATCTTGTGAGCTCCGTTCATGATCAAGATCAACTATTTGTAATTCTGCATGTTGTGTTTGCGGGGATCTGATGGATATTGAGATGCTATTTTAGATTGATTACTGATTCTATCATATTTTTGTTATTTGTGATCTTGCATGCTTTCCGTAGTTAGTAGCTATCTTGGCCAAGTAGATGCCAGCAACTCCAAGAGTTAGTATTTATGCTCGATAGTGGGTTCATGCCTCTGGTAATCTGGGGAAGTGACAGAAATCTCTAAGGTACTAGATGTGCTGTTGCTACTAGGGAGAAAACAACAATCCTTTGTTCATAGAACAATCATATTGTTTACATTACACCCAATTCGTAAAGCAATAATATGTTGCTTGCAACTTAATACTGGAGGGGGTTCGGATGATAACCTGAAGGTGGATTATTACTCATAGATGAAGTTGGATGGTGGTATATGTATAATGTTGTAATGCCCAATCAAGTTCCAAAGGAGTCAAGATGATTAGTATATGCATGCATTTCTTTCTCGATGTTTGTCAATTGCCCCGTAGTAATTTGTTCACCCAGCATGTTATCTATCTTAAGGAGAGCCACCTCTAGTGAACTATGGATCCCGGTCCTCTCTCTTACATACAATCTATAAACTGTTTACTGCTTTGTGTTTATTTTCTACAAACTATTACTTCCTTCCATTCGATACGTTTAATCCTTTGTTTTCAGCAAAACCGGTGAGATTAACAACCTCATCGCAAGTTGGGGACAGAGTTATGTGGTTGTGTTGTGCAGGTCTCCACGTTGCTGCTGGCACCGGTAGTGCGCCCTGCCAACGTTCAACTAGCTACA
Organism: Avena insularis; assembly: GCA_023614405.1. Classification (NCBI taxonomy): domain Eukaryota; kingdom Viridiplantae; phylum Streptophyta; class Magnoliopsida; order Poales; family Poaceae; genus Avena; species Avena insularis. The sequence goes on along the minus strand of CM042692.1, from coordinate 178,654,952 downwards.
CCTTTGGGGTCTTTCCTTGCTCCTACTGGATTGATAACCTTGGTTTCGTACTGACGGAAAACTTGCTGCTATGCTCATCATACCTTCCTCTTGGGGTTCCCCAATGAGCTCGATATAATTCGGGCCATTAGTGGATCCATGTGTGGTTTATGGAAGTAACCGACATGCAATGACTCTAGCTGTGGTTCATGAAAATAATAGACATGCAATGACACCGGGTGTGGTTCATGAAAAGAACAAACATGTAATGACACTGGGTGTGGTTCATGAAAAGAACAGACATGCAATGACTCTAGCTGTGGTTCATGAAAAGAACACACATGCAATGACACCGGGTGTGGTTCATGAAAAGAACAGACATGCAATGACACTGGTGGATCCTTATGTGGTTTGTTTAGAAGAACACACATGCAATGACACTGGGTGTGGTTCATGAAAAGAATAGACATGCAATGACACTGGTGGATCCTTATGTTGTTTGTTTATAGGAACAGACATGCAATGACACAGGTGGATCCATGTGTGGTTCATGAGAAGAACACACATCCAATGACACTGGTGGATCCTTATGTGGTTCATGAAAAGAATAGACATGCAGTGACACCGGTGGATCCTTATGTGGTCTGTCTAGAGGAACACACATGCAATGACACCGGATGTGGTTCATGAGAAGAACAGACATGAAATGACTTATGTGGTTTGTTTAGAAGAACACACATGCAATGACACTGGGTGTGATTCATGAAAAGAAGAGACATGCAATGACACTGGTGGATCCTTATGTGGTTTGTTTAGAGGAACAAACATGTAATGACATCGGTGGATCCATGTGTGGTTTATGAGAAGAACACACATCCAATGACACTGGTGGATCCTTATGTGGTTCATGAAAAGAACTGACATGCAGTGACACTGGGTGTGGTTCATGAGAAGAATAGACATGCAATGACACTGGTGGACTCTAGTTGTGGTTCATGAAAAGAACAGACATGTAGTGACACCGGTGGATCCTTATGTGGTTTGTCTAGAGGAACACACATGCAATGACACTTGGTGTGGTTCCTGAAAAGAACAGACATGCAATGACACTGGTGGATCCTTATGTGGTTTGTGAGAAGAATAGACATGCAATGACACTGGTGCATCCTTATGTGGTTCATGAAAAGAACTGACATGCAATGACACAGGGTGTGGTTCATGAAATGAACAGACATGCAAGCACACCGGTGGATCCATGTGTGGTTTATGGAAGTAACAGACATGCAATGACTCTAGCTGTGGTTCATGAAAAGAACAGACATGCAATGACACCGGGTGTGGTTCATGAAAAGAACACACATGCAATGACACTAGGTGTGGTTCATGAAAAGAACAAACATGCAATGACTCTAGATGTGGTTCATGAAAAGAACACACATGCAATGACACTCGGTGTGGTTCATGAAAAGAACAGACATGCAATGACATTGGTGGATCCTTATGTGGTTTGTTTAGAAGAACACACATGCAATGACACTGGGTGTGGTTCATGAAAAGAACAGACATGCAATGACACTGGCGGATCCTTATGTGGTTTGTTTAGAGGAATAGACATACAATGACACTGGTGTATCCATGTGTGGTTCAAGAGAATAACACACATCCAATGACACTGGTGGATCCTTATGTGGTTCATGAAAAGAACAGACATGTAGTTACACCGGTGGATCCTTATGTGGTATGTCTAGAGGAACACACCTGCAATGACACTGGGTGTGGTTAATAAAAAGAACAGACATGCAATGACTTATGTGGTTTGTTTAGAAGAACACACATGCAATGACACTAGGTGTGGTTCATGAAAAGAACAGACATGCAATGACACTGGTGGATCCTTATGTGGTTTTTTAGAGGAACAGACATGCAATGACACCGGTGGATCCATGTGTGGTTCATGAGAAGAACACACATCCAATGACACTGGTGGATCCTTATGTGGTTCATGAAAAGATCAGACATGCAGTGACACCGATGGATCCTTATGTGGTCTGTCTAGAGGAACACACATGCAATGACACCGGGTGTGGTTCATGAAAAGAACAGTCATGCATGGACTTATGTGGTTTGTTTAGAAGTACACACATGCAATGACACTGGGTGTGGTTCATGAAAATAACAGACATGCAATGACACTGGTGGATCCTTATGTGGTTTGTTTAGGGGAACAGACATGCAATGACACCGGTGGATCCATGTGTGGTTCATGAGAAGAACACACATCCAATGACACTGGTGGATCCTTATGTGGTTCATGAAAAGAACTAACATGCAGTGACACTGGGTGTGGTTCATAAGAAGAACATACATGCAATGACACCGATGGACTCTAGTTGTGGTTCATGAAAAGAACAAACATGCAGCGACACCGGTGGATCCTTATGTGGTTTGTTTAGATGAACACACATGCAATGACACTGGGTCTGGTTCATGAAAAGAACAGACATGCAATGAAACTGGTGGATCCTTATGTGGTTTGTTTTGAGGAACAGACATGCAATGACACCGGTGGATCCATGTGGGGTTCATGAGAAGAACACACATCCAATGACACTGGTGGATCCTTATGTGGTTCATGAAAAGAACACACATGCAATGACACCGGGTGTGGTTCATGAAAAGAACAGACATGCAATGACACTGGTGGATCCTTATGTGGTTTGTTTAGAAGAACACACATGCAATGACACTGGGTGTGGTTCATGAAAAGAACAGACATGCAATGACACTGGTGGATCCTTATGTTGTTTGTTTAGAGGAACAGACATGCAATGACACCGGTGGATCCATGTGTGGTTCATGAGAAGAACACACATCCAATGACACTGGTGGATCCTTATGTGGTTCATGAAAAGAATAGACATGCAGTGACACCGGTGGATCCTTATGTGGTCTGTCTAGAGGAACACACATGCAATGACAACGGGTGTGGTTCATGAGAAGAACAGACATGCAATGACTTATGTGGTTTGTTTAGAAGAACACACATGCAATGACACTGGGTGTGGTTCATGAAAAGAAGAGACATGCAATGACACTGGTGGATCCTTATGTGGTTTGTTTAGAGGAACAAACATGTAATGACATCGGTGGATCCATGTGTGGTTTATGAGAAGAACACACATCCAATGACACTGGTGGATCCTTATGTGGTTCATGAAAAGAACTGACATGCAGTGACACTGGGTGTGGTTCATGAGAAGAATAGACATGCAATGACACTGGTGGACTCTAGTTGTGGTTCATGAAAAGAACATACATGTAGTGACACCGGTGGATCCTTATGTGGTTTATCTAGAGGAACACACATGCAATGACACTTGGTGTGGTTCCTGAAAAGAATAGACATGCTATGACACTGGTGGTTCCATGTGTTGTTCATGAGAAGAACACACATCCAATGACACTGGTGGATCCTTATGTGGTTCATGAAAAGATCAGACATGCAGTGACACCGGTGGATCCTTATGTGGTCTGTCTAGAGGAACACACATGCAATGACAACGGGTGTGGTTCATGAGAAGAACAGACATGCAATGACTTATGTGGTTTGTTTAGAAGAACACACATGCAATGACACTGGGTGTGGTTCATGAAAAGAAGAGACATGCAATGACACTGGTGGATCCTTATGTGGTTTGTTTAGAGGAACAAACATGTAATGACATCGGTGGATCCATGTGTGGTTTATGAGAAGAACACACATCCAATGACACTGGTGGATCCTTATGTGGTTCATGAAAAGAACTGACATGCAGTGAAACTGGGTGTGGTTCATGAGAAGAATAGACATGCAATGACACCGGTGGACTCTAGTTGTGGTTCATGAAAAGAACAGACATGTAGTGACACCGGTGGATCCTTATACACATGCAATGACACTTGGTGTGGTTCCTGAAAAGAACAGACATGCAATGACACTGGTGGATCCTTATGTGGTTTGTGAGAAGAATAGACATGCAATGACACTGGTGCATCCTTATGTGGTTCTTGAAAAGAACTGACATGCAATGACACAGGGTGTGGTTCATGAAATGAACAGACATGCAAGAACACCGGTGGATCCATGTGTGGTTTATGGAAGTAACAGACATGCAATGACTCTAGCTGTGGTTCATGAAAAGAACAGACATGCAATGACACCGGGTGTGGTTCATGAAAAGAACACACATGCAATGACACTAGGTGTGGTTCATGAAAAGAACAAACATGCAATGACTCTAGATGTGGTTCATGAAAAGAACACACATGCAATGACACTCGTTGTGGTTCATGAAAAGAACAGACATGCAATGACATTGGTGGATCCTTATGTGGTTTGTTTAGAAGAACACACATGCAATGACACTGTGTGTGGTTCATGAAAAGAACAGACATGCAATGACACTGGCGGATCCTTATGTGGTTTGTTTAGAGGAATAAACATACAATGACACTGGTGTATCCATGTGTGGTTCAAGAGAAGAACACACATCCAATGACACTGGTGGATCCTTATGTGGTTCATGAAAAGAACAGACATGCAGTGACACCGGTGGATCCTTATGTGGTATGTCTAGAGGAACACACCTGCAATGACACTAGGTGTGGTTAATGACAAGAACAGACATGCAATGACTTATGTGGTTTGTTTAGAGGAACACACATGCAATGACACTGGGTGTGGTTCATGAAAAGAACAGACATGCAATGACACTGGTGGATCCTTATGTGGTTTTTTAGAGGAACAGACATGCAATGACACCGGTGGATCCATGTGTGGTTCATGAGAAGAACACACATCCAATGACACTGGTGGATCCTTATGTGGTTCATGAAAAGAACAGACATGCAGTGACACCGGTGGATCCTTATGTGGTCTGTCTAGAGGAACACACATGCAATGACACCGGGTGTGGTTCATGAAAAGAACAGACATGCATGAACTTATGTGGTTTGTTAAGAAGAACACACATGAAATGACACTGGGTGTGGTTCATGAAAATAACAGACATGCAATGACACTGGTGGATCCTTATGTGGTTTGTTTAGAGGAACAGACATGCAATGACACCGGTGGATCCATGTGTGGTTCATGAGAACAACACACATCCAATGACACTGGTGGATCCTTATGTGGTTCATGAAAAGAACTAACATGCAGTGACACTGGGTGTGGTTCATAAGAAGAACATACATGAAATGACACCGATGGACTCTAGTTGTGGTTCATGAAAAGAACAAACATGCAGCGACACCGGTGGATCCTTATGTGGTTTGTTTAGAAGAACACACATGCAATGACACTGGGTGTGGTTCATGAAAAGAACAGACATGCAATGACACTGGTGGATCCTTATGTGGTTTGTTTAGAGGAACAGACATGCAATGACACCGGTCGATACACGTGTGGTTCATGAGAAGAACACACATCCAATGACACTGGTGGATCCTTATGTGGTTCATGAAAAGAACTGACATGCAGTGACACTGGGTGTGGTTCATGAAAAGAACATACATGCAATGACACTAGGTGTGGTTCATGAAAAGAACATACATGCAATGACTCTAGATGTGGTTCATGAAAAGAACACACACGGAATGACACTGGGTGTGGTTCATGAAAAGAACAGACATGCAATGACACTGGTGGATCCTTATGTGGTTCAAGAAAAGAACTGACATACAATGACACTGGAGGATCCTTATGTGGTTTTTATAGAAGAACACACATGCAATGACACTGGGTGTGGTTCATGAGAAGAACACACATCCAATGACATTGATGGATCCTTATGTGGTTCATGAAAAGAACTGACATGTAGTGACACTGGGTGTGGTTCATGAAAAGAATAGACATGCAATGACACTGGTGGATCCTTATGTGGTTTGTTTAGAAGAACACACATGCAATGACACTAGGTGTGGTTCATGAAAAGAACAGACATGCAATGACACTGGTGGATCCTTATGTGGTTTTTTAGAAGAACACACATGCAATGACACTGGGTGTGGTTCATGAAAAGAACAGACATGCAATGACACTGGTGGATCCTTATATGGTTTGTTTAGAGGAACAGACATGCAATGACACCGGTGGATCCACGTGTGGTTCATGAGAAGAACACACATCCAATGACACTAGTGGATCCTTATGTGGTTCATGAAAAGAACTGACATGCAGTGACACTGGGTGTGGTTCATGAAAAGAACATACATGCAATGACATTGGGTGTGGTTCATGAAAAGAACAGACATGCAATGACTCTAGTTGTGGTCCTGAAAAGAATACACATGGAATGACACTGGGTGTGGTGCATGAAAAGAACATACATGCAATGACACTGGTGGATCCTTATGTGGTTCAGGAAAAAACTGACATGCAATGACACTGGTGGATCCTTATGTGGTTTGTTTAGAAGAACACACATGCAATGACACTGGGTGTGGTTCATGAAAGGAACAGACATGCAATGACACTAGTGGATCCTTATGTGGTTTGTTTAGAAGAACATACATGCAATGACACTGGGTGTGGTTCATGAAAAGAACAGACATGCAATGACACTGGTGGATCCTTATGTGGTTTGTTTAGAGGAACAGACATGCAATGACACCGGTGGATCCATGTGTGGTTCATGAGAACAACACACATCCAATGACACTGTGATGGCTCAATGCACGGCGCCCAGAAAAGTGCTGGTGCGTGGTTGATGTAGAGCTTGTTGGGAACCCCAAGAGGAAGGTATGATGAGCACATCGGCAAGTTTCCCTCAGTTATGAAACCAAGGTTTAATCGAACCAGTAGGAGCAAGGAAACACCCCAAAGGTGTTACTAGCTGAGATTTGGCAGGGCGCACTACCGGTGCTAGTAGCAACGTGGAGACCTGCACAACACAACCACATAACTTTGTCCCCCACTTGCGATGAGGTTGTCAATCTCACCGTGTTTTGCAGAAAACAAAGGATTAAACATATCGAATGGAAAGAAGTAAAAGTTTGTAGAAAGTAAACACAATGAAGTAAACAGTTTATAGATTGTATGTAAAGAAAGGACCGGGATCCATAGTTCACTAGAGGTGGCTCTCCTTAGATAGATAACATGTTGGGTGAACAAATTACAGCGGGGCAATTGACAAACATCAAGAAAGCAATACATGCATATACTAATCATCTTGACTCCTTTGAGACTTGATTGGGCATTACAACATTATACATAGACCGCCATCCAACTGCATCTATGACTAATAATCCACCTTCAGGTTATCATCCGAACCCCCTCCAGTATTAAGTTGCAAGCAACAGATTATTGCTTTACGAATTGCGTGTAAAGTAAACAATACGATTGTTCTATGAACAAAGGATTGTTGTTTTATCCCTAGTAGCAACAGCATATCTAGTACCTTAGATATTTCTGTCACTTCCCCAGATTACGAGAGGCATGAACCCACTATCGAGCATAAATACTAACTCTTGGAGTTGCTGGCATCTACTTGGACAAGATAGCTACTAACAACGGAAAGCATGCAAAAGATCACAAATAACAAAGACATGATTGAATCAATAATCAATCTGAAATAGTGATACGTCCAAAACGTATCTACTTTCCCGAACACTTTTGCTATTGTTTCTCCTCTATACTTGTGTGATTTAGATACAACTAATACAGACTAACGCTGTTTTCAGCAGAATTGCCATGGTGTCTACTTTTTGTGCAGAAAATTAACTATCAGGAAAAATCCTGGAAAATATGCCAAAAATCCTATTTCACCCGAAGACTCTAGGAGCCAGAATACGAGACGGGGAAGAGCCAGGGGGTGGCCACACCACCTGGTGGAACGGGCCAGGCCAGGCCGCGCCAGGAGGTGGTGTGGGCCTCCCAGGCACCCCCTCGGCCTCTCTCTTCGCCTATAAGGAGCCTTCTGACCTAAAAACTTCGGGGGGTTCGACGTTTTTCCAGAAGGAGTTCCGCTCCACTGCCACCACCAGATTCCATTTAAACAGCACTGAAACTCCGTTCCGGCACCTCACGGACGGGAATTGAGGAGATCATCGCCATCATCATCACCATCGCTTCTCCATCGACCATCCATGTTTCCCCCATCTATGAGTGAGTAATCCCCCGCTGTAGGCTATGGGGATGGTAGGGATTGGATGAGATCGTTCATGTAATGGCATCAGATTGTTAGGGCATGGTGCCTAGTATCTTTTATTAGTGCTTTATGACTTTGTTGCGACTTGTTGTGCTTAATGCTTGTCACTAGGGCCCGAGTGCCATGATTTCAGATCTGAACATGTTATTGATTCATTATGATAGTATTGTTTTGGGTCTTATCTGCAAGTTGTATACACACGTTGTTGTCCGGAACCTATGGCCCCGGAGTGACAGAAATCGGGATAACCGGAAGGGAATGGCTTTGATGTGAGGATCACATGTGTTCATGGAGTGTTAATGCTTTGCTCCGGTGTTCTATTAAAAGGAGCACCTTAATTGCGAGTAGTTCCCTAGAGGCCCCGCTGCAAACGGGCTGGCAGGACAAAAGATGTTGTGCAAGTTCTCATTGCGAGCACGTATGACTATATATGGAACACATGCCTAGGATTATCTAGTACTTGGGTGCTTTATCTTATTTATCTGCAATTGCCCTATGTTCTGATTGCTATGTGAATTGTCTTGTCCATGCAACGCCCGTCCATCCATCCTATGCTTACCACACTCTAATCCCACTGTTTACTGCTTTTGCTACTGCTGTCTTTGCTTTACTACTGCTGTTACTTTGCTATTCCTACTACAAAACTATTGCTACTGATAAACTGCTGTGAGCAAGATTGTTTCCAGGTGCAGCTGAATTGACAACTCAGTTGTTAAGGCTTATAAATATTCTTTGGCTCCCCTTGTGTCGAATCAATAAATTGGGTTTCACTTCCCTCGAAAATACTGCGATACACCCCCTATACTTGTGGGTCATCAAGACTATTTTCTAGCGCCGTTGCCGGGGAGCATAGCTTTATTTATCAATGTCACTTGGATTCTCTATTGTTCGCTGCTATCCATCCATCATGGGTAAGTCTCGTGATGGAAAGTTTCCTATTTTACCATCCACTATAAGAAGAGGTACGGTTCTGAACACCTCTACCGCTCTTGATTCACCATCTGTTATAAGTAAGCTCGTTACACCACCACATACACAAGCTACACACACTGCTACTACTGCTGAATCTGAAACTTCGGATGCTTATGATGCTGCTTCTATTGTGCTTGATAAGAGTGGTTCATTAGGTCCTTTCCTAGATGCTACGATTGCTAGAACTATAGCTGGAAATACCGAAACTCCTAATGAAGACACTACCACACCTGTTAGCTCACCTGAGTCTAGTGAGAGTTATGATATTGAAGATAGTTATGTTGAGATGACCGATGAGTTTATTAAAGAATGTAAGAACACCCATGATAGGAGCGCTGCTAAGAGTCTCCTTGAGAGGCGTACTATTAGACCAAAATTATATCCTGCTGCTAAGTTTGCTGCTTCTCCCATAAACATTATAGGTGAAGATTATGATTTCTCTCTCGATCTATCTTACATAGCTATTGTCAAGAAATAACCTTTTTGTGGGACTAAGAATGAAAGTGCGGTAGCACATATGAATGAACTTTCTACCATGAGTGGCTTGTTTTCTGATGATATTAAGATGCGTACTTACTTTGTTACTAAGATTTTTCCCTTTTCACTGAAAGGAGAAGCTAAAACTTGGTTTAGTAATTTACCTCCTGGATCTATTGATAGCCCTGAGTGCTTGATTAGTACTTTCCTGCAGAAATATTTTCCTCCCAGTGCTAGACATGCTATTTTGCAGGAACTTTTTGATTTTAAACAGGGAGAAAAAGAGGTATTGCCCGAATCTTGGGCAAGGTTTTGTGCTTTGATTCATGCACAAGCTGGAAGTCCATTACCTAAGAATGAGCTTCTTGATATATTTTATAATGGACTAACCGAGGAATCTAGGACATACCTAGATAGTTGTGCTGATTGTGTTTTCAGGAATAGGACTCCTAAGGAAGCTGAGGAATTAATGGCTAAAATAAGCAAGAATTATGAAGATTGGACTCCTCCTAAACAAGTTATACCTGAAGTAATTGTACCTGAACCATCTATTCCTGTGCCTATTCCATCATCAAAGAAGAGGGGAGTTATTGAATTAAATGATGAAGTGATGAAGGAAGCTAAGAAATGTCTTAAGGAGAAGGGAATTAAAGCTGCAGATGTCAAGAATTTACCTCCTATAGAAGAATTATGTAAGCCTATTCCCTACTCATCCACTATTGAGGTACGCTCTCTCCAACACTTTGATGAAGGTGATATCCGTTACTCTAAACCTCCTGATCAATGCTTAGAAGAATTCAATATCTTTATTGTTAAGCAAGATAACTTTAATAAAAGGGTGCAAAATCATCTAATGGAAAACACTAGAGCTATTGTTGAGTTAAAAGATATTGTGGAAAGAACCTCTAATGATGTTAAAATGATTGTTAAACACTTTCAAATGGTTCAAACTCAAATAGATCAACTCGTTAAAGTGCAAAAAGACTTGCTAGTTAATGCTGCTAAAGAAAAACATGCTTATGAAATTAGAACTAGAAGTGGAGCTGCTACCCAGGATCCTCTATATCCTGAGGGGCATCCCAAAATGTAGGATCTCACCATAATAAGGTAAGATCCCTGTGATTGCAGTGCTAGTCCCTGGATCGAAAATGCTAGCACCCACAGTTTGGGATGAAGTACATAGAAACAAAGGTCATTATTACATCGCATATCCAGGAATATAATGGTTCTTACAGCTCACTTAGCCCAAGGCTAAGACACTTAAGGTTCACATTACAAAGCATAATAATAATAGAGTCTTTAGTCTTCATGTGCCACAGGCAAGCATGTCGAGTGTAGACCCGCAACCCTACTCATCATCAGAGTATCCTGCAACATAATAAGTTACAGCCACAAGGGTCAATACATTTGGAATTGTATTGGCAGTGATACTATAGATACTTAGTATAATCCAACAACTACATGAATATATGGCTAAGTGGGGTTTATGGCTTGCTTTGCTAAAATTAGTTTAACTTATAGTTTTTGAAGAAGTTTTTCATTCCAGCTTTAAGGTACCAATGATAGACATCACTGAACCTCTACCCATGTTCACCCACAAGTTTTAACTTAGAGAAGTTTGGATGAGGAGATTATTGAACTGTTCACTGTCTTGAGGCTCAGGAATGTCCATAACCGGGGACACGACTAAGTACTTAGTTTTACCCTCTCGAGAGGTGGTGCACTTTCCCCACAAGACTCGACATGCATCAAGACAAGACTTTTCAGAAGCAATCCCTCAGACCACCACGGACGCGTTCCATCCTATCATATCTACCACCTTCTGTCCGTCTGGCTGATTTCTTGCAACTTAGTTGGTCAAGGCAGAGCCCATATGCCATGTGGCTGCACTGGAAGCTTCACGACAAGAACGTCTCCAATCTCTTTGTTCCTGGGTGGCCATCCACAAGTGTGATACACCAGATGACCATAGACATGGCCCCTGAGTAACCACTCAACATAATCCAAGCAAGCCCATTCCACCCAGGTGTTTCATTAACATTAGTTGTTTTTTAGTTAAACAAAATAATATCTTTCCATGCTGTCTTATGTGTATATTCCACCCACGAATTCTAATAGCATAGCTAAGCATTCTAGCATACAAAGTCTTTATCTAGGGAATACTACCAAGATATACACTATAGGGTGGCATAGCATAGTATGGTAACATATGAATAATTCTATCATGCTAAGATCTACCAAAATATCACTAGTGCAATAGTGAAAATAATAGGACATGAGATGAAATATCACTTGCCTTGGTAGCTAGGGGAATAGGTACAATCCTCACAGCAACAAACTTCACAATCCACACAATCTACACAAGATTAATACAACAATAACAATTCAATCAATAAAACATTGCAAAAACATGAATACATGCAAAATGCAATGATATGATCATAATTCTATAATTTACAGAGTCTACAGTACATAGGATAGAATACCTCATCTAAATGCATAAGAAATACCCAAAAATAATTTATAGAACAATTTCTCTGAGCAAAATACTCCTAAAAAGGTTCTGCCTAAAATTCCAAGTTTACAGAGGCAAAAGTGTGAAACAAGGCCTCCATAATAAAGGTCTTATTTTTCTGAATCCATAGACACCAAATTTGTATTTTTCTGATTTGTGTATCAAAAGTTATGGATTTTCTAAGTTAAATACTAAATCTGTCTATTTTCTAATTAAACAGAAATAGTTTGGCGACGTGGCGCTATCCTATTGGCTGGTACCAGTTCGGCCGGATCGATCGCTTTGGGCCGTCAGATTTAAGTGACGCTGGACGAATTAGATCAGCCGTACCCTTTCGTTTAAGTGATCTAATCTTAACCGCTAGGATCTGATCGAACGGCTGCTAAGCATCTCGCCGGAGACTGGCGGTGCTAACGACGGCGCGCAGCGGCGGAGCGTCAGCCGATGAGGTTCTGGCGTTTATACGAGGGCTAGGAGACCATGGACACGTACCAGAGGTTGAGGAGGTCGTGGCGATCTCGATGGAGGTCACTGCGGTGCGGGGGGGTGCTCGGGCTTGGCCTGGATCCTTCGCCGGAGTTGTGCAGACAGTGGAGTTCATGGCTCGGTGTCGGAGACCGTGACCTGGGGCTCGAACCATCCAACAAAGAGGTCAGCGAGGTGCGCAAGTGTCTGCATGACCTAGTAAAGACCACAAAGGGGCGGTGGGAACCCTACCTTTACCGGAGAAGGCGACTGACGGTGGCGGTAGAGGGAGTTCGCCGGACTTGGTCCGTGTCGTCGACCTGGAGCAAGAGGAGGCACGCGACTGGGTTAGTAGGTGCGCCAGGATACGGCAAACCATACAGGACAGAGAGGAGGGCGCCGGGCGGCCTGGGTTCACCGGAATCGGTGCCGGAGTCCATCGGACAGCGGCGGTTCGAGCTCGAAATTTGGGGAGCCTAGGGGCTCTCCGGGGTGATGTCTGTGGGGAAAATGATGAGGAGGGAGAGGGGGTTTATTAGGGGTAATCGCCGGGGCAATTAATCGCGAGAAACTGCCGGAATCAAATCGATTCAAAACGGCCGAAGGGGAGAGGTCCATCATCGGCAGTGAAGACGATGAGGTGACGTGGGCGTGGGGTCGACCTGTCAGCGGGAGGGGTAGAAATGAGGGGGTGATAAAAGACAGAGAAGGGGAGAGGGAGTCCGGGTGGGCAGATTAGGCCAAAAGGCCGAAAGGTCTCACGCTTCTTTTTTTTCTCCCTTATTCTTTTTCTTTTTCTATTTCTGTTTTCTCCACAACTTTGGATTTAAGGATTCAAATTGATTCAAATCAATTTGTGAACATTTGTAAAAACTCAAATTAGGTTTTTAGGGTATTATGAAACATATTTATCTTCTATTTTAATCCAAAGTATTTACTTTGGAATTAATAGGTAATATAGCATTTTCTTTGATTCTATTTTCAAAAATTCATATCTTTTTGTTCATGGCTCAAAATTGCACCAAATTTTTGGAGGACATTCTAAATGCAATGCAATTACATGCTATGATGATATTAGTGCAATGATGATGATTTTAGATGAAATTTTGGGATGTTACACAAAAGAATTGAGCAGGATTCTCAACAAGCTGAAAATAGTGGTTCTACTCGTAAGAAAAGGAAAAAGAAACATAAAACTGTTGTAGAACCCTCTGAACCTGCTATAGATCCTAATAGTATATCTATCTCTGATGCTGAAACTGAAAGTGGTAATGAAGGAAATGTTGTTCCTAATGAGGAAAAAGTTGAAGAAGAACCTGAAAACCACACCAAGAATACTAAATACACCAAAGAAGATTTTATTGCTAACAAACATGGTAGTGAAAGAGAACCTTGGGTCCAAAAACCTATGCCTTTCCCTGATAAGAAACACAAGTCAAAGGAAGATGAACACTATAATAAGTTTTGTGAGTGGAAGAAGCCTTTATTCTTGCAAATTCCTTTGACTGATGCTATTAAATTGCCTCCTTACTCAAAGTTTATGAAGGACATTGTCTCGAATAAAAGGAAGATCCCTAATGAAGAAATTTCTACTTTGCTTGCTAATTATTCCTTCAATGGTAAGGTTCCTAAGAAACTTGGAGACCCAGGGATTCCAACTATCCCTTGCTCTATTAAGAACAGTTATGTTAGAACTGCTTTGTGTGATTTGGGAGCTGGAGTTAGTGTTATGCCTTTCTCTCTCTATAAGAGGCTTCAACTTGAAAAATTAATACCAAATGATATATCTTTGCAAATGGCTAATAAATATACCACTATTCCTGTGGGTATATGTGAGGACGTACCTGTTCAGGTGGCTCACAATTGCTTGATACTAACTGATTTTGTTGTCCTTGAAATGCCCGAAGATGATAATATGTCTATTATTCTTGGGAGACCTTTTCTTAATACTGTAGGAGCTGTTATTAATTGTAATCAAGGAAAGGTGACCTTCAATGTTAATGACAAGGAACATACTTTATATTTCCCCAAGAAGATTGAAAGGACTTATGGTTTGAATTCAATTGAACATGTTGAAGGCATTCAAGTTGGAGAAATATATTGTCCCATACCAAGAGAAAAATTTGTAACTATTATGATTGGGACCATTGCTATCAAGGTTGAGGTAAAATAATCATTAGTGGAATACAAAGTTTTTTCTCATATGCAATTGTTTTGGTAGCAAGACTTGATCAACCTTGTTAACAAAAGGATTCCATTGACCAAAACAATGTTTTCATTATGATTATCTCCGTTTATTTCTATCCTTTGCATTTTAGTTTTTGCTCTCGTTTAGTTTTCTTTGTGTTGTTAGTTGCTTGCATGCTAGAACTTCTGTAGTTCTAACCTTGTTTTGTCCTTGCATCATGTTTCCAAAATAAAAAAAATCTGTCTGTCAGAAAAATCATTCTTCTATTTCTGAAAAATGCCCAAAAATAAAGTGTCTCGAAAATGTCCAGAAAATTCATATTAAATTTTTACATGAAAAAAGGGGCAGAGGAGTACCTGGTGCTCAGGCCCACCGGCACACCACATGGTGGCGCGGCCAGCCTTGGGTGGCGCCATGCCCTGGTGTGGGCCACCCCTGGCCCCCCACTAACTCTCTCACCTGCCGCTTTCTTCTCTCTCCCGAGTAAGCTCCAGTTCATAGCTCAAAATCGTGTTCTTGTTGTGCTTGCTCTCGATTTTTTCGATCTCCTTGCTCAGCCCATCTTTCTTGCTGAAATTTGGAGCATTTGTTCCCTAGTATGTGACTCCTCCCCTTGTCAAAGTAGATTTGTGTTTAGTGGATTATATGTTGAGTATTTTGCTGCTATAGGTGACTGGTTATGAGAGCTTGTAAGCTTGTTTGATGCTTAGAGATATAGTTTTGATGCATGTTTAGGCCTCTTGCAAGTCCCTATGAGTAGAATCATTCTTTATATTTACTTTACAATCACTTGTTTAATAGGTGTTTAAATTTCAGAATAGAAGATGAGTGAACACCACCTAAACCAACATGAGCTTTGGATGCCTGAGGTCATGAAGGTCCACCGGGAGGAGGAAGTTTTTCCTTCCATTTATCCATGCTCTGAGTTCATGAGAGCTGCAGGAATTCTACAAGATTTCCACACTCTGGTTTCTAATGCAGGGTTAGAGCACTTTTTGGAAGATGAACCTTGTCAATTTGTGAAGCTAACCATGTCTGTGGTGCAGGACTTCCAATTTAGTCACTCTTTGCCTAACCCCATGGTCCATTACAAAATTTACAATATTGCTGTCAACCTTTCTCTTGATGATTTTTGTGCAGCTATTAAGGTACCTCAATGGGGATCATGTAAGAAGATTAAGGAGAGACCTGAACCAGTCATGGATTTATATGCAGAAATTTGCCAAGGGAGTAGCTTCTCGAAGGAGAGTGGAAAAATACGTAACATTCATCTTCCCTCCATTCGCTACTTTGCCTATTTTATTGCCAAGTGTGTTCTTGCTAGGAAAACTGCCAATAAGTTACCTTCGTTTGATTTAGCATTTATCTCTGCTGCTCTTAAACGAGATAGGTCTTACAACTTGGGTGCGTTGATAGCTTTCCGTCTTACTGCTAACCGTGAAAAAGGTGGAATTTGTGGAGGCCTCATTGCTTCTCGTTTGCTAGCATTGCATGGTTTAGTGCCTCATCATCTAGACCTACAGTTTCCCATAAAGAGGCTTGATTTTAATTCCATGATACAGCATAAATTTATTTCCTCGTGGGCTAGTTTGAGTGAGTTATCTTATGAAATAACCTTTCTCAAAGCTGGTTGGAGAAAGAGCAAGTCCGAGCGTGTCGTTCTTTTGCCTGCACCTGTTTTTTTTAACCTTGATAACAGGGAAGGATGGTCCCTCACTGAGGAGGAGCTTGACACGTACTTGGGAGAGCTCTCCCAACAGGAGCAGGATACTAGAAGGGAGGTCACGGATGATTTGGTCCAGCCCTCGAATGAGGGAGAGTCTTCATATCAGCAACCCGCTTATGATTGGGGAGCTTCTTCTTTCTCTCATGGGCCCAGCTATGACCATTCTTACCAAGATCCGCCTGCTTGGAACCCCTATTCGTACATGGATTGATACCCACTTAGGCCAAAAGCCTAAGCTTGGGGGGAGGTACGCCGACACCGCACTCATCTCCTTATCATGTTGCGTCGGTACTTTGTATATTCATGTTTTTGTTCTCTTTTTAGTTTTTGTTCTTCTTTGTTTTTGCTTTCTAAAAACACAAAAAGACCAAAAATATTTTTGTTGTTTCTCTTTGGTTTGGTCATATCAGCAGCCCGCTTATGATTGGGGAGCTTCTTCTTCCTCTCATGGGCCTAGCTACGACCATTCTTACCAAGATCCGCCTGCTTGGAACCCCTATTCGTACATGGATTGATACCCACTTAGGCCAAAAGCCTAAGCTTGGGGGGAGGTACGTTGACACCGCACTCATCTCCTTATCATGTTGCGTCGGTACTTTGTATATTCATGTTTTCGTTCTCTTTTTAGTTTTCGTTCTTCTTTGTTTTTGCTTTCTAAAAACACAAAAAGACCAAAAATATTTTTGTTGTTTCTCTTTGGTTTGCTTCTTCTTTTTTCCTTGGTTTGCTTTTCCCTTTTTGCTTTGTTTGTTTTTCTCATTTGGTTCTTATTTAAAAATCGAAAACACCAAAAATATTTGTCGTTCTTCTTTGGTTTTTGTGAGTTTGCTATAGGGTTCGGCAGTCCTGAGTGGATATTGGTTTCATATTATTATTCAAGCCACACAAGTGAAGAGCAATAATGAGGATCAATGACAACTTGAGGCATGGTAAGAGGCTGGTAACTAACTCTATTTGTTTTCATTTTTGTACATATACTCATCATTGTGAGCTTTCTTAGCCTGTTCAAGTAGGGTGTATGTTTTCTTTGGATGCTTAATAGTTCTTGCTTTCTTATGATTAGCTCCAGCTCGCTAATAGTTTGTAGCATGTCTCATGAATGTTTGCTTGCATTACTCTATTCATAAATCGGTATGACACCGTGGTATCCTCCTCTGAATGTTTCATTTGAATTGACTTGCCACATGCTCACGCATGCACAGGACTGTGATAATTAGTTAAGCCTTGATGAATTATTTTTCCTTGAGGATCTTGAATCACTTTCATGCCATGAGTAGTTCTGTTTTGTTGCAAGCATGATAATGATAGCTAGTTCTCTCTCGTTTGTCGCTCCCTTACTATTTCTAGCCTTCACTTACACTGAGTGTTTTACTCAAGTTCCCAACTCCCTAAACCAAATATTTCCAAAGTGTCCACCATACCTACCCATTAGCATCATTTGCTACCTCCGTGCATATTCAATATGCCTTGTTTTCTTCCGAATAAAATGTTTGCTTGTTATGGGAAAATTAGTTAGTAAAGCTCTCACAAACTTGATGGCACACTTTATTTCCTTGCACTTAATAAACCTGAACCATTGTGAACTCTCCATGAAAGTTATATGCTTGCAAATTATAGGCTGGGGATTAGCAGAGCCGTGCTGTCATGGGGAATGCTTTCAACACTTGCAAATATATACCCAGTTGATACCTTGCTCTTTTGTTTACGGATGTCGTCGGTGTGAAATAAAAGGGGAGCTTGTAAGTCCATGGAGTTATGTATGTGTGTTAGAGAAATGCCTGGGCCGCTGGTCTAATCCATGCTGGCATGGTGGAAACCTGCAGCATAACCATAATGATGTCCATGAAGCATTCTTCTTATAAAAAAAGAGAGATAGCTATTGAGAAAAAGGAAAAAAGAGATTTATGAAAAGAGGAAAGAGAGAAAAAAGCACCATTTTCCCATGGTAAATAAGAAGATTGCTGAGATACTCATTGTCTGCTTGCCTTGTCATTTTTATATGGGGATTCTTCCGTATCATCGGGCAAGGGGTACCCCGTTGGCAGTTCTCAATGATACGCACATACTTACGATGACAAGAACTTACCGGTAACTGAAGTTGAGTAGCATGAGGAGCGGCCCTCATACTCAAGGGACTTGGGATTTTCAGTTTATAGTCTGTCAAGCATATAACTCAGAGTGGACCTCACTTTCACGTTAACCACATTAAAGATGCTTATGATAGGGGCAATGAGAGCTCAAAGCTAACAAGTACCATACCTTCAGCATTTGGAAGCCTTTCAAAGTTATTCAAAACCTTTTCTTCTACTTGTTGAGTCTCCACATATTCTTTGAGCACCTTCTTGAGAGCATAGTTGTCATTCTTTGTGTTTGTTCCATTACTTGATTATTTGTGTTATGACTTTGATGCTTGTATCTTTGATATCTTTACTTCTGGTCATCACTTGAACTTCAGAGGTGCCTTGGCATTCATAATCAACGGCAAGTGAGATACCACTCTATCATACCTTTTTATGAGCATTGTAATGTTGCTTATGTTTGTGCTTCATGCTACTTATTATTCTTGAGTTGGAATCTATTCATAGCTTGCAATGACTATTAAGTAGACTCAGTTGCATACTCTTTATTATGAATTGTCCAAGTAGTTGATCACATTGCTGAGAATATTTACATCATATGAAGCAAATGTGTTCGTGAAAGTTCTTTTATCGCACTCAGTTTTCAACTGAATTGCTTGAGGACAAGCAATACGCTAACCTTGGGGTAGTTGATACGTCCAAAACGCATCTACTTTCCCGAACACTTTTGCTATTGTTTCTCCTCTATACTTGTGTGATTTGGATACAACTAATGCGGACTAACGTTGTTTTCAGCAGAATTTCCTTGGTGTCTAATTTTTGTGCAGAAAATCAACTATCAGGAAAAATCCCGGAAAATATGCCAAAATCCTATTTCACCCGAAGACTCCAGGAACCAGAATACGAGACGGAGAAGAGCCAGGGGTGGCCACACCACCTGGTGGCGCGGGCCAGGCCAGGGGGTGGTGTGGTCCCCCCAGGCACCCCGTCGGCCTCTCTCTTTGCCTATAAGGAGCCTTCTGACCTAAAAACTTCGGGGGGTTCGACGTTTTTCTAGAAGGAGTTCTGCTCCGCCGCCACCACCAGATTCCATGAAACAGCACCAGAAACTCCATTCTGGCACCCTGCCGGGAAGGGGAATTGGAGGAGATCATCGCCATCATCATCACCATCGCTTCTCCATCGACCATCCATGTTTCCCCCATATATGAGTGAGTAATCCCCCGCTGTAGGCTATGGGGATGGTAGGGATTGGATGAGATTGTTCATGTAATGGCATCAGATTGTTAGGGCATGGTGCCTAGTATCTTTTATTAGTGCTTTATGACTTTGTTGCGACTTGTTGTGCTTAATGCTTGTCACTAGGGCCCGAGTGCCATGATTTCAGATCTGAACATGTTATTGATTCATTATGATAGTATTGTTTTGGGTCTTATCTGCAAGTTGTATACACACGTTGTTGTCTGGAATCTATGGCCCCGAAGTGATAGAAATCGGGATAACCGGAAGGGAATGGCTTTGATGTGAGGATCACATGTGTTCATGGAGTGTTAATGCTTTGCTCCGGTGTTCTATTAAAAGGATCACCTTAATTTCCAGTAGTTCCCTAGAGGCCCCGCTACAACCGGGCTGGCAGGACAAAAGATGTTATGCAAGTTCTCATTGCGAGCACGTATGACTATATATGGAACACATGCCTAGGATTATCTAGTACTTGGGTGCTTTATCTTATTTATCTGCAATTTCCCTATGTTCTGATTGCTATGTGAATTGTCTTGTCCATGCAACGCCCGTCCATCCATCCCTATGCTTACCGCACTCGAATCCCACTGTTTACTGCTTTTGCTACTGATGTCTTTGCTTTACTACTGTTGTTACTTTGCTATTCCTACTACAAAACTGTTGCTACTGATAAACTGCTGTGAGCAAGATTGTTTCCAGGTGCAGCTGAATTGACAACTCAGTTGTTAAGGCTTATAAATATTCTTTGGCTCCCCTTGTGTCGAATCAATAAATTGGGTTTCACTTCCCTCGAAAATACTGCGATACACCCCCTATACTTGTGGGTCATTAAATAGCATCTCAATATCCATTGGATCCCCGCAAACACAACATGCAGAATTACAAATAGATGATCTTGATCATGAACGGAGCTCACAAGATCTAGACATGAAAGCACAAAGGAGGAGAACCAGCCATCTAGCTACTACATGGATCCGTAGTCCAAGGATGAACTACTCACGCATCACACCGGAGGCTTCCATGGTGATGAAGAAGGCCTCTAGGGTGAATTCCCCTCTCCGGCAGGGTGCCGAGAAGAGCTTCAGATCCCTCCCGATCTAGGGATGGAGATGACGGCGGCTACAGACTCTTTCGTGGATTTTTGATCGGCCACTTAGGGTTTTCGTCCCGAGGGCATCTTATAGTCGGAAGGGGAGGCCGAGGGGGTGCCTGGGCTGGCCACACCACCCCCTGGTGCGGTCCGAACCTGGCGGCAGCGTGGCCAGGTGGTGTGGCCTCTGCCCCTCTCCGTCTCGTGATTCGGCACTTGATGACTTCCGGAAAAATAGGCACTTTGGCTTTGTCCCGTCCAATTCCGAGAATATTCATTTTCTGACTTTCCTGGAACCAAAAACAGTAGAAAACAGGCAGCTGGCACTGTGGCTCTTGTTAATAGGTTAGTCCAAGAAATCATATGAAAAGTACTCCAAAGTTGGAACAAAACACAAGAAAGTGGATAAAACCAAGCATGCAATGTTGAAAGCGTTCCCCATGACAGCATGGTTCTGCTAATTCCCAACAAATAAGTGCAAGCATATACAACATAGTCAACACAATGGTTCAAGTTTATTAAGGGCAAGTAAAGTAAAGTGTGCCATCAAGTTCGTGAGAGCTTTAATCACTAGTTTTCTCATAACAAGTTTAATTTGGAAGGTAAACAAAAGCATGAATATACTTGGAATAGCATAAGCTAGTAGGTAGGTATGGTGGACTCTTTGGAATAACTTGGTTTAAGGAGTTGGATGCATGAGTGGAACTCATACTTGGTTGTGGAGGCTAGTAAAAGACTGGGAGCGACAAACTAAGAGAGAAATAATGGCCATAATCATGCAGAGTGACAAAACATCATTGATCAAAGCATAAAGTGATACTACAAGTTGAAAACTAAAGGATCATAAAGGCTATGGTGACTTTGGATAGTCATAACATGGTGTGAGCATGCGCCAAGTCAACCCAAATAAAGCGTCAAAGGAGAATACCACTATACTATGCTTTAATATGCTAAAACAACGCATGATTCATCTAAGGCACATTAAGCAATCTCAATTGTTTATAACAAGTCATGCTACAGCAAAGAATACTAAGCATAAAGCCAAAACAATATCAAGCATGGCATGACAAAGCATAGGCCACAGTAAAAAACGAGCTCTTTTTACCACATAAGCATGAACTTTCCTACTCTTTTCCAAACCAAACCAAACTATTTGCAAACCAATGTATGAAAGAGGGGGTCCAACCAATTTATTCAGAAAACTAAGCAAACGAAAAACCAAAACGAAAACGAAAAAGAAGACGCTCCAAGAAAAACACAAATGTGCATGAAACAATAAAAATGAAGCGTTCGGAAGAAACCTGGGATTTTTATTGATGAAGAAGGGGATGCCTTGGGCATCCCCAAGCTTTGACGCTTGTACTTCTTGGATGTTTCTTGGGGTGACACGCGTGTCATCCCCAAGCTTGAGCTTTAGTCCATCCTTCATCTCATTACTCATTCCTTCCATACACCTGAAAATTTTCCTTCATGCAAAACTTCACACAATCTTTATTAGCAACATTAGGGCACTCAAGATAAATAAGTCTTAAGGTTCAGTTCTAACACCAAAAAAACTTCTATTAGAACACTATATACTGTAGCACTTCCCTCAAAAAGTGCAATTCCCCAAAAGAACTCAAAAGGGAACCAACAAGAAGCAAATGCAGAAAATGGCAGAAATCTGTCAAAACAGACCAGCAGGTAAAGACGAATTTTTTAGAAGACTTTCTGTTGCTCAAATAAAAAAGTGTTGAACTAACTAAAGTTAGATAACAACCTGGGTCAGAAGCACAAAAATTCACGCCTCAAAAATACATTCAGAGATTTTACTCGAATTTTTATGGTGAAGCACAAAAATCTGTTTTGGGACAGCAACTTTCCCAATCATCACTTCACTCTCATTAGAGGTTACTCTTGGCACAAAAAGCAAATAAAAAGGATAAGGAGAGGTTATTACAGAGGTAATAACTTCCAAGACTCATCTAAAACTTTTGGGTTATCTCTCAATAAGTACTTTTCTTTAACGCCTTTAAGTTAGGCATGATAGTTTGAGAAGATGCTCACATAAGACATATGAATTGAAGTAAAAGAGAGCATCAAGAAGCAAATTCAAAGCACATTTAAGTCTAACCCACTTGCTATGCATAGGAATCTTGTAAAGAAACAAGTCATGAAAGCACAAAGCAACAAGCATAGGAAAGCAAAACAAGTGCAATTTCAAAAATTTCAACATAGAGGGGAAACTTAATATTGTTGAGATACATAAAACCATGTTTCCCTCTCTCATAATAACTTTCAGTAGCATCATGAATAAAATTAACAATATAACAATAACAAGAAACATTATTATCATGAGCCACATGCATAAAAGAATTAATACTCTCCACATAAGCATAGTCATTCTTATTAATTGTAGTGGGAACAAATTCAACAAAATAGCTATCATTATTATTCTCATCACCATAACCATCAAATATAGGAGGCATATAATAGTCATAATTAATTTCCTCCTCAATAGTAGGTGGAATGAAAATATCATACTCATCATTGTAATCATCATATATTGGAGGTATAGTATCATCAAATCAAATTTTCTCCTCTAAAGATGCGGGACTAAAAAGATCATTTTCATAAAAACTAGCTTCCCCAAGCTTAGACTTTTCCATAGCATTAGCAATAATGGTGTCCAAAGAATTCATACTATCAACATTGCTATTAGCATGCAAATAAAGTTCCATGGGTTTTTTAATTTTCTCTTCAAACACTTCATGTCCTAACTCAAGATAAATACTATAAAGCTCTCTATTTTTTTTGTTATTTTCCATTAAGCCTAACTAGTGAAAACAAGAAACAAAAAGACAAAATTGCAGAATCTAAAGGAAATAACTTTGAACACTCACACCGGAGGATGTGAGTACCTTTTACCTTACCTCCCCGGCAACGGCGCCTTTTACCTTACCTCCCCGGCAACGGCGCCAGAAAAATGCTTGGTGGCTCAATGCACGGCGCCCAGAAAAGTGCTGGTGTGTGGTTGATGTAGAGCTCGTTGGGAACCCCAAGAGGAAGGTATGATGAGCACAGCAGCAAGTTTTCCTCAGTTATGAAACCAAGGTTTAATCGAACCAGTAGGAGCAAGGAAACACCCCAAAGGTGATACTAGCTGAGCTTTGGCAGGGCGCACTACCGGTGCTAGTAGCAACATGGAGACCTGCACAACACAACCACAGAACTTTGTCCCCAACTTGCGATGAGGTTGTCAATCTCACCGTGTTTTGCGGAAAACAAAGGATTATATGTATCGAATGGAAAGAAGTAAAAGTTTGCAGAAAGTAAACACAAAGAAGTAAACAGTTTATAGATTGTATGTAAAGAAAGGACCGGGATCCATAGTTCACTAGAGGTGGCTCTCCTTAGATAGATAACATGCTGGGTGAACAAATTACAGCAGGGCAATTGATAAACATCGAGAAAGCAATACATGCATATACTAATCATCTTGACTCCTTTGAGACTTGATTGGGCATTACAACATTATACATAGAACGCCATCCAACTGCATCTATGACTAATAATCCACCTTCAGGTTATCATCCAACCCTCCGGTATTAAGTTGCAAGCAGCAGTTATTGCTTTCTGAACTGCGTGTAAAGTAAACAATACGATTGTTCTATGAACAAAGGATTGTTGTTTTCTCCCTAGTAGCAACAGCATATCTAGTACCTTAGAGATTTCTGTCACTTCCCAGTTACGGAGGCATGAACCCACTATCGAGCATAAATACTAACTCTTGGAGTTGCTAGCATCTACTTGGCCAAGATAGCTACTAACAACGGAAAGCATGCAAGATCACAAATAACAAAGACATGATAGAATCAATAATCAATCTGAAATAGCATCTCAATATCCATTGGATCCCATAAACACAACATGCAGAATTACAAATAGATGATCTTGATCATGAACGGAGCTCACAAGATCTAGACATGAAAGCACAAAGGAGGAGAACCAGCCATCTAGCTACTACATGGATCCGTAGTCCAAGGATGAACTACTCACGCATCACACCGGAGGCTTGCATGGTGATGAAGAAGGCCTCCAGGGTGAATTCCCCTCTCCGGTATGGTGCCGGGAAGAGCTTCAGATCCCTCCCGATCTAGGGATGGAGATGACGGTGGCTACAGACTCTTTCGTGGATTTTTGATCGGGCACTTAGGATTTTCGTCTCGAGGGCATCTTATAGTCGGAAGGGGAGGCCGAGGGGGTGCCTGGGCTGGCCACACCACCCCCTGGCGCGGGCCAGGCCTGGCCGCACGACCAGGTGGTGTGGCCGCCCTCTGGCCCGTCTCCGTCTCGTATTCTGGCACTTGATGACTTCGGGAAAAATAGGCACTTTGGCTTTTGTCCCGTCCAATTCCGAGAATATTCATTTTCTGACTTTCTTGGAACCAAAAACAGCAGAAAACAAGCAGCTGGCACTGTGGCTCTTGTTAATAGGTTAGTCCAAGAAATCATATGAAAAGTACTCCAAAGTTGGAACAAAACACAAGAAAGTGGATAAAACCAAGCATGGAACATCAAAAATTATAGATACATTTGCAATGTATCACACTGGTGGATCCTTATGTGGTTCATGAAAAGAACAGACATGCAGTAACACTGGGTGTGGTTCATGAAAAGAATAGACATGCAATGACACTGGGTGTGTATAATGAAAAGAACATACATGCAATGACTCTAGCTGTGGTTCATGAAAAGAACACACATGCAATGACACTAGGTGTGGTTCATGAAAAGAACATACATGCAATGACACTGGTGGATCCTTATGTGGTTCATCAAAATAACTGAGATGCAATGACACTGGTGGATCCTTATGTGGTTTGTTTACAAAAACACACATGCAATGACACTGGGTGTGGTTCATGAAAAGAACAGACATGCAATGACACTGGTGGATCCTTATGTGCTTTGTTTAGAGGAACAGACATGCAATGACACCGGTGGATCCATGTGTGGTTCATGAGAAGAACACACATCCAATGACACTCGTGGATCCTTATGTGGTTCATGAAAAGAACTGACATGCAATGACACTAGGTGTGGTTCACGAAAAGAATAGACATGCAATGACACTAGGTGTGGTTCATGAAAAGAACAGACATGCAATGACTCTAGCTGTGGTTCATGAAAAAAAACACATGCAATAACACTAGGTGTGGTTCATGAAAAGAATAGACATCCAATGACACTGGTGGATCCTTATGTGGTTTGTTTAGAAGAACACACATGCAATGACACTGGGTGTGGTTCATGAAAAGAACAGACATGGAATGACACTGGTGGATCCTTATGTGGTTTGTTTAGAGGAACAGACATGCCATGACACCGGTGGATCCATGTGTGGTTCATGAGAAGAACACACATCCAATGACACTGGTGGATCCTTATGTGGTTCATGAAAAGTACAGACATGCAGTGACACCGGTGGATCCTTATGTGGTTTGTCTAGAGGAACACACATGCAATGACACTGGGTGTGGTTCATGAAAAGAACAGACATGCAATGACACTAGTGGATCCTTATGTGGTTTGTGAGAAGAACAGACATGCATTAACACTGGTGGATCCTTATGTGGTTCATGAAAAGAACTGTTATGCAATGACACTGGGTGTGGTTCATGAAAAGAACTCACATGCAATGACACTGGGTGTGGTTCATGATAAGAACATACATGCAATGACACCGGTGGATCCATGTGTGGTTTATGGAAGTAACATACATGCAATGACTCTAGTTATGGTTAATGAAAAGAACAGACATGCAATGACACCGGGTGTGGTTCTTGAAAAGAACAGACATGCAATGACACTGGTGGATCCTTATGTGGTTTGTCTAGAGGAACACACATGCAATGACGCTGGGTGTGGTTCATGGAAAGAACACACATGCAATGACACTAGTGGATCCATGTGTGGTTCATGAGAAGAACACACATCCAATGACACTGGTGGATCCTTATGTGGTTTGTTTAGAGGAATAGACATGCAATCACATAGGTGGATCCATGTGTGGTTTATGAGAAGAACACACATCCAATGAACTCTAGTGGATCTATCTTGGCATAATTTGATGTATTCCACGATGTATTTCATTGTACAAGACACGTTCCATTTTTATACTACTCAGTTTTGCCCTTGTTTTTATGTGGTACTACTTAGTTTTCCCCCCTCTCTCTATCTTTCGTAGAAGCCCAAACCTGTGCTCACCACGTCTGCTACTCCCTGATTGGTTGTCACAGTTGCCACGCAGATCGTGCGCACCAATCGTTGATTCTGTGCGATCCAACGATGATCGTTCCACACGTCGTGCCCTTCACAGTACAGCATGAGACATCACAGACGTCTCCCTCCACGAGACTTCTACAAGAAGGATCACGATGACGTCCATGGAAAAAGTCGTCGAGCGGTCATGTCAAATTTAATGAAGTCTGAAAATCCTACTACTGCTACTACAACTCATGCACAGGGCAACAAGGTCATCGAGTACACGGTTGTCGACGGGACGCTGCAATTTATTGCCACTTGATTTTAGTAAGACATATCCCATTTTTACGCAGCGCTCTCAATCTCACTTCCAATTGGGCCCTACCGCTAGTAACTTCCATGAGTCAAGGGCCCCCTGGAGTAGATCTAACGTTGCTAGAAATTAGTTCCACGCCACTTGCATGCAGTGAAATCGAGGTCTGCCATGAGCGTGTTTTCAATGCAGCTCTAAAGTGGAGATCGTGGCTGTTTCAAAAAAGGGAACCAAAAAAAGGGTGGAGATCGTGGTAGCCCCTGCCCCCCGACCACCACACATGTCCACTCGAGGACTACGAACGGTCTGGTGTTTATAACCCCCCTCGACCTTCTGCTTCCATGAGCTCGTGTCATTTCCCCTAGTCTGTCTAGTCCCAAGACCCCAATCTACACCTGCCGCGCGCGCCGAAGCTCGCTCGTTTGCACTACCTCCTTCCCTTGGTGCGCCATGAAGCGTACGCGTGGAGACGATCCGGAGGTGAATCCAGTTGAAGGCGCAACAGCAGATGGCTCGGTCATTGCCAAGCAGGTGGAGGCGTCTTCTCTGGGCACGAATGCCGCTCATCGCCACGCCGTCGAGGGTGCGAACTCATCTGTCCAGCCAGTAGCCGTCGCCGCTAAGCAGCAGGTGGTAGCCGTCGCCATCGAGAACTAGGTGGTAGCCATCGCCGCCGAGCAGCAGGTAGTAGCCGTCGCCACCGAGCAGCAGGTGGCCGACAACATCGTGGTGCCAGCGGCAGATCTGGATGGGGGCAGGCGGCAGGCGGAGGCAATCCGGTGATCTACATCTATGACCCCATCGCCATTCAAGAAATATTCGATGCAATCGTGGAGAATGATGAGTTTGAGGAGGAGGTCCCTGATAAGGAGTCCGAGGTACTACATTGCTAGCTTCTCTAGTTGCAGCCGTAGTTTTCACTATTCATACATAGGATTTGCTCAATCGTGTACATATTCTTTTGCTCTTGAAGTAGGGTAGTATATATATGATTCGATCGGTTGATTGATGCATCTACCATCTAGTCACAAAACCCCAATCCGTCTAGTCTGCTCATCTGTCATCTAGTTGAGTTTGCTAGTTGAGTGTTGATTTCGATATACAGTAGGCCTATAACATTACATTTCTATTCCTTACTAAGCCCAATGATTCAATTTTTCCCCAAAATAGTGCAAGGGCATCTGATGGTGTTGTTTTCTTAGGGATGGTTAGTGAACCTGAGGCAGCAATGCACATAAACAATATAGGTTGTGCTGTTGGTATTTTGGTTCTCCGACTCCATCGCTAAAAAAAATGAGGCCCTAATTTTTCTCTCATATGGAACCTAAATATATAATCTTTGTATTGTTTCTGATCTATGAATGCGTTGTATGATGCATTTGTATATCCCTGATATTGTTTTGTACGATTATATTTCAATTTCTTATTGTGCCAATGATTCAAAATTTCCCCAAAGAGAGGCAGACACATTGGTGTCAAATTTTTTCAGGGATGAGTGAGCGAACCTGGGGCCATGTACAAGATCAATATAAGCTATGTAATTGTTACTTGGTTCGCTTACACCATCTCTGTAGAAACTTATGAGGCTGCAATCTTTATTCTACATTCATAGAACTATGATATTTGAATTATCTATTCCATGCATTCATAGTGTATAGGAATTACATTTTAGTTTGTCACCGAGGCCAATGATTGAAATTTGCCGCAAAAGAGTTCAAGGGGAGACACGTATGATGGTGTCGTGTTTTAGGGATGGGTTGGTGAACCTGAGGCAGCAATGCACACAAACAATATAGGTTGTGCTGTTGGTACTTTGGTTCTCCAACTCCATCTCTGAAACAAATTATGAGGCCCTTGATTTATTCTCATATGGAACTACATATATGATCCTTGAATTGTTTCTGATCTTTTAATGTTTGGTATGATGCATATGTATATGAATGGTTTTGATCATAAGTATTTTTAACATGTACCTGAAGATTAATTGTTTGGTTTTTATTTATAATTACAATATTTAGGCTTGTTTTTGTACCTGACTATGTATATCCCTAAATAATAATTTGTACGATTACATTTAAATTTCTTATTGTGGCCAATGATTCAAATTTGCCCCAAAGAGAGGCAGACACATTGGTGTCAGATTTTTTCAGGGATGAGTGAGCGAACCTAGGACCATGTATAAGAACAATATAAGCTGTGCAATTTTTACTTGGTTCGCTCACGCCATCCCTGAATAAACTTATGAGGCCGCAATCTTTATTCTACATTCATAGAACTATGATATTCGAATTATCTATTCCATGCATTCATAGTGTATAAGAATTACATTTTAGTTTATCACCGAGGCCGATGATTGAAATTTGCCGCAAAAGAGTTCAAGGGGAGACACGTATGATGGTGTCGTGTTTTAGGGATGGGTTGGTGAACCTGAGGCAGCAATGCACACAAACAATATAGGTTGTGTTGTTGGTATTTTGGTTCTCAAACTCCATCTGTGAAACAAATTATGAGGCCCTTGATTTATTCTCATATGGAACTACATGTATGATCCTTTAATTGTTTCTGATCTTTTAATGATTGGTATGATGCATATGTATATGAATGGTTTTGATCATTAGTATTTTTAACATGTACCTAAAGATTAATTGTTTGGTTTTTTATTTATAATTACTATATTTAGGCTTGTTTTTGTACCTGACTATGTATATCCCTGAATAATGTTTTGTACGATTACATTTCAATTTCTTATTGTGGCCAATGATTCAAATTTTCCCCAAAGAGAGGCAGACACATTGGTGTCAGATTTTTTCAGGGATGAGTGAGTGAACCTAGGACCATGTACAACAACAATATAAGCTGTGCAATTTTTACTTGGTTCGCTCACGCCATACCTAAATAAACTTATGAGGCCGCAATCTTTATTCTATATTCATAGAACTATGATATTCGAATTATCTATTCCATGCATTCATAGTGTATAAGAATTACATTTTAGTTTGTCACCGAGGCCGATGATTGAAATTTGCCGCAAAAGAGTTCAAGGGGAGACACGTATGATGGTGTCGTGTTTTAGGGATGGGTTGGTGAACCTGAGGCAGCAATGCACACAAATAATATAGGTTGTGGTGTTGGTACTTTGGTTCTCCAACTCCATCTCTGAAACAAATTATGAGGCCCTTGATTTATTCTCATATGGAACTACATATATGATCCTTGAATTGTTTCTGATCTTTTAATGATTGGTATGTTACATATGTATATGAATGGTTTTGATCATAAGTATTTTTAACATGTACCTGAAGATTAATTGTTTGGTTTTTATTTATAATTACAATATTTAGGCTTGTTTTTGTACCTGACTTTTCAATTTCTTATTGTGGCCAGTGATTCAAATTTGCCCCAAAAGAGAGGCAGACACATTGGTGTCAGATTTTTTCAGGGACGAGTTACTAAACCTGGGGCGATGTACAAGAACAATATGGGCTGTGCAATTGTTACTTGGTTCACTTACGCCGTCCCTGTAGAAACTTATGAGGCCTTGATCTTTATTCTACATTCATAGAACTATGATATTCGAATTACCTATTCCATGCATTCAGTGTATAAGAATTACATTTTAGTTTGTCACCGAGGCTGATGATTGAAATTTGCCCCAAAAGAGTTCAAGGGGACACACATATGACGATGCCGTGTTTTAGGGATGGGTTGGTGAACCTAAGGCAGCAATGCACACAAACAATATAGGTTATGATGTTGGTACTTTGGTTCGCCAACTCCATCTCTAAAACAAATTATGAGGCCCTAGATTTATTCTCATATGGAACTACATATATGATCCTTGAATTGTTTCTGATCTTTTAATGATTGGTATGATGCATATGTATATGAATGGTTTTGATCATAAGTATTTTTAACATGCACCTGAAGATTAGTTGTTTGCTTTTTTATTTATAATTACAATATTTAGGCTTGTTTTTGTACCTAACTATGTATATCCCTAAATAATGTTTTGTACGATTACATTTCAATTTCTTATTGTGGCCAATGATTCAAATTTGTCCCAAAAGAGAGGCAGACACATTGGTGTCAGATTTTTTCAGGGATGAGTTAGTGAACCTGGGGCAATGTACAACAACATTACGGGTTGTGCAATTGTTACTTGGTTCACTGACTCCATCCCTGAAGAAACTTATGAGGCCCCTAGATTTATCCTTCATTCACTCTGATGCAATTATTTGTCATTGTGTTGAGATGAAATGATATATGAACCAATCAAACTATTGTTGAGATGCTTTATCTTTGATATCCACGGATATATTGTCTTACATATACATGTTGTCAATTCTTGAGTTGTAATACAATTCAATCATATGTATGAGTTCTAAGTTATATTCTTAAAAATCAACAGGAGGATGATGATGAAGTGGACGATAGCAAGGTATCCAGGGACAACAAGAGCCGCTACGTGCTGAGGCGGTTATGGTGTGGGCTAATCCGTTTCCACCGTAGGGGGAGATTGTTTTGCCCATTCTATGGCAGAGTAATCAACATGGACCTCAACAGCATGATCCAGCACGCGGAGGGCATTGGCAGAGGCGGAGGCAAAAGGCATAGGCCGATTACCTTGGTGCGGCACGCAGCCTACAGCAAATTCCTCCGGGAGTATGTCAGGACTGGCCTGTATCCCATCGACTAGGCTGTCGCTGCCTCCTGCTGATAAACCCCTGCCCTGCTAGGCGTCTCCGTGTCCCGGCCTCCTGCTGCAGCCCCTGCTTTTATTTTGTTCTAGTTAATTATTACATGTGTGTGGCATGTAAGACAATATATCCGTGGTGTCTCTGGTGAACCTTCTATATTAATCTACTCTTTTATATGGAGTGCCTTAAAGTTTCTAGTGTTCAATTATATTTACTGATCATGCTCATGCACACTACAAAATATTTCTAGTGCTTGATTATATTATAATTGTCAAGATACATCAACAAGTTAAATTGGTCGAAATTTTGTATTGAAGTAACTAAATGTATCACACACATAATAAACTAGAAACAAAAATCTAGTTCAAACACATAATGTATCACCACCACTTGTTGTCGTCCTTGACTTGCTTCCCATTCAACCGCTTGATGTCGCCACCATCCCAAGATCCCTGCTTGTCCTGAAACCGCTTTCTGTCCTCCTCGCGCTTCTTCTCCTAGGCTAGCTTGCAACCAGGGCATAGCTCTCTCGCGAAAAACTCCGCCTTAACCATCCCATCTTTCATGATAATGAGCTTACTATACAACTCGTACGCCATGTAGGCATCGTTGGCTGCATGCTCGAGGTGCACCTGGCTCATCGGCTTCCACTCCCAGTAGTCGTGATCGAGTCGCTTCAATTTCTTCAGTTTTTCATAGGATTTATCGATGATTTCTACTGCCAGATCACCCATGCCATCCTTCGTTGGGTATGATTTGATCTTGTACAGATTTTGGATGTCGATGTGGTGCCCCTCTGGGATTTTTATCAACGTACGAGAAAGCATAATTGTGTCATTTGTGATATCCACGCTAGTGAAAGTTATCCCTTTCCTACACAAGAACTCGACCAGAGCCGGACAATGCATCTCAGTTGGTTTACTCCTGCACTTAGATGGTTCTAGGATTGTAAGGGAACAAGGGATGCAGAAGTGGTGATCTCAAATTTAAATTTCACATACCTGCAGAAGTGGTAAACGAGGACCACCTCATGTATGGCTATTTGCACGACAGCGATCTCTTGTGGAGGATTTTTCGCTTATTTGCACGGGTGTACTCCAAGTCTAGCCCCACAAACTTGTGCTTCTCTTTCTCAAGCAATTGCTCAAACTTGGCGAGAGTTGTCTCCGCAGTCGCTTCATCATTTGTGTACACCACTGTCAAAGTCGTGGTGCCATGGGCAGGGACCAAGTGGGTCTCTGTTGTGTGTTTCCCATCGTCCATGCCTGCAAGGAAATGGGTGAAAGTAAATGTCTGCGAGGAACTGCCTGCGAGAGGAAGAAGAAGATGAACCGACGGTTCCAGAATAGAGGAAGAAGAAGCGCCCAGGAAAAACTGCAGAGGAATGACTGAGGAAGAGGAATGACTGCAGAAGAAACATGGTAACTGCAACTTTTGGTTCGAGAACTCACCGTGGTTACGTGGAGATCGTGGCAGTGCTGCCGGTTCAACAAGTGGGGCCAGTTCCTGCGATAATATGAAATTAGCTGTGAATTTTTCTCTGCGAGAAATTGAGAGAAATCATTTATATTTTGTCTTTCATAATTAAACACAATGAAGTTGGTACAGCCCAAGAGATTTGAACAAAAGAGATGTGCTAGTTTAACATACAACAACACTTACAGGCCCAACATGGCAGAACTTGGAGAGCCCCAGAACTTGAGCTACCACAGAGACCTCGGCAGAGGTGGCAGAATTGGTGCGGGTGCAACCACGGCGACGACGAGCTCGGATTCTAGAGGAGGAAAACAGAACCGAGCATGGTCGACAAGGTGATAGATCTCACCGGGAACCAATTATCGTCCCCAACCGTGCCATGGGTGCGTCCACGGTGTGGGCGAGCTCCGACTCGGGATGGGGAGGAGAGCGGGGCTGAGCAGCTTCGTCACGTCCCAGCTCCACGCCATGTCCGTGACCACAGATTGCCGCTCCGGGGAAGAAGACGCGTAATGGATGCAGGTGCCAACGCTGCAAGCCTACAGGGAGGAGAGCTAGGCTAAGAAGGTTCGTCCACGTCCCAGCTCCGTGCCATGGCTGCGACGCCCCATAGATTGCCTCTCTGGGGAAGAAGAAGATGAGTAATGGATGCAGGCGCCAACGCTGCAAGCCTAATTGACACATAAGCGACAGGAGCGACAGGAGCAACATAACAGCGAGAACTAACAGGGGGGGCCAACTTGATGGCCTTTAGCCTGATTTTTTGTATTGAAACGTAAAGTTGAATTCGTGCCGAAAAAGACCCTCTGAGTATTTGGCACACCAACTGTAGTCATCACGGATGATTTCAGGGAACTTGGGTACCACGTTGCCTGCACACCCCAACTTTCGGCCCACAAAATGATATTCTCCCAGCAGCATGATTAAACGATAGATGCATCGAATAGCGCTATCAAGTTCAGAACAGGGCAGCATGAGCGAAGGAAAAAAAATTCATCATACACACATTTCTTCTAATGAGAGGATGACATGTGGGGCTCAGGAGGTTAGTAAAATGGTAGATGCGTCGAGCAGCACTATCTACTTCGGAAAGGGGTAGCGCCAGCGAAGGAAAAAATTCCATCATACACATGTTTCTTCTAATGAGAGGATGACATGTGGGACCTAGCAGCCTGACTAAATGGCAGACGCATCGAGCAATGTTATCGAGTTCAAATCAGGGAGGCGCGACCAAAAAGTATGGTTTGCTAGAGACACTAACGTCCGGGACCCACACGCCTCAAAAGACTTTGGCGAGACAACATTGCGCGAGGAAACGAAAATCTTGCTTCTGCCACGTGCTAGCCGAGCTTCCTCCATGTTTTTAGCAGATCTGTCATAGTAGAGGGCCGTGAAACCGGAAAAAAAAGTTTTCCATCACCCATGGCCAAGCCGAGAATTTTGTCGCAGAAGACACGCCTTCTACGACGACCGTTGGGCCAAGTCGTTGCGGAAGGAAACTTTTCTTGTAGTGTCAGTAGAATTCAATGAAGATTATGATGTTGCCTATACAGACAATTCAACTAGGGTTGAAAAGAAGAAGAGGAAGCGGGAGGATGAGGGGTCAGAATATTTATCTCGATCCACCCTTCATCGGCAAGAAGAAGAGGAAGTAGGAGGATGAGGGGTCGGAAGATTTATGGCCATTTCTCCAGGTATTAGACTTCATCTCCAAGAAGAGTGCACTCGATCCCGCCTTCATCGGCAATAAGAAGAGGAAGGAGAAGGAGGTGGGAGGCTTGAAGAAGAAGACGGCAAGATCTAGGGGATGCCACGGGAAGCGGAAGGACGATGCTAGTAGGAAGGTGACATCAGAAGGATCCAGGTCAAAGAAGAAGAAGAAGTCTTATGATTAATTTTGTTTAATTTCACCTCTACTTCCTATCTGTAATAATGTTCGGAGATTGAATATTATCAAGTGCAAATTGGAACTGTGGTTGGGATCTAGCATAGTACTCCGTTCGTCATTTCATCTCCCACTACGATGCAATAAAACCTCTTGTATTATCGAGGAGGGTGAAATTACTTCCTCCCCTTAATTTCTGCATGCGTTCAAGGAAAGAAGGATGCCAATACAGAGAAACTCATGTTAATTAATCACGTGAATTCAGGTAATTAATACTAAAAGGAAGAAGCTTGGGAAATCGCATGTATTCATAGTTCTTCTTTAATTACTAATATCAATCATTATAAGTGAAATACGAAGTAGTACCGATGTCCCTGGATAAAAAATAACCTCTATATAGTGTACATAAATCATCTCCTTGCTCCACATTGATTTGAAATTATTTAGTATTACATTGATTTGAAAACTCAACTACTCCCAACATGCCACGTGCTCTCCCTATCCCCTGGCCGACACCGTGGCACGTAAAAAAGTTGTGTCGCCTACAAAATCAAGAAAGCACACAAACATCGGTTATATGCCAGAAGAATCAAGCAGACACGCAAACATCAGAATCATAGCCCTAGCTAGCCTTGGTCCCTTCGATACTCACTCGCAAGGCACTTGCGATTAAATTAGCATTACAACACGAGACGTGGTGGATCCCATACCAGCATCATTCAACGCTCTGCAGGATCAAACGGAAAGAGAGCGTAGCTAGAGCTTGGAGCATGAGAATAGCACGCAGAAAGGGATATGGGGAGAGGCAATGACAGATGCTCTCTCGTTGCTCCTGCCAGTCTCCCCATCACCAAGCTCATGCAATATCCAACTCCGGAAGACCTCTCCTGTGAGGAATGGGGAGGACAATGATCAGAATTAGACTCAAGAGTGAGGTTGGGGACGGGGTGAGAACTCACGGCTTGATGAGGCGGAATTTATAAGGGTGGTGGGGGAGAGACACAGAGGCATATGACACCAGGGGTGGAAGGTATCCCTAGCTTGCCACATCAAAGCGAATACAATAAGGTCCAGTCAGCAGGTTATAAAATTTTTATGCTTAGTTGGATGGGAGAGAAGAGGAGAGAGAATAGGAGTGGGCTCTTATAGAGCAGCATGTACACCGTTTAGTTCTAGCTAAGAAGAAGTAATATTTGAGTCTAATAATAAAGAAAGCAAAATTCACTCCTGCATTTAGCCTATTTCGTGGGTCCCATTTAACGGCAAAATTGCACCTTTTCTTGTTAACATAAAAATGGCTATAGAAATTTATGCTTAGTTGGATTCCTATTTCGTGGGTCCCATTTAACGGGAAAATTGCACCTTTTCTTGTTAACAGAAAAATGGCTATAGAAATTTATGCTTAGTTGGATTATTTTTATATTCTAGTCATACACTGCCATGTGGGTCCACTACTCCTTTTTCTTAGCTACCTGGGTCTAGCACTAGACATATGTCTAAGCATTTCTTAGCTAGCACCACCCTCTCCACCGTACTAAACTCAGGTTTGAGAGGGTGGTGCTAGCTATTATTCTTTATGGGCCAGCTAGAAGATGCTATTTTATTGTTACAAGCCAACTTCTTGGTTTGCTTCTTCCGTCAGAGTGATTGAGTTGGTTCTCCACTATATGTGGAACCGATTCCTACACGCTTTTGAACTGCTTTAAGACCACGTAGTACATGGTCTTACAAATACTTTTTTCACACACTGCATAGTTAGTTAAGAGCCAGCAATAGCACGTGCTCCTAGGCACTATGTGAGAGTGTAAAGTGGACCATGGATTAATAAAGTAGAATATTTTTATCTCTAGCCATTGTACATGTTAGCTATTAGATTGAGTCTATATGACATAGACATGGCTTATAGCTAGCAGTTGGATCTACTATTGCCCTTCCTCTAATGGGCATTTCTCGAGCCGGAGCAGGGGCGCAAAAAGCCCAATACACATGTCCCAAAACCAAGCCAAAAATCTCATCTCAATTCTGGCCAAAACTGCACAAAATCTACCGCGTTGTCGAGCCACGGGTCGGGCATTTCCCAACTTTGACTTATCCCTTAGCCCGAGCTAGGCTCGAGCTGCCGCTTGGTCGTAGATGTCGAACCCGAGCCAGTCCCATGGTCCTAAAAATCCTAGCTTGTCGGGCTTATTTCGGGTCGGGTTTCCCATGCCCAGATCTTTCTCTTTATTTCAGGTTGAACTTGGACACTACATGTGAAAATACATAAACATTGGCACTTGAACATAAATAAGGTTTACAAAGTTCCTTTTCTTAAACGACTTTCGAGAAAATTTCTGCTCATTTTGATTTGTCTCATGTGAGGGTTAGGGACAACTAATTCAGTAAATATCATAAAAATATTAAACCTTCTCATGGCATCATTTTATGCAATCTACCACCTAACAACAATAACAAACATAGGGTATGGGGGTTTCCTAAAAAACATTCTTTGAAATGAGCAATGAGGTACGAAGATGCATGGCTTTATTTCGACTCGAATGAGTTAGCTCATGGCCTTAACCATGGCATACTTCGTCGGAATGAGGTCATATTTGTACACCCGTGTATCTTAGATGGAAAATAGTCCTGATGAAGGATTTTTTACATTTTCTATGTATGGAAAAAACATGTTCCATTTTCTGAGTTCATGCCGATTTTCACTTGAAATGTCCTCTGGTTGCACCACAAGTGTCGCATAGTTTTGCTCGTGTTTTTAAAAACATTGGTAGCTCCACAATATGTCATTTCATCAAACATTTCCTAAAAAATGATGCTCGAAACCCCTTTTGGGTGCACAAAGTGTTCTTCTATGTGTTGTAGGGTCGGGTCCTGATTGGTCAAGACCTACCTCACACGGATCGTGGCCACCCACTTTAGGATCCTATACGATCCAACGAGCTTGATATTCCCATGGTATCTCACTTTTGTTCAAGTTTGGCACCAGAGCACTAGTTTGACTCCAAAGCCATAAAAAATTCTTCAAAAAACCCTAGGCTTTTTTGGGTGATGTTTTTATAATTTGAAATTTGTGAGGCTTTTTGAGAAGCTTTTCTCTTTGTAATTTGAAATTTGTGAGGCTTTTTATGATGCTTTTTATAATTTAAAAACCGTGAGGCTTTTGTGATCCTTTTCATAAGCTAAAATTTGTGAGATGTTTACAAATATAGGATTCCTTTTATAATTTTGAATTTTGCGAGGATTTTTTGATATTTTTATAAGTTGAAATTTGTGAGGATGTTATAAATATACGACCCTTTTAAATTTTGAAATTTGTGAGGCTCTTTGTGTTGCTTTTCATAATTTGAAATTGTGAGGCTGTTTATGAATCCGTATAGCTTTCTAGAATTGGAAGCTTGTGAAGCTATTTCAAAATTTATGATGCTTTTTATAATTTGAAATATGTGGGGTGTTTTGTTATGTTCTTAATAATCTAAAACATGTGAGACTGATTACAAGTATGTGATGCTTTTATAATTCAAAATTTGTTAGACTATTTACAAAATTTAGGATGCTCTTTATAATTTTAAATATGTGAGGCTTGAGTGGATCAAAATCCTCTAGGATTTCTATTGGAATAATCCTTTTAATCAAAAAGAGCGATATGAAGCAAGGCATGGTACTCAGGTAAAGCTCCTTCTAATGAGCGGTTGAGCCGTTTGGTGAGGGAAGGAAGTGAAAAATACAGTAACGGGAAAATATGAACGTTTGAATTGCTACTACTCCTTCCTATACACGCCAACGCAAGTGGTGAACAAGCTAGACGGCCAGAGGCACAGACACATAGCCGCCAACACAGGGGAGGTCAACCCACGTGCGTAGGGGCCCATTATGGACAAGGGAGAGACGAGTCAGCCGGTGCGAGGCAGCGAGAATGAGAGAGGAAACCCAATTTGTTTTGTGTGCATATTTTATCTTATCTTACCACTATATAGTGTACGGATAACTTTAAATGTTGACCATTGGATCAAGACTCGCGAATCCCAACATTTCTAGTCGTTGGATCTTCTTTTCCATTCTAGGATCTAGAAGATTCTATTGATAGTCTTCAATATAATGAATGCTATGCACAAACCTCACAACACACTTGTCCATCATACTAGAATATTCTCCCCCATTTTTCTAGACCATGTTACACAAATTTCAAGTGTTATGTAGATAATAATCTTTGACTTATACATGATGATACAGAGTACAAGAACCAAATATACACCCATACTTTATAGATGTTGATCAAATTTATAATTTTTTGTGCTTATTTAATTATTATAATTTTATATAGTGATGATATGTCATATATCTATTATCTGAGTCTCACATGCCGGACACGTGCAAATTACTAGTATATCCTAGGTCATGAATTTTAATAAACTATACCTCGTCTTAGTAACACATCTTAAATTTGCTTTGACATCGCACCACCTTCAACTCCTCTTCGCTGCTCTCGCGTTGCCCCTATTTCTCTAATACTATAATGGAGCAGTTTTGAATTGGATACATAGCACCAATCCTAACCGTTGGACTATTAGATCCAATGGTTCACAGCTGCTAGATTCATGTTGAATAGTACATAGATCAATGTAATTCCCAAATAAAAATTGCTTGATA
Organism: Avena insularis; assembly: GCA_023614405.1. Classification (NCBI taxonomy): domain Eukaryota; kingdom Viridiplantae; phylum Streptophyta; class Magnoliopsida; order Poales; family Poaceae; genus Avena; species Avena insularis. The sequence goes on along the minus strand of CM042692.1, from coordinate 178,614,770 downwards.
TTCTCTTTTTTGCATCATCATGACATCATGCATATTTTGATCTAAATATTAGCGCCAAAACCCTATTTTGTTTTCTAATTAGTCTCCTCATTTAATTTTAAATTATAAACCTCGGTCTTTCTAGATCTTTTATTTTTCAAAAACTATTAGCAAAAGTCTTTTAAAAATAAAATAAATAAATAAAAGTATTTTTAGTAGGGGAGGCAGCCAGCCGCCAGGCCCAAAAGCCTAGCAGCTAGCCACCTAACAACCCACTTAGAAACTCTAGCTACCCAACTCAACACCCCTGCCGCCGCTGCCTCAGCACCATACGCACACATGTACACACAACTCACACATAACGCACACTACACCCCAACACACTCGCGGCGGCACACACCCAATGCACTACGCCACATGCCACACCCTGGCTCTACCCAACCAACCACACACAACAGACCCAGCGTGTTGGCGCAAACACCATGCATGCCAACTCACACAACACGTACCATGCATGCCAACTCACGCAAGAAGCCTACACCAAGCCCCGCAGGATCCTCTTGCTTATCTCTATCCTCCCTGTCGCCACCAGTCTCTCGTCCCATGATCCCCATCTCCCTTGAACCGAGCCGCTCCACCTCTCTCCTTCTAGTCTCCCCATCACCGGCACCTTGTCCCTATACCAAGGTCGTGCTGCCACCTACACCACGACATCCTCTCGAGCTCGCCCCGTCATCATTTCTCCCGTCGCGGCCACAACCTCTAGCTACCTCGCCGACCATGGACCCCTGCGTGACCCCGTCGGTTCCTCCTCGACCTAGGCCTAGTCCCCGACCTGTCGTCCTCTGTTTTGGTCGTCCATCGTGCTCCTCTGCAAGGCACCGCCGCCTTCATCCTCTCCTCCGGCCACCCAGCGCTATCGCAGGCGCCCTCCACTCGACCGGCTACTGCCCTACAGCAGGCCACTTGCCAAGCTCCACGTGACTGCCACCCTGTGCTTCCTTGAACCTGGCGCTCTCCCGCAAGCCATTATTGCCAAGCTCCACCTCGGCTTCTCCTTTTCCAGAGCACCTAACCAACCCTGCGTCCCTCCTGCTCGCGTCGATCCATGATGGACACTGGCGAGTTCACCCCCGTTGCCACTAGCAACATCCACACCTGCATCTTATGTTTACCTCAGTCGCTTGTTGGTACAAGGCCTCACATTTCCTGCTACTACATGCTTGAGTGTAGTAGCATTCTTATTGTTTGTGTGGATGTGTCTTGAAGACAAGCCTGAGAAGATGGTGTGAGGCCACAACACGGTCGACGCCTCCAGTGTTTGCCAAGTCAAAAACCCAAGAGACCCTGATAAGATCCTCGCCGGTTAATTGTCGTGTTGTAGTCGCCAAGACCTCCTTGTTGACTAACCATCTCGACGCCGACATGTACATGGTGCCAATTGAAGACCCTGGTGTTCAGCCCAAGTTCACCACTAAAAGACGGACTTCAAGTTCTACTTCTTAGATCGATGACCCGAAGCTCATCCGGAACCCAAAGACTGAACCCAGATGGTGCTTCTTCTTCTCCGAAGATCGTTCCCCTCCGAACCCATGTTTGTCGAACCGAAACTGTGGAAACCAAAGTTGTCCCTATTTTAATAAATGATATATAACTTGATGCATATTAAATTAGCCATGCTTGCATACATGTTTTGTCATTTGGGGGTATTTAGTCGATTCAACTAGTAGTTAAATATGGAGTGTATACGCGGGATATTTATGTCTTATCTTGACTCCATTTAAATTTGTGTAGCGAACCGATGCCATGATTCGCCTTGTTAATTTAACATTTAATTTGCAAGGTAGATAAACAACTTGAACCATAATATTTATTTATCGAGACTCTGATTCCGCTTAATATTGCTAAGTTAGACAGCATATTTCCTTGTCATCCATCATATCATGATCATGCCGAATCTTCATCATAGTATCAAATATTGCATCCGATGTTTCTCTCTAGTGCTTTGCTTCTTCACCAGATAGGACGATGAGTTGATGTGAGATACGAGAAGCCTTCGGTCACCAGCTTCGTCTCACAGGCAAGCATTCTCCTCCCTTCTACCTATTTTGCATTTATAGTCTTTACTTTCTTCCTTTGTCTAATGCTACCCTATATTGTCAATTCTTTAGTACCGTCCCTTTAATTACCTGCTCTACTATATAGCCTTGATTATCCTATTTCCTTTGTTTGAATTTCTAGCTTTGCCCTTGCGAGTCATAGGCATGCTTAGTTCCGCTCTCATATAGGTGAACTGTAATATCTGGATATGGTTGAAACTGAGATAATTAAATTGGTGATCTTGGTTATGGTCATGGTTTCACCTAATGATAAGGCCCCGGCAGGGACCACCTTTGGGAACTGCTTAAGCCGACCTAGGACCCATTTGTTCTACGATACCAATTCTGAGTTGATCGCGCTAACCAAATGCGGGGGCTCTGGGATCCCCTCCCCCTCAACTAGCAACTCTATTCGTTTATCTAGAGGGTCACAAATTGTTTTTCCATTTGGTGCATATGCATAATATGTCCTTGGACATGGTGACTATAATATGTATTCAGACATGGTGATGATATGATATTTTGGTGGACAACAACTGCATTGCATACATAAATGCGGTTCGTCCGAGAGGTCATCTTCCATAGTGGAGCTCCTATCCTCCTCGATCGTGGTCACAAACATTGTACCTCCCTTGAGAATCACCGTGCCTCCTGGTTGGGTCAATACAATAGGTGATACCTCGGGATACGCGCATAGTTATGGGACGGTTCTTGTTGTGAGATTCCAAAGGCACGCGTAATTTTTTGCCTGAAGGGTTGAACATGCGTTTGGGTACAGTAGTGCATTCCTGCAGGGTAAATCTTTTCGAGAAGCCGTGTGTCCACGGTTATGGACACCTCAGGAGTATAGTGTCATGATCATAGACAACGCCACTAATATCTTGCCTCTTTGATAATATTACTAGTAATTAGCCTTATCACCTAAACAATTGTATAACTAAAATTGCCACTGTGTGTTTTCTGTAAGAGGACTTCCTTGGTTGGTCTTCAACGGGGAAATCCTCGGATGGTTTATGATTGGAGTTATATTCATGTTATCGTATATCACTCTCTTATCTCATTCTAATAGCCAAAGTTGTAGTGTGTCTCTATAAGTTAGATAGTGCAAGCTTTGTTGCCGCTGAGCCCACCATACCTATGTAGGCGAGAGCCGCCGAATTCTAGACTCGCCATGTACTGGCCTCAGTACTGACCGCTCTCTCTTTCTATTTTCCTTTGCCCTTTGTTGGCACCCTTTGGCTTTGACAGGTACGTGTTCGATGATGTTTGCAAGGTTACCCTTCCGACTTGGCCTAGGTAGGGTTTATGGACGCCGCTTGGTTATTCTTCAGGACTCTTAGTCCCATTTGGTTCTTATCTGCGGTGACCCAGCATACCACTTCATGATGTAGTACACTATAATCATTGACATATGAAACACCGTTCACTAGTATTACATCCCTCAAAGTGGTACAACAGAAACATAGCAGGTCCAAGACATGACTATAGATTACAACTCGACTCTTTATAAAAGATCTAGCGAACACTCTAGGTTAAAGAGAAAGAAAACAACTTCTTACAAAGAAGAACCAGAAATAATAACTCAAAACTATCTGGCTAATAAGACAAGCATCTAGACTATCTGACTTGCAATTCCTACTATTGCAATGCTCTATAGAAGTAGGTTTTATGGCTAGAGTATCTACTCCTATCTAATCAGGAACTTCTTCTTCACTTCGGTTGGTGTATATGTTGACTTCATGACTTTATTGAAGAACTTGAGTTGTCGATGATGGTTTCTTGATCATAAGTTGGTGTTGATGTTTTCTTCAACGGCTTAGAACCTAGCAAGGGTTAAGAAGGTACAATTGAGTACGAGCATAGGCTATGCAGGTTTTTTATGCACTTGACAAGTTCACTAAAAAGGAGTGTTTGATGCACTAACTACAGCTGAAGACCAAAGGTCGTAGGCTATGCAGGTTTTTGTAAACATTTCTTCAAAGATTGCTTTTATTCTGAAAACTATGTCCGTCAGCCTTCACAGGTTTACTAGAACTTTCGTGGAGTTCCTTTCCTGCAGCGTTCGCAGCTCCTTCCCAAAAAAGGGAGTAACATGTCATAGTTCTTACACTCTGCAGAGGTGCGCTACTTTACCCATGAGAGACCTTAGCCTTGTTGCACATCCAAGTCATGACCTTGTCCATACTTTCTTGGTATGGGGCCCAGTCTAAGATCCAAGCCAATCATTGCCCTTCTCCGCGACCCCACATGAAGACATGACCCCCAAGCAGGAATACCTCCATTAACCCGCATATAGGCAGATATAACCCTGGTAACCCCTCAGAGACTCTAGTGAGCAAATCATGTCTCTGGCAACCCCCACCACAGTGGCAGATATACCTCTGATAGCCCCTCACGGATAATCTAGACACCAATATCATGGGGAACTGAGGGTTCCCACCCATGTGTTGGATTCTCAACGAGAAATCGACATCCTCACGATAAGGTCATCTGTCCATGCGAAAGGAAGAAGATCTAGCTAACTTCTCCATCCCGTTCCAAATCTCATGGTTAACACGTAATATACTGCGCTAGAATCACTAGCGATATTGGTTGTTAAGTCCTAGGTATTATGTTCCTTTACCACTTGAACTATAATAGTAGGTTATTATCGATACATTGCAAATGTATCTATAATTTTTGATGTTCCATGCTTGGTTTTATCTACTTTCTTGTGTTTTGTCCACACTTTGGAGTACTTTTCATATGATTTCTTGGACTAACCTATTAATAAGAGCCACAGTGCCAGCTGCCTGTTTTCTGTTCTTTTTGGTTCCAGGAAAGTCAGAAAATGAATATTCTTAGAATTGGACGGGACAAAAGCCAAAGTCATTATTTTACCGAGGGACACCTGGATCCAGAATACGAGACAGAGAGGGGCTGGGGCCCGTCCACACCGCCTGGCCATGCAGCCAGGCCTGGCCTGTTCCAGGGGGTGGTCTGGCCGCCCGAGGCACCCCCTTCCGCCTATATATTGCCTCTGATACAGAAACCCTAAGTACCCGATCAAAAATCCACGAAAGAGTCTGTAGCCGCCGACATCTCCATCCCTAGATCGGGAGGGATCTAAAGCTCTTCCCGGCACCCTGCCGGAGAGGGGAATTCACCTTGGAGGCCTTCTTCATTATCATGCAAGCCTCCGGTGTGATGCATGAGTAGTTCATCTCTGGACTACGGGTCCATGTAGTAGCTAGATGGCTGGTTCTCCTCCTTTTTGCTTTCACGTTTAGATCCTGTGAGCTCCGTTCATGACCAAGATCATCTATTTGTAATTCTGCATGTTGTGTTTGCGAGGATCCGATGGATATTGAGATGCTATTTCAGATTGATTATTGATTCTATCATGTCTTTGTTATTTGTGATCTTGCATGCTTTCCGTTGTTAGTAGCTATCTTGTCCAAGTATATGCTAGCAACTCCAAGAGTTAGTATTTATGCTCGATAGTGGGTTCATGCCTCTGGTAATATGGGGAAGTGACCGAAATTTCTAAAGTACTAGATGTGCTATTGCTACTAGGGGGAAAACAACAATCCTTTGTTCATAGAACAATCATATGGTTTACTTTACATGCAATTCGTAATGCAATTATCCATTGCTTGCAACTTAATATTGGAGGGGGTTCGGATGATAACCTAAAGGTGGATTATTAGTCATAGATGCAGTTGGATGCCGGTCTACGTATAATGTTGTTACGCCCAATCGAATCTCAAAGGAGCCAAGATGATTAGTATATGCTTGTATGCTTTCTCAATGTTTGTCAATTGCCCTGCTGTAATTTGTTCACCCAACATGTTATCTATCTTAAGGAGAGCCACCTCTAGTGAACTATGGACCCCGGTCCTTTCTTTTACAATCAATCTACAAAATGTTTACTGCTTTGTGTTTACTTTCTGCAAACTATTACTTCCTTCCATTCGATACATTTAATCCTTTGTTTTCAGCAAAACTGGTGAGATTGACAACCTCATCGCAAGTTGGGGACAAAGTTCTATGGTTGTGTTGTGCAGGTCTCCATGTTGCTACTAGCACCGGTAGTGCGCCCTGCCAAGGCTCAGCTAGCAACACCTTTGGGGTGTTTCCTTGCTCCTACTGGATTGATAACCTTGGTTTCATACTAAGGGAAAACTTGCTGCTGTGCTCATCATACCTTCCTCTTAGGGTTCCCCAACGAGCTAGATATATTTTGGGCCATCAAGCATATTTTCTGGCGTCGTTGCCGGGGAGTCAAGGACATCTTCACAAGGGGAGTCCCTCATAACCAATCTCTTTACTTTGTTATTTTTGTTTTGCTTAGTTTACTTTTGCTTTGTTTGCTTGTTCCTTTATCAAAAACACAAAAAAAATTAGTTTTACTAGTTTGCTTTCTTTATTGAAAACACAAAAAAAATTAGTTCCTATCTAAAGTTGCCATTATGTTTAGCATTGCTCCAATCACTATGTCACCTGAGGAAATGATTTTCACTTTTAAACAAGGAATTGAAGAGAGTTTCAAAGAAGCTTGGTCTAGAATCTCTGATCTACATGAAAAAACTGAGCCTAAAATGACTCAAAGCTTGTTCCTGAGCAATTTTACCTTGGAATTGCTCTTTGCTATAGGTATGCTTTAGATGCTGTTGTGGGAGGAAATTTCCTCCAATGCAATGAAGATGATGCTGTTAACGCCATAAAGAAGTTGGTCTTTACTTACAACTTGCCTAGCAAAACTGATATTTTTTCACAAACATATTTGCTAGATTGAACACTCTTGAGACCGGCACTGCTAGTTTGAAAGATTGATATAATACACTTAGGGAGCATCACAACTATGTTCCAATAAACTCTGAACCCTCCGAATGTCTTCCCACAGTAAAGATTGCTATAAACAATGAAACTTTTCATGCTCGCTATGATATCATGTCTGAATTTTGTCTTATGCCCAAAGATATTTATGAATCCTTGAATCTTTAGGGGCTTTCTGAAGGAGGAGAAGAAATTTTTCTTGCTAATAATGCCACAATATTACCCATTGGAATATCTGAAGGAGTGTTTACAAAGATCCTAGGGAAAATGGTCTCTACTTATTATCTTGTTATTGAATGTGTAGGAAAAGGACAAACCACACTTGGAAGATCCCTCTTAAAACTCCTTGGAGCAATAATAGATGTGGAAAAGGGCACCATGCGCTTTGTTTCTCCACCAAGCATTCACAAGTTCCCCAAGGTTAAGAATAAAAGTAAGAGAGGTAAGGGCAAGAAATTTGGTTTTAATGCTTCTTCAAACACTTGATTCTTTCTTGCTTCTTATGCTTAACATAAAGGCGTTAAAGAAAAGTACTTATTGGGAGATAACCCAAAAGTTTTAGATAAGTCTTGGAAGTTATTACTTTAGTAATAACCGCTCCTTATCCTTTTTATTTGCTTTTTATGCCAAGAGTAACCTCTAATGAGAGAGAAGTAATGATTGGGAAAGTTGCTGTCCCGAAACAGATTTCTGTTCTTCACCGTAAAAATTCATGTAAAATCTCTGTACGTACTTTTGAGGCATGATTTTTTTTTCTTCTGCCTTAGTTTGGTATCTAACTTTCGTTACTTCAACAATTTTTGATTTGATCAACAGAAGGTCTTCGAAAATATTCGTCTTTACCTACTGGTATGTTTTGATAGATTTCTGCCATTTTCTGCATTTGCTTCTTGTTGGTTCCTTTTTGAGTTATTTTGGGGAATTGAGCTTTTTGAGGGAAGTGCTACAGTAGCTAGTGTTTTAATGTAAGTTTTATTGGTGTTAGAACTGAACCTAAAATACTTATTATCTTGAGTGCACTAATGTTGCTAATAAAGATTGTGTGAAGTTTTGTATGAAGGAAAAATTTCAGGTGTATGGAAGGAATGAGTAATGAGATGAAGGATGGACTAAATCTCAAGCTTGGAGATGCCACGTGTGTCACCCCAAGAAATATCCAAGAAGTACAAGCGTCAAAACTTGGGGATGCCCAAGGCATTTCCTTCTTCATCAATAAAAATCCGAGGTTTCTTCCAAACGCTTCATTTTTATTGTTTCATGCACTGTTGTGTTGTTCTTGGAGCATCTTATTTTTCGTTTTTGTTTTGGTTTTTCGTTTGCTTGGTTTGCTTAGTTTTCTGAATAAATTGGTTGGATCCCCTCTTTCATACACTGGTTTTCAAATAGTTTGGTTTGGTCTGGAAAAGAGCAGGAAAGTTCATGCTTAAGTGTTAAAGAGAGCTTGTTTTTGACTATGGCCTATGCTTTGTCATTCCATGCTTGATATTGTTTTGGCTTTATGCTTAGTATTCTTTGCTATAGCATGACTTGTTATAAACAATTGAGATTGCTTAATGTGCCTTGGATGAATCATGCGTTGTTTTAGCATATTAAAGCATAGTATAGTGGTATTCTCCTTTGACGCTTTATTTGGGTTGACTTGGCACATGCTCACACCATGTTATGGCTATCCAAAGTCACCATAACCTTTATGATCCTTTAGTTTTCAACTTGTAGTATCACTTTATGCTTTGATCAATGATGTTTTGTCGCTCTGCATGATTATGGCCATTATTGCTTTCTTAGTTTGTCACTCCCAGTCTTTTGCTAGCCTCCACAACCAAGTATGAGTTCCACTCATGCATCCAACTCCTTAAACCAAGTTATTCCAAAGAGTCCACCATACCTACCTACTAGCATACGCTATTCCAAGTATATTCATGTTTTTGTTTACCTTCCGAATTAAACTTGTTTTGAGAAAACTAGTGATTAAATCTCTCACGAACTTGATGGCACACTTTACTTTTCTTGCCCTTAATAAACTTGAACCATTGTGTCGTCTATGTTGTATATGCTTGTACTTATTTGTTGGAGATTAGCAGAACCATGCTGTCATGGGGAACACTTTCAACATTGCACGGGTACTTTGTACCTAGTTGATATCATGCTCTTTTGTCTATGGATGTCGTCGATGTGAAATGAAAGGGGGGCTTGTAAGTTCATGGAGTTATGTATATGTGTTAGAGAAATGCCTGGGCCGCTGGTCTAATCCATGCTGACATGGTGGAAACCTGCAGCGTAACCATAATGAGTTGTCTATGAAGCATTCTTCTTATAAAAAAGGTGTCCGATATTGAGAAAAAAGAGAAAAAGAAAAAAAGAGACTATGAAAAGAGGAAAGAGAGAAAAAAGCACCATATTTCCATGGTAAATAAGAAGATTGCTGAGATGCTCGTTGTCTGCTTGCCTTGTCATTTTGATATGGGGATTCTTCTGTATCATCAGGCAAGGAGTACCCCGTTGGCGGTTCTCTATGATACACATCTACTTACAATGACAAGAACTTACCAGTGACTAAACTTGAGTAGCATGAGGAGCGGCCCTCGTATTCAAGGGACATGAGATTTCTAACTTATACTTCGTCAAGCATGTACACCATAGTTTGTTCACTTTAACCTTAATCACTTCAAGATTCTTATGATAGGGGCAATGAGAGCTGAAAGCTATTAAGTACCATAATTTTTGGAAGCTCTTTATGAGACTTGAATCCCTACTTCCTTCTATGAAGGCATTTCTTCCACTTATATATTGAGTCTCCACCTTCTACCTTTATGCACCTACATTGAGAGCATAGTGACCATTCTTAGTTCTATGTGCATTGTCCCAAGACTTGTTGATTGATGCATACCTTGATATTGCTTGTTTTAAACTATTTGTATCTAGTCACTCTTATAAACTTTGAAGGTGTCCTATGCATCTATATTTGCTACTCTATGAGGGACAAGCTGAATACTAATATGTTATGTTTTCTTTATGTGAAACAAACAAACGTCTTGCAAATCATTGTTATTCATGAATCTTTTGTTTGTGCCTTCTCATGTTGCATCATAGTTTCTTTGTATTATTGCTAGAACTTTGTATTTCATGTTATGATTGAAGTACTATGATCCCAACTTTGAATGTTTTACAAATACTTTGATCAAGTTTATGATGGTGCATGTCACCTCAAAAATTATTCTTTCTTTTTATCACTTACCTACTCGAGGACGAGCAAGAGTTAAGCTTGGGGATGTTGATACATTGCAAATGTATCTCTAATTTTTGATGTTCCATGCTTGGTTTTATCTACTTTCTTGTGTTTTGTCCACACTTTGGAGTACGTTTCATATGATTTCTTGGACTAACTTATTAACAAGAGCCACAGTGCCAGCTGCCTGTTTTCTGCTGTTTTTGGTTCCAGGAAAGTCAGAAAATGAATATTCTCGGAATTGGACGAGACAAAAGCCAACGTCATTATTTTACCAGGGGACACCTGGAGCCAGAATACGAGACGAAGAGGGGCTAGGGCCCGACCACACCACCTGGCCGCGCGGCTAGGCCTGGCCTGCACCAGGGGGTGGTTTGGCCGCCCCAGGCACCCCCTCGGCCTCTCCTTCCGCCTATATATTGCCTCTGATACGGTAACCCTAAGTACCTGATCAAAAATCCACGAAAGAGTCTGTAGCCGTCATCATCTCCATCCCTAGATCGGGAGGGATCTAAAGCTCTTCCCAGCACCCTACCGGAGAGGGGAATTCACCCGCGAGGCCTTCTTCATCATCATGCAAGCCCCCGGTGTGATGCGTGAGTAGTTCACCTCTAGACTACGGGTCCATGTAGTAGCTAGATGGCTGGTTCTCCTCCTTTGTGCTTTCATGTTTAGATCTTGCAAGCTCCATTCATGATCAAGATCATCTATTTGTAATTCTGCATGTTGTGTTTGCGGGGATCCAATGGATATTGAGATGCTATTTTAGATTGATTATTGATTCTATCATGTCTTAGTTATTTGTGATCTTCCATGCTTTCCATTGTTAGTAGCTATCTTGGCCAAGTAGATGCTAGCAACTCCAAGAGTTAGTATTTATGCTCGATAGTGGGTTCATGCCTCTGGTAATCTGGGGAAGTGACAGAAATCTCTAAGGTACTAGATGTGTTGTTGCTACTAGGGAGAAAACAACAATCCTTTGTTCATAGAACAATCATATTGTTTACTTTACACGCAATTCGTAATGCAATTATCTATTGCTTGCAACTTAATACTAGAGGGGGTTCGGATGATAACCTGAAGGTGGATTATTAGTCATAGATGCAGTTGGATGGCGGTCTATGTATAATGTTGTAATGCCCAATCGAATCTCAAAGGAGTCAAGATGATTAGTATATGCTTGTATGCTTTCTCGATGTTTGTCAATTGCCCCGCTGTAATTTGTTCACCTAGCATGTTATCTATCTTAAGGAGAGCCACCTCTAGTGAACTATGGACCCATGTCCTTTCTTTTACAATCAATCTATAAACTGTTTACTGCTTTGTGTTTACTTTCTACAAACTATTACTTCCTTCCATTCGATACGTTTAATCCTTTGTTTTCAGCAAAACCGATGAGATTGACAACCTCATCGCAAGTTGGGGACAAAGTTCTGTGGTTGTGCTGTGCAGGTCTCCATGTTGCTACTAGCACCGGTAGTGCACCCTGCCAAGGCTCAGCTAGCAACACCTTTGGGGTGTTTCCTTGCTCCTACTGGATTGATAACCTTGGTTTCGTACTGAGGGAAAACTTGCTGCTGTGCTCATCATACCTTCCTCTTGGGGTTCCCCAACGAGCTCGATATATTTTGGGCCATCAATTACCATTTTGTAAATAACCTACTATAATCATATCATTTTGGATATAGTGTTTTCTAACCTTTTTGAAATGCAGGTGATGACAACATTTGAGTTACAAGTATTTGATAGAAAATAACCAAAGGACATGAGCAAGTGTGAACTTGCCCTTTGTGATTGCAAGATTATGCACTCACAATCTTCGAGACAATAGAAGATCCAAAAATCTGAAATTACCATCATTGGTCCGGTAATGACTAATTTTTAAAGAAGCAAGATGCAATTATGCATAAGTAATGTATTGCAATTTGATAAACTCGAATCCCCGGAATAATCGTATCTAATATAGGGTTCAGAAACTTGGGATGGTTTCTTTAGAATGTGTTTCACTTTTATACTAGCTTCACACTTGTGCTTCTTGTTAAGGCTTGTGAGAGTGTGAAACAATATGTCAATACAACAAGTAGCATAAAATATTAAAGCAGCCAAATGTGGAATGGTATCTAAAGACTTCTTCAAATCATACAATTATTATATTTAATATATTTTGTGATAACAAATAATATTCTAAGAGTTCAAAAAATAATTTTATTTGATTTTAACACTTGTTAATGTTTTCTTAAAATTCTATGAAGGAAATAAGATTTTATTTTATGCAAACTTACTTTACTTGAATAAAATACAAGTTATTATTTTTATAACTTAGTATATCCATTTAGGATCTTAAAAGTGAATTTTATTCAATTTTACGTATTTTATTTATTTTCTTGAAAAATTCCAAAGAAATATATACAATTACAATAATAGATCTCAATTTAATTACTTAACATTACTATCTATTATTTTATTGGGTAGAGGATATTTCTATGATTTCATAGACATATTATTTGTATTTTTAGGTTTTTTATTTATTTTTCTAGAGCCTAGTCTATCTCAGGGGTATATTTATAATTAGGTATTTTAAACAAGTCCTTTAAAACATTGTCCTGGCCCACCTAACTGGTCAAAGGCCACCTGGGTGGTACTAGGCTGCCCACTGGCCTAGTATTCCAACGCGCTCCCCTTTTTCTCTCGCGATGGTCTACCCTCCGAGGCGACCGATGCCACCACCATCGTCGCTCCCAAATTCGGCCGCTCCCGTCCACCTTGGCCACCTCCACGGTGCTCACCGGCATAGACGACGATGTCGCACCTGCCTTTCCTATTCGATTTGATGCACATGCCCTCTACTGGCCTCGTCGACCCCTTCCTATGGCTAGGGTTTGGGTTCCGTCGTGGCCTTGACACTCCGATGAGCCCCTAGCGATGCCCTAGTGTCTGCGATGTTGTTCTCCTTTGACGGATGCCTCTGCTGTAGCCTGGTGTGGGTTGCAGCGCCCCCTCTAGGGTGCTCCTCGTGCCGCCAGCCTCCTCCTCTGCTTCCTCTTTGATATAAACGTGAGGACCTTGAGTAAGTTCCCCTTCTCCTCTCTGTGCTCTCCCTTTCATGCCATGTGTTCCTGCTATGGTTTCTCCCATTTAGGGTTCATCTTTGAATCCTAGGGTTTGTCCCCCTTTGCAGTGATGTTCAGTTAGGCTCTCTAGTTCATCCTACTAGTGGTATCCTCCTAGATGATAGTCTGCTAGTGGCATGTTACACCCTATTGATCCTAGCTTATTGCTCTCCTCTCTGTCAGTTAGTACTCTGCTGAACATGCTGTGGCTACCCTATTCTCTGTCAGAGAACCTTCTGTGAAAGCATACTTAATTTTTATGTGAATGCCCATGTTGCAGCTGATGTGAATTCATTTTATTGGGTCGTGACTCACTTTTATGCTAGAGTTGGGATGCTCTCTGATGACATGATGTTCTTTAGTACTTGCTTGTGAAGCACTGATGTGCTTAGTCTCAGGATTTAATCATGCTACTGTGTAAATCTAAAGCTCCTAGAGTTGGTCTCTGCTCTATGATGAATAATGGATGATTCCTATATTCTTATAGGAAAGTGATTCAACTTAGTGGTTTTTGTATAGTGTGGCCTGGTGTTAGACAGTGTTGATATATACCGTCCTTCCTAAAATGAAGAGTCTATTATGATTCCTAAATCATTCAGGAAAATGATTAACTGTGCTTGAGATGCTATGCTAGAGATGTTGGGCTTGAACTTGTACTCAATCAAAGAGATTAAGCCTGCTAGGTACTGAGGTGCTACCCTCTAGGGATGTGCCCTATACCAGTAGTTGTGATGTGTAGTTATCTAGTTATAACTAGATCGCTTGGTCTATGATGCTGGTCTAATACCCTACCTATGCAAGAACACATGTTCTATAATGGCTGCCTATTATTTGTTGCTTAGTATGACCCTCTTTACCATGCACTTGTATGAAAATGAATGTGTAAGATGGAAAGTAACTAGATCTATGGGCTTTGGAATATACCCTGAGACTTGGACTTTCTGATGTTGCCTTGTACTCATGGCTTGTGTAGCCCTGGATCTGTTGCTGCTTTCCCCTAGCCTTATCTTGCTCCTCCTGGTGCTACTGCTCCTTTGTGACCTTACTATGCACCAATATCCCCCCCTCCTCAGGTCACCATCCTTGCTGGTGCTTTCCTGGGTTTTCTATGGTGGAAAGTGGCTGATCTGGAGGTGTGCTTGGATGTGCTGGTGACAAACTGTGGTTGTGCTTATGTGTTCTTGAGAGAGAACTGCTGCTGATTCTATGAATTGTGAATATATTCTGATGGGTTTCTGGAATAGAGAAAGAAGAAGCAAGCAAGTTGCTTTTCTATGGTTGTGCTCTAGTTTTTATACTGCTGGGATGAGATGGACAACACATCACTAGGATGTGAGTAAGCTACTTGCAGCTGGGCCCCATATGGTGCAAGTTCCCATTCCTTGGAACTTGTGCCTATGGATGATCTCAACTTGAAAGATCTTTGCTATGGATGTACTTGGGCTAGATTGATATTATCTTGGCTTAATCTTTATTTCTATGCTGCCAAGTGTTTATTTGATGGTGAAACTTGCCTCTACATATGATGTTGTACTAAGGCATACAAGCTGATAAGAACAAATTACTAATCTACACCTGATTTGATTTAAGCTCTATGATATGCTAGCAATGCCCTTCATTGCTATACTGAGAGAACAACTAACCCTAACCCCCTCTTTGTTTATTTCTTATTCTGTCTTATTTGCAGGTACAAGATCAAGTGAAGAATAAGAAGATTTAGACTAGTCCTAGTTTAGGACCTGTTAGTTTTCATTTGTAATCTCTTTCTTTTCCTCTTTTGTAAGAACAATGTAATATGTGTTTATTATTAATAAAGCTTTTATTTCCTTCAATATTATCTCTATAAAGTACTTTATTTATATCACTTCATGTTTATTTGTTATTTCTGGAATAAACGAAAGAATAAAGAAATTCTATTTGAGTTATACATTTGTATTGTTGTCAATTCCCTTTACTGTTTTATAATTGTTAAATATTCAAACAATAATAACTAAATCTTTTTGGAAATCAAATTAACACTAATTACTTCTAATTTACTAATCTTATTCAAATGTTTTAAATTTTAAATATGAATTCAAATTATTCCCAAAAACATTATAATTCCTAAGGATCAAAGGTTAAGGGTTTATTTCTAACTTGGTAATTATAGTTGATGTCTCCACTCAGAGTGAGATTTAATATTGCCTCTTAATGTGATCTTGATGGCTTTATTTGTATTAGGGTTTAAGATAATAAGATAGGTAAGGATTTCATCAACACACTTATTTGGTATTCTAATTATCCCTAAGAAACTTAATTTGACTAAGAGATACCTCTCCATTGGCTATCTAGAAACAGGAAATGGTTCCACTATTAACTTCATTCTAGGGTTTTGGACAATGAGGTAGACATGGGTCTTGTCGTGGCTTGATATAATGTTGGTTAAGGTTTTCACAAGAATTCCTAACCTCAATTATTCACTAAGCTTGTTCATAGTTAAGGAATTCCTTTCCTAAATATACTCTATTTAAATCTCTCATCCGATTTACTAAGATCTCGTCGGCCTAAGTGAACTAGTCATCTGGCTCCACCATATCCATCATCATATGATGACATGGTAATGCCACTTCAACATTACTCCTTCATTCTTCTACTAGTATATATGACTTCCATTTCTAAACTACCTCTGATGAATCCATCACTGTAGCTATTACTAACTCCATCCATTAACTCCTTTATATCCATCTTGCAACTATTTCCAAGGCTTGCAAGATTACAATTCTCTTCATATCACATGTGATATCAATCCTCTGGAATAGGTATGGTACTACTCTCCATAATACAAGTTTGTTCTTGTATTATCTTGGTTAAATTATTATGCCTCCAACTACTCCATACAACTCATATTATATACTTCATCAAACTCTAGCTTGAATTCTCATGATCAAGCTAGATGATTCAGCTACTAAGGTTTTGCCTAATTTGGTATTCTCACAACATTTCTTCATCATCTAGTCATCTATTCTCAAGTGACTTGAGAGTAATGACCACCAACCTTTGATCATACAAAGCTTTAGGCTTCTAATTGTCTGATCAAGATCTATCATCAACTAAGTAGTAGACTTGTACTAGTCTCTCTATAAGTATTATCTTGTTAAGGAAACTTACTTTAGGTTTATACCTACTTGGCTTAACAAGATTATCATCTGATTCTCTAATACTACTAGCTTTCTTATAACTTTTCAAGTTTTAGTTAATTCTTAGGTTTAGATACTTCTTCTAGTTAACTCAGGAGTGATTTAACTCCTCCAACATCAAATGGTTTGATCACCACTAAGGATCTCATCCCATTGATGATGGCAGACTCTACCATATCTAATTCCACCTACTTATTAATTTACTTAAGGTCTTTGGAAGGTCAATATAATAGGTCAAAGCTACGAGTCAATAAGGTCTAGGTCAGGAATTGATCACTCAACATTGATGATCAATTGGCTCTAGGACTTCATTAAATAGGAATGTCATTTTTTTATAGGACAACAAAGATATGTGATGAATGGTCTTGGCTTGACTTCCTTTTCCACTCTATTTGTGATAAGAGTTAATGTTTAAGAACTACCTTGATACCCATGATAGGAATAACTACGGCAAGCAAGTGTATCAAGATTTAGTTGTGCGGTTTCTTTACGTGGAGTTATATACTTAATTTGATATTCAAGAGTTGTTATAATGAATACCATGATATGATCTCTATAAGTTCCTTTATTATTCATTAAATAATGTGTTGTGGGTTTAGCTTGATTCTATCTGATCTACCCATAGATAAAATTATATTACCCAAATATCAGGTTTTAGCAATGGTCATATTGAAACTTATCGCAATCAAATTGATGATCTACTTCAGTTCCACCAAGTTAAGAGAAGCTTCAATCACTTTGACAAGTTTTATTTAAAAGCGCGAAAATTATCCAGATTTTGTATGCATAAATGCAATGCACACACCTGAGTTCAGCTTATTTCTAAGCTCTAATGCTGGGATGTTACACTATCCGTACTCGGATACTAATTGGATTTCTTTATGATTTGTATCATTTGTATTCTTAACTCATTGAATCATTGATGTATATATATGTGTGTGTGTGTTTCTTGTGGATCCTATTGTAAACTATTGTGATGTAACTACTTGTGATAAAACCCACCCACACGAAAGTGTCTGGTGGGCGTCTTTGAATCGCTTCTATGCAGATTTTGGCGGAGATGCTGAGACCTGCATAGACCCGATTCGGGGGCATTACAAGTGGTATCAAAGCCAAGGTTTTCGATACCCCACTAGTCCAGTTTGTAGGATAACCTAGCTAATAGGCGATGTCTAGTGTCTAAACTATTTTTGCAAAATAGGTTGGACAGATCTGATTAGCTCTGCTTTTACTCCTTATCCCTATTCTTTCTCTTCTTATCTTTGCGTGTTTTGAATATGCTCTCTTACCTTTCTTCAAGTTCAGGATTTCTTGTGGTTGGGTTTTTGTTGTACCTCTAGGGTTCCGTTTCCTTCCTATTGTAATGGTTGTACAACATCTAGTTTTTCATTCTATTTGATCTCTCTTTGGATGATTCTGGTGTTGTGACGTCTACGACGATGACCTCATCATCTTTCAGAATCTTTGTGAATACCGATTGTCAATATCTTCAGTCTAAATTCTGAGAGTTGGGTTACATAATTCTCCTATTCATGTGTAGAGTAATGCTTTGGGTGCGCGATGGACTGATCCCCATCCGAATACTCTTATCATCTGCTCTTGTACATTGAATTGGTGGATCTGTGTGATTCTTACTCCTTCTTTGGAAGTTAGAGGTGACCCTGTGACCTCTTTCTTTGACTTTATTTCTATGGAGTGTTCTCTCGAAGAACATGAGCAACAACCCTTGTTGGTGGTGTCGATAATTTTAAGACGGAGCAAAAATCTTGTTAGTGGTGTCGCAACCATCTACCTGGCGCAAGAAGATCTGATCATCAAACCCTCTCCCCCGGTGTCTTTGCTTGGATCTCGGAACGAGATCCCTTGTTAGTGGTGTCTAGTTATAATGCCCAGAAAATATTCCAAAATAAAAATTGCTTGATATTTTCTTTTTATGCATCATCATGACATCATGCATATTTTTGATCTAAATATTTTCGCCAAAAACCTATTTTGTTTTCTAATTAGTCCCCTCTTTTAATTGTAAATTATAAACCTCGGTCTTTCTGGAGCTTCTGTTTGTCTAAAAACTATTTGCAAAAGTCTTTTTAAAATAAAATAAATAAATAAAAGTATTTTTTATTAGGGAAGGCAGCCAGCCGCCAGGCCCAAAAGTCCAGCAGCCAGCCACCTACCACCCCACTCGGAAACCATAGCTACCCGACTCAACACCCCCAGTACTGCACCTACACACAAATCACACACGACGCACGCTACACCCCAACACACACGCGGGAGACACACACCCAATGCACTACACCACACACCACACCTTGGCTCTACACAACCAACCACGCAAAACAAACCCAACACGTTGGCGCAAACACCACGCACGCAACACATCCCATGCATGCCAACTCACGCAACCAGCCCGCACCCAGCCCCGCAGGATCCCCTCACTTATCTATATCCTCCATGTCGCCACCAGCCTCTTGTCCCCGCGATCCCCATCTCCCTTGAACCAAGTTGTGACGTCTTTCTCCTTCTAGGGTCTCCGTCGCTGGCACCTTGTCCCTGTCCCAAGGTCATGCCACCGCCTGCACCATGCCCTCCTCTCGAGATCGCCGTGCCATAGCTTCTCCCGTCATGGCCGTAGCCTCCGGCTACCTCGGCGACCATGGACGCCTGCACGACCCTGTCGGCGCCTCCTCGACCCCGACTCACTGTCCTCTATTCCGGTCGTCCACCGTGCTCCTCTGCAAGGCACCGCCGCCCTTTTCCTCTCCTCCGGCCACCCAGTGCCACGGCAAGAGCCCTCCACCCGACCGGCTGCTGCCCTACAGCAGCCCCTTGCCCAACTCCGCGTGACCGCCTCCCTGTGCTTCCCTGAACCTGGCGCTCTCCCGCAAGCCATCACTACCAAGCTCCACCCTGGCCTCTCCTTTTCCTGAGCGCCTCACCAACCCAGTGTCCCTCCTGCTCGTGCTGACCCACGATGTCCACTAGCGAGTTCACCCCTGTCGCCACCAGCGACATCCACACCCGCATCTTATGTTTACCTCGGTCGCTTGTTGGTACAAGGACTCACATGTCCCTGCTACTATATGCCTGAGCGTAGTAGCATTGTTCTTGTTTGTGTGGATGTGTCCTGAAGACAAGCCTGGGAAGATGGTGTGACGCCGCAACATGGTCGATGCCTCTGGTGTTTGCCAAGTCAAAAACCTAGGGGACCTCGATAACATCTTCGTCGGTTATTTGTCGTGCTATAGTCGCCAGACCTCCTCGTTGACAAACCATCTCGATGCCGACATGTACATGGTGCCACTTGAATACACTGGAGTCCAGCCTAAGTTCACCACTAAAATACGGGCGTCAACTTCTACTTATTGGATCCGATGACCCGAAGCTCGTCCAAAGCCCAAAACTGAACCCGGACGCTGCTTCTTCTTCTTGAAGATCGTTCCCCTCTGAACCCAAGTTCATCAAACCGAAACCATGGGCACCCAAACCTATCTCTATTTTCATAAATGATATATATAACTTGATGCATATTAACTTAGCCATGCTTGCATACATATTTTGTCATTCGGGGTAGTTAGTCGATTCAACTAATAATTAAATATGGAGTGTATATGCGGGATATTTATATCTTATCTCGACTCCATTTAAATTTGTGTAGCAAACCGATGCCATGATTCGCCTTGTTAATTTAACATTTGATTTGCGGGATAGATAAATAACATGAACCATAGTATTTATTTGTCGGGACTCTAATTCCGCTTAACATTGCTAAGTTAGACCATATATTTCCATGTCATGCATCATATCATGATCATGCCGAATCTTCGTCGTAGTATTAAATATTGCATCCGATGTTTCTCTCTAGTGCTTTGCTTCTTCACCGATAGGACGATGAGTCGATGTGAGATACGACAAGCCTTAGGTCACCGACTTTGTCCCACAGGCAAGCATTCTCCTCCCTTCTACCTATTTTTGCATTTATAGTCTTTACTTTCTTCCTTTATCTACTGCTACCCTTTATTGTCGATGCTTTAATATTGTCCCTTTAATTACCTTCTCTACTATATGGCCTTGGTTATCCTATTTCTTTTATTTGAGAATCTAGCTTTGCCTTTGCGAGTCGTAGGCATGCTTAGTTCCGCTCTCATATAGGTGAACTGTAATATCTGAATATGGTTGACACTGAGATAATTAAATTGGTGATCTTGGTTATGGTTACGATTTCACCTAATAATAAGGCCCTGGCAGGGAGCACCTTTGGGAACTGCTTGAGATGACCTAGCACTCGTTCGTTCTACGATACCAATTCTGAGTAGATCGCGCTAACCAAACGCGGGGCCTCTAGGATCCCCCTCAACTACCGATGTTATTCGTTTATTCAGAGGGTCACAAATTCATTTTTAATTTTGTGCATACGCATAATATGTCCTCGGACATGGTGACTATAATATGTCTTCGAACATGGTGATGATATGATATTTTGGTAGGCAGCAGCTGCATTGCATACATAAACATGGTTCGGCCGAGAGGTCATCTTCCATAGTGGAGCTCCAATCCTCCTCGACCGTGGTCGCAAACGTTGTACCTCCCTTGAGAATCATCGTGCCTCCTGGTTGGGTCAATATAGTAGGTGATACCTCTACGCGCGTAGTATTTGATATTTCATATTGTGAGATTCCGAAGGCACGTGTGATATGTTTCCTGAAGGGTTGAACATGTGTTTGGGTACAGTAGTGTAGCCTTTTAGGGTAAATCTTTTTAAAAAGCCGTGTGTTCATGGTTATGGATGTCTCAAGAGTACAGTCTCATGATCATAGACAATGCCACTAATATCTTGCCTCTTTGATAATATGACTAGTGATAGGCCTTATCAACTAAACAACTATATAACTAAAATTGCCAATGTGTGTGTTCTGTAAGAGGACTTCCTCGATTGGTCTTCGAGGGGCAAATATCTTCGAATCGGTTATGATTGGAGTTATATTCATGTTATCGTATAGCGCTCTCTTATCTCGCTCTAATAGCCGAAGTTGTAGCGTGTCTCTATAAGTTAGATAGTGCAAGCTTTGTTGCCCTGAGCCCACCATACCTATGTAGGCGAGAGTTACCAAATTCTAGACTCTTCATGCACTGGCCTCAGTACCGACCCCTCTCTCTCTCTCTCTCTCTCTCTCTCTCTCTCTCTCTCTCTCTCTCTCTCTCTCTCTCTTTCTGTTTTCCTTTGCCCTTTGTCGGCACCCTTTGGTTTTGACAGGTACGTGATCGATGATGTTAATAAGGTTACCCTTCCGGGTTGGCCTAGGCAAGGTTTATGGACGCCGCTTGGTTATTCTTCAGGACTCTTAGTCTCATTTGGTTCTTATCCGTACTCGGATACTAATTGGCTTTATTTATGATTTGTATCATTTGTATTTTTGAATCGTTGAATCGTTGATATATATATATGTTTCTTGTGGATTCTGCTGTAAACTATTGTGATGTAATTACTTCTGATAAAACCCACCCACATGAAAGTGTCTGGTGGACGTCTTTAAATCGCTTCTATGCGGATTTTGGCGGAGATGCTGAGACCTGCATAGACCTGATTCGGGGGCATTACAAGCAAACTCCACCATGTTCTAGAACCATCATGTCACACCCCTCCCAAAAAAATCCATAGCACTGTATGATGTATTCTCAATATGTGTATATAGTTATTATTAATAGACTTAATATATGTATTTTTTCTCTAACAAGTCTATTGGTTAACAACAACTTAGGGCATATTTGGAATGCAGGATAGGAAAAACACAGGAACAGGAAAAACACAAGAATTGAGACGCATACCTCTTGAATCCTATGGAATTTGAAAACACAGGAATTGAGAAGAGTTTCCATTTGAATTGTAGGATAGGAAACATATAGAAAAGCTTGAGTTCTAAACCATAAGATCATCTTATCGTTACATATTAATTAGTGAACTGTGCAACATAATTATGCTAGTGTCATGCAAGAATACCCACGACAAAATGCCTACTTAAACATGACATGCACATCAAAAAATCTGACCCAATAAAATTTTGCAATTGAATCACTGTAATTATGAATACGAACCAAATCTTATTAGGCATGGAGACACAAAACAAACATCTCGACGGTTGTCGCGTGCTTCCACCTCGAACGACCAAGTGCACTTGTGGGCTGGCTACTTTATTTTGCTCGCATGGCTTAATCTTTGGTACAATAGGTTTTTCTAGAATAGGTTGTGCTCTTCGGTAGGGTGTACATACAACTTTGTAAACAAAATTCTTATGGACAGCCGACGGGGTGCATCAAGTTGGAAAAGATAGAGATCATGCTCAGTAATTTTAGGAAAAAAAGACTAGCACCAACTGGTTGTCTCCATCTCAGCGTGTAATATAGAGTTCCTAGCATGTTTCCATGAACGTATAGTTAATTAACTCTGCTGCTAAGCGGGCCCTCCAGAGTATCCAGCGCATGCAAACGAGTAAAGGAAATTTTCCATTAGATCGGAATGCATGTTTATTTTCCTGTGAAAACTGAAGGATAGGAAACAGATCCTGTGACAGTTTCCTATTCCTACTTTACAAAGGGCACATAGGAAAAAAAATCCTGAAAACTTCCTATCTTGTAAAATTCATGCACCAAACCTGCGTTCCAAACGACCCGTCAATGTTTATTAATAAATCATATTTCATATAATATGTATACACGTGTGTAGTACGGGTCTTTTAGTAGTATTCTCTAAGCTCATAGTCTCTTTGATTGTTTTCAAAACACGGTCAAATCCTAGACATGTATATTTTTTACAAAAATTTAAATCTTTTCAAACCCTCACTCGTTCTCGATACATTGACTGTCTAGTGGGTCCATTTAACAGATTTTCGCAAGAAGTGAAGATAATTTCGAAACATAGCCAAAATTTTAAAACACGGTGAGTCATAGTCTCTTTGATTGTTTTTAAAACATGGTCAAATTTCTAGGCATGTATATGCTTAGCAAGAAGTTGAATATTTCCAAACTCCCACTCGTTCTCGACACATTGACTGTTTGGTGGGTCCATTGAACAAATTATCGCAATGTGTGAAGTTAATTTTGAAACATAGCCAAAATTTCAACCCACGGTGAGTCAGAGTCTCTTTGATTGTTTTCAAAACACGGTCAAAGTTTTAGGCATGCATATTTTTAGCAAGAAGTTGATTCTTTCCAAACTCCCACTCATTCCCGATACATTGACTGCCTAGTGGGTCTATTAAACAGATTATCGCAAGGTGTGAAATTAATTTCAAAACTGGACAAGTTTGAACATTTGATTTGCTACTAGTAGTACTTAGTACCCCTACTTGAAAATGCCGACAATATCCAAAATGTTTACTTCCAATGTGCACCAATGCATCTACCAAACATGCCAAACACAGGATAGGCACATAGCCGTCATACAAGGCACACATGCACAGTCGCCAAGCTATGGACAAGGGAGAGATCAGCGGGGCTGGTGTGCACGGGGAGAGGGGAGGAAAGATGGTGATAGGAGGCAACGAAGGAGAGAGAAAACACAATTTATTTTGTATGCATATATAGTAAAAATCCAGAAATTTACTACTACTCATTGTACTATGTACCTCGTGTCAGCAGCCCATCATAGCTTAGCCCTGACATCGCATAACCTTCAACTCCTCTTCGCTGCTCTCGCGATGCCTCCCATTTAATTTTGCTCCTCTTTGTTTCCCCTCCATTTCTTCTTCTCTTTTGAAGATTTGGGGTTAATTTTCTTGTACCCTTGATTCAATAGAAGTACGACGGAGTACTCAAGTTTTTAGGCATGAGTCCTCTTTATACGAAAAATGGGTTTGTGGCATTCACAATCATATCCTTTGTCCTTTGCTTAACAGAAAAAACATTCTCACTGTTACTAGGTGATATTGTCGGAATGGGCCAACAATTTGCACACACATGTATATTGGTATATCTTGTTGTTTTGATAATGGGTTTAGGGTTTTTCCTACACGAAAAACCTATTTTTCATTTATAGACATTTATGTTAGTTTTTTGTTTTGCGAATAGGACTATGGCATTAAAAGAAACATCGAACAATACAAAGCAGCTCAGGAAAAATGAAAATTACATAAAAAAATATCAGAAAAATAAGAAACCATCTCATGGCATCATTTTATGTAACCCACGACCTAATACGGGATACAGGAGTTTATCAAAAACTTCTTAGAATTGAGCAACGAGGTACGAATATGGATGGCTTTTGACTCGCATGAGCAAGGTCATCGCCTTAACCATGGCATAGTTTGTCGGCATGAGGCCATATCTGGCACCATCATGTATCTTGGTTGATAAACAATGTCGATGGAGTGTTTGTTAGTATTCTTTTTTTACAGAAAACCCATTTTGCATTTTCTTGAATTCCTGTAGATTTTGCTTGAAACAATCTCTGTTTGCACTACAAGTGTCGCATAGTTTGCTTGTGCCTTGTAAAATTATTTGTAGATCCACAATTTTTCATTTCATCAGAGACTGATCTTGCAAACAATCCCCAAAAAATTATGCCCAGAAACCTCTTTTTTAGGTGCACAAGGTGTTCTTTATGTGTTAGTGAGGCCTGATTGGTCGAGATCTACCTCACACCAATCGTCGTGGCCACCCACCAATGGATACAGGATTGATATCCCTGTGCTCTCTCCCTAGTTTTTTGTAGGGTTGCTCTCTCCCTAACTTTGTTCAAGTTTTGCGGTCGAGCACCAGTTTGCCACAGTGGCCAACAAAAAAAATACTCCTATAAGTTTGCCACCATGATCTTAAAAAACTAGGCTTTTACGTGTTGTTTTTTACAATTTGAAATTTGTGAGGCTTTTCGTATTGCTCTCTCTCTATATATATATAATTTTACATTTTGAGGATTTTATGATGCTTTTTATAATCAGGAGGTTGTGCGCCATGCCGAGAAATGAAGAGCGAGAAGAGACGAGCATAGAGAAGAAAATCACTGAGAAATAGAGAGGAGCGAAATAAATTGTATTGGTTGCGTGGTCAGGCAACAAGGCTTTATTCACAAGGCATCGAGGCGCACCTAGGACATGCATCTGAGCACCTGTGTCTCTGGCGTATCCCTAGGAACTGTGTGATGACAGCTGCATCTGAGTAGTATAGTCATGAAGTACACTAATGAAGTCTCACTTCATGAATCAGTGAGAAGGAGTACTCGAGTATTACTACTAGAACCTACGGTCATCGCCGCTCGCCGCCCTAGGAGTAGTAAAAAGGCATAAATTGCCAACGCCGCCCACCCCCCGCAGATGCCTACCTACTAGAGAATACTAAAAAGAATACATATGTATTATTGGAGTATTAGTTCTACTCAAGTATAAAACACATGTATTCCTGGAGTACTAGTATAATTGTACTACGTACTACTGCTCGAGTAGTATTTACTTACTCCGTGGAGTTTCCAAAATCCAAACCTGTTTTTCCTAGTACTACTCCTCCTCTGATCCAAACTAATCCTTGTACTCTATATCTAGACAAGCTTTAACCACAAGAAATAAATAAAGAAGAGAAACGAGTCTGTCATGCCGAGAAATGAAAGAGCCAGAAGAGACAAGCATATAGGATAAAATACAGATGGTGTTGAAGACACGCATGCAGTCATCAATCTCTCTCCAGCAACATTGTACACTGCGCCAAGCCCCAGGTTTCTCTGTCTCTCTCTAGGTGTAGACCTTCTTACCACTCACGCGGGTAGGATTTGTTTGTCTGGTACTATACATCATGATACCTGATTTACTCTCACATGTCAACTTTCTGCATCCTTGTTTTGACCGAGAAGTGTGAAACATGGTGTTGAAGTGGCATTCACTATAATCTTGCGGTGTACTCCAGTACTCTGTAGTACGCAGAGTGCACAGCATCAGCCAGTCAGCCGTCACCGGTGCGGCGATACCTACTACTTAATCTATTTTTATGTAGGAGCATGGCTCTACGATGGATCAAGGGACCCCATATTCAATTCCTCAATGTTGCATAAAAATTCTGGACTAAGGACACTACATCGACAAGCCGAGCTTCTAGAGAATCACTCCAACGTCATGCACATCGACGGATTCCACCAAGAGCTAGCCGGCGATGGGCAAAGACGAGCTAGCACCGATAACTGTCAGGTGCCCCCATGACGGCTTCCTCGCCATGGTCTCCTACCATGAGCTCAGCGAAAACAAGACCGCGTGCCCATACAGCCTGTGCGGCTATAAGGAGGTCGCCTGCATGTTCACCGCCTCGTCGGTCGTGCTCCTTTTCCACCTCAACGGCATCCACAACGTACAAGTGCATAGGCTATCGTATAGCTAGCCCATGAAGTGTATAGTAAAGATGTCGTTACCGTCCTTTCCACCATCCATGGTCATCATCTACGGTGATGATGCTAGCATGTTCAGCCTCATCATCGGTAAGCTCGGCCAGGCTGCCGCCGTTTCCTCGGTATGTGTTAGGGAGGCCGCATGCTCGTGGCCCCAGTACAGGGTGAAGCTGTGCACGACTGGCCCGCAGTCATCGGCGGACTTCTCGATGGACAACTTTAATGGGGTAATTGAGCCGACGAGATGCACGCGCTTGGCAGTGTCTTTCTCGAAGATCTGACGTTCCTCACGGTGCCGCCGTGGTACATTACCGCGGCTGTTGGACAGTACCAGATAATGAAGATGTTGTCTTTCTGCATTTGCATCGAAAGAAAGAATTGATCTTAATCTTCAGCTAAGTGATCCTAACGTGGTGGTAATGATGTATTACTAGTTAATTTAGTTGTAGATGAGTACCACTCTTTTACTAGTTACTGTAGTAGTAGTCGGAGGCAGGGTCTCTTTTGGCACTAGGAAGGGCGTATTTTGAATGTAAACTAACTTTGCTACTAATGTTTATATTTTGCATTTTAAGTGTTTTCTGAAATTGTTCAACTACTTTGCCACGTGCCCACTGCTAGGCCATGGCTGTGATCTAGTATACGTGTGGAGATGTTCCTCTGAATGGTCTTGTATTTTGTATCTAGTTCTTCTACTGCTAAGTAGTACTTCCTCCATTCACAATTACCTCGTGTCCTAGATTTTTTAAAGTGAAACTTTGTAAACTTTGACTATATATGTAAGAAAAATACTAACATCTATAATGTAAAGTCCACTATATTTGAATTGTCATTAACTATATTTTCATATTATATGAATTTTGAATTATGAATGTTGATCTTTTTTCGTATTCTTGGTCAAACTTTGCAAACTTTGACTCTAAAAACTCAAAACATGAGGTAACTGTGAACGGAGGGAATATTAGGGTTTGAAAGGTATTTCGCAATATT